>CM053559.1:26361996-26508541 GCA_028646485.1 Cryptoprocta ferox | reverse complement strand
TTTTTTTATTTTTTAAAGGATGAACTTTTTAAAAGCAAGTTTACTTTGTGGTACCTTAAAGTTAATCTTTGGGTAAATAAGAAGATATCTCACTATAAAAACAACATTTTTATTCTTTTATAGAAAAAATCTGCTTGTTTAATATAGTAAGCTTTGTATGATACTATCTTATAAGAATTATCCCCAAAGTCAGAGGCAAAATAGGTAAAAACAGAAAGAAATAAAATTATTCTTATCATGTAGCCAAATGCCTAAAACCAAACACCTGATTATAAACATTTTCAGAATTTATTCTTTTCTTCTATTTGTATTCCTTTTAAAGGTTACATTCCCACCCCAACTCTTTTTTTGTATAGAAAAGGGCAAACAACTTTGTCCTTATCTGAGCAGTAGCTCCTGGTAAGCCCAGTGCCAAGCCATCTGATTTTAAAATAAATAATTCTTCCCCAAATAGTAATCTTTTCTTGATTAAAAAAGATGTTTAGAAAAAGAAAACAATATATTTGTTCACCTACATGAGGCTTGAGTGATATGGCTTAGTAGTTGTATTGCATCTATAAATACATCTTTTGGCAACAGAGAAAATCACTTTTCTTCTGCTCATTTTAGAAATAATAAGAGCCCTTTGCAATATAATCTCCAAGGAAACAATCATTCTGAGGACCTTGATTGGACAAACCAACTTCTCTAGCCCCTGCCCTTCTAATCTAAATCTTTCTGTCAAAATCTGATAGATTCTGTCAACCTTGATGATGGTCTTGGAATGTAACTCCAAAGTTACTCTCAGCATTTTATTTGCAAAAACACAAATTTCAGGGGCTTTTGATTTTTTTTTTTTTTTGAAAGTGGCTTAATTCTTCACTTTAGATTTGGAATGTGGCTTGTGGAGCTCCACATTGGAAATGCAAAGGCCTACCTCCTCTAATCACTGCATTCACCACCACTGGCAGGGAATTAACTTGAGCTCTTACTGGTTGGGATTGATCCTTTCAAGTTCCAAATCTTTTTCTTTGGCTTTCTGATGCAGAAGGTCATTTAATTGAAAGATATTTTCCACCTTACCAATTTCAGTCCCATCATATTCTTTCTCACAAGTGGATTGCAAATGTGAAAGTACATCAATAAACACGTTATTTTAATTTATTTTAGTCCTTTATCTTGACTGAATAGAAACTAAGGGAGCTCCAAACAAATTGAAAACTAAAACAAAGTAAAAAACAGGTTAAATAAGTGGGTGTCAACACATTTAAACTGTAATTATATAATCAGATGTCTTATTTTTCACAAATGATTAGATTCAAAATATTTGGAAGGTTTTGATATTATTAACTCTTAATGTATGACAGGTGTCATTTGGTATAATGTCTTCTTATGCTTTGGGCTTTGTCTACAGGGACAAAGGGTAGAGAAGTATTCATGGGTTCTATCATTGAGTAAATCGTTGCAAAAACCAGCAAGCCTGAATAATTCAACCTCCTCTCCCCCAAAACTCTTTCCTCATCTTCACATTGCCGGAGTCCAGCTCCAGCAGGTCCAGGGTTCCCCTGAAGGATGGACGGTGTTGGTACAAAAGTGATGAGAATCGGCGAAAGGGGAAGGGAATGAGAGAGCCACGAGTTTCTTTATAATCAGCAGGCAGGCATCTGTGCTCTCCAGTCAGGCATCTCTGCACAGCTGGCTGGCATCTCTGCTCTGACCAGAGAGTCAGCCTTTTTTATAAAAAAAAGTGTATGGGATACAAAACAGGAGTGGCAATTCCTTAGACAATGATTTCTGATTGACAAATTCATTGGTATGTAAAAATTTCCCAGAACATAGATTGGTAGAAGACTCATGAATAATCTTTATCAATAGTGATTGATTGTAGGTTATTTAGATGCTTATCATATGGGGAAGGAAGGTGCCCTCAGTATTCAAATATGGGGAAGGAAGGTGCCCTCAGTATTCAAATACCAGGCAATGTTTTTAGCATAGTAAAAGCAAAGGTTAGTCCTTTGTGGGCAGGGTTCAATAGCCTGTTTTCTTGAGGGGAGGAAAAACAGGTTTCTCAGGAAATGTAATATTTGCTCCCATAAACACAAAAGAAGAAATTCCTAGAAGTTCTTTCACAAAGTACAATTTAGCATATTTTTAGCATAAGAAGGCAAGTCATTGCCAGTTGGCAATGTGTCCTGGAGGTTGGTGCCCAAGCAGAAATGGCGGAGTGATAGACAAACAGAAATGGTGGAATGGTAGATGAGGGGTTGCCACCTGACAGCGGGAGCCTTGCAAAACCCGCCTTACCTCCCAAGGAGAATTTTCTCAGCTTTGTGAGTCCAGAAACTGGCTTCTGACATCACATTTTATATCAGAATATTCTATTAACTGCATCTTTTTCTCCTCAAATATGCATTTTGATATTTAGGAAGTCTGTTCCAAAAGCATCTCGGTGGCTCAGTTTTGGTTAAATATCTGACTCTGGATCTCAGCTGAGGTCTTGATCTCAGGGTCTTGAGTTCAAGCTCTACTCTGGGCTCCACAGTGGGCTCCATGTTGGGCATGAAGCCTACTTAAAAAAAATGTCTGTTCCAAAAAGACACACAATCTTAGCATTCAAAAGAAACTTGTCAATTAACCAAACGCATCTTTTAAAGATAGGAAAACTGAGAATGAGGGATGTCACTCACATCTTAGCTGGAGATAAGGCTGGGTATAGAACTCAGATCTCCCTAGTTTCCTGCCTCAAAACTGGGCTCATATACAGTTTATTGACTTTTCCATATATGAATAACTTTAAAAAAAATATGTGTCCAATTCAGGTAAGATAAATGTTTGCTAAAGACAGAAATTTTTAAAATTTTTTTAAGGTTTATTTATTTTGGAGAGACACAGAGAGACAGAGTGAGAGCAGGGGAGGAGCAGAGACAGAGGGAGACACAGAATCCAAAGCAGGCTCCAGGCCTGAGCTGTCAGCAAAGAGCCCAATGTGGGGCTGGAACTCACTGACCATGAGATCACGACCCAAGCTGAAGTCAGACACCCAACAGACTGAGCTACCCAGACACCCCATAAAGACAGAAATTTAAAAAAAAAACTACCTAAATAGAACTAAGTTCTCAAGAGTACCATTAATTACAATTTACATAAAACAGATAAATTGTTCATTTTTAATATCAAATTATCATGTGTATTTGTCAAAAGTTTGGGAATTTTAATATCAGTGTTTATCAACATTTTAATTTTCAGTATTTATTATGAATCTACAAAATATACAAGTGAGCAATTACTTTCAATGTATAATTCATTGTTGATTGGCTGTGATGACCAGCATTTATTGTCAAGTGGCCAAAAGGTACAAGAAATTATCTTTTTTTTTAATTTTTTATTCATTTTGAGAGAGAGAGAGAGAGAAACAGAGTACATGAGTGGGGAGAGGGACAGAAAGGGGGGAAGACAGAGAATCTCAAGCAGGCTTTAAACTGCCAGTGCAGAGCCCGATGTGAGGCTTGAACCCACAAACTATGAGATCATGACCTGAGTTGAAATCAAGAGCCAGATGCTTAACCCACTGAGCCACCCAGAAGCCCTGAGAAATTATCTCTTATAACACAAAATTATCACCTGAATGTTGTTAATGCCTCATAAACACTAATAGAATACAAAAATAGCCCACCAGATTATTGAATTTGCTTTCAACTAAATGCTGAATAACTCATCAGCTGATGACTATGCCTATAAGGTATGTGAGTTAACTATCTCCTCAACTTAACCACTCATTATCACTTCAGTAATATGTTAATATCTGTAATGAATCATGAAATCTATATTAAAAAAGAGAATTTGAATGACATTCAGTAGTATTCACATCAGGAACTTAAGCATTCTTGACCACCTCCATAAAATAAAGGTAACATACTTCACCAGCCTAAGCAGGTTACATGGAAAAAGAAAAAAAAAAGTTATTGCCTGAGAACATTATGTTGGGAGCAGAATAAAAATGCTGTAGCCAAGTGGCAGGGGGAGAAATCTGAACTGGATTTTTAGAAGTTCCTTCATCAAGCATATTTTCCGTATTAAGTTGTATGTTATTCTTGGAAAGGTAAATGTGTGAATGAAACTTTATTGGGCAACGAAATTATTTTTGTCATTTATGCAAAATTATGAAAATAATTTTTAGTTTTAGAATGGGATAACAGAAATAATTATATACTGGAAGAAAATGTTAGTGTTGTTATGTTTGGGGTAATATCTACCCATATCTTTTTATAACAATGGGAGCATAAGTAATTCTTATTAGGAGTATGGAAAATAAATTAGAAAGACTCATCATTTCTATTTTAACACTGATCATATTAAAAGTGTACAGTTCAATCAGTTATATCATATTGTATCCACCCACGAAATCATCATCACTACAATCAAGATAATCTCACATATATTTGATTATTTATATATCACCAAATGTCTTCTAGTGCCCTTTTATAGTTCCTTCCTTCTACCTCTACACCCCTTCTACCCCTTCCCTGGTTCAGAGTACCACCAGAAAGAACCCAAATGCCCATATGGGGAATGGATAAACATCAGGGATATAAGCCATGTAATGGAATGCCATCCTCTGATAAAAATGAGCCAGTGATACACACAACATGGATTAAACTCAAAATAAGGACACTGAGTGAAAAGTCAGAGCTAATGAGTACATATGGTATGATCCATTTACAACAGAAGGAAAACTCTTCTGTTGGGACAAAAAATAGAGCATTAATATTTAATTAGCTTTTTGGAAAGGTGTATGAGTTGTTTAAGAATTCTGCTTCAAATTCTTCAGTTGCTAGTCCAAACAAAACAAAATAAAACAGAACAGAAAGCCCTTAGTGCCTGACTATATAGCAAGCTTAAGAATCCCATTAGAGCTAATACAGGTTCTCACAAAAATCTTACAGGAAGAGGATAAAAAGCAGACATAAGGCGCTCTGTGTGGCTCAGTTGGTTAAGCGTCGACTTTGGCTCAGGTCATGATCTCACAGTTCTTGAGTTTGAGCCCCACACTGGGCTCTCTGCTGTCAGCACAGAGCCAGCTTAGAATCCTCTGTCCCCCTCTCTCTCTGCCCCTACCCTGCTCACGTGCTACCTTCTCTCTCTCTAAAATAAATAAACATTTAAAAATTTTTAAAAAAAACAAGTGCAAAATATGTACAAGTTTTAGGCCCACCACCATCTTTCCATTTGTTGATAGCTTTTTTTGCAAATTTATCTTCTACCAAAAACCTTATCTGTGTAATGTCTCTTTCATTTTTCCTTTTTTTATTCCATGGGCTGTCTGATTACAATCATATGTTGCATATGTTATGAGTTTTCACAAGGTATCTCCTTTTTCTAACTTCTGTATTAAAATAAAAAGGAGAGAAATGTTGTTGAAAACTTATGAGGAAACAGGAATCTTAGCTTTTAATTTAATATACTTGTCACTTGATTACTCATTGGAATTCATATTTAGCTCTTAAGAACACACTTAGGTTCTTGCTCTTTTCCCCAACACATTATAAAAGACAGTTTATGCATAGGTTGGTGAAGTTAAATTTAATTTAGTTAAATTTGGAGACACAAGAAAGTGGAAAATTTCCTACTTTTTCATTTCAAATATTGAAGAAACATGAACTCATTTCTATCTGAATAAATTATTCTTCATTTGATTAGCAAATTGAATGCTTAGATGGTGCTAAACATGTTGTAAAATAATGACATCTTCTTGGTGTGTTTCAACATACAGATCTGGTCATTAAAGACTGATAAATAGAACACTGACCTTAGACTATTAGAAGAATTGACAAAATCAGCAGATTATTAAAACTTTACAAATTCATGTTTGTTTATAATGCTAGCTTGATCAAATAATGAGTTGATTTAAGGCAGATAGGTTAAAAAGAAGTATTTTATGGAAATACTGTCACACAAACATACACACATAAGTAATTTTGAAAGTTTTTCTGAAGTGATAAAATAATTGGTGTGAGTCTGGACAGCCTGTTTAGTTAGAGCCTATAAGGTTGATTCTTTTCATTTTGTTATTAATAACAAAATGCCTAATGTTCAAAATAAAGTCTAATCACCTTTCAAGTTTGTGGTTACCTAGAGTTGAGTGAGTGCTTATTTCTGTACAATATTAATACCGTTTGTAACAATAGTTTTTCTTTTAATGAAAATATAGAATAAATTAGGTCATGTTGCAGTTAGTGAAAAATACTATAAGGTAGCACATGTTTGATACTAAATAAAAAATAAAGTGACCTTGAGATCATTTGTCATGAGACATAAGGAATATTTTCACATAAATGGAGTAGAAGTCAAAACATTGCCATTGCCGAATGAGTGAACATTACTTACTGTTTATCTGAGAGGTAGATACCTGTATGTTATAAATTGATAAACTTTCAAATTGTAATTTAATAGAGTAAAAGAACTGTAACAGAAAATAACTAAAGCTTTTTTTCAATAGCACACAAAAAAAGTGCATTAAAAAAATTAGTCCATCTGTACTTGTGCCAAAGGCAGAAATCCAAAAGGCAGTAGCAAAAGGCCAGGTCAGGAAGCCAGCTCAGCTCACCATCTGTGGTAGAAAGCAGCACCTATTTACAGAAAGGAAAATGTATGTTTAATGCAAAGAACATTATTTCTAACAAGTAACTTATCTGGAATATGGTGCCATGGGGACTTTGGAAATAAAAGAGTCAGCAATAAAGACACTAGTGTTCTCATAGGAGCATGATTAAGTGGCTGACTGAAGCTTCTGCTTGTTTTTGCATTGAATTTTTTCCCTTTAGTTTGCAATACAAAGACGGGTCCCTTGGAAGAAAAACTTGTCATCTACACAGTACATCACTCACTTGGGTACAGATAACTACATCTCTTCCCCGTGGGAAGAAATTCTTTTTATTGAACTTTATGGGCCTATCCTTTACTTAGATTGTTTGGGTTTGGGTTATTGTAGACGTGGGTCTCCATCCCTCCTGGAGCCAGTATTTTTTGGTGCAGTCCTCAAGGACTCTCCCCCAGTCTCTGTTCCCAGCCCAAACATTTGTACTATAACCAGCCCATTGTTTGTCCTTAACTGGCACAGTATATCACATGCAAATCCAATGCTATGTTTTTCTATTTGCTGTTAAACTCTGTAAAAACACAATGAAAAACAGACTCCCAAGCCTAGGAAATATAAACAAATAGCAACATGAAGCTGGTACTGTACCAAGTATTTCATTTGATTTGTTTTCGTAATTAGTTCAGTGGCCCCATGGGTTAGTTACTGTTGTCTCTCACTCCTGTTTTACAGTTGAAGGCACACACGCAGTTGAAATTGATGAGTGCCCTACACACCCGAAGAATAGAGCTTTGATTTGTACTCAGGCTGCCTGATACAGAACTATAACTCCTAATCACAAGGATATTGCCTCCTCCATTTTTAATAACTAGTTTCAAAACAACCTTCCTAGGCACCGTTCCTGCTCTGTCTTTCGATTTTGCCCACTTCCTTCACATTTAAGATTATATTTATTTTATATAGACACATATGTCTATATTTGTCTCCATCTATCCATAGTTATGCATAGTGCCTGGAACTGTGTTAGGTGCTTTTTATGTTTGAACTTGTTTAATTGTTACAATTATCCTGTGAGAATGACATTTTTATTCTTGTTTTATGGAAATTAGGTAATTTAATGAAGGGCCTTGGAGTTGACAAAGGTTCAGTTAGGCTTCAGACTCCTACCCCAATCTCTATCTCCTAAAGGCTCTTACTCTTTTTTATGTAAATTACTTCCTTATTTCCCTCATATACTGCCTCCATTGGTTAATTATACATACTCTTAGGGTAGAGATAATACCTTTTGAGTCTTATACAGTTCCTGCAGCACCTAACAGAGCAATACCAACACAGTAAGAACTTAATAAATATTTATTTCCAATCTTTGAATTCCTGTCCTGGTCTTTAACTTCCCAACTGAGACAAACTTACTACATAGTGTGTGGACTCCTGAAGAACATCCCATGACAAAAAGTTTCCCTTTGAGGAACACTGATCTGAAGCTGGTCAGTCTGAGAATGTCAAGGTCAAGGTGGTTCATATGAAATGTAAATATTGTTGACCTTCCTATGTTTTCAGGTCTCCACAAATAAATTTCAAATCATAGACAATCCTAGAAGAGCTATATCCCCCTAGACCCCCACAAATAGCCTTTGGCTAAAAAAATTACCTAGGACTAAGGAAAATATTTAGGACTTATCCCCTCCAAAATATTATGTTAAAATTCTAGTTTCAGTGCCACAAATCTGGTTCTTTGCTTCTCTTTAGCTTTCTCTTCTCCTCCTCTATGAGAGAATATGGGTTCTTCTATTTACCCCATGTGTCTCTTTTTCTTCTTCTATGCCTTTGTCCATATTCCTCATGCAGGTTTTACTACTGCTTCTTTTTTTCTGTCTCTTGGCATTCTACCCTACAGGGAAATCCAAAGTAAAGTCATAAAGCCATTGTGATATTTGGTCATGCAGTAAATGAAAAGGGATGCTCTTGCCTAAGTCTATGCTTTTGCTCCTAGGGAACGCCTAATGTATTTATTTATTAGAAGTTGTTTCGTATCAGTGAAGGCTCTCGTTTCTCTTTATATTGTAGAAGAGACTTGTTTCTACTAAAAGGGGTATAAATGTCCTCTGCCACCACTGCAAATACAAATACAAATACAAAGTTTTCTCAAACTACAAAACTACAAAATACAAAATTTGCAAATACAAAAGAGGGATTTGCTGATAAATGCAGCCATTAATAAGGATACAGATTCCAGTGTATTTAGGCAGACAGCAGCCAGTCAGGATTTTCTGTGACATAATGGATAGAGGGAAAACATTCTATAGCAATCAATTTTTTAGATCACTTCATTGTGCTTTGGGCATTTGAAGTGAACTTAGACTTTGTGTAAAGACTCTGAAACAAGAAGCAGAAAGTCCAAGAGAGATGTCCTCAGAAAACAATCACAAGCAGTGTACAGAGGATCAGTATAAACAGGAACACCATTCCTGTCTTAGCTACTGATCAGAATTAATACCAGTTGGAATAGAAGAGGAAGTGGGGGATAGGAATCACAGCATCCCTAAAGTTTGTGTGGCTTCTTGTTTATTAGTACATAGAGTAAAATCTGTATTAGTCACATAATGTGGGTTCATCCATTCTCAGCAATAGTTATGTACTTTCTTAAACTTCAGAATTAAGAGCTCATCAAATATTATTCATTTTTTATATGTAAAAGTCAAATCCAAGACTATTAATTTAAACTCATTATAAAATTCTATCATAATAGGCTTATTCTGCTTAGGTATGTAGGCATATTACAAACAGCATGGCTATTTCCCTTCTCTAAATACACATAGCAGTTTTAATCCCCGCCAAATGATTATATATCCCTTTGTGTTGTGGCTTACAATTTGTGAATTAATTCTATCCCCGCAGGTGGTCTGAGAGTCTTTGAAAACAGGAATTGTGTGTTACATTATCTTGCACAGTGGAATAGCACAGTAACTAATTCAAACCTTCATAACACAACTAAATCCCTACCCTGTACCAAACTCCTTCAAGGGCAGCATAGAAAAGTTAAAAAAAAAGGCCAAGTATGAATTCTTTTGTTTTTTGGGGTGTTTTTTTTTTTTGCTTTTTCTTTCTTTTCATCTCACATATCTCTCCAAAATCAGAAAAGACAGTAGCTTTCTCCTTTCTAGAGCCAGTCTTTAGTACTGGCTAAATTCAGTGCTCAATCCCAGGTAACTATCTGTAATGATCTATGGATTCATAAAGCTCTAAATGGCTTTTTTTTTATAGCTTAGAGGAACAAAGGGAAGGGGGGGTCCTATATTTGAGAGTGATTCTCCTTCTGTAGAAGAATGTTTAAAATGGAATATTTTCTATTTCTGGCATTGCAAGAGCAAGAACATAATTTTCTAAGTATGTTGTTAAGTAGATTTTGATTGTGTGGTTTAAGAAAAGAAAGGGAATATCTATATCTATATCTACATCTATATGAGCTTAAAACTCTGAATATTCATTCATACTTCTTGAGTTTCAGAGACACAAAAGCCTAGTCCCTTAGGGCTATCTCATTTTCCAAGTGAAGAAATGGAATTAATTGTTCTACCATTGGTCTCAGAGATAAAAGTCAAGAATCTGAATTCTCATCCTGAATCTGCTACTTATCCTACATCAGCCTGGGCAAACCATAAAACTTCTGGATTAAATTTCTTTATGTGGAGAAGAATTTCTAAAGTTCCTCCCAATTATATGCTTCTATAATGACACTAACTTTTCTATTCCCCTTCTTTTACAATGGACCCACAACTTCTATTTTATTGCAGCTAGCTCTGTTTTTATACTGGCTGTATCCACAGTGCATACACCTATGTGTGTATTTGTGTGTGTGTGCGCGCACACACACACACATACACACACACACAATAGATTGGAGCACAGCTATATGGCTTATTAAATTGGTACTGGTGTTAACAATAAGTATGGATCCTCCAAGTGCTCAAGCAACTGTGGAAATTTGTAACAACTATGGTCTATTGGCCACAATGTGGGTGGGATGTGCCATTGTGACACAAATCGACCTTGGCCACAGCTTCCAGCTGATAATCAGGCTTTATGACTTCAACTGACAACTCATTTCAACTGCTTTTTGTTTTCAAAAAGCAAGTGTGTAACCATAAAACTGGCATACAGATTTCCTTTTTTAGGAATTTCTGAAGTTGCTAAACTATATTTTGCAAAGTTCAGTGAGACTAATAATAAATAGACAAAATGTAAGTGACACGTATTTCTTCCAAATTATATGACAATAGAGCCAAGCTTTTGCACATCATTTCATGATCTTGAAATGAACATAATCTAGTTTATAGCATTTCTCTTAGCCTATGTGAATGCCTTTTTCTCAAACTAGCATTTTAATAGGTTTTCCTTACTTTGACACATTTTCCCAAGTTGCACTTAATATTTCAAGATCTGAGTCACAGAGCTTCTGTATAGAATCCTTCTTTCAAAATAGCTGGTTTTCTCTAAGTTTGAAAGTAAATTACCTATTAGAATGGCAATAGATAGAAGCCTGAAGCAGCCAGTTTGAAATAATGAAGTGCCTTTGTGAGCACAATCACTTTTTAAACATCCCTGGTTATAGAGCAAGTAAACCGAATGTAGTAGACTTTTTATCAGGCATGATAGCAGACATTCAGGAAAACAGACAATGCCCTTGGAGTTTTGGCATTTATCTGGCTTGCATGTCCTTAAAAGCAAACCCATTGGCACTATACTCTTTTCATACATCACTTCAGGGGTTCCTGGGCCTGTTTTTAGCAGATGTAGAATGTAAACACAGTTTTTTAGAACTGAACAGATTAGTACCAGAACAACCTGAGAAGACCTGGGAATGAGAACTTACTTGGCAATCACCTGAATCTATTTAAGGGAACATACTTGCAAGTCAGTTCCCAGGCAAAGGTGAAACAATGTCTAAATCAGCATCTTTTAATGACCATTTCTCCCCTAAATAACCACTAGAAATATTGAATTAAAAAAAATGTCTTGTAATTGAGCAGGTGTCACTTGCAACTTTCTAGAAAACTTAGTTACCTGACATTTTTCATTGATTTCTCTTGTATTAGAAAATGAAATGTCAGACACTATTAATTGCATTTTTACAATAACTAGTTACAGCAGGAGTAATGGCTAAATGAAGGTACTTTCTGTCTAATGCACAATGGATGTATTCATTTAAATGTATTCAATTTAGATGAATGCAATATGTCTATGTTCATTACAGTTATACATATCTGTGGGCTGAATTGATGGGGTGGTAATTACTACTTTTATAAATGGGACAGTATTGTCCGTCGAGAGGAAGAAAATTCCTTTTCTTATCATGTTTTACACACCTACACAATAGACACATTCTAGGATCTTTCTTTGAAATGTAGAAATTTTGCCCTTGATCTTCCAGTGGATCTAATGATGGTAAATACGGTCTGCCAGGAGGCCCTGCTCTTCTTGAAAGTTGGTGAGTGCTACTCTTTGCCTCAGGTAAAATGACAGAGAGGAACTGAGAGTCTCAAGATCATGCCATACAAAGAAGTTCGCATTTGTCACATGGCACACCTCAAGCTCAGCTATATGCATAATACAGCAGGGATTAGATTATTTTTACACCGTACATTGTTTTTCTTTGAGTTCAATGAAAGTAGGACTACTAAAATGTGGTTTTGTTGTACTTTCTTTTTCTAAATAAGAGACAACATTTTCAAGAGCAGTTTTAGGTTTACAGAAGCATTGGACAGAAAACACAGAGAATTCCCATATTATCTACTCAACTCTTACACCTAATCTCCCTTATTATTGACATTTTGCATTTGTGTGGTGAATTACTATGGTACAACTGATAAACTGACATTGATACATTGTTATTAGCCCAAGTCTGTAGTTTATATTAGGGTTCACTCTTGAGTTGTACAGTTATGTGGGTTTTGACACCACCATACACATTTCAGCATTCCATTTCTCTTCCTTGTAGCACAATGCATACCTACACAAAAAGTGAAAGAGAATTCAAATGTATTTATTCCTTCCTTTACTCACTATATTTATTCATTCATGCATTCATTAATGGGTGTTAGCAGGCCAAGGACTTCTATTTAATGGATTCAACCACTTCCCTGATCCTGGGTTAATTTACTTATCTTTTCATGCACCCTCTTTTTCTCCCCAGACCAAGTATACTGTTTGGTAGTCCTTGCATCTTGATGAGCTAATATATTGTGTACAGCAAGGCTCATCAGTTTATGTATACTTTACTATTTCATCGGTTGTTAAAAACCTCTGCAAACCATTTCATGACCTTTAAAACATGTGCATTGTAGCATCTGTATTCAATTGATAAGCAATCTGGAAATTATACCTGTCCCCTTTTTGCCTTCATGACAGACAAGCATAGGTAAGCAGTGAAGCAATAGCTAAGGTTATGATTATCTTAGGGTGCATCTGAGACTGCCTTACTCTTTTTCTAAATTGTTTTTCTGGTGGAAGAACTGTATATTAATTTATACTGAGGAAGATGTAATTGGTGGTGTAGAATGCTGATGAACAGTGATTCTAATAGAAATGCATGTATTTTTCAAAAATAGTTTCTGTTCAAGTACAGCCAATTAGGAAGCTTTCCCAAAATAAGCAGTTATACAAGCAAACTCTAAGTATTTAATTGTTACTTCATGATCAGAAATGTAATCTTCACTCTGTTATTTTGCCAGTAAGTCAGAAATTTGTCATTTCTTTCTACATTAGAAATAATGCCAAACTGTCTCCAAAACTTGCTACCCAGAGGCAAAAGTTCATATATTTAATGTAGTTGTATTCATCTTCTAATCTGGGTACCTTAAATGAATTATTAATAAGAGAGTAAAAGTTCTCTTTCAAATCTAGGAAGTGGCTGACATCATACCTACCTGGGCACTGAAGGAAAGGTGTAACTGGTCATTTTCTTGTCCAAGTCTGGTAACCCATAAGCAGATTCTTAATGAATTGTAAAGAGAATAGTTGATTATGGCAAGAATGGGATGAGTACTGAAAATCAAGAATCTGTCATTCTGGTTGTGAATCTTTGTGTAGAACTACCCTTCCTTACTTTAGGATAATTCTTCATTGAGTTCCCTACACTTCAAACTCTACATTTAAAAATATATATATTGTTATAAATACCTGAAAGTTCCATGTGTTTAGGATCATACCCATCTGCTATTATTTCAATAGTTTCATTCTCCATGATAGGACTTACATTGGAGGGCAGGCCACACTATCTGTTATGTAGTGGGAATATCATTCTCTGCCTTTTAATTCATGAGTTTTACTTATTCAACAAGTATTTATTGAGTTTTTCCAAGTAACAAGTGCCATGGTAGATGCTATGTAATACGAAGACCATCCTTTTTATAAAAGAAGTTATGACATATTTAGGAAAATCATTATTAGTAATATTAATGCTCAGTTATGAGCACATATGAGGATCTCTTGACTATGTGTGGTATTCCAAAGTAGTCCAAAATTTAAATGATTGTCATGAGATAAAAACCTTTGAATGTCCTAATTGCATCAACCAAATGTGCATTGACTAGCATGAACTGATTGTGCTTCCAGATGAGATGTTCAAGTGAGGTTGAGATGGCTCCTCTCGCTTGATCAAATTTCCATCAGAAAATTAAAGTTGCTTTGTAGACTCATAGGAGAATGGTAGCTTTTCAAGTAACTTCCTAGTGTCCCCTGCATGCAATGATGCATCCATGTATACATACACACACAAAATATCTAGACATCAAGGTCTACTTTTACCATGCACTACACTAAGCACTTCCATAATAAACTCATTTTATACTCACAGCATTCCTGCAAGCTACTCATTACTCCCCTTAATTTATACTGAAATAACTGAAACTTCTATAAGAGAGAGGCTGAGATTCAAGGTATGCAGTCTCCAAGGTATAATTTTTTCCCTATCACAAAAATAAAATAAATAAATGAATAAGCCCTTTATAGTGAGTTTTCCATTATCCAGTCTGTTGTGAAGATTCAGGAAGACATTGGGGACCAAAAGAGTTTTCTGAATCCACGACAGCCACTTGATCAGAGGAGGGGAATGCAGTGTCTTTGAAGCAGGATCTTATTTGGGGACAATATAATAGAACAGGTTAGAGAATATTAGAATTCTTAAAGCAATCTCTTACACATAACAGTGAAAGGTCAAATGTGAGCTTTCACACAAAGAATATGAATTCAGTCCTCAAAGCTCTGAGCTGGTATTAACCAAGGAGATATGAAGAGCAGCAATTGATTTTTTTGTTTCCTTTTTAATAATCAGGGCACATATTCACAACCAGTAGAAACAAGACTACCACCTTGTATTTTCCTAGTGCCTATCTCTCAGCTTCAAGAACTTAACAGATTTTAAAAATTATAATTACTCCTCTTACTCTCTCTGGGAACTAGGGACTTGGTATCATCCCAAATCCATAAAATGTTACCACAGGCAGCTTGAAAATTTGTGGCATCTGGATAAAGCCTAAGTAATTGGGGTAGCCTTTAGCATGGTGATTAATAACCCTGAAGCTAGGCAGATCTGATTCTTAATCCAGTCTCTGCTTTTCAGTGTTTAACAAGTTTCTAAACATGCTTGTGCTTTGTCTTCCATATCTTTATATGGAATAATAGATAATTCTTCATCAGGTTATTGTGAAGATTAAGGGAGTTAACAAGTGTGAAGTGCTTAGCAGATTTCCCATTTACAATGAATGCTCAGTGGGTGTTACTGTGTAATCATTACAATAATAAAATAATTTGGTAGCAAAACACCCATATTTCCAATTAAAAGCATTACTCTAGTCAAAATTCTTCCACATTACAAATGTACCTGTTATTTGCATGAATGTAAATTTTTAGTGTGAAAAAGTACATTTTCTCTCCCTGCACCCAAAATATTAATTATTAAAAGTAATTAATTACTACAGAATTCTTATTGAACTGAAACATAAAATGCCCACTGGTAATACCTAATGTTTTAAGAATGACTCTTGTTAAGATAAGTGTCATATTCAATTTATAATTCTTTTTCAACCTTTTAATGAATCATTGAGAATGGTTAACATGAGATTTTCTTTTGCTTCATAAATGTTACTTTTTTTTCTGTTAAATAAGCTTCTGAGGCCTCCTTTTAGGCAAAGTGTGAAAGAGAACTTTGAATAACTAGCAAGTCAATGATAGAATTATGTGTTTTTAATTTTAATTCCAGTATAGTTAACATACAGTGTTGTATTAGTTTCAGGGGTACAATTCTATACATTACTCAGTGCTCATCATGATAAGAATACTCTTGAATCCTTTATGCCTATTTTACCTATCTCTCCACCAACCTCCCATCTGGTAATCTTTTGTTTATTCTCTATAGCCAAGAGTCTGTTTCTTGGTTTGTCTCCTTTTCCTTTGTTCATTTGTTTTGTTTCTTAAATACCACATGAGTAAAATCTTATGGTATTTGTCTTTCTCTGACTAACTTGTTTCCCTTAGCATTATACTCTTTCGTTCCATCCACATTGTCGCAAATGGCAACATGCCCTTTTTTATGACTGAATAATATTTCATTACATATATGTCTGTATGTATGTATGCATGCATACGTGTATATATGTATGTATGAATCTTATTTATCCATTCATCTGTCCACGGACACCTAGGCTGCTTGTATAATTTGGCTATTATAAATAATGTTGCAGTACACATAGCATGCATTGTAAATATCCTTTTGACTCAGTACTTTTTTATTTTGGAGGTAAATACCAACTAGTATGATTAATGGATCATAGGGTAGTTCAATTTTTTAACAATTCTTGAATGTATAAGTACTTAGTGGTTAGTCAGATGAGTGTGTGGTTAGATGGATAGATGAATGACTGGATGGATGAAGTAGCATGAGACAGTGGAAAATGTACCCTGCTTTACCATTTCCTGATTTTCTAGAACTCATGAAGTTCCGGAACTTGAGTTGCCTCTTCTAGCTGGTAGATTTAGATTACATGATACCTTCCTTACTAGTCTACTAGTCTGAGCCCTGGTCCTCCCATCTTCTGGTACATACAGCTAGACCAACCTAGCTCTTTCTCCATGGACAGTTCAACTTCACACCAGAGAATAGGCCCACCTCACACTGGGTCATATCATGGGCCACTGGGTTATGGTTCTTTTACCACAGGTCAGCTCTGGTGCCAACCACAGTTTCCAGTTTTTAAATAGATGCATAACAAACCGTATTTTTTTCCTTTTCCTCTGTTATTCCTCTAGCCGTATCCAACTCTTGGCTTATATTCTCCTATACCTGAGATTTCCATTTTCAGGTCTCAGCTTCCCCACTTCTGACCCCCAATCACCTGCTGTTAGGTTTATGCTCTTACCTCTGTATTTGATAGACACCCTGGATTGTGAACTCTGTGTGCTATGCTAATGGCATTTATATCCCGCGTGTGTATTTCTCCTGTCTTAATAAGGGAACTATAATGTGCCCTGGGGAATATCATTAATCCCTTTGTGGGGTGCTGCTATCCCCATTTCCTGGCAAGAAAAATGAAGTAAGAAATGGGGTATGCAGTTTAGTCTGTTGATGATGAAATAGGAGTATTCATAGTAAATGGCTAAAATGGTGGTAGATCTCTCTTTTAAGTACAAAATTTTGTGCTGAAATTAATTTAATGTCATAATTAAAGGGCTTTTTAGAAATAAATGCTGTGTAGATGAGGATACCAAGAGTAACTGCAGAAGCCTCACCCCTAGTCATTGAGCTGTTATAAAAATCCTCCACATAGGGTCACCTGGGTGGCTCATTTGGTTAAGGGTCTGCCTTTGGCTCAGGTCATCATGATTTCACAGTTCATGGTTTGAGCCCTGCCTCAGGCTCTTTGCTGACAGCCTGGAGCCTGCTGCAGATTCTGTGTCTCCATCTTTCTCTCTGCCCTCCCCTGCTCATGCTCTGTCTCTCAAAAATAAATAAACATTAAAAAATCTTCCACATAATCAGGAATAACATGACAGTATATTTTTAGCTCCCCTGAATTCTCAATTGCCACCCACCTCCAGTTAATGAAGCTGAGGCACTTCTGGACACTGAGGAAGAGGTTTTCCATGTCCAAGGCACAGGGTCACGTTTTTAAGGCTGTTATTCTAGTGTCATGATAATGTAAGAAAAACTGTAAGTAAACCTAAATAGTCCGTAGTCCCAGTCTTTGAAATTAGACTGGATATGTAAAGGACATGTAAAATTATCCTTGGAGAAAGATGGGATGAGAAATAATGGTCGCCTCTAACTGTAAGCCTACTAGTTCAAAAGACTGAGCTCTACCTCAATGTTAAACCTCTATCCTAATTCTCAAGTGACTACGTTAACAAGCCATATTTCAGTTCTTTGAGCAACTGGATTTTTTGTCCTGAAATTGAAGTCCTTGTTATCATTACTGGATACTTCCTGTCAGTAATTTTTATATCCCCCATTAGCCTAGAATGTAACCAAATTGCTACTTTAATTCTCTTACATATAGTCCAGATATTTGGTCTAGTTTTGTTGTTTGCTAATGATACTCCGGTCCTGCCTGCTTTTGTGCCATGTTGTGTTAGCCTCTTATATTTGGGCTTGAATCATTATGTCCCCATGTCTAAATTTATTGCTCCATCACTTTGCCCAACCCTGTGATGATCTGCCCGCCTTTCCTGTACTTGCTTTCTTATCTGGTCAGCAATGGTCCTGTGATTCAGGTTTATGGCCTGATTTCTTTCTATAGCAGGTTAGTCATTTGAGAGAAATAGAACTAAAACCCATCGTTTATTTTGTCTCTTCTTTCTCTTTTAATTTTTTTATTTTTTTAACTTTTTAAATTTATTTTTGAGAGACAGAGACAGCGCTAACAGGGGAGGGGCATAGAGAGAGGGAGACACAGAATCCGAAGCAGGTTCCAGGCTCCGAGCTAGCCGTCAGCACAGAGCCCGACGTGGGACTCGAACCCACGAACCGTGAGAATCATGACCTGAGCCGAAGCCGGATGCTTAACCGACTGAGCCACCCAGGCGCCCCTCTTCATTCTTTTTTTAAAGTTTATTTATTTTTAAAAGAGAGAGTGTGTGTGAGTGGGGCAGGGGAAAAGAGAGAGGGGGACAGAGAATCTGAATCAGGCTCTGCACTGACAGCAGAGAGCCTGATGTGGGGCTCCAGCTCACAAACCGTGAGATCATGACCTGAGCTGAAGGCAGATGCTTAACTGACTGAGACACCCTGGCGCCCCCTGTTTCTACATTCTTTATATGTACTTATTTGGTACCCTTTATGTACCAGTCGTTCTTTTATTTAGGCACTGGGATAATAGAGGACTTGCAGAATGGCAGGAGACATGAATATGTAAGCTACTATTATCCATTAACTTATGTAATGCATACTAAATAGGTAACTCTGGGCTAGACAATATGTTTGGCATTGTGGACACAAAATTGAATAAAACAATTTCTGCCCTCAAAGGATGTATGGGTATAGACATGAAAGCAGATAATTTCATATCATGTGACTTGGTCTGATTATAGAATTAAAGGGGGTAATATGAGAGCATGGGTTCATGCAATATGACACTGATGAGGTAGGAAGGAGCTTGTATGATACATTAAGAGGACTGGCCTTAAGGGAGATAGCAAAGCATCTTGTTTATTAACGAGGGAGAGAGGCATAAATTATTTGAATTCAAATCCCCCTCTCCACTTATTCAGTGTCCATGAGTGTGTGATTCTAAGTGCTGATTGATACGTCTGTAAAGTGTAGATTAAAATAGAACTTACTTTTATAGAGTTGCTGTGAGGAATAGGTGAGATAATTCACCACATACTTAGCTTACTATCAGGCACATAGCTTATGCTCAATAAGTATTCATCGCTATTTTTCTATAGACAATAAGAGAATTCAAGAGGATTATATTATTATGCTTTTATAATTGAAGTGTAATTTTCACCCAATGGTATGCTAGTTTCAGTGTATAACATACTGATTCAACATCTCTCTGTATATGCTCACCGCAAGTGTAGCTACCATGTGTCACCATGCAATGCAATTACACTACCACTGACTATATTCTCTATGCTCAGAGGATGTTAAGCAGGAGAGTGATGTGGCCAAAACTCTGTTTGTGATAGGGCATACTCAAAATTATAAGAGTAATAGTTCCGTAAAATATGTGGCGAACCCATTGGCAATGTCTAGCATGAACTGATGCTTGTAGAAGAAGCTTAGCCTGGAGTTAGAGACTGCAGAAAAATAGTCACCCACAGAGACTATGGAGTAGATAGATGAGTGGCTGAAGATGGAATTGTGTGAAACACAGAAACATAAGGGCTAATATCAGAAGAAGAAGTGTTTACGAAAGTTCATGGATGTGTTTGGTAACAAGCAATGAAATAGAGGCTTTGTCTTTCTGATAAAGCTATGGGAAAGCATTCCAGAGGGGCCACAGAGCTGGGTGTTGGGAAAGGAGTAGGAGCTCATCAATTTGACAAGGTGGGTATAGGCATTGTATGCAGAGAATAGCAAGTCCCAACACTGACAGTTTCAGTGAGGCTAAAATACATGAAGCAGTAAGTGAATGATATTAAACAATGTAATCAATGTCCCAATAAAATATTATAGTAGAGAGGCCTTGTAGTAATGGGTGCTGCAAGGACATAGTGGCGGCTTGTGTTTGAGATCAGCCATTGGATTGGCAGAGGAAATGGTGATGAGTCTTTCAGTTAGGTGGGTCAGCAGAACCAGCCTGGAAATGGGTGGCAAGAAAGAGAATGACCAGGCTGCAACCGTGGGCTTCTTTGGGGAAGTTCATTCTGTGTTTGTTGATAGCTTAGGAATGAGGCTGAGTTGAAAGCTTTTCCATAATGCCATGAATTTCCCAAAAAAAAAAAAAAATCATGAGACTCACCATATTCTTTGAGTCACAGTAAATTTAAATGGCAAGTTAATTAATGTGAAATCTGGTTATGCTATAAGAGAGAAATGTAACCAACATTTTTGCCTTCTTTAAAGGATTTTCCAGAAAAGGAGAAGTCCACAGCAAAGGCCCTGGAAGATGTAAAGGCAAACTTTTACTGTGAATTATGTGACAAGCAGTATCACAAGCACCAGGAGTTTGACAATCATATTAATTCTTACGATCACGCTCATAAGCAGGTAAGCCCAAGTGGGAAAAATCTTTCTTATTCCTAGATTTGTCCCTTCAGAACAGAATGTATGCATTTAGCCTTATTTATTGTCATTTAGATGCTGAAGTGAAACCATTTTATTTTTTTTTTCTTGAAAGGTTGTTTTCTGTTTAAATGTTAGGTTAAATATTTTTTTTCCTACAAGTCACATAAAACTGTAGGTGAATTTAAAGGTGATCTAAAAGCAGACTGCTATTTATTTTAGAATTACACATATGGGGAAAACAGAACCCAGGACAAAGAGTGACCTATTCAAAGCCATCTAACTCGTCAGTGGCAAAAACAGAGCACTGGGCAGAATCTATTATAGGATTTTTTCAAGACTTCTGAGGTTTAGCAAAAACTAGCACTGTAGGAAAACACTTCTCATTAAAAGGTTACATTTTCCAAAGAATACCCTCTCAGGAGAGTCAAAGTGGTTACTTAATAAATGGACCATTGCAAACAAATAAACAAAAACTCAGAGAGGCTAAATTGAGAGGTAATTCAGATAGAAACATTTCATTTTTTTCTTAAAAGACCATATATGTACATTATCAGTTTACATATTCTACACATGGCTGCTATTATCCTCTATTTCCATCTCTCTATATAAGAGGAGACTATTATTCTTATCCTGTTAGATTTTTACCCTTGTTGCAGGAGGTATGAAGATATTGGCCATTTAGGAATTAGGAGTCTTAGATACCACTAAGAAAGAAATTCCACTTGGCCAGAGGATTGATTATGGCTAACAACTGTGAGAAGGTACACTCTCCTGATGCCAAATGGATCTGATATCTAGGAATGTGTGGGGAAGTCTTGTATAATCTACACCTAAAATATTTATTCAGACTAAACAACAAAAAATATTTTGACTAAGATCCCTAGTATTTACTGAGTGCATATAAAATATTTGGCCTTGAGAGATGCAAGGTTCAGTTTCTATTTTTAAAGATGTGGCATATATCCATAATTTATTGTATTTCTCCGACAAGAGCAAAGACATTGGATAAACTGTTTTAAGACTGTGATTCCCAAAACTTAGTGTGCCTAATAATCACTTTGGAACTTGATCATGCAGATACCCAGACTCTCCTTCAAGTATTCTAATTCAATAATTCTGAGTGGGGCCCAGGAACTAGCATTTTAAAATGATTAAAATGGAAATTTTCAAACATACTTAAAAATGAACTATGTTGAATTATGTCCAACCCCAACTACAATCTTGTTTCCTTTTATACCACCACCACTCACCCACCCCTCACCTGCCAACACTGTGTATGACTGTAAAGCAAATTTCATAAGTCATATTATTTCATCTGAAAGTATTTCAAGATGTATAATGGTGCTGAAACAGCATATTCATTGTCATACCTAAAAAGTAACAGTAATATCTTAATATTAATTAGTAATCTTTTTTCTTTAGTTGTCTCATAAATGATTTTTAAATTTGTGTTTCTTTAAATCAGGATGCAAAATATCCATAACCACCAGTCCCCATAAGCCACCCAGGTGCCCCAGTCAACTAAGTGACTGACTCTTGATTTCAGCGTGGGTCATGATTGAGCCCCATGTTGAGCATGGAGCCTGTTTAGGATTCTGTCTTCCTCTCCCTCTGCCCCTCCCCCACTTGTGCATGCACATGCTTGCTCTCTCTAAATACACACACACACACACACACACACACACACACGTACACAGCACACACACATATCAATACTTTTAGGTGACGCGTCTTTAAGTTTCTTTGAATATATATTTTAACTATAGGTTTTTCATTCCTTCTTTTTACTTCTTGCAATTTATCTGCTGCAAAAAGGAGACATATTCAGGATTTTGCTAAATGTAATCCAGTCCTGTCTTTTCTCATTTTCTCCGTCTTCTGTATTTCTTTTAAACTGATTATTACATACAGAGATCTGCACAAACGCAAGTTCATACTTTTTTCTTGGCATAAATATAAGGCACATTATATGCTTCTGTAAAGAGGCATATGATACCTCGTTGTCTCTATTGTTATGACTTTAAGTTTGAGAAATGGGTTTAGACACTAGCTGTTTGATCCATCACTAAGTACCTCACTTGTTTCCACTAATGATTTTTGTAGCCATAGATGATCATTTGCTTAACTCTGTTACTTCATTTAGAGTTGTAAAATGATTATTCTAATTCTTGCATCTATCCATCATTTACTAGATGGAATGGGTCTATATAAAAAGAAATTCCCCATAAGCATCACTCCCAGAGGATTTTATGTAGGTGGCCTTCGGGTGATATACATACACACATATTACATACGTATACATGTACACACACATATATATACATATACATATACATGAGTTAGAGAAGTAAGTAACCAGAGAAAGTTCTCATGGGATAGCTGCATTTGATCTGTGCTTTAAACATGCAGAATTAGATGCTGAAATTGAGGCTGAAGATAGGACGGCATTCTTGACAGTGGAAACACAAGAATCTCAGGTGAGGAAACAGAAGGGCACAAGGCATCTTTTCAAAACTGGAGACAGTATTGGACTACCAATAGGATGAATTCTCCACACCTGCTCTACACGCCACAGCCTGCCTTGTACTCTGGAATTCTCCCTGATCAATTGTCCTTTTTATTAGTTTCTTCAATCTTACTTCCATTGGCTTTCCAACATGTTGATAAAACAAACTTTCCTCAATTCTTCTATTGCATCTGTGCCCCTATTTCTCTCTGTCCTTAGGCTTATCAGTGTTCTAACATTCCTAGGTATGCTCCTTCACCAAACAAGCGTTGAGCTTCTGTTATGTGCTGTTGTGGTAGTTGTGAAAAATGGACCAATTCGGTCCCTAACTTCAGGGAGCTGACATTCCAACTGGGGAGACAGACACATCCACACACCCTAAGTGTACTAGCATACCTAAGATGCTAAGCGTGTGAAACTGATTTACAAAAGAAGAGATGACAAGCAAGCTAGAATTCTTAAAGAATGACTAGAAATGAGCTGTGTAGTAAAGAGTAGTAGGTCTTCTAGGATAGAAAACCTACGTCAAGACATGTGGCAGTTACAGAGCATGACCCATCCACAGAGAAACTGCAACAGATTCACTATGGCCACTAAAGTCACCATCCCTCTCCTGGGGAGGTCTTGTGTCTCATTTCTCTCATTCTTTTCCAGTACATCTTGCTCTCGGTCTTCATTCTGCAATCTCTTTTCACCAGTCGTATTTAATCTCAACTTGAATCTTTGCTGGGGCCTTCGAACTGGACTCCCAATCTCCAGTATTTTCCCTGCTCTAACCAGGCTATCCATTTATGGCCAAATTAATCTTCTTAAAAGATGATGTTCAGTGGGTGATAACTGACTTTTTCAAGAGTCTGAACTACTTAGTCTGTCAGTTCAAAATGTCCACAGTCTGGCTCTGGCTTCCATTTCCAGATTTATCTCCTGCAACTCCAGAATTTCCCTACAGTTTCTCAAAAGATGCCTTATGCTTTCCCACCTGCTCATCTTGGCTCATAATCTTCCCTCTGCCTGGGATGCCCTCCCATCTCGTGGCTGTACTT
Organism: Cryptoprocta ferox; assembly: GCA_028646485.1. Taxonomy (NCBI): domain Eukaryota; kingdom Metazoa; phylum Chordata; class Mammalia; order Carnivora; family Eupleridae; genus Cryptoprocta; species Cryptoprocta ferox. Next base: position 26,484,194 of record CM053559.1, on the reverse strand, counting down.
CAACATATACTCCTGCATATTTAAAGCAGAGATTGACAATTTATATCTGGATATTCCAAGAGCTGAGATCTCATGGTAAGCTGATTTAACAGCATTTCCCAGATTCGTTTTGATCAAAATCTATTAACTATGTGCAGAACTTTGTACAAGCTGCCCCCTTTGAAAAACAATGGAATAATTAAATGCGCTATAGACCTTGTAAGACTGCTTTCTTGCATAATATTGAAATTCTTTTATCTAAAGATTTATTTTAGCCTAACATTTTGACAATAGTTTGAATTTTAAACGAAGCCATTTATAATTTCCCTTTTAAATGAAACTGAATTTTATGTACAGAAAAAGGAAGTATTCACTAAAGTAAAACATGCAAAAATCTTTTTTTTCCAAATTCCAAAGCTAAATATGTCTATTTGGTTCTTGCTTCAGTAAGGCCTCTTCTTGATTGTGATGATGATTATAATGATAGTGGTGAGGATTTGGCTTAGAATATTTTTTGGCCTGAGTAATATGAATAGCTTCCATAATTTTATTTTCCATGTGGATTCAGAAAAAATATGTGTCCTCTTCTGTTGAACTTCCAATAGCATGGTCTTTTTGGTATACTTTGAAGTGAATCTAAATTCACATGAGATGAATTGTTACTCATTAATAGAATGGCTTAGAGCTAGAAGCAAGGTAATCTGAATGTTTATGATTACCTAGGCTCCTTCAGTTGAATAAGTGATTTCTAAAGCTTTTATATTCTCTTATATCTAAATAGCAGTATCATGTGTTATATTATTACAAAGACTATATTATTCAGAGATGTATTATAATTCTAGGGAAATAAGTCAATATATAACGTTAAAGAATAAAATAGCCTGATTCATAGCTTTAATTTAATTCCATTGAGCATTTAACATTTTTTAAATAATTTGATCAAATATTAAGGTATTTTTCTTAGGTGAGGCACCCGGCTGGCTCATTCAGTTAAGCATTTGACTTTGGCTCAGGTCATGATCTTGTGGTCTGTGAGTTCGAGCCCTGCATCAGGCTTTGTGCTGACAGCTCAGAGCCTGGAGCCTGCTTCAGATTCTGTGTCTCCCTCTCTGTCTGCCCCTCTCCTGCTCGTGCTCTGTCTCTCTTTCTCTCTTTCAAAAAATAAATAAACATTAAAAAAATTTTAAGATATTTTTCTTAGGTATTATTGGTAAGGAAAGATAGCTTATCAGTAAAAAAAACTGAATTTTTTATATTTATTCAATAGGGGAAAATAAATTTCTAACTTTGACAACCTCACTCTAAATATAACTCACATTTTTGGAACTAACTCTATTATTTTAACGATACCTCGAACTTCTTATGATTCCATGTAAATGTTGAGCATTACCACTAAAGCAGTTTAAATATACATCCAAATTATAGGTACTTGGATGAAGACAGCAGTGTAACTATTAGTATAACTAACATGTTAATAACAACTAATTCCTTGTGAGACTATCTACAAGTTGTAGTTCTTTTCTCAAGACAGTAAGTCACAAGTTTTAATACTGAAATGAAAACTGCACATCCTCACATGCAACAAAAATCTCCCGTGCCCCAGAGACATCCTGGCTCATCTCAGTTTAGAAAAAACAAAGGAGCCTGATCCCCATACAAATAACTCATGAAAATATCTTCAATAATAAAAAACAAATCCACTTTTAGATCCTCCACATGTGACATTTAATCCTCCTAATCTTCATTTGCCTCATGATTGGATTTATTTTCACTCAGGAGAACTTGTCAAGCCTGAATTTGAACTCCAACTGATTCATTCTTAAGATATTGTTTTGGATTCTCTCCAAATCTACCTGCTCAGGATAAAATAACAGAACAGAATCATCTTTGCTGTCTTGTCTCCAAGAGGAAAAGACTCCCACAACTGCAGAACAAATTCAGTCCAATTATCCCTTGCTTTGTTCCTACAATTTGATTTTTTTTAAGTTTATGTATTTATGTTGAGAGAGAGAGACAGAGAGAGACAGAGAAAGAGAATGCAAATGAAGGAGGGATAGAGAGAGAGAGAGAGAGAGAGAGAGAGAGAGAGAGAGATCTGAGAGAATCTCAAGCAAGCTCCACACTGCCAGCATGGAGCCCAATGTGGGGCTCGAACTCACGAGATCATGACCTGAGCCGAAGGAGGACATTTAACCAACTAAGCCACACAGGCACCCCAAATTGATTTAATTTTCTCGAAATACTGCCCCAGGTGACCTGATGGTATATTTCACCATAGTATGCTTAAGTTATTAGTCCTCTTAATGTGGCAAAAAAAAACCTTGAAGGTCTAGTTAATTTGTAAGGTCAGGAAGGTTGAAGGAATGTAGACTCCAGTATCTGGAATGAAAATTCTCAGAAACCTATATGCTGATGAAATAAAATATTCCTTATCTTTGTTTAAATTTTGCATTCTATAATCTAGCTTTCTGCTATGTATGTATGTATATGTATATATGTATATGAATATGTATATGTATATGTAAATGTATATATACACACCTCACTGCCCCCCACACCCTGCAGTTACCCAGCAGTAATTGGAACCTCCATGAACGGAAAGAGTACACAAGATTCAAAGGTGATCTTAGCTTCTGGCTCATAATTCAACTCTCCTAAAATGCTGCTGTCAACCCGGTTAAAAGGCTTTTTGATCTTAAGGTTGTCTCCTGATTAAAAGAATAAATTAAAATCTATGTTCTGGCTCTTTCTGTATCTCAGATGTGCCAAGTGCTTTCCTGCTTTAAGGCATTTACAATATATCTCTCTGTAATGCTCTTCCATGTGAACCTTCCTTGTTCCTTCTTTTCATTTATGTGGTAGTTCAATGTCACTTTCTCAGGGGGTGGTGTGAATCTCTCTTTTGCAATTCTACCTCAAGTGGACAATTGTCAGTTCTCCCAATCTTAGTACTATCTTGACCCTCAGTGGTGGTCAGACTCTATTTGTCTGTGTTGGCTCTCCAGAGCCAGTCATTCAGTGTATAAGAATTCTGTGAGTTGGCTCTTCAACCATCAGTAGCTTGAAATCAGCCATGGATTGTGGTAGGAAATCCGCAAGTACTACAAACAATGCTTCTTAGGTTTTGTTTGATTTTTCCAGAGTGTTGGTGTATCAGCACACCATTGTTTATTACTCTGTAAAAACAATATTTTTCCTTTTTATTGTTTTGTCATCTCCCCTCTTCCCTGCCATTAGCTCCACAAAGAGAAGAGGAGGGTGCTGTTGGTTCTACTGGCCATGTATCCATCCTTGTCTCTCTAAAATGTAGGGCTGTGTCTTGCACATAGTAATGATTCCATAAATATGTTTTAAAAAGAATGAGTAAGTGAATACCACTCTGTCCTACATCAGTATATTCATCCACCATTGATGAATCACTTGTTTTTTTTCCAGTCTTAGTGAGAAATAGTTGACATATATTAATGTGTAAGTTGAGGGTGTACAGCATGATGGTTTGATTTACATATATTGTGAAATGATTACAAAGCAAAAAAATTTTGCTTTATAATGAGAATTCCTAGGATTTACTCTTAACAACTCTTCTATGTATCATGTAGCAGTGTTAGCTAGAATTATCATGTACATTACATCTCTAGCACTTATTTATCTTATAAGTGGAATTGTATTCCTTTTGATCATCTTCCTCCAATCCCTCCTCCTCCCACCCTCCACATTAGGCAACCACAACTCTGATCTCTTTTACTAGGATTTTTTAAAATATTTGTCTTTCTCTGACTTATTGCACTTAGTATAATACCATCAAGGTTCATCCACATATCAAATGGTAGGATTTTCTTATTTTTATGGCTAAATAATATTTTATTATATAATGTTGATGGATTTTTAAGATGTATCCATGTCCTGGCTATTATAAATAATGCTTCTATGAACATGGGGGTGCAGATGTCTTTTGAGTTTGTGTTTTTGGTTTTGTTAAAATAAATCATTACCAGAACTGGAATTGCCTGATCATATGTTAGTTCTATTTTTAATTTTTTGAGGATCCTCCATAATGTTTTCCAGAGTGGTCATAACAATTTACAATTCCAGCTGTGCACAAAAGTTTCTCTTTTCTCCACATCCACACCAGCCTTTGTTAACTCCTGTCTTTTTGTTGATGGACATTTTAACAGGCATAAGATGGTTTCTCATTATGTTTTTTTTTTTTAATTTTTTATTTATTTTGACAGAGAGAGAGAGAGAGGGAGAAAGTACACTAGGGAAGGCAGAGAGAGAGGGAAACACAGAATCTAAAGCAGACTCCAAGCTATGAGCTGTCAGCACAGAGCCCGACGCGGGTATTGAACTCATGAACTGTAAGATCATGACCTGGGCCGAAGTCGGACTCAACCAACTGAGCCACCCAGGCACCCCTCTCATTATGGTTTTAATCTGCGTTTCCTTAATGTCTAGTGATACTGAGCATCTTTATTTTGTACCTGTTGGCCTTTTGTCTGTCTTATTGGAAAATGGTCTTTTTAGGTCCTTTGCCCATTTTCAAATGGAGCTATTTGTTTTTTTTGCAATTTAGTTGTATGAATTCTATTTATATATTTGATATTATCCCCTTATCAGATACATGGCTTGCAGATTTTTTCCCCCATTTTGTAGGTTGTCTTTTCACTTTGTTGATGGTTTCTTTTGTTCTGCAGAAGTATTTGAGTTTCATTTAGTCCCACTTGTTTATTTTTGATTGTGTTGCTGGTGTTTTAGGTGTCATATCAAAGAAACCATTGCCAACAACCATGTCAAGGAGCGTTATTCCTGTTTTCTTCTAGCAGGTAGAATTGTGTCTGGGCTCCCTCATTTGAGTGGGCAGGGAAGGGGTTGCTCCAGGCAACTCTAAATCTCTCAAACAAGCTTTCCAATTGGGAGGAGCTGGGACTACCCTTAGCTTTGGCTAGGAATTAATCCCTCTGCCTGTGTGTAGCACAGACACCCTCTATGGCAGGTACTAGCTTTGATCTGGCGGCAATCCATTCTGTCATCCCACCTCTGTGCTCAAGTGCCACTAGGCCACAGAGCTTCCAGGAGTTGTGGCTAAAAACCATGGTCAGATGTAGCCTAGAAACATTCTCCACAAATGGTGGAGACCTATGACTCACCTCCCTGCGTGGGTTGGGCAAACTAGGCTCTAGGACCAGCAAAATTCCTCATTTTGAGGATCTAAATCAGGCAGAGCTGTACCCCATAGAGTTCCCTGGCCAGAGTACACCACTGCCTTGGTTCTTGAAATTGGCAAAGCTGCTGGTTTGGATTAATACTTGGGTATATCAATTGTGTCTGCCAAGCAAGATTCATGTGCTGGTTGTTGCAAACCCCTCCTCCCTTCCCTGTCACAGGCACCTTCCCAGTGGTTGAGCCCAAAGATTCCCCTGTAATACTTGTAGGTTGAGATCAGAGTAGAGATTCCCACAAGTGACCAACAATGCTCTGGGGGTCAGTTGTCCCTGCCTAGGTTCCCCTGTCTCTCCTGAAGGAACCAGAGACTCAGGGGAGAGCTCTCTATGTGGTGCTTCACTGGCCTGTGGGCCGGGCAATACCATCAAAGTGTAGCTGCTTCTCTTTCCCTTCTAATGAGGTCTGCCTTGGTCTCTGAGGTGCAGTGGGGTGCTTCATCCTCATTTCCATTTTCTTGGATTCTCTTAGTGGTATCTTGTTTTTAAACAGTTAATTGTTCTGCTTTTAAAGGGGAATGAAATCAGGGACAGCCTACATTGTCATCTGGGTGATGTCACTCCTTAATCACTTCTTAAGTAGATAGAGGGACTGCTGCAGTAAACATGACGGGGCCCCTAATCCCATGTTCTTTATAATTAGTGAAGAAAGGCTGTCATAAAAACCCATTTTTCTAATTTAGAAAATACTTAAGACCATATCAATGCTGATGTGGTGTGCCCCTTTAAGAATTTCAGAATTTATTTTGTAGGAAATTGATAGTCTTCAAGGGCTTCTAAGCAAGCACATGATATGATCAGATTTGTGATTTAAAGCAAGCAAATGATATGATCAGATTTGTGATTTAGAAAAATATATCTAAAAGCAGTTTAAGAGATGGTACACAGGGAGAGAGCTTGACTCTGTGATCAGATATGAGGCTAAAAGCCCAAGAGAGACGATCACAATCATTATATAGCAGTGACAAGGAGACATGAGAAGGCATGCATTCAAAAGATTGCCATTGGCTCACAACACATGAACACATGGTCTACATCACTAATAATCAACTAAATACAAACTTGGAGAGGTTTTTTTATAAGGTTGTCAAATATGATAAATGAATGATACTACTAAATGTTGACAAGATATGAGAAAACAAATACTGTTAAACAGTCCTCATGAGGTTATAATTGTTTCAATCTTTTGATGTTCAGCTTTGGATTATTTAGCAAAAAACTTAAAATAGGAATTTTCCCATCAACAATTCCATCTGGCATGTATTCTAGAAAAATAATTAAATGAATTCCAAAGATTTATGTGTAAGGATATTTAAAATAGAAAAATACTAGAAACATTCTAAACATACAATGAAAAAAAAAGAGAATGGCTAAATTATGACACATATAAAGTGGAATACTATGTAAAAATTAAAGTTGCATTTTGGATCTATATTTTATACAGAATTTAATTATTAAAAGGAATGCTCAAATACTTGCTTATATCAAAAATTAAAAATCAGAAGTATAGACCAATGAGGAAAAGCGTATAGTAACCATTTGGTCCCTATCTTTTTAGATAAGTCTCTAAACATTTACATCAAATTGTAAACTTTTATAGAAAATGTAAACATAAAATGTGATTTTATTTTATGTATTATAATGCCTTCATATGTTTTCACTTATATCTTGTCAGTCCATAAAGATTTGTACTTTATTGTGTTAAGTCAATACCCCGAATTTATGTCACTGTGACTTGTAAATTGAGCTTCATAGGTAGAATGATTACCTTATGATCCTGTTTTCTTTCTTGTACAACTCTTTTCTCCTGGAGACTTAGAAATTGCTTCGCTCTTAAATTTGCTCAGTTTTCTATCACTGCCAATTACAAATTTATTTCTGAACTATGTACTATATATAATACCAAAGTCTTTTTTTAATGTTTATACACTTATTTTTGAGAGAGAAAGAGAGAGGGAGCGAGCATGTGAGAAAGGAGCAGGGGCAGAGAGAAAGGGAGACCGAGACTCCCAAGCAGGCTCTGAGCTGATAGTGCAGAGCCTGACGTGGGGCTTGAACTGATGAACTGTGAGATCATGACCTGAGGCAAAATCAAGAGTCCAGCTTAACTGACTGAACCACCAGTGCCTCCAATAACAGACTGTCAGATACATGGGGCAGTAGGTCAGTCCCCTCTTTCCCATTTTAGAGAAATGTGTGGTAGAGTCCTCTTTCTGCTCCAGTCCGGCAGGTTTCTCTCCACTCCTGCTGCACAGCTATTATTCTGAAACTTCTTTTTACCATCATCCTGTGACTGCTTTTGCTTCTCTCCAAGATTTTATTCCTCATTTCCTTGATCTCATAACTTCCTATATCTTATTTCCTCCTTTTGGTGGAACCTAGTCCCCAGAAGCTTCCTAGATACACAAGGTGAAATCCTGGGGCCCATGTCTATCAGTAAATGTAAATGTGCATATTCTACCCTCATACTTGATTTATTTTTCAACCAGGTTTCAGCTCATAATGTTGCTGTGGAAAAGTTGTATGTCCTTTTGAGTCCCAATGCTTTCTTTCTGAAAACCTTTAGACATTTCTCTTCATCATTTCTTCTCACAACAAACATTTATTTAGAGCCAGCTATGGGCCAGACATCATTCCAGCTGTTAGGGATACAGTAATAAACCAATCATCTCTGTCCTTGTGGAGCTGACATCATAGTGAGTATGGGAAAATAGAAAAGGAAGATATAAAGTAATAGAATATATAGAGTGCTGGGTAGTCCTATGTGCTATGGAAGAAAATAAGAGTATAGTGTATAGGGAGTGCTCTGGGCAAACGGAATTTTAATGAGGGACTTCCGTGAAGACCTTAATGAAAAGACAATAATAAAACTTAGCAGATACAGGGAGCCATTGATTACAGCCATCTAGCTGAGGGATGATATTCCAGGCAGAGGGAATGCCACATGTAAAGTCTGGGAAATCATGCCATGAACACTGTTCCAAAGATTCCTAATATGCTCACATCCTATAATGGCCTGCTTTGGTATGAATCAATTTTTAATTACTATGCAGACCATTCCATAGAATATTTCAGTTAGGAAAGTCTGGCTATTTGTTTTGGGATTTTTTAAAATATTATATTTGATCATTTCCTCATCTGCTCTCTTTCTTCCCTCTCAAAATTCTCTTATTTGGATATTAGAATTCCAGAATGAATCTTCCAAATTCCTTATTATTTTTCTTACTGTTAATATTATGTCTTAATATTTATGTCTTAATATTTATGTCACCATTCTGGGAGATTTTCACAATATTATCTTCCAGATTTTCTACTGAACATATTTTCCTATTGTATGTGTGTATGTGTGTGGGGGGAAATAGAGAGAGAGAGGAAGAGAGTGAGAGAAAGCAAGCAAATGCACATTTGGATTGATCTATACTTTATGTGCTTAAGGCATTCTTAAATGTTTTGTAGTACTGGACTGTTTACCTGACACTCTTATTTATAATTAAGGGACCAAAACTTTGATTGGAAGGTTTATGTGTATGGGTTGAGTTTGCTAGATGGCAACCTTCAGTATGGTATGAGGAGGTAGTAATTATTATTATTTGACCTCCAGGGGTCAAATGACCTCCAGGGTCAGTATCTGTGAACCTTTCAGAAGTCATGAACAAAAAATAAATTTGAAATCTCACTTGTATGCAGATTTTCACTTAATCTCCTTATTTTAAATGGTTTTATAGCTTAGCCCTAACCTGTACCAGATGTTCCTAAGACTAACTCCTACCTGGTTCAGATTTTCCAGAGAGCAAGCCTCAGTTTTCTGCCAGAGTAGACTAGGGGAACTGCTGGCCCATCTGCTCTTTAAGGGCTGATTTTCTTATTTTGAGTCCCAGCCTCTACTTTTCCAGTATTACTTCTCTAGCAAAAGTTTGCTGGATTAATGTCATCTAGTCCTCACCTCAGCAGTTTGGTGTGCCTTGTCTGTTACTTGTCCCTTCCCCTCTCACTTCTTCCTCTCTTCTTTCCTGCCACTGTAGGCCAATATTTTTTTTTTTATTTCTTAGTAAAATAGAACCAACACTATATTCCTCAGAGAGTTATTGTGACAAGTAAATGAAAACATGCATGAAAATCTTAACCCAGTGCCTAGCATATAGTAAGTGCTCAAAAGAGCAGACAGAGGCATATTTCACAAGGTGTGCTTCTTTCCAAGGAAGCTGGGTCTCATTTCTCAAGAATACTGTTTGAGGGATTCTTTCATCAAATGGGAGGCTAACCTAGAGGGCCTCTAATAATAAATCTTTTTTTAAAATAATAAATCTTTTATCTCTGAAATTGTAATTGTGTGAATTTGTAGTTAAATATGACTCTCTGTCTCTTAATTTAATCTCAGACCAGACTTGGCTGTGAAGGAAAAAATAATAATTTGCAGCCACTGTTAGGTCCCTGGAGTCATAACACCTATGTTGGGCTTTTACTCTCTGAATACAATTCAGCAACTTCACTTTGATGTATACCAGATGTCAGATATCATGAAAAATCATACAGCAGAATCTTGGTTCTTTACCATGTAGATGATTTTTGCATTTGCAGATCTATAGGTTTACTTTTCCTAGTCTTTTTTTTTTTTTAGTTTTTTTTTTCAAATTACATTCTCGCTTCCTGACATAATATTTCAGCGTATCATGACAGCTCCATACTGAATGAATGTGCATAAAATTAATCCTACAATATTTAATGATAGCTTCTATTATCACATTGTTCAAGGTTTACAAATGGCAATATTATTCTCCTTATCTATTAAGTATTATCTGTTAAGTGTCTGGCACTAGGTGAATTCCTCCCTTAAAACATAAATTAATCTGCTTATTTAAGTGAAAAATTATACCCATTATAGTAAAAAAGCCAAAATATTACAGAGCTATAAGTCAGTCTGGAACTCACTGCCCAGAATGCTCATGATAAGGCCAGGGCACAGAAAGCCATGCTTGATGTGTAAATCAGTTTTAATTCATTATTTCTTTTCTATTTCCATGTAATTCTGCCAATTCGATATGGAAATAATCCAGTAATTCACTCTTTCAGTCATTTGTTCAAAAATCACCTGTGCTAGGTACTTTGTATGCTACAAATATAGATGTACAGAATTTGGAAGTTGTTATGGCCATTAATATAAACAAAGGAAAACTAAACAAACTGAAAAATCAACGCTCTTCTTAGAACCATCAAAGAAATGAGGTTATGTGGCACATTGCTTTCCCCAAAATTGGACAAGGGGATATAAGAAATCACCACCTAACAAAGCTGAAGTGTGAGAATTTTGAGGGAATCATTAGCAGTATGTTGAGGAATTGCTGGAGGCTCAGTGTGGATAAGTTTGAGGTAAAACTCAGGTGGGTAGAGGGCTGTCTCAAGCGGGCCACCATGCTTTTATAAATTTTACCTCTGGGAGACCTATCTTGTTCTTAAATTAAAGATGAGAGAGAAAAAAAATCCCCTTCCTGCTTCAAGCAGCAGAAAAGGAAAAGTTATCATTTAAAATAAGTCAGGCAGAGAACGACAGATAACCATATGTTTTCACTCATAAGTCTAACAGGAGAAACCTAACAGAGGACCATGGGAAGGAGAAGGAGGAAAAAGAGTTAGGGAGAGGGAGGGAGACAAAGCAGGAGAGACTCTTGAATACTGAAAACAAACTGAGGGCGGAAGGGGGAGGGGGAAAGGGGAAGGGGGTTGATGGTCATGGTGGAGGACATTTGTGGGGAAGAGCACTGGGTGTTATATGGAAACCAACCCGACAATAAACTTTTAAAAAAATAATAAATAAATAAAAATGTGTCAGAGCATTCTGGACTTCTTAATAAGACATACCCTCAAAAAAAAAAAAACTGTTTTTCCCAACCTCAGGGAAGAGAAATGCCCATCTCCCCCTCTAGTATTCCTGTCTCAACTAAGGGTGATGAGGAGGGAGAGACCAGCCCTGAGAAGCACTTGAAAATGTCATAGCCCAACAGGTCACTAAAGGCTGAGACCTATTCATAGGACTCCAGAAGACTTCGCCTTCTCCTGCCAACACCTTGCCACCACATCTGCAGGGCTCCTGTGGAATAGTAGAGGAATACATCAGAAAGAATGACATATATCTTAAGTTTCTCAAGATCCACATATGAGTGAAAACATATGGTATCTGTCTTTCTCTGACCATGGGGGAGGGGAAGGGGAAAAATGTTACAGAGAGGGAGGAAGGCAAACCATAAGAGACTCCTAAGTACTGAGAACAAACTGAGGGTTGATGGGGGGTAGGGGAGAGGGGAAAGTGTGTGATGGGCATTGAGGAGGGCGCTTGTTGGGATGAGCACTGGCTGTTGTATGGAAACCAATTTAACAATAAATTATATTTTTAAAAATTAAAAAAAGAATAACATATATCTAATCTTATTTAAGAAGCCTCTAGAGAAGCCTATAAACAATAGAGGAGATAAATACATGGACACAAGATGAAATTTTAGGCCTAATGAAATTATAGTTTCAATAAGAGGAAATAGCCAAATCCCTAACTGGATATATATAAACCTTACACTAAAGGCATATTTGCTTCAATTTCATTTACCCAATACATCATGTCTGGCTTTTAAGAAAATACTTGCAAGATATACTAAACAACAGAAAACATGGTTTGAAGAGACAGAATGAGTGAGACCTTAAATAAGACTAAAATATGGCAGAGATGTTGGCATTATCAGACTGAGAATTTAAAACAACTATGATTAATATGATTAATGGCTCTACTGGAAAAGGTAGACATTATACAAGAACAGATAGGTTAATATAAGCAGAGAGATGGAAATTCTAATAAAGAATCAAAGAAAATATTAGAAATAAGAATTTTAAAAACTGCAGCAGAAATGAAGAATGCCTTTGAGGGACTCATGAATAGATTGGACAGAGCTAAAAAAGAATCAGTGAACTTGAAAAAAATGCCAGTAGAAGAAACTTCTGAAACTGAAAGGCAAAGAGAAAAAAAAAAATAATGAAAAAGATAGATTATCCAAAAGTTGTGGGAAAATTATAAAAGCATAAAATATATGTAATGGTATTACCAGAATGAGAAGAAAGAGAGAGAAAGGGAGGAAGGAAAGGAGGGGGAGGGGGGAAAGCAGAAGAAATATTTGAAGTAATTATGACTGAGAATTTCTCAAAATTAATTAGGGACCATAAACTACAGATCCAAGAAGCTCAGAGATACTAATCAGAACATCAGAGACAAAATGCAAAAATCTACACCTAGGTGTATCATATTGAAACAGCAGAAAATCAGACAGAAAATAAATGAATAAAGACTTTCTCAGACAAACAAAAATTGAGTCAATGTGTCACCAGTAGACCTGCTTTAAAAGAACTGTTAAAAGAAATTCTACAGAAAGAAAGAAAATACATACATCAGAAACTCCATCCACATAAAGAAAGGAAGATCATTAGAGAAGGAATAATGAAGGTTAAATAAAGTCTTATATTTCTCTTACTCTTAATTGGTTTATCAGATAACCGTCTGTTCAAAATAATATCAACATCAATAGCATATTCAGTGATTATAGCATATATTTAAAAGATGTAAGTGTCAGCAGTACTATAAGAAATGGAATGGAGAAATAGGAAACCCTGTATCATAAGGTATTTGCACTACCTATGAAGTGCTACAGTGCTGTGTGAAAGAAGACTTGGAATAGTTGTAAACGTTTTTTGCAAAATCCAAGGCAACTACTAAAAGGTATAAAAAGGAAGTATAATTGATATGCTAGGAGATGAGAAAAGGTAGAATCATGTAAAATACCCAATTGAAACCAGCAAAGGCAGAAAAAGAGTGGAATACAAAAACAAAAAATAAGCAAAGAACAAGAGCAATGAATAGAAAACAGTAATACGAATGGCAGATATTAATCCAATCACATTAATTGTTAATGGTCTAAATTCACCAATTAAAAATATTGTCAGAGTTCATTTAAAAATATAAAGAGACCCAATTACATGTTTAAAAGACCCACTTTAAATATAAAGACACAGTTTAAAAGTAAAGTAATGGAAAATACATCTTATGCTAACATTAATCCAAAAAAAGCTGGAGTAGCTATATTTATTTTAGACAAAGCTGACTTCAAATCAAGGGAAATTATCAAGGATAAAGACACTGTTACATAATGAGAAAGAGATGAAATCACCAAGAAGACATAGCAATACTTCATGTGTATATGCCTAACAACAGAGCATCAAAAGATGTGAGATAAATGTGAAAGAACTGCAAGGAGCAATAGGTAAATCTACTACTAATTTGAAGAAACCAACACTTTTGTATCTGTAATTGGTATATTCAGCTGGTAGAAAAGCAGTTAAGAAGATAATTGAGGTGAAACTGACCATCAATCAATTTGGCCAATTGACATCTATGGAATGCTTCACCCAACATTATCAGAATACACATCCTTTTGAAGCTTACATGAAGAATTCACCTAGAAAGACCATATTCTGGTCATACATCAAATACCAAATTAAAAAAATTAATTATATAAATTTGCTGTTAGACCAAATGGAATTAAACTAGAAGTCAATAATGGAAAGATAAATGGAAACTTCCAAATAATGGGAGATTAAACAACACACTTCTAAATGATACAAAACAAAGAAGAAAGTCTCAGAAAGAAATTTTAAAATATTTTGAACCAAATGAAAATACAATACAGTTTGTAAAAATTTGTGGGATGCAACAAAAGTGGAGCTTATAAGATAATTTTGTATTGTTGAATGTTATATTAGAAGCAAAGAAAGAATTAACATTAATAATCTAAGCTTCCATTTTGGGAATGATAGAAAAAAAAAAGCAAATTAAATCCAAAGCAAGCAGAAGAAAAGAAATAAAAATCAGAGCAGAAATCAATGAAATTAAAACAGGAAAGCAATAGAAAAAGTCAATAAAATCTAAACCTAGTTCTAGGAAAAGATCAATAAATTGACTGAACTTGAGTTAGACTAACTAAAAACAGAGACAGAAGACACAATTACTAATGTTAAAAATGAAAGGGTAGTAATTACTACTGATTCCATGGATTTTAAAAGGGTAATAAAGGAGTATTATGAAAAACTCTATGCTCACAAATTTGATAATCTCTTTTTTCTACAAGAATTTTCACCAACACTGAATGCTTAGATTAACTATATTGATGCCTTCCTCAAAGGTAATTCTATGAGATGACCAATAAAATTGTGCCAGGGTACAAACATATATGGTTGTATGACTAACAAAGTAATTCTGGACAGAAAAGTAAATACATAGTGAAACCCTCTTTTGGTAAGTATTGCACAACCAGGAATTTGAGGATTTCTTGGTATGAATGTAACTATTTCTTGTAAGGATTAAGGACATACCTCTGTGCTTTATTCTTATTGTGAGACAACGCTTAAGTAAGTCTGTATCAATGTGGATATGGGCTTCCACTCAGGAGTGGATTGGAGGAACACTTGAAAAACAGAGCCAAGATTTTTTCAGAAGTAGTCTTGTACCTACTCCAGTGCAGAGAATAAAAACATTAATATTTTACATCGGAGTGTGACTCTATTAATTTTAGACAGGGAACTGTTAGAAATGAGTTCTTATCTGTGTGAGAAAAGGCAGCTGCATCTTTGACATAGCCATAAAGTCATCTCAGTAAATAAGCTTAGAATTTTTAAAACAAGAGATATAACTTTCTGACTTATACCTGAAAGTAAACTCTGAAACACATACCCCGATAATATAATGAGCTTGTTCTCAAAATGGAATTATTAAATGCAGGTATAATATGTTTTATTGTGTTTCACTTTATTGTCCTTCATTTTACAAATGAAGGTTTGTGGCTACCCTGTGCTGAGCAAGTCTGTTGGTGCCACTTTTATTCCAACAGCATTTGCATACTTTGTGTATTTGTGTCACATTTTGGTAATTCTTGAAATATTTCAAACTTTTCATTATTACCTCATTTGTGATGGTGATTTGTGATCAGTGATCTTTGATGTTACTATTAGAATTTGGGGGGTGCACCATGAACCACACCCATAGAAGACAGCAAATTTAATCATAAACGTGTGTATGTTCTGACTGTTTCAGCGACTGGCGATTTTCCCATCTCTCTCCATTTCCTCGGGCCTCCCTTATTCTCTGAGACAAAACAATATCAAAGTAGGGCAATTAGTAACTCCACAATGGCCTCTAAGTGTTCAAGTGAAAGCAAGAGTCACACATCTCTCACTTTTTTTTTAAATAGTTTATTGCCAAGTTGGTTTCCATATAACACCCAATGCTCTTCCCCACAAGTGCCCCCCTCCATGACCATCACCCCCCCTTCCTCTTTCCCCCTCCCTGTTCGGCCCTCAGTTTGTTCTCAGTATTCAAGAGTCTCTCATGGTTTGCCTCCCTCTGTCTCCCTAACTTTTTCCCCCCCTTCCCCATCCCATGGTCCCTTGTTAGGTTTCTCCTGTTAGACCTATGAGTGAAAACATATGGTATCTGTCCTCTGCCTGACTTATTTCGCTTAGCATGACACTTTAAATCAAACACTAGAAATGATTAAGCTCAATGAAGAAGGCATGTCCAAAGCTGAGAGAGGCTAAAAAGCTAGGCCTCTTGCACCGGGGAGCCAAGTTGTTGATACAAAGGAAAAGTCTTTCAGGAAATTAAAAGTGCTATTTCAGTGAACACACAAATGATAGGAAAGCAAAACAGCCTTATTGCTGATATGGAGAAGGATATAGTGGTCTGTGTAGAAGATCAACCAGCCACAACATTCCCAAAAGTTAGGCAAAGCTTAACCCAGAGCAAGGCCCTAACTCTCTTTGATTCTATGAAGGCTGAGGGTGATGAAGGAGATGCAGAAGAAAACCTGGGGGCAAGCAGGGTTTGGTTCATCGGGTTTAAGGAAAGAAGCCATCTCCTTAACATAAAGGTGCAAGGTGAAGCTGCAACAAGTTATCCAGAAGATTTAAGTAAGATCAGTAATGAAAGTATCTACACTCAACAATGGATTTTCAGTATAAACAAAACAGGCTTCTCTTGGAAGAAGATTTTATCTAGCTCTTTCTTAGCTATAGAGTGGTCAGTGCCTGCCTTCAAAGCTTCAAAGGACAAGCTGACTCTCTTTTTAGAGGCTAAGACAACTGACAACTTTAAGTTGAAGCTAGTGCTCAGTTACCATTTCAAAAATCCTAGGGCCCTTAAGAATTATGCTAAATCTATTCTGCCTGTGCTCTACAAATAGAACAACAAAACCTGGATGATAACATATTTATTTAAAAAATGGTTTACTGAATATTTTAAGCTGACTATTGAGACCTGCTGATCAGAAAACAAGATCCCTTTCAAAATATTACTGCTCATTGACAATGCACCTTGTCATACAAGAGCTCTGATGGAGTTGGACAATGAGATGAATGCTGCTTTTCTGCCTCTTGACGTAACATTCATTCTGCTAACACACCATCCACCCAGGGATCAAGGCGCCATTTCGAATTTCAAGTCTTATTATTTAAAAAATACATTTCAGGGGTGCCTGGGTGGCTCAGTTGGTTGAGCATCTGACTTCAGCTCAGGTCATGATCTCATGGTTTGTGGGTTCGAGCCCCACGTCAGGCTCTGTGCTGACAAACAGCCTGGAGCCTGCTTCAGATTCTCTGTCTCCCTCTCTCTCTCTCTCTGCCCCTCCCCTGCTCAGGCTCTGCCTCTCTCTGCCTCTCAAAAATAAATAAATGTTAAAAAAATTTAAAAAAAATACATTTCACAAGCTAGAACTGCTATAGCTAGTATTCTGCTGATGGATCTGAGCAAAGTAAATTGAAAACCTTCTGGAAAGGATTCATCATTCTAGATGCCATGAAGAACATTTGTGATTCATGAGAAGAGGTCAAGGTATCAACATGAACAGAAGTGTGGAAGAAGTTGGTTCCCACCCTCAGGCATGACTTTAAGGGAATCATGACTTCAGTGGAAGAAGTAACTGCGCGTGTGATAGAAATCACCAGAGAATTAGAATTGAGTGTGGAGCCTGCAGATGTGACTGAATTACTACAATGTCATGATAAAACTTTAATGGATGAGGAGTTACTTCTTATGGATGAGCATAAAAAGTAGTTTCTTGAGTTGGAATCTACTCCTGGTAAAGATACTATGAAGATTGTTGAAATGACAACAAAGGATTTATAATCTTACATAAATTTAGTTTATCAAGCAGTGACAGGGCTTGTGAGGATTGACTCCAATTTTCAAAGAAGTTTTACTATGGGTCAAATACTATCAAACAACATGGAATACTGCAGAGAAATAGTTCACGTAGGAAGAGTCAGTTGAGGGGGCAAATATTATTGTCCTGTTTTAAGAAATTGTCACAGCCACTCCAGTGTTCAGCAACCACCATTCTGATCATCCTCATGGAGACAAGACTCACCACTCATCAATCTTATAAAAAGATTAAGACTCGTTGAAAGCTCAGATGGTGGTTAGTATTTTTTAGGAGTAAAGCATTTTTTAATTAAGGTATGTCCATTGCTTTTTTAGACAGTGCTATTGTACACATAATAGACTATAGTATAGTGTAAACATAACTTTTATGTGCACTAGGAAAAAAAAATCAATTTGACTCACTTTATTGCAATATTCACTTTATTGCCCTGGTCTGGAACCACGGGTAATATATCCAGAAGTCTGCCTGTATAAACTCATTAATAGTTGAAGTATATAAACTTAAAATTATTCCTTTTGTTTAGAATTATTATTTATGATAGTCTTTTTTCTTATTCTTTCTTTTTTTAAATTTGGGTAAATCCTTTTTGTTTTATTATAATCAGTCTAATAGGAGGAGGTATATTAAATTTACTATGACCACTCCCCAGAGTAATTAAGGATTGTTATAATCAGACGAGGCTCTAACCCTAGCTCTAATAATATACTTAACCTCTTTGAGCAGTAAATGACACCTAATTCATAGGATTTCCATAAAATTAAATATCATTATAAAGTTGCTCAATATAGTGTTTGACACAACAAATATGATTTTTATAACAAAGTTTTTAAAATATTTGTATGCATAATAGAATCCTTATCTCCTATTTTCTATCAGGAGTTTCAGTTTTATAGCTCATCAAAGATCATCAAATGATAAACCTAAAAATTAAAAAGATAGTCAAAACTTTCTTCACTCTACTATAAATTGGTACTTGTTCGTCCAGAGAAATATATGAGTGTGAAGACTCTTGAGGTTTAAAACTTGAATGAAGATTAGCAGAAAGAGTAGTACACTTAGATTTCATTTCATACATCATAGCCAAGTCTTTTTCATAGATCCAAAAGCTAAAGGAAACAAAAAGAGATTTTCTCACAAAGTAATGGTGATAAATATGGGGTTAATTTGTATTGAAATTTTGAATGATCTTCAGACTTTATGGAAGTCCATATGTTCTATGCATCATTAAGGAAACTGAAATACATTTTAGATTCAATTTTGAATATGCTGATATGAATAATTTGAGCTGTGTAAAAGCTTTCCTTTACAAAAACATTCCATATCAAAGACATATAATCAAAAAATGACTTAATTGGCCAAAAATACTAACAGTGACAGCCACCTATTCCTTATGGCAGGTTTTAAAAAAAGCATTTATGGATATCAAATGTATTCTTCTTATGCACGAAAAACTCGATGGGTTTTAACTAGGACCAAAATTGTTTCTCTGAAGAATTAAATGATTGGCTAAACTGAACTGAACTGAAATGATTTTCTTTTAATGCTTGGCACGATGCTTTGCACTCAGAGTAAATGTTTAGTAATAGTTACAAATTAAATATTTATTAAAAAATAAAAATTGTTAAATACTTTGAATCAAAACCACTCTTCAAAGCCACTTTATTTCTGGATCTTTAATTGGAAATCACACATCTATTTAAAAAAATATTTTAATTTGAGTATAGTTGGCATGCAACATTACAGTAGTTTCAGGTAAACACATTGATTCGACAAGTTATACATTATGCTATGGTCACCACAAGTGTAGCTAATATCTGTTACTATATAATGCCATTACAGTATCTTGAACTCTACTCCTCATGCTGTGCCTTTTACTTCTATGACTTATTCATTCCATCACCACGTATCTACTTTTAAAGCTGATTCCTAAGCTTTTTGTAGCTTCTCAAATACAAATCAAGTTATAATGCGTAATGAGTCTAACTGCATTTGCTAATGACCATTAGGAAATTATTATTGTTCAGCCTTCACATTTCATTAAAGTCAACCAATGTTTATTCAGCCTATAATTTGCAGAAATCTGCCCAGCGTGGTTCAAGAGGAAAATTGGAGTAAGATATGTCTCTGGTCTTCAGGAAGCTTATATATACATAACGACCAACTATTGTGGTTTCATTTTTTTATTTTTTTAAATGTTTTATTTATTTTTGAGAAAGAGAGAAAGAGAGAGAGAGAGACAGTGTGAGCAGGGGAGGGTCAGAGAGAGAGGGAGACACAAAATCAAAGACAGGCTCAGAGCTAGCTGTCAGCCCAGAGCCCGATGCGGGGCTCGAACCCATGAACTGTGAGATCATGACCTGAGCCAAAGTCGTGCCCTTAACCGACTGAGCCATCCAGGCATCCCTGTGGTTTCATTTTTGAAACTGGTGAAGTCTTGGGCAAATGTGGAGATGCCTAGAGAAATGAGGTGAGAAGAGGAGGGCAAGACAAATATGCGCATAATTCTTATATACTAAGTCAAGTATTATGAAAGTTAGAAAAATTTCCATGGAGACTGAAAGAAAGTAGAACAAGATCAATATTCAATTCACTAATATACAGCGAACTTCCATTCATACATATAGAGAGAAGAATTGATTCTATCTCACGATAATTAAAAGTGCAGTTTTCCAGTCTATCTGAAGCACACAGGACGTTCAGCTGGTCATAGTATTATTAGAAATATACATTTTACGGGGTGCCTGGATGGCTCAGTTGGTTACGTCCAACTTCGGCTCAGGTCATGATCTCAAGGTTTATAGGTTCGAGCCCCGCATTGGGCTCTGTGCTGACAGCTAGCTCAGAGCCTGGAGCCTGTCTTCGATTCTGTGTCTCCTTCTCTCTTTGACCCTCCCCTGCTCGCTGTCTCTCTCTGTCTCTCAAAAATAAAAAAAATAAATAAAAGAAATATACATTTTATGATGTTCATTTCCTGGCAATCTACAAGACTTTCAGAGCTCTAAATTGCAGTGAGATTTAAAATTATATTCATGTGCATAAGAATAAAATATATATAACCATACATAATTTTAATTCTATAAAATAATTTTTTTGGATTTCCGAGTTGGTGCTATTATATAAGGAAATTAATGAGGTTTATATTAGTAAATTACATATCATAATCTATTTTTCTGCAGTTCCACTGAAATGTTCTGATCAGCAATTTTAGAATCTTGCAGTCTTCTTTTTAGGGTTAGAACACTCTTTTTTAATTAATTATTAAAGTTCAAATCAATTTTTCAGACTTTATATGCTAAACATTAGGAAGGATTTTAACATTGTGAAGGCCATAAAGGTAATGTGGAAAAGTGTGTGGAATGCCAGACGTGCACCCACGACTGTGACTCCACCACCACTGAGCAGTGGGAATTTGGGGAAGCCACATAGTTTCTGTTACCTTCAATTCTTCATCTAAAAACTGTGATAACAATAGCTGCCTTGCTTATCTCATAGGGAAAGAATAGTTGTGAAAAAAAAAAATCCCAGGAGGGCTCTAAAAATAGAAGTGTTATAGGAACAAGAATCACAATAACATTTATAGCTCAATGTTTATGTGGAGGTTGTCATTTTCAAAAGACATATGTACACACTTAGCTGATTAGAAGAAAATCTGCATGTAGTTGATTCTTGATTGTGGGCAAAACTTGACGTAGTGAAGAGACCAAGCTTTCACAGTCAGAAGACTTAGATTGGAGCCCTGGCTCAATCTCAGTGTAGCTTTGTAGCTTCAGCTCTATATTTCTAGTGTAATGAATCCCTTCAGTTTCCAAAGATGTGAAGTGGGGCTCATAGATCGGCCCACTTCATCGAGAAAGCTCATGTGATGATGATGGGTAAAGATGATTCATGCTAAAGTACTCCACACATTTCCAAACAAACAAAATGTTACTTTTCTCACCTTGATTTTGTAAACAAATCTATTTGTAGAGTATCCTAGCTCTAGGCAGGAAGTGCAGGGAAGAGAACAGTCCAGAAAAACTGCGTTGAGGTAGTCAGTGGCTTCCATGCCTGGGTAAGACCTGCAGAATCTTAGGTTCAGAGTTACGTCTGTTCCGGAGAAGCTGGACCATACAAACTGCCCGTCATGACATTTTCCAGCTCTTCTAGTCATTCAGTGCCTGCTGATTGTTGCCCGCACTGCACTATATGATTCAGGGAAATTACACACCAACGAGCTATAACATGCAATTGCTGTTCTCAAGGCATTTCCAATCCAGGCAGAGAAATAATAAACACAAAAACTTATAGTAAGAATAAAGGGTTTAAAACCACTTATCAAGTTTCACAAAGAGCAATTAATTGACAAATGGTGAGTTAAGAAAATAGCTACTTTTCACAGAAGGCTGACTCTGAGGAAGTTGTTGTTTTCATTGTTTGCCAAAATATGAGAGAACTGATCCGAAAGTATCTGTCTACAGAGGGGAAGAATGAAGTGCAGGGAAAGAGATACAAGACACAAGGGCAGTTAGAGGCCGGAAGAGTGGGAATAATAGAACAAGAAGTTTTCAGTAGGCCAAGTGGGATTACATCAAAGCCTAGCAAAGAGGATTTGGGGAGGGGAGGGTGGGGCAGAACTATGAGAACAAGAGCACCGGTAAAAGAATGTTTATAAAAATGAATATTTTGAAATGTAGAAGAAAAATGAAGATGCTTATGACTTCTCTTGACTTTAGAAGTCATATACTGGAGCATATATGCCTAAATCATGAAACTACTAGTTTTCTAAACACCGGTATATGATTCATTGGTGGGTCATATAATCATTTCAGTGAGTTGCAACTAGTGTATTCCAAAACAAAATAGACTAAAACAGAAAATATTAGAATGCACTACATTTTGTAAGGGTAAGCTTTGTTCCATGAAATTTTGTTGCAGTTAAATAGATATGTATTAGTACCCTGGGTCATGACATAAAATCAATTTCTTTCTGTGGAGTGTAATTAAAAAAAAAAAATTCCAAAAGCCACTGAACTAGAGAATCTCTGTGAACTGAATAAAAATGTTGCCAAGAGGCAAATAGAGCTGGAATATAGTTTAGTAATTTAGATTTGTATTGGGCTAGTCAGTATAATGCCTTGCCTTTCTCCAGAGGCTCCCAGGAAGCCCGAAGCACAAATACAAAAAGGAGCTCGTGATGTTGATCAAAGGTTAGAAACTGGACCCCATGGAGGCAAAATTGCTACGAAAGTGAAGATGTTCTGGCAGGTGTTGAGACTAGGTCTAAGGTGGCAGACCTGAGTCTCCAGACCGGTACAGGGCAATCATCTCTTTTTAAGCAGATTTAGCTTTAGAAATATCTTTTTTGTTGAGCCGCAAGTGTATCTTCTATTAATATATACCTGTAATATCTGTCTATGGTTCTCTCTTCTGGTGCCACACAATAGATCAAATCACTTATGTACAATTAGGATTTGTTATGTATTTGAAAGTAGCCATTGGCATGTGGATCTGTCTACATTTATGTAGAGTCTCAATGTGAGAGCCTCAAAGGCCAATATACTGGTAAAGGTGGGTACAGGGAATTAGCTGAACCTCTCAGCATGGTAAGGGCTGGTTTGTGCAGGGCAGAACTAAGTGAGTTTAAGATACTCAAAGTCTGTGGAATAGGTATGTGTTTCAGCAAGGCCAAACTCAAGCATAAATGTATATCCTGAAATAAAATGGAAACCACCACATTACTGTCTGAACCCTACCCCTTCTCCTTGAAGTGGCACTCTGCCTTAAGAGAGGGCCTGCGACTCGGGGTCAAGAGCCTGATCAGCTTATATTCTTATTCTTCCTTTTGCTTCTGCTTTTTATCAAATCATGGTTTTTCAGCCCTTCCCATGTCTTCAGAGGAGCATAACACTTTAACTTTTCTAAGTCGTATTCACAATCCTATTCTTTTAAAAATACCTCAAATATATAGGACTAGCTGGTTTATTGTAAGCACGGCAGGGTACGTATCAGTTGAATTTCAAATTAAGTTCTTTAAAAGCATTCTGATACATAAACTGTTTTTATATTTTATGTTTAAATATTTTATTTATTTTTAAAGTTTTATTTATTTATTTTGAGAGAGAGAGAGAGTGAATGAGCAGGGAAGGGCAGGGAGAGAAAGGGAGAGAGAGAGAGAATCCTAAGCAGGCTCCACACTGTCAGTGTAGAGCCCAATGTGGGGCTTGAACTTATGAACCATGAGATCATGATCTGAGCTGAAACCAAGAGTTGGACATTTAATTGACTGAGCCACCCAAGCACCCCTAAATGTTTATTTATTTTTGAGAGAGCGAGAGAGAGACACACACACACACACACACACACGCACACACACACACACAAAGAGGGGGACAGAGGATCTGAGGCAAGCTCTCTGCTGACAGCAGAAACCCTGATACGGGGCTTGATCTCACAAACTGTGAGATCATGTCCTGGGCTGAAGTTGGACGCTTAACTGACTAAGCCACCTAGGTGCTCCTAAACTAATTTTAAATGACTGATTCTGGTTTTGGTAATCATGATAGACCAGAACAGCTCCTGTACGCAGATCAGTTGATTTATACCTGGAGATACACTGACATGGAGAATACAAGCTTTCCTTACACTTTTACTAATTTTCTAACAATGTAGAGTTGCTTGATATATATATAGAATGTAGCAGATTGACTTTTATTCCAGTGGTTTTGAAAATTGTATAGAAAATACTCGCAGTTTAATTACACCATTTTCATTACACATGTTCTCTTTTTAGTCAATGAGTGTTTAATTTTGGGCAAACACATTCTCACATTGGTAAATCATATCTAAATTCTAAATTAAAATATATAGTTCTTTACCCTTTTACCATAAATTACTCATTCGACAGACATGACATAACGATTTACTAATTAGAAATATATTGAACAAAATGTCTGGTTCTAATTACTCATATGTTTAGAAGGCTTCCCTCTTAAACATTACTGTACAAATCATCACATGCAAACTGGCATTTTGTAAACAAAACACTGAGGTCTATAGATGTTTAATAATTTTCCAAAGTCATTTTGCTAGTTAGTACTGACACAACCTAGCCTTTATTTCTAGCTTGAATATGTATATTCAATATATTATTTCCCTCAACTTTTGTGAGTTACTTCTGACGTATATTTTGAAAGTATGTGTCTGTAAATTGCCTCATGATTATGTGAGCTTTGCCTATGATTGTTTATAAAAAGCCATGGTCAGGTGAAAGGCCTTTTCCCTCTGTTCTTTTTCTGTAAAAAGTATGTGTTTTGTGCCACTGGCATTAAGTCTTATGGCTACTTTTTTTAAAGTAAAAAAGTATATCATTAGCCATGTATCTTGTCTATCTCTAAATAACCTCTGCTATTTATAATTTAGAAGTGAATATTTTCCTAACTGACCTCTTACTTGATTTATAATTAACATAGTTCTTCTATCTTCTGCATATAGTCTTCATTGTATATTTGGTACACCTCAACCACTTTTACTTTTTCTCTAACCTTAAATTTTTTTTCTAATTTCATATTCATCTTCTTCAACTCTCTACTCCAAGTTATTAATATTAGACCACAGTCTCGAACCTTGGGGGCAGAGCAAAATTTCTTGCTCAGCACTTAAAATTTTCCTATTTCATTGTAATGTGTAATTGCCTTTGCCACTGGTTTTAAGAAGATGGGTCTTTAGTATTTCAAAATGTGCTTGGCATATTGTTTTAAAGGCATGATAGATTCACCTCATTTTAATTCATTCCTAGTCATCCTTTATTTATTATTGAGTTTGTAATGACTATTCCAAACTGTAGAGTATCTGTCACAGATGGTGGCGGTGTCCCATCCCCATCACTCAGACCTTTCAATGTTCTCTGGCTTGCTCCCAACTGTCAGCACCTACACCTCTGTGCCTGAGTGGTTTGTTTTTGTTTTTCTACTTGAAACCACCGAAGGCTATTCAGCTCTTCTGTGTAAGAGATAAGATGCTTGACTAACACCACCCACCCCCAAGAATCCCGAACAAATGACTCTGGTGAGAATAAATATCCCAGTCCCATTCTCCATAGACAGGAGAATTCCAAGATGTGGGTTTCCTCCCTTTCCCAGGCTTTTCATTTGCTCCCTAGGGTGGTTTCACAGCATACCCTTTACTGGCCTTCTTCCCTTCTCTGTACCCCTGCCCCTACTCCCTGCCACTTTTCCCAGACCTCCCCAATTCACTACTTGCCCTCCAATCCTTATCACCCAATCTGTTTCACTATTCTTGCAGGTATAGATCTCTCATTTATAAAGGATAAAAACACCTAGATTTGAGGAGAATTAAATTACTACAGAACCTGACTCCTAGTACATCCTCTATTATCATTGCATCTAATTAAAAGAAATGTTATCCTTTACTGCTGAGTACTCTCTCCCAGATATGATAGTGTTTCCTCTGCAGCTCAGTAGAATGAATTATCTCACACTGGGTTTACAGAGCCACTCCAGTGGTCACCAGTGTGACAAAATGTGAGGGTTGCATATGAAGAGTTCACATGTTTCTCTGTTGTTGATGTCTGTGATTCCATCACCAATCGCAGATGTTCCTCCAGTAGAAATGTCTTTTTCCTGTAGTCCTTTTGAGTCACTACAAACACTGTAGAGAAAGAGGATAATGTTCAGTGAAAGGCTGTAGAAGAGCCCACCTTTTCCTTTTTCTTTTTAACTTTCTCCCTCAAAGAGCGATACACTGTGATCTTTCATACTTCCCATCAACTTCTCTTTGCCAGGCTATTTCCTACTCATATTGTAAAAGTCAATTTATCAGGTCTTCTACAAAGCTTGTCTTGATCCTTGAAAGCATTTTGGACACTTCTGTTGCAAACTGCCATGGCTTCCAATACTTATTTCTCACATAGCACCTAAGCTACTTAACTGTTAACATCTTCATCCCATTAGCAAGATCCAAAATTGGTAGGACTGGATTATTTATTCTTGCAACTTTAGCACCTAGAACAGTGTTGAATATGTATACACACTGACCTGTCAGATAATGACTACATTTATGAATATTGTTGGAAATAAGTTATCACTAAAACTTCAAGTGGATTTAATCAAATCTATATAGTTACAGAATATTTGCTCCCCTTCTGCTTCAAATGGTTATAGATAATTACCTGCCATCTCATTTATCATCCCTGCTTTTATGTCACTAAAGCAATTAATTGTATTTCCCTGTTTCCAGTGTATGAGCAATATAGAACTTGCTGGTGGTAAATCTGTGTGTATTTTTGACTCTATATACAAGAAGCCTTTAGCTTATCTCTTGTACCAAAATAAATAAATTAATTAATTAATTAATTAATAAAATAGGGACACCTGTGTGGCTCAGTCAGTTTGGGGTCCTACTTTGGCTAAGGTCATGATCTCACACTCTGTGAGTTTGGGCCCCACATTGGGCTCTGTGCTGATAGCTCAGAGCCTGGAGACTCCTTTGGATTCTGTGTCTCCCTGTCTGTCTGCCCCTCCCCCAGCCGTACTCTGTCTCTCTCTCAAAAATAAACATTAAAAAAATTTTTTTAATGAAATTAAATAAAATAAAAGTAAGGACAACTTAAAATTATACCATATTTGAATTTAATCTCTGTTCAAATAAAAGCAAAAAAACCTAGATGTCAAAATGGGGCACCTGGCTGGCTCAGTTGGTTGCACTTCCAACTTTGGCCCAGGTCATGATCTCATGGTTGGTGGGTTCAAGCCCCAGGTCAGGCTTTGTGCTGACAGCATAGAGCCTGCTTCAGCTTCTGTCTCCCTCTCTCTCTGCCCCTCTTTCGTTCATGCTCTTTCTGTCTCAAAAACAAACATTTTTAAAAAATCTTAAAAAAATACATACTGTTTCTAAAACATATATAACAAAAATTACATTAAGTTATTTCTGTTATGTTTGTAATAATTTATTAATTATGTATTGATCTTCTAAATTATGTATTGTTGAAACATAGAGCTTATGAGTTTGATAAAGGGTTAAATAATGTTCTTTATTTGCTCATTAAATAACTATGTATTATAGCAGTGCTATAGGAGAAAAACTTAAATTATTAAATGCCACTGAACACAGGCCAGTGATTGCTTTTGTCTTATGGCAACGAATTCCGGAGTTAATGTCAGCTTATGTGATTATTTTAAACCTACACATTTGTGAAGACAGTTGGGTTTTATTGTGAAATGCTGTATCTACTACACTGGGAACATTTTTTTTAATGTCAAGGAAAGCAAATAAATCAGCATTTTTAACATTTGGAAACAGTATGGAATAATGAGTTTATTACCTAAAAAATATCTAATAAAGTAGTGATCCCTTTAAATTTAATGGTTAGATATTCTAAGTTTGTCATTAAATGTTGGATGCAGAGGAATTACATTTGCCATGTTTTAAAGTGAATGCTAATCAGCATGCAAATAAGCATTTAACCCTCTTTAAATTGGAAAAAAAAAACTCTTGGGACAGTTAATTTCATAGTTGTTAGCAATGGTCAAATTATTATAGGATGATTCTTCATATTGCATTATATATGAAATTACAGAAACATATTACCAGACTTTTGTAATGACAACAGAATGAATGACAATCCTTACTGGCAAAGAATGTTTTTATTATTTTGTTTGTGTACTGAGATTTTAATTCTTCCAGAAGAGTCCAAACAAAAACATCCAAATCAAAAAGCGATGGATATGTTAAATAGGTGGGGAGTGTTACTAGAGGAATGTCTATTTCAATACTGTTCTACATTTTCTCAGTGAACTGCTAAGCTTTAGGGTAAATTGAAGTAACAGAGTTGACCTAAAGAACTGAGATTTTGACCCAGATGCTGTTCTAGTCCAACAGGTAGGCCTGCCCTACTCCTTGGTCTTTTGGGTTTTTGCAGATATATCTCTCACTAACAAAGCCTTTTGATAGTCTGATATTGGCCAGAATCATAGTTTTAGAACTAGGAAGAGCTAGAAGGCCTGAGATGTCAGTAAATTCACCATGTCAGCCTGTCCCTCAGGTCTTGGTATCTCTATATTGATTGCTGGTTCAAGAACCCTGGCCTGGTCAGTTTTTCATTTGCTGAGTATTTCTTTCAACACATACTTATTATACACTTGAACTACTCCAGGTACTTTTGGTCTCCTCTAGAAGTCTCAGCGAGAAAAGCTACCTTAAACTAATAAACTAATGGAAACTCGCACTCTGAGTGATCACAGTGTGCTGAGACTAGCAGGTTTTTCCTTGAATAGTAAGTATGTGCTGAAGATGGCTGTAATTCACCAAGGTAACTCGGGAGCATGTGTGAGTAGAGAGCTGTATTTGGCAAACTCTAACCAAGCCATGATTCTTATCCTAAGATGAAGATTAGGGACAGCTGGGTGACTCAGTCGGTTAAGTGTTAGACTTCAGCTCAGGTCATGATCTCGCAGTTTGTGGGTTTTAGCCCTGTGTCGGGCTCTGTGTTGACAGCTCAGAGCCTGGAGTCTGCTTCAAATTCTGTGTCTCCCCTTCTCTCTGCCCTTCCCCTGCTCATGTTCTGTCTCTCTCTGTTTCTCAATAATAAATAAATGTTAAAAACATTTTTTAAAAAGATGAAGATTAAAAAATCTAAGTACCAATCAGGTGCCTATGAGTCGTTTCAAGTGAATCTGCTAAATCACACTTACATAGGCAGTTCCAGATCTCAGGGAGGGCTTTCATGTGCAGGTTGCACATCACAGACCAAAGGCAACAAGCTGTGCATCTCAAGGTCTGTGTGGATATGTATGATGAATTTTTTTTTTTACTTTTTAAAAGTGTGTTTATTTATTTTGAGAGAGACAGAGAGAGTGTGAGCAAGGGAGGGGTAGAAAATGCAGGGAGGAGAGAGAACACCAAGCAGGCTTCATGCTGTCAGTGCAGAGCCTGACAAATGGCTTGATTTCACAAAACCGTGGGATGACCTGAGCCTAAATCAAGAGTTGGACACTCAACCAAGTGAGCCACCCAGGTGCCCCCTATGTATGATGATTTTTAGAAAGAGAGGTCAGGATACCTGGAAGTCATCAGCATTTAAATATGATTTAAGTCAAAAGATCACCTGGGAGAAACTATTGAATCAAAAGAGCCTCCCCCTGCCCCCAAAAAAGGGTGGGCTAGCACCCAGCTCTGAGGAACTCCAGTATTTTAAATTTAGATAAAGAAGGAAGCATCAGTTATAGCTTTATATGGAGCACCCAGAGTGAATGAATAAATACCAGCAGTATGTTAACACACAAAGGGAAAGGTCAGTAATACACAAAGGGAAAGGTCAGTAGTGCCAAATACTGAAAAAGAGAGAGCTAGGTTTCAAACCCACTTCTGTCTGCTCAAAGCTCTACATGCTCTCGCAAAAACCACACTACGCCTCACTAAATGTATATACAAAAAAAAAAAAAAAACCTCCAGTAGTTTTGAATCTGGCACTCAGGGATGTAATATGGTTGGCTAACATTTAAAAGCTTTCCAGGCAGTCTGTGAAATGTCATGCTACTTTTTAACAGCCTCATAATACTTATTTTGTCCTCAAGTGAACATACTGAAGAAAATTGAAAGCCAAAAGACAAAGTCTTTTCATATGAATGAAATAATTTGAAAAGTGTATTTTCATCTTTTCTCACAAGACTTTCTATGTTTAAATGAACTATTAGGAGAATGTCAAGAAGAAACTTTATCACAGGAAGAAAATACCTGGGTGACAGCCAGCAGCCCAGGTTCTGTGGGCTGGAAGACACTGTTAACATCACAGGGCTTCTTTCCTCATCAAGGACGTGAGGTGGCTGTGCTAGATTTCTGAATCCCCTTCTAATGCCAACTTTTAGTTTTGTAAGTGGCACTCAGATTTGTGTTCCATAAATACATTTATAATTGCATGCCAATGGCAAATTAGGTGTGTTTTCCTGATGCCTACACAGCTGACTAATTCTGTTGTGTTCACACATATGCACATACACATATATACACATTCATAAAATGCTAGAATGTTCAACAGTTCTAGTCATGTGATGTTGACATTTAAGCATGAATGTTCAGAAGAGACATGTAATATGAAATTTAAGTTACCCATCTTTGTAGGTGGTGTTCCTGATATAATACACTACATTCCTTGGATGATATGTGAAGTTTATATTTTCCTGGATCTTTATTGAACCTACTTGTGTAGTTATAATGAAGTTTGTAGGTGAAATTAACCAGCTATAAATTTTGGTATTAATACTGTAATAATAATCTTCTGAAAAAAATAAAACTTTCATATATTAGCTACCTATTAGGATGATATATATGAGATAAAATATATAGTATATATGATATATATGGTATATAGCATGATTATATGGTGTATATATGTGGTATATGATGTGTGATATACATAGTGTATATATGTGGTACATATTGTCTATATTATATATATTTGAGGTGATATATATATATATTTTTTTTGTTTTAATCAGGCATAAGCATAAAGTTATTCTCATGTGTTCCTATATAAAATGTATAAACACTTATATCTTAAAGAATGAAAATGTTATTGGAAAGGAGAATTCTATATTTTGTAGTATCAATTAGTTAAGCACACGACTATTCCCATATGCTTACATGCATACATGTAATAACTCTTACTGAATGAAGATGTTACTTAAAGGGCACATTATACACATTGTAGTTTCCATAAGGTAAGCACAGGTCTTTTCCTATATTCTTAGGCACCTAAGTTTTAAACATTTATGTCTTTCTTAAAATTTTTTTATTTAAACTCCACTTAGTTAACCTACAGCGTAATATTAGTTTCAGGGGTACAGGACAGCAATTCAGTACTTCCATACAACACCCAGTGCTCATTACAATACAATCTTTTTTTTTTTTAATGTTTATTTATGTTTGAGAGACAGAGAGACAGAGCATGAGCAGGGGAAGGGCAGAGAGAGAAGGAGACACAGAATCTGAAGCAGGCTCCAGGCTCTGAGCTGTCAGCACAGAGCCCGACGCGGGGCTCAAACTCAGGAACTGGGAGATCATGACCTAAGACAAAGTCGGCCTCTTAACTGACTGAACCACCCAGGTGCCCCTACAATGCAATCTTAAATCTCTATCACCTAGTTAACCCATTCCCCTACTTGTCCCCTCTGGTAACCATCAGTGTGTTTTTCCCAGTTAAGAGTCTCTTTCTTGGTTTGCCTTTGTTTCTCTTTTCCTTTTTCCTTTTGCTTGTTTGTTTCTTAAATTACACATATGATTGAAATCATAGTATTTGTCTTTCTCTGACTTATTTCACTTAGCATAATACTCTCTAGCATCATCCATGTCATTGCAAATGGCAATTTGCAATTTTTATGGATGACTAATATTCCATTATATATATAATATATATTTTATACATATTTTCTGCTACTTCATTATTGATGTATAGAAATGCAACAGATTTCTATACATTGGTTTTGTATCCTGTGACTTTACTGAATGAGTATATATATAATTTCTTCCTTATCCATTCATCAGTTGATGGACATTTGGGCTGTTTCCATAATTTGGCTATTATGGAAATAATAACCAAATCAGTTGATGGACATTTGGCTATTATTGCTAATCCTACTATAAACATCAGGGTGTATGTATCACTTCAAATTAGTATTTTGGGGGGTATATCCTAGTAGTGCAAATTGCTGGATTGTAGGGAAGTTCTATTTTTAACTTTTTTGAGGAACCTGCATACTGTTTTCCAGAGTGGCTGCACTAGTTTGCATTCCCACAAACAATGCAAGAAGGTTCCTCTTTCGCCACATCCTTGCCAACACCTGTTGTTTCTTGTGTTGTTGATTTTAGCTATTCTGACAGATGTGAGATGACATTTCATTGTAGTTTTGATTTGTATTTCACTGATGATGATTGATGTTGAGCATCTTTTCATGTGTCTTTTGGCCATCTGGATGTGTTCTTTGGGAAAATGTCTGTTTATTCATATCTTCTGCCCATTTTTTAACTGGATTATTTGGTTTTTTTGGGGTGTTGAATTTGGTAAGTTCTTTTAAAATTTGGATACTAGCTCTTTATGAGATAAATCATTTGCAAATATCTTCTTTCATTCCTTTTGTTGATTGTTTCCTTCACTCTGCAGAAGCTTTCTATCTTAATGAAGTCCCAATAGTTTATCTTTGATTTTGTTTCTTTCCGTTGCCTCAGAAGACATTTCTAGTAAGAAGTTGCTGTGGCCGATGTCAAAGAGGTTACTGCCTGTATTCTTCTCAAGGATTTTAATGGTTTCCTGTCTTACATTTAGATCTTTCATCCATTTTGAATTTATTTTTGTGTATGGTGTTATAGAGTGGTCCAGTTTCATTCTTCTATATTGCTGTCTAGGTTTTCCAACACTATTTGTTCAAGATACTGTGTTTTTCCCATTGGATATTCTTTACTAACTTGTTGAAGAATAGTTGACCATATGGTTGTGGGTTCATTTCTGCCTTTTCTTTTCTGTTCCATTGACCTATGTGTCTATATTTGTGCCAGTATCATGCTCTCTTGATGACTACAGCTTTGTAATATAACTTGAAGTCTAGAATTGTGATGCCTCCCAGTTTGCTTTTCTTTTTCAAAGTTGTTTTTGCTATTTCGGGTCTTTTCTGGTTCCATACAAATTTTAGAATTGTTTATTCTAGCTTTGTGAAAAATACTGTTGGCATTTGTTTAGGTATTGCATTAAATTTGTAGATTGCTTTGGGTAATATAGATATTTTAACAATATTTATTCTTCCAAAACATGAGCATAGAATGTTTTCCATTTCTTTGTGTCTTCTCCTGCTTCTTTTGTCAATGTTTAATAGTTTTCAAAGTCCAGGTATTTCACCCTTTTGGTTAGGTTTATTCCTAGCTATCTTATGGTTTTTGGTGCAATCGTATATGAGATTGATTTCTTGATTTCTCTTTCTGTTGCTTCATTATCAGTGCATAGAAATGCAGCAGATTTCTGTACATTGATTTTGTATCCTGTGACTTTACTGAATTCGTGCATCAGTTCTAGCCATTTTCTGGTGGAATCTTTTGGGGTTTCTATATAGAGGATCATGTTGAAAAATGAGATAATCTATATGAGAGAAGTTTTTGTTTTGTTGTTAATAGAGGCCGAGAAGAGTGCTTGAGAATCCTACTTGCTGACTTTGCAGGATCGCAAAATGTAATCTGATAGTTTTCCCCCACTTGACATTAATCTTCTAATGTAAACACCTGGTCTTTTGTAAAATTATTTATTAATTTTAAAAATCCCTTTCATTACTCTTGATATTGTAGAAACTGGCCTCTGTGAATAATACATTATGACTAAAACATAAATGAGGTCAAGCTGCTACAAATAAGAAAATTAATCATTAGGAGGCCCGCTAAAAACTTGAGAAAGCATATGGGGACATAATTTATTAGTACTTTAGAAAAAGTCCACATACAGTTTGTAAGTATATGATGTTGCCATAATAGTATGGTAGCTATCTTTAGCAAACAACCACCACAACAAAAATAGCATACTCAATTATATTTGAATTTCATAGAAACAATAAATACTTATTAGTGTAGATCGTCAAAAATATTGCACGGCTCATACTTATACTATAAAAATGGTCATCTTTCATCTAAAGTTCAAATGTAATTAGGCATTCTGTTTTATCTGGCAACTCTACATATCGGGAAAGGATGTTGTATGGCTTATTAAAAAGCTGATTATTCTAATAACTTTATTATTCTGCATTTAAGGAAATATAAAAGAAGAAATATGTGTGAGATATTTTCAAGGGAATCTGGAAGTGCAAACTTAGCCATTACGTTAAGCTTAACATGAAAAGAAGTAGTAATTTTGCTTTCTTATAACTTCAACTTTCTCTTGCTATTGATTGTAAAATATAAATTTATTTTGGAGTCAGAAATTCACATAGTAGTTGTACACATGAAATTGATGTAATGCTGTATGTCAGTTATACCTAAATTAGAAAAAAAAATCACATGGTAAATAAACATTGGAAAGGCAAACTAAGTGACAATGCTTCAAGAGCAATTTTATTCAGTATAAAATGTCAGGGCAACTTTTATATTTCCAAATACATATGCCATAAATTGGAAAGTGTTGATATTTTAACTAGTTTTAACATATTTATTATATAATAAATTCAGAGGAAAAGAGATTACAGCCTCTGCTAGAAAGGAGGAATGTCAGAACTGACAATATTATCCCATCAAATTGTTTTAATTATGTAAATAAGGTAAATTTAACACAAATCCACACATTTATAATTCTGTTTTTAACTCTGTAGGTTTGTGATATTCAATAGGAGTGAAACCTGGAGTGACACATGTGATCATTCTGAATTTTCTATATAGCTGTGCAGAGAGGATTCGACATCTACCACATCTCAATTATAATGATCATATATAGATAAAATTTATATTTTTTAATTTTTAAAGTATTTATTTACTTTTGAGAGACAGAGCTTGAGTGGGGGAGGGGCAGAGAGAGAATCTGAAGCAGGTTCCAGGTTCTGAGCTGTCACCACAGAGGCTGACGTGGGGCTCGAACTCATGAACTGTTGAGACCAGGACCTGAGCGGGAGTAGGGCACTTAACTGACTAAGCAACCCAGGTGCCCTAATAGATGAAGTGTTTTAAAACTTACTACGAGTGAAGCACTCTGCTTAGTGCTTTGCAAACATGATCTCCTTTAATATTACATTATACATAGGTTTTATGATATTAATATATTGGAAAATAGCATAAGTACCTCCTTTCAGATGGTTTGTTTCACTAGATACACTATAGAATCTTCCTAATGATAAGGCTGGATAGATATCCATTGCTAAAATTATACAGAAATGGGAAATCCACAAAGGCATGTGAAGAAAGAACTTCTGAGTGGAAAGTGAGGATCAAAGATAGTCTTTACCTGAAGAATTGTATGCAGTTCTGGAAACCTGACCTTTACACACAGCTTTGTGGGACCTGGGCACAAAAGATAAAGACTGGGGAATGCCTAAGGTATGGAGTTTGGAAGAAAAACCTGGGATTTATTGTTTCCGTCCTCTGTGTGGTGGTGGCAGAGAGGAGGACAGGGTGAGAGAAGAGGGCAAAATTAAAGTGTTGCAAGTATGGGCCAAAAACATTCCAAAGAAACTTGTCCACCCTATGGTGCTAGGAGTAGGTATTAAAAAAAATTTAAAATTAAGTTCTTCTTGGATTGTAATTCACAATTTTTATGATATGAAGAATCTCAAACTTATTTTAAGATTGTGTCAGGTGACTTATGACCCTCTTTTCTGGAGGAATGCAGCTTAAACTTTGGCCTCATATCATATCCAAGATAAAGTTCTGAGGAGAATGAACAACTCATGGACAGAAGTCACAAAGTACAACAATTAAAGGTTTCCGTGAATGAGAAAGAGTAAAACAAACATTAGGATCATACCCACAAAGATGTAAAACTGAAAATATCACAGACCAAATTATAAACTTAATTATTACTAGGATTTTTATAATGAAGGAATAGCTTTAAACTACAAGCAGGTGAATATTTGGAAAAAATATAAACTTCTAGACATAAAATAAAATAATTATAACTATAATTATAATATATAATTTAATATATATAAAAATATAACTATAATATAATATATTATTATATATATTACATATATTATAATTATATAATTATATATTATAATTGTAATTATAATAAAAACCTCCGTTAATACTTAGCCATGACCTTATAGAGATTTGGAAGAGGTGGATTTGAAAAAAATACTCAGAAGTCATCACAGAAACCTGTGTCTGGAAATTTTGAAAAAGGAATATGAGACATCAAGGAGAGATTGAGACAATCTAAGGTGTCTCGAATTGAAAGAATTACTGTAGGTAATGGGTAAAAAATCTATTATTTGAAGAAATGATAAATAAGAATTTCTCAACATTATTGAAAAACAGACTTCTCTGACATAAGAACAAAGCAAGCCCAACAAATAATAAAATGAAAATCGCATGTAAAATCACCAAAATGAACAGGGTGCCTGGGTGGCTCAGTCATTCAGAATTTGACTTTGGTTCAGGTTGTGAAGTCACAGTTTGTGAGTTTGAGCCCCTCATGGGGTGAGCTCAAGCCCACTTGGGGCAAGCACAAGCCCCATTTCAGGTAGAACATGAACCCTGGGTGAGCTCTGCTTCTCTCTTTCTCTCTCCTTCTCTGCCCCTCATGGGATTCTATCTCTCTTTCTCAAAAAAAAAAAATAAATAAATAAAAATGATCAGAGATGGACCTTAATAAAAGCAAGCAGTGAAAAACAAACAAACAAACAAACAAACAAACAAATACAACAATTTACTGAGGGGCGCCGGGGTAGCTCAGCTGGGTAAACTTCTGACTTAGGCTCAGGTCATGATCTCGTGATCTGTGTGTTCAAGCCATGCATCAGGCTCTGTGCTGACAGCTTAGAGCCTGGAGTCTGCTTTGGATTCTGTGTCCCCTCTCTCTTTGCCCCTCTCCCGCTCATGCTCTATCTCACTCTGTCTCTGAAAAATAAACATATATTTTAAAACAACATTAAAAAAAAAGTTTACTGAGAAAGGAACAGCAATTTGACTAATGGCTGGCTTCTCAGAAATAAGAATAAAGGACAAAAGGCAATGAAAAACTATTGTTAATATGTGGAAAACATAAATGTCACATTCAAATTGTAGATGCAGTGAAACTATCTTTCAAGAATAAGGGACAAATAAAGGCAATTTTCAGGGGAAAAAAACAAACATTGAGAGAATTTATAGCCTATAGATTCTTACTAAATTGAATTTAAATTCCAATGAGTAAATTTCAGGTATAAGAAAAATGATAACAGAAGTAAAGTCTGAAACATAATAACAAGTTAGAAAAAGGTATTGAAATATGTGTGCATAAATTCTAAGAAAAATCACTATCTAAAATACTAATAATACCTTCCAAATGTGGGAATGAAACAACAGAACTAAAACACAAGGCAAAAGGTGACATGTAAGGTAGGAGGGTATGATTCAGGTTGAAATATATAAAGTCTTTGTTTTGCTCAGTGGAGGAGTAAATACACTAACTTCAGTGCTTCATTAGTTTAGAGTGTATGTTACAATAGCTAAGGTCATCACTAAAAGAATAAGATGTAAAGACTATAACTGTTTAAGTAGTAAAAGGGATTAAAATGGCCAGTCTTCAATCACAATGGAATTAAATTAGAAATTAATAATGAGTTTCAACTAGAAAACTTCACATACTTGGAGATTAAAAAATATATCTAAATTCTCACAAATTGAAACATAAAAATTTAAAAAAGAAATATTAAATAGTTACTTCTATTTAAGCAAAAACAAAATTACTGCATTTCAAAACTTCTGGCATGTCTTAAGATAGTAAAGGGAAATATATAGCTTAAGAGCTTAATATGGAACAAAAATAAAAAAACAAAAATAAAGCTAAAACAATAAGCCAGGTGTCCACCCTAAAAGATAGATAATTTATAAAGATAATTAAAAGAAAGAAGAAAAATGAAACATAGAAGTAAAATTTAATAAAAAGTGCAAGAGAGAGGATCAACCTAGCCAAGAAGGCTACTTGAATAAATTAATGAAATATATATTCCCTAGATGATAATAAAAACGGCACCCAAAATATACCACTTTGAAAGACAAACTAGATACAACTAGAGATGCTATTTGTATTATGCACCTAATAAAAGAATATTATGAAAACTTTATATATATAAAAATTAGATGAAATGAATGAATTTTATAAGACCTCAACTCATCCAAACTGACTCCAGAAGTACTGGTAAATCTGAATGGTTCTATTACCATCAAAATAACGGACACATTTTTTTAAATGTTTATTTATTTTTAAGAGAGACAGAGACAAAGTGTGAGTAGGGAGGGGCAAAGAGATAGGGAGACACAGAATCTGCAGCAGGCTCCAGGCTCTGAGCTGTCAGCACAGAGGCCCAATGCTTGGCTCGAACCCATGAGCCATGAGATCATGACCTGAGCCTAAGTTGGATGCTTAACTGACTGAGCCACCCAGGAGCCCCAACAGACACTTTAAAAAAAAAAAAATCTCATTGTAGTAATACCATGTCCAAGTGGCTTGAAACATAAGTTTTTTCCCGATAATTTCAATTTATGCAAACTCCTACACACCATATAAAAAATGAAAGGCTGACAACAAAAACAGAAAAGTATAAAAAATGAAAAGGAGAAAAGAAAAATTACAAGCCAAAAATGATTCATGAACAGATACAAAAACCTAATACATTATTTGCATCTAAATCCAGCAATTTATAAAACAAAAACATATAGTATAATCTAAGCTGGATCTACCCCAAGAATGCGAAGACCATTTATTACTAGAAAATGAATTAATGTAAATCACCTCATTATTCCTACAGAACGTATTTGGGGAAATTTTTACACTTAATATCCACTGAGGATAAACATCCTTAGAAAACTAAAAACAGAAGGGAATTTTCTTAGCATAGCAAATGATTCTTACTAAAATACAGTGAACATCATATTAATGGTATATGTTGAAAACTCTCTCTTCAAATTAGAAACAAGGAACAAGTCAGTGGTTCCCGTTATCACAATTTTTATTTAACATTGCATTGAAGGCTCTAGCTAATGCCTTGAGATAAGGGGGAAAAGTATAAAAATTGGAATGAAAGAAACAGCACTGCCATTTTATCTAGATAACGTAATTGAACTTTTACTGATTATTAGAATTAATTTAGAAATCAGTCATGTTACTAGATAACAGTATTCAAAAGGAAACATTTACTGCTGATTGTATGGTGGTAAAAATCAGTTGGAGAATATACTGTATTAACGGATAAAAATTGCAATAACATGAGAAATGTAAAATACCTAATAATTATATTAAAAAATAATGATCACACCTTTTGGCAGAAGAATATAAACAATCATACTGAAAGATCTCTTGTAAAAACCTAAGTAAAAGAAAAGAAACAACACTTTCTTATATATGAAATTTCAGTAATACATATGTTCCAGTACTCCCTAAACTTAAAATATCTTTCAAATTAGAAAACAAAAACCAGTCTCAACAGTATTTGCTGTGGATATGGAAAAGTGATTCTACAAGAAAGAGTGAAAGACCAAAACAGCTAGGGCACTGTTGAAGAAGAAAAATAAAGTGATGAATTTTCCTTTAAAAAATTTTTTTAACATTTATTCATTTTTGAGAGACAGAGAGAGACAGAGCATGAGTGGGGGAGAAGCAGAGAGAGACAAAGACAGAGAATCCGAAGCAGACTCCAGGCTCTGAGCTGTTAGCACAGAACCCAACACAGGGCTCCAACTCAGGAACGCAAGATCATGACCCAAGCTGACATCGGCACTTAACCAACTGAGCCACCCAGGAACCCCTGAAATTTCCTTTTAAGCAGCAAGTTTTGTTAAAAAGTATACTGATTAAGACATAGAGGAGCTGACAAAGAGATAGACAAGTAAACAAAGGGAACACAATAGCAAACCCAGGAACCATCCCATTCATGAATGCAAATTTGGTTTATAGAAGATTGGATGTTAAAAGTCAGTAGGGAAAGGAGAGACTATTCAATAAATAATATTGGAAAACTTGGTCATGTATTAAAATACCTAAATGAAATTGATTCCCACTTCATTCTCTACCAAAATAAGTATTAGATGAATTAAAGACTTACCTGTGTAGCTATAAGGAAATATCTTTATAACTGTGGTGGAAGAAAAAATTTTAATCAAATAATAAAAAGTACATAGCCTAAAATAAGATTGATAACTTTGATGATAGAAAAAAAAACATGTTTATTAAAAGATATC
This sequence comes from Cryptoprocta ferox, assembly GCA_028646485.1. Classification (NCBI taxonomy): domain Eukaryota; kingdom Metazoa; phylum Chordata; class Mammalia; order Carnivora; family Eupleridae; genus Cryptoprocta; species Cryptoprocta ferox. Next base: position 26,443,858 of record CM053559.1, on the reverse strand, counting down.
ACACGGAGATGGAAAAGAGAAGTAATAATGTGTAAAAGATTTACAGTATTTATAAATGGAAGATCATTACTATTCATAAAATAAGCAGTAAGAACAGATGATTCATAAAAAATAAGTAAAAGACATAAATGGGCATTTTTCAGAGTAGGGTATGTAAATGTTTCAATGCTTTATTTTTTTGAAAACTTAGCTTTTAATAGTAGTCCAGGAACTTGAAATTAAAGCACAACCCAATTCCAAATGAAAGCCACCAAATTTCAAAAACTAAAAACTTATTCAGTATTATTGACAGGATGAATATAAATAAAAAACCCTTTGTTGAATTTTACTACCAGTAATTCGGCACAGGTATGTTTGTGACCAAGCAAACCCATCCCCATGCATATAGAGTAGAATAACTCTCATTACATTTGTCGCCAGATATATTTATAAGGATATATTCTTAAGGATATATTCTTATAAAAATTGTTTTTAATAGCAAGAAATTGGAAATAACCCAAATAAGCTATCATAAATGGTCGACAAAGTGTACTGAAGAACAGTTATATAGTATACTGTACTATACTATACTATAAAACACTGAAAATAAACATGCTATCACCACTACAGCCAGATGGAGAGCCTCAAAAACATCATAATGAGAAAACAAAGAAAGCCAGCTCATAAGAAAATACATAGGGTATGATTCCATTCACATAAATCTCCAAAACATGTGAGGTAACAACATATTGTCTAGGCTTGCGTACCTGATAAAGTTATAATGAAAGTCAAGTGACTGATTTACACACACGTTAGGCCAGTAGCGTAGTTCATTAGAACAGAGGCCTTTATTGTGCCCAGAGTATTCACTTGCTTAAATCCAATGATGATTTCATAGGTGTTTTTAAAATTATTATTCTCTAAACTGCATATGTTTAATTTTAGTTTACTTTTAATTTGTTACATATCAGAATTGATTTTTTTCTTTTTTAGGTATATGAAATTTCATATGCTATTGTGGACCAGGTGATTGAGTTAGACAAGTCGATATAGCTCCTAGCATGTTAGTGCTCTATAAAATGGCTCATTAAAGAGCAAATTTTAGTAAGTTTTCTTCTCATCAACTGTGCTGAGTTTAATTACAAATAGACATAATATCCTGAACTAAGAGGCTGGATCATCTCCTGCAGCAGGAGAAATTTCCCTCAATTACACAGTGGCGTTAAATACCAGCATTAATTCCTAAAGGAAGTTATCAAATATCCTGCTATGAATTCCTTTAAAATGTGCTTTGAAATTAGCATATTACTTACAAATTCTGGTTGTTTCTAGGTAAAATACTATATCTCATGGTGTAGCAGAAAGAATACTGGGAAAGGCATTATAATTTCAGTTGATGTTAGTTTTTATAAACCTAATCTCTGGTTTCTTATTTCATCATGTGTCTAGTGCCCCTAGCTTGTTTTGTGTAAACAGTCACATGAAATTATGCTAACAGCAATTCCCTTTATACATGAAAAAAGTTACTAATCATTTTTTATTTTGAGAGAAAGAGAGTGAGCATGAGTGGAGGAGAGAGGCAGAGGTAGAAAGAGAGAGAATCTCAAGCAGGCTCCATGCTCAGCACAGAGCCCAACATGGGCTTGATCCTGACCTGGATCATGGGATCATGACCTGAGCCAAAATCAAGAGTCAGATGCTCAACTCACAGAGCTACCCAGGCACTTCCCCCTCAAATTACTACTATTCATTTTTAATCACTGTTTTTTTCTTTTTTCAGTGAGAAGCTCTCCATCTTTTCCAGGTGCATTATATGGACCTTCATGCCTTATAATGTCACCCCATCCAAATGTGCCAACCTTGAATAATATCACATCAGAATATTTCATTTTCCCCATAATTGCTCAGGATCCTTCTCTTGGGCTAATGAAAAATGAACCTTTGTCCACAGCAGTGAGGCTATGTGTAACAATTGCATAATAGTATAATTAATTTTGGCTACGTACAGACATACCTTAGAGATATTTAAGGTTCAGTTCCCGATGAAACATAGTAAAGCAAATATTGCAATAAAGTGAGTCAAAATAGTTTTTGCTATCCCAGTGTATATAAAAGTTGTTTACACTATACTATATAGTCTATTTAGTGTGCAATGGCATTATATCTAAAAAAAGACATACCTTAATTAAAAAAATACATTAGTACTAAAAATTACTAGCCATCATCTGGGCTTTCAGTGAGTTATAATCTTTCTACTGGTAGAGGGTCTGGCCTCCATGTTGATGGCTGCTGAGGGATCACAGTGGTGGCTACTAAACACTGAAGTGGCTGTGGCAATTTCTTAAAATAAGACAACAGAAACATTTGCCCTAAAGACTGACTTTTCCATTCTCTGTAGTATGAGATACTGCTTGATAGCATTTGACCCACAGTAGAACTTCCTTCAGAATTCCAGTCAATCCTCACAAGCCCTACTCTACTTGATCAACTAAGTTTATGTCATATTTTAAATCCTTTGTTGTCATTTGATCAGTCTTCACAGCGTCTTCACAAGGGATAGATTTCATCTCAAGAAACTACTTTCTTTGTTTATCTATTAAGATTTTATCATGACATTGCAGTAACTCAGTCACATCTGCAGGCTCCACATTCAATTCTAATTCTCTGGTGACTTCTATCACATGTGCAGTTACTTCTTCCACTGAAGTCATGATCCCCTCAAAGTCATGCCTGTGGGTTGGAATCAACTTCTTCCACACTCCTGTTTATGTTGATATTTTGACCTCTTCCCGTGAATCATAAATATTCTTCATGGTATCTAAAATGGTGAATCCTTTCCAGAAGGTTTTCAATTTACTTTGCTCAGATCCATCAGTGGAATCGCTAGTTGTAGCATCTCTAGCCTTACAAAAATGTATTTCTTAAATAATAAGACTTGAAACTCAAAATGTCTCCTTGGCCCAGCAGAATGGATGACCTACAAGACCACAGCAGAATGGATGTTACATCAAGAGGCAGGAAAGTAGCATTCATCTCATTGTCCATCTCTATCAGAGCTCTTGTGTGACCAAGTGCATTGTCAATATTTTGAAAGGAATCTTGTTTTCTGAACAATAGGCCTCAATAGTGGTGGGATTAAAATATTCAGAAAACTATATTATTAATTTTTGTGCTGTTCATTCAGGTTTTGTTTTTCCAATTATAGCACATGGGCAGAGTAGGTTTAGCATAATTCTTAAGAACTGTGGGATTTGGAGAATGGTAACTGAGCACTGGCTTCAAATTAAAGTCATCAGCTGTATTAGCCCCTAACAAGAGAGTTAGCCTTCATTTGAAGCTTTGAAGCCAGACATTGACTACTCTCTAGCTAAGAAAGTCCTAGATCGAATCTTCTTTCAATAGAAGCCTGTTTTGTGTACACTGAAAATCTGTTGCTTCGTGTACCCACCTTCATTACTTATTCAAGTTAAGTTTTCTGGATAACTTATTGCAGCTTCTATATACGAACTTGCTGCTCCACCTTGCACTTTTATGTTAATGTGATGGCTTCTTTCCTTAAACGTCATGAACCAAACTCTGTTAGCTTCCAAGTTTTCTCCTACATTTTTTTCACCTCCCTTAGAATGGAAGAGAGTTAGGGCTTTGCTCTGGATTAGGCTTTCGCTTAAGGGAATGCTGTGGCTGGTTTGATATTCTATCCAGGCCACGCACACTTTCTTCATATCAGCAGGGAAGTTGTTTTACTCTCTTATCATTGTGTGTTCATTAGGTTAGCACTTTTAATTTCCTTTAAGGACTTTTTCTTTGCATTCACAATTTGGCTCACTCTTGGGTACAAGAGGCCTAGATTTTAGCCTATCTTGGCTTTGGACATGCCTTCATCAGTAAGGTTAATCATTTCTAGCTTTTGATTTAGTGTGGGAGATGTTTGACTTTTCCTTTCACTGGAGCACTTAGAGGCCACTGAAGGGTTAATAATTGGCCTCAATTCAATTTTGTGGTGTCTCATGGAATAGGAAGCTTTGAGGAAAGAAAGAGAAAGATGGGAAAATGGCCGGTCAGTAGAGCAGTCAGAACATACACAATCTTTATTGATTAAATTTGTAGTCTTATATGAGCTCATTTCATGGTGCCCCAAGACAACTACAATAATAACATTAAAGGTCACTGATCACAGTTCACCATAACAAATTTAATAATAATGAAGAAGTTTTAAATACTGTGAAGATTACCAAAATGTTACACAAAGACGTGAAATGAGCAAATACTGTTGGATAAATGGTCCTGATAGCCTTGCTCAACACAAGGTTGCCAAAAACCTTTAATTTGGAAAAAACACAATTTATCTGTGAAGTGCAGTAAAGCAAGGCATAATAAAATGAGATATGCCTGTAGTTGCATTGAAACAAAATAATTTAGAAAAAATCAAGTAGATTGAATAAGTAGCTATTCCTAGGTAGGGCAGCACTATAATTGGAGAATTGAATACAGGTGAAGATAATAAAATTTATGGACATCTGTATAGCCAGGGATGGTGTTTTATATCCTAGTCATTGGAATCTTCCTTTCCTCTGAGTCAGTCTCTGTGGGTTCAGTATACTGCTTGTATTTATATTTTCATGTTGAGTAACTAGTAACTAGAAATATTTTTGGAAAAAAGAACTCTAGGACTTATGTATAGCCCCCTAATTAACCTTAATTTAAAAAAAAATTTTTTAACACTTGTTTATTTTTGAGAGAGAGATAGAGTGTAAGTGGGGGAGGAGCAGAGAGAGAGGGAGACATAGAAGCTAAAGCAGGCTCCAGGCTCTGAGCTGTCAGCATAGCACAGAGCCTGACGCGGGACTCAAACCCATGTGGGTGAGATCATGACCTGAGCTGAAGTCAGATGCTTAACCAACTGAGCCACCCGGGTGCCCGTAATTAACCTTAATTTTAAAGAAGGTGGCATTAGAAAATCTGTTAAAGGAATGAAAACAGGGGCACCTGGGTGGCTTGGTAGGTTAACTCTCTGACTCTTGGTTTTGGCTCAGGTCATGATCTCACAGTTTATGGGATCGAGTCTCGCATCAGTCTCTCTTATGACAGTGCAGATCCCACTTGGGATTATCTCTTTTCCTCTCTTCCTGCCCCTCCCTCACTCATTCCCTCTCTAAATAAATAAATAAATAAATAAGTAAGTAAATATTTAAAACAAAGAATGAAAACACCTTATGAATTACCAAAACACACAACAGTCCTCTCTCCTTGTCAACTTTGTTGATTAGTCTAGAACCCTAAAAAATAATATAAAATATGGACTAGAGATGGGCCATTTGCCATTTGGTTCATTTTTAAATTGTTTTTGTCCTCAGAGAAGCTCTGTGTCTTTCTTTAGTTATGGGAGCTTCCCTACTATCACTTATTCAATTAGATCTCCTGTCTCTGCTTATTATTTTCATGCTCTGGTGACTTAGCATAACAGTTCCTAGCTGCCATCTGGAGCCTGGTTGCAAAGGTTCATTTCCCAGCTTCTCTGTTTATTAGCTACATGACCTTAGGTGAGTCACTAACTTCTCTTCTTCAAAGGCTGGTTGTGAGGATTAAATAAATTTGTATGATGTCAATTGCTTAGATCAGTGCTTGGCATATTTTAAATAGTATGTAAGCACTTGCTTTTATTACAGCTAAGATTACTTTTATAGAGATGCACAGATTTTCATCCATTCTCTATGTCTCTTTCATCGTTTCTATCTATGTAACCTCTGGAGTTACTTATAAACTTATTCCTTGGCTTAGTCTTCAGGGTACTTAGATATTTATCACATGTGTCCATCTTCCTTTCTCATCTCTATAGTCACCATGGTTATTTTTTTTGTGTTTTTGTTGTTTATTTTCCTTTTTTTAAATTTAAACAACTATATTTTTACATTGCAAAAAACTCTATTTCTTAATTCACAATTACCTATTCTTGTTGTAGATACTGTATCTTCCCATATCTGTCAGTATTAATAATAAATTAATAATAAATAAATATTAAGTATACATATAGATATATATATATATAAGTATATATCAAAAACTCTATTTTGATTGCTGTTAACTCTGGTCATATGTAAGCTTTCCATTGATTAAATCATCTATCTTTCTTTTAGGATTCTATTCAATATTCGTAGCTTATTTGTACACTTAACTTTGTAACTGAGATATCCTGTATGACTGTCTCCTCTTTGTTCAGAGAGATACATGCAAGCTAATCTCTGCCTGTTCTGTTTTTCTGTGACCAGGACAGCAGCATCCCTTAGCAGCTAATGTTCTAAGAGGAGTACTCACAACCAATGTTAGGCAATCTGGAGACATGTGTGCTTCTCTTTTCCTAAACTGTTTCACTTACCATTTTACCAGGGGAACTTTCCATTGCTCTTGCTAAAGGTGACCTTCCTGATGGGTCCTGCTCTGATACCATAAGTAATAATACTGTGTGTCCCTCCTTGGTCCTCTCCTCTTCACAGACTCCATGCCCTCCCATCATAGACCATGAAGATGTTGCTTTTATATTTTGCCACTGTGGTTTGCTCTCTGGCTCTTTTTCTTCTTGCTTTCTATTTCTCAGGGATTCGCTAGGATTTCCAGTTAATCTAGGCTGACACCTTTTGGGTTCTGAGTGGGATCATATATTTCTTTTTATATATGATAAAATCGTGTCTATGAATTTGAAGCAGGAGAAAATTATAAAATGTATTCAAGTTTTCCTTCTTGAAACAGAACTCTGTAGATATTATAGTGGGTTGAATTGGTGACCCCAAAAAGATATGTCCCCCCATACCTCTATCTCCTGTGAATGAGACCTATTTAAAACAAACAAACAAAGTTCTGTGTAAATGTTATTAAGTTAAAGATCTTGAGATGAGATCATCCTAGATGATATAAATGGGCCCTAAATCCAGTAGATCTCCTTATAAGAAGCACTCAGGGAGAAGGAAGAAAAGGCCATGTAAAGATGAAGATAAAGATTGGAGTTCTGCACCACAACCAAGGAACTCTAAGAACCAACCAGAGCTGGAAGAGGCAAGGAAGGAATCTTCCTAAACTGTCAGAAAGAGAGCATCCCTGCTCACACCTTGATCTCAGACTTCAGGCTACCAGATTGTGAGAGAATAAAATTCTGTTGTTTAAAGGGACTGAGTGTGTGGTAATTTGTTATGGAAGCCCCAGAAAACTAATGTGAATCCCTCCTCTGTGAATATGCCATGAATACCCACAACATCAGTAGCAGCAGAAAACACTGCCTCCTACTTAACAGAGGAAATTAAGACTGGTACACACAGCTTCTTCAATTTCCTCTTCATCACTTGTGAATGTATTTTTATCTATATCCATACCTACCTCCTCTGTCCCTCTTACTGTTGAAAGCTAGTTTTGTATTAGTGATCCTCTTTCACTTCCGACTTTGCTTTACTAACCAACCCAACTCTATAATCTAGTAGAGATTTTCCTTTTGCATATAAACATCGCCAAGCCTCCTCCAATAAATAAATAAATATAGAAAAATAAAGAAAATAAAGAAAACAACGAAAAAAAAATTCAAACTTCTTTCAGGTTTGACACATCATCTTCCAACTTCTGCCCTACATTCTGTTTTTCTCTCAGGACCAATTTTTGAGAGAGAGTAGCCTGCACTCACTGTCCTTTCTGTATCATATCTCGACCTTATGTAATCTCTCTCTGGAGCCCAACGCACGTCTGAAAACTAATAGTGCCAGTGCCCTTCACGTTCCCAAAGCCTAAATACACTTTCACTTTTGATTCTTATTTCAATTGACCTCACTCTGGCTTTAGACTCTGACCACTGCCTTCCAGCATAGAAATTCAATCTCTTCTCAGCCTCCCCTCGTGTTTCTGCTGATTGGCTAACTGTCCCCTCTTGAGCACATAGAGGCTTCTCTCCCCCTGATCCTCCTTAAATATCAGGAGTATTATTTAAGGTTCCATCTTTGTGTCTCTCTTCTTCCCACATTACATGATCTCTGGGTGACCTCATCCATACCCATGATTTTTCTTAAGTTTGTACACAGGGAACTCTGAAATATGTCCTCCTAAGTTAGAATTTGTTTGGGGGCTTCAGTCCTGAACATCTAACTGACCCCACATATCTACATTAGGCTGATACAAGGACATTTCGAACTTTGATCTTTATCTTTGGTATCCACCTACCTCTACTCTAAACCTGTTACTCTGTTACCTATTTTAGTGAATACTCTATTCAAATATCAAAAAACAGAATATTGTCGGCCTCGAGAGGCCCTTTGCGTGCCCTCCTATGTCATATCTTTGTACTTAATTAAGCAATTTTTTTATTCTTGTGTGTGGGATATAAAATTGTATCTAGAATGATAAATAGTTTTTATCTCAATTACCATCCTAGTGATTTGTAGGGGCTGCCTAAAGAACAGGGTTGGGAAGTAGAGTGAAGTGACCTCCGGAGTCAGAAGAAAGACTGCTGTGATTGATGATGGACAAAACGGCAAGGCAGCGGGAGAGCAGCATCTGGCCCCAAGTCTGTTTTCCAGGAGCATAGAATAAAAGTCAGAGGACAAAGTGTGTTTGTATGTTTGTGATTTGGGATACACTATTATAGTGAATAAGTAAATAAGCACAAAAAGGATGTTTTAGGCAATGGAAACAAAATCAGAAAGGTGTGCCGTGGAATTGAGGTGATACTAAGGAGAAACTCAAGGCTTAATTTGCATAGAGCCGAAGCTTCTGTTCAAGTGCAGTTGATGGGAGAAATTTAGGTTGGACCCTAACTGGTGGAGGCTATTTATGCCAACTTAAACAGTTTGTATTTAAACTAACATAAAAAGATTGAATCCTGTCCTTTCTTGTATTGTGGAAATTTATTTTTTATTCCATTTAAGATTACCTAAAACAAAAACTCCCCTAAGGCAATTATAGGAGTCAAAGGATACAATGTTAATAATGATTATGCTAAGACAACGGAAACATTTTGTGAAAATACAAATTATTTTTCCACTTTAATTAAGAGCTAGGAACAACAAGAGTAATACATCTCCTGTCTGCAATGTCACCCACCATCTGTTTGTTCCTTGACCCTTGGCAGTAGTTCCAGGCAGAGATGGAAACCGGCCTTGCAGTGGGTGCAGCTACATTAATTTTCACTAGGGCCTTCGAGTAAGTTCCCGCATTGCAATCCTTTTAGGGAAAGACCTCTGGTCACTCCATTCTATCACAGACATCTCAGCTAATGGAAGAAGTGATGGTATTATGGATTCTCTACAGCCATGAGCACAAGTAATTGATGCAAGTATTATACTATTGTCTACGCTTAGATTTTTTTCCTCCCCCTATTTGTCAGAGAATTTGAGGTTTCCAAATAGATTCTTGAAGATGTCAGTCAGAGCTTTCACTGACCTCTGGAATAGGGCCATTTTTTTTCCTCTGCTGAGCAACTTGCCTATTTGTCTTTAACAAGCCACCAGAAGAGCTGTCCTAACACCCTGTCACTGCTATTTCTGATATTACCAGTCTGGAATGAAGGCTGACTTATTTTCTCTCTTTTCCCGTCCTCACACAGTTCATGTTAAAGTCATATTTACATTTCAGAATTTTGAGTCTCTGCACTGTCAGATGTTAATGTATATTATAAATAATATGAACTCCCAAATTTGTAAGTAGTGTTAACTATAAATAAATATCCCTCAGTGAGAACTATAGGAGGGCTACATGTCAATGATTCTTTACAGGGACAAAGATGCAGCTATAACAATTATAATACACTGTTCTCTAACATAGAGTTCTGCATATGAAACCAAAGTGACAAGTATCGTCCAGGTAACTCTGAAGTTCCTCTTGCACAAATCACCATTGCCCAGATGTTATCCTAACATGGACCTCTTAGTTAACTTCAAAGAAACTCTGTTTTTACTTTGAGGAATTAGACTTTGAACTTCATTTGTCACTTTACCCATACATCCTTTCTCATTATGTGTATGTGGCTCCAAAATTACTGGTTTTGTGAAAAGCAGCATTTTCATCAGATGTATTATTTTTAAAAATATAGTAAAACAGGTGAGAAAATGGCTCAAAATTTGGTAATACTATCGTATGTGTGTGTGTGTGTGTGTGTGTGTGTGTGTGTGTGTAGTGGGGGCAGTGCAAAGTATTTTACCAGCCTAAACCTGCATATAGTAAGTTGTATTGATATCTTAAAAATCAATTGGAATGGAAATATACTCCTAAACTGGGTATATTACTTATTTGAGAGGGATTTTGAAAGGGTTTCAAGACTACTTGTTTCTTGGAGTCATCTCCTTCCTTAGTCTTTATAAATCATATCTATCCTGCATGCCTTTGTAACTTGAACCTGCTTTTGAATTAGTTTCCTTTGCTCTTCTGCTATCTCTTTATTAAATGTTCTCCAGATTTCTATTGTTTTATCCCAATATGCAATCTTTGTGCTTGATTTATTTTTTGTAAATGTGAATATATCTAAATGACAATAAGAACAAAGTCTGTATCTTTTGCTCAGAACAGTATCCTGAAGAACAAACCTGGATTTCCAACTACCTATCAGCAGGGACACATAAAAAAGCACAGTGCATCAAAAATCAGACTTTTTATAATTAATTTTAAATCTTGCTTCTGCCTATGTTTCTGTCTAATCCCATGACTTTACCAAATTCTCAGTTAAAGCACCTATGAAGATCATAACCATTTTGGCTTTTCTCTTCTCATCTGCATGTGCAATGTTGGCAATCCTACCTCGGTCTTAGATGTCTCTAGAATTTATTCTCTATGTTTCATCATCATTGAAACAATTTTATCATCATACTCCCTTAAACTATTCCAATAACTTCCTGATGTGTCTACACACTCCTGTCTCCCCCATTCCAGGCAGCAGGCATAACGCTACCTGATTTATTTTTCTACCAGAAAAACTTTTAGGAAACTGAAGATCCTTAAAAACCTTCAATGTGTCCCTTTTGCTTATAGGATAAGGTTTAAACTCCTTAGCATTAAATTCTTCAATTAGCTGTCTTCTCTCATAATATTTCTCCAACTGCACATTCCATATTTCCGCCATCTTGAGGTATTTGCCATTCTTCCAACCTGGCTTGCTCCTTAGCATCTCCCTATCTTTGCTCATATTGTTTCTTCTACCAGGACATCCTTCCCCACTGAACTCAATCTTTTAGGTCATAAGACTTAGAAAGTACCTCACAGAGAATAAGCATATATATGAATTAGTAATGTTTTTTAAAGTTTATCTATATATTTTGAGAGAAAGAGAGGCAGGGAGGGGCAGAGAGACCGGGAGAGATAAAGAATCACAAGCAGGCGCTGCATTAACAATGCAGAGCCTGACACAGAGCTCAAACCTGCGAACTGTGAGATCATGACCTGAGCCAGAGTCCAGAGTTGGATGCTTAACTGACTGAGCCACCAGGCTCCCTGAGTAATTTCATATTCAATTCATTTTCATTCACTTTCAATTTCATTCAATTCAATTTCATATTTTCTAAGATGGAGTAAGAATTTTTGTCTTGAGTACCTCACAGGCAAAATGAAGAAAGGGTTTTTTTGGTGAAAATCAATTAAAATTTATTAATTAAAATGTACAGTAGTAGTTCCCCCTTATTCATGGTTTTGCTTTCCATAGTTTTAGTCACCCATGGTTCACCACAGTTTGGAAGCAGATGATCCTTCTTCTCATGTATCATCAGTAGGTCATGTAGTCCAACACTACATCATAATGCCTATATCATTCACTTCACTTCACCTCATTACCTCACCATTTTATCATCTCAGATGATCATAAGATAAAGGGGGAAATATAGTACAATAAGATATCTTGAGACAGACCACACTCACATGCTTTTATTACAGTGTATTATTAAAATCATCTATTTAATTATTAGTTACTGTTGTCGATCTCTTGCTATACCTAATGTATAAATTAAACTTTACCATAGGTATGTATGTGTAGGGAAAAAAACCATAATATTCATATGGAGTTCAGTACCATCCATGATTTTTGGTATCCCCTGGAGATCTTAGAATGTATCCTCCATGGATAAGGGGGGATTACTATATGTCTTAATAATGTGGTAATGTGATACATAATGTAGTGAACCTGTAGCACAAACACAAGTAAAACAGGAGCCAAAAAAATAAATGTACATATTTATGGTTTAATTATTAAGATGGTATTTTTAATAACTCTAAATAAAGGTAATTGAGCTTGAAGACAGGCTTCAAAACAACAGATACCTTCTCAGTGTATGATTTTTAGTATATTCCACAAAATAACTATTGAGTTTCGTGGCTCTGTGTTTCGCTATGTCCCGTATGTTCCTGTCACTCTTAAAATGATCCTTTGAATTTTATTTGTAACACAGCAAGTCTTTGAGAGTTGTGGAAGGAAGAAATTCTTTCCTCTTAATCTTTTTCCCTCTCTTAGATTTTAGGTGGAAGGTTTTTTGTTGTTATTGTTTATTTCATTTTTTGTAAAGAAACAATATAGGGGCACCTGGGTGGCTCAGTCGGTTAAGTGTCTGTCCGACTTCGGCTCAGGTCATGATCTCACAGTCTGTGGGTTCCAGCCTGGTGTCGGGCTCTGTGATGACAGCTCAGAGCCTGGAGCCTGATTCAGATTCTGTGTCTCCCTCTCTCTCTGCCCCTCCCCAGCTCACTCTCTGTCTCTCTCTCTCTCAAAAATAAAGACATAAAAAAATTTAAAAAAGAAACAATTTATAAACCACCCACCATAGGATCAAGAAAAATGAAGAAGCATTTAATTAACTCTCAGAACATTGGAAAGGCCAACTCCAATTCCGTTTATCCATTCTCCAATTTTTGGACAAATGTTGCATTTATGCTGCCTTCCTGTTTCCTGACACTGTGAAGCAGAGAAAAACAAATACTGTTAAATTGATTTTCAAATGATCGTGTAGCTTTAGGTTTAAAAAATAAAGCAGTTCTTTCTTATGATGTTAAAAAATGCTTAAGCTGTTTAAAAGACAGGCTCTCAGATGTAGATAATTTTTTTTAAAGTAATTAATCAGTTTTTATAACAACCCTAAGCACTGTGTCCCCAAAGTAAGCAAAACTCTACAAGTAATTTTCAGGATATTTCACTAAAACCAGAATTTAAAAGAAAAATTCAACTTCAAAGGACAGACTAAAGTCATGACCTCATGCTACTAACTACAAAGAGACAACATGAGACAATACAGCCATCAAAATGGAAATCATGTCAAGTCTAATGAAAGAAAGGCAAGAAGTTTCTTTTTCTTTCTTTCAAAGAATGCTTTCATCAGGATTTCTAATGACATCTCTTGGATTACAGATAAAAGGCAAGTGCAAAGGCCTAGGTGGGGTTATCGATTAAATGTTTCACTTTATTACAATTAATTTCCAACTTAAAATTATTTAAAGTGGCCACGTTCTAATTCAATATTAGAATTTTATCCACATTTAGCCAATGTATAAATATTTGCAGCCAGAAGTTCTCAATTTGCTCAGTTGGATATTTATCATTTGCAAAGTATAACAGGAAATTGACAACTGAAAAAGATAAATGGGACTTAATCTACTATCTGGAATATTTTTCCTATTCACGAAACTCCCTTTGCAAATCTCACCTTGATACCTAGTACATAATAAAGGCTCAAAATAGTTAATGTTTTATTCATTTGCAGTTGTGTGATGGGTTTACATTTTCCCCCAGAGCTCCCATTTAATTCTTATTTCTTAGGTCATCAGCACTTCCAACAAATAAAACATGGAAGTATAAACAAAACAAAACATTGGCATCTCTCTGAAGAATGATAAAAATGCCTTTACACATTTGGGGCAGTTCTTTCCTTTATCACTAAGGTTACATATTCATCTCGAGGAAAGATTATTCTTTTTTTCTTAAGTTCTTCACCACGTTCTGCACCTGATATTCCAAACAGGGGTCTTCCAAATCTGTGTCTTGGTCAAAAAGAGCAGTCATATCAGAAATCCATATTTTATGTGCTTTCCTACTCTGATAGATGACTCTTCCTCACCATCTCTCTGCTACAACTGCCATCGCTGCCTCTCTGATCTTCATTCTCAGCTGATGACATTTTTCTATTTAAGAAAATAGATGCACTAGAGGAGAAATTCCCCAAACTCCTAACACCACACAACCCACCTGCCTGCTTCTGATCACCTCTTCAGCATTGACTCCAGTTATTATGAAAAAGTCTGTACATCCAAACATTTTCTGTTAACTCCTCTATTTGCCTTTCTTTCCTACTTATCTACTTACTTCCTCGAGCTTTCCTTCCAGGGCACGACTGTACCCTGATTTCTCTCCATGCTCACTGGCAACTTGTTTTCAGTCCCACTTGTAGATTCCTTCTTACCTCCCAACCTCTAAATGTTGGAATGTCCCAGTGCTCAAGCCACAGACTCTTTTCCCTCTTCTATCTTTACATAGTCCCTTGGTGATTTTTTTCTGGTCTCCTTGAGATAGGGAATAGAAAATTTCCTGAATGAGCCACTTTCCTGATTCTAGACTGTTATGTGAATTAATAGACTAGTATGGGCATTTGGATTTCCAATAGCCTCCTCAAAATTAAAATTTCCTTAAAAGAGATGAAAAATCTTACTATTGATCTTTATTCTAAGAAACCTGCTTTTCCTTGCGTCATTCCCTTCTCAGAAAGTAAAGTCCCACTTCTAGCTTGTCAGCCCAAAAATTTTGACTTCTCTCTCTCTCATTGGTCATGAAATCAGGAAAACATGTCCCTGTAAAACTATAGCAACTACTTACCACCTTGTTAGCTATCACCCTGGTCTTGACTGAGTAACTGCAATAGCCCTGTAACGAGTCTATCTACTTCTGTTCTTGCCCTTCCTCCACCTAGTCTATTTTCAAAAGAATAGTCAAATCATTCTTATTATTTAAATCAAAACCCTCCAACTCCTTTGTGTCTGTCTCAAATTAGAAGCCAAGCTGACAAGGTTTCGCCCCCTCCTGCTGCTTTCTTCTAACCCGTTGCTCTCTAGACACATCCCTTCTAGCTACTCTGTCCTCTGGGAGTTCTCCCTGCCTGGAATGTTCTTGCCCTAATGTCTACACAGCTAATTCCCCTATTTATTTCAGATCTTCAATCGAATTCCATCTTTCTGAATAGGACCTTTCTTTTTTTAAATTTTTTTTCATTTGTTTTTGAGAAAGTACAAGAGGGGAGGGGCAGAGAGAGGGGGATAGAGGATCTGAAGCTGGCTCTACTCTGACAGCAGCAAGCCCAGTGTGGGGCTTGAACTCGCAAACTGTGAGACCATGACCTGTGCCGAAGTCAGATGTTCAGTGGACTGAGACACCCAGGCAGATCTCAGTAGGACCTTTCTTGACTGCCTATTAAATTTGCACCTTATCCCTTTGTTATTTCACATCTTTTGTTTATTTTATTTTCTTTACAGTTTTTATCATGTTATGCTATATGTTTTAATGATTCATTTATTTTTTATCTTCTTCTCACAGAAAGTAAGCTCCATGAGGATCAAGATTACTCTTTGTTCATATTATTAACATATCTCCACTAACTAAGAAAGATTACCTGTACCTACTAGGCATTCTAAAAGTGACCTATTAACTTTGCATAAATTACCCAATGTCCAGTTATATATGTAACCTTGTTTACATAAAAGACTTTGAATATGCCCACATCTAGTATATAGAAGTTGATGGTTACATTGACCATGCAAATTCTCAGAAGCTCTATTGTATTTTTGTAGGGGAGATTCACTAAAACATAAATACTAACTAATCTCAAATTTACAACAGAATATTTATTTTTGAGAGTACAATACAATTGAACACTCTGTGATTAAAGCTATATTTTATAACCTATTTTATACACATTTCAAGAGAAAAAAATTAAATGTATTTTGACAATCAAAATAAAATCCTAATAATTTAACCAGTAATTATAACAAATTTTGAGGTTCTTTGAAAAGACATTTCATTGTAACATAGTACCACCTTAACTGAACATTTAACCATATTTAAATTAATTTTGAAATTAACTGGTATTAAAATATTTGGAGAACTTATGATTTTTATACAAGTTTTTAAGTTTATTTATTTGTTTCTGAGAGAGAGAGAGAGAGAGAGCTGGGGAGGGGCAGAGAGAGAGAGGGAGAGAGAGAATCCCAAGGAGGCTCTGTATGGTCAGCACGGAGACCAATGTGGAGCTGGAACTCACAAACCGTGAGATCATGACCTGAGCCAAAACCAAGAGTCAGACGCTTATCTGACTGAGCCACCCAGGCGCCCCAAGAACTTATCATTTTTAAACATTATTGTGTATTTGTACTTCATATGGATTCACAGATGTTGCAACACCCCTCAGAGTCTTTTTATCACTTCAATCTGTTGAACAGTATAGATAGCATTCTCTAAACCACAAAAACAGTGTTTATAAGTTGTTTTTTCCTCCTCCTGAAAAATATCATATCTCTGTTTTAGTGTATATGTGTGTGTGTTTGGATCATGTGTATCCTAAATTTGCTTGCATAGGCACATAGAAATGTGTACTCAAATAATGTAAAACAATTATAGTTGGATGTCAAATTTAAGTGACTTTTTCGCTTGGTACAAATGTGTGCGTGTGTGTGTGTGTGTACATATGTGTGTTATCAGTTATATCTGATGGTAAGATCCAACATCAGAAATATATACAGGAGAATTTTTTCAAGATGCTTCCTTTTCAGTATCTGTGATATAATATCTAATCCTTGTGCAACCATTAATGCCTTATAGTAAACTTAAAAAACTATCCTGACTATCTGCATCTTTCACTTCACGATTGATGTTAAAAATTTAATGGCAGAATTGTGTCCTGTGTAAGCTAATCATATATCTTGATGTTCGTGAATTTGTAGAATATATTTCTTTAAGTGATACTTTGTTAAGATCTGAATATTATTTTGATAGCTATCATCGATAGGTTGGCATGGTTATAAATTTATTATCCAAGTTGAGCTTCAAATGTTAATTACTAACCTTTTATTTGGTTTTTAGGAGAGAAAAAACAATAGCTCTATATTAATTTTTTTAAGCAATAATCTCAGCAACTTCTGAAGAACTGAATTTTCCCCAGTATTTTCTCAAATGCCATGATAATGCTTTATTTTTTTTAATTTAAAAAAATTTTTTAATGTTTATTTGTTTTTGAGAGAGAGGGCATGAGCAAGGTAGAGTCAGGGAGAGAGAGGGCAACACAGAACTCAAAGCAGGCTCCAGTCTCTGCACTCTCAGCACAGAGCTGACGGGAGGCTTGAACTCATGAACTGTGAGATAATGACCTGAGCCAAAGTCAGCCACTCAACCGACTGAGCCACCCAGGCACTCCACACTATGATAATGTTGTAAATGCCCATAACTAATGGTAAGTTACAGTGGAACACCTAAGGAAATATATATCTGACATTCACGTGAATGCCAACCAGGATAATTTAGGATAATTTGTGAAAATTCATATTCATTTTTCCCCAGTTTAATACAATTAAAGACCACAAGTCAATAAGAACAACTAGAATCGCTGGTCTAGATGGCATTATAGGTCTAGGTTATGACATAACACCCTGCTTCAAATATATGGCAATGCCAAGCACAACGTGCACATAGACAACAACAATAACAAGTGATGTAACAAGGTTCTAAATGAAATGAATATCTCTGTAGACTAGAATTAGACCAGAAACCCAAAGATGACAGTCCTGTTAGGTCATGGGTGGTGCTAAAGCCAAGTGGAAATTTTCCCACAATTGTAAAGAGTAATGCAATCCAGTCAGATGGAGTCTGAAAGTCTCTGCTTGAAATATAGCCCTGAGGTAGCCTTCCTCACACAAGAAAAGTATCAAAGAGATTGAAAACAACATAACACAAACGGTGGCAAAACACAAACTATGGCTATTGTTTTTAACAAGGTGCTAGCCAGGGATGCTCCCAAACCAATCACTAGGAATAGTGCATGTACGTGTGCTGTCATAATGGAAAGACCACAATGGGACAGAAAAGCCAGTTGCTACCTCAAGATTAGGCTGGAGATTAGGCTGGAGAACCCATGGACAGGTAACTTAAGAAATGATGAAAAGAAGAGTTGACAAAAACAAAGAAGAAAACAACCACAAACACAAAGGCTTTTTTCTCCCAGTGAGCCTCAAAATAAAATGTCCAGACCATCAAGAAACGAAATGATAAGTGCAGTAGACTGAATAGTGATCCCCCAAAATATCAGGTCTTCATCCCTGCAACCAATAATGGCTACCATATTTGGATAAAAAAAAATCTTTGCAGATGTGATCAAATTAAGTATCTTGAAATGCATGATTTCTGACATTTTCCTGTATTACCAGGGTTGGCCTTCATGCAATTATATGTATCCTTCTAAGGAAAGTTAGTGAGATTGGGTGACATGAGAGAAGAGCTTCCTTTCTTGTGTCATCAGAGAGCCAGAGATCGGAGTGATGTAGCCACAAGCCAAGGAACCCTGGCAAGCCACCAAAATCTAGAAGAGGCAAGGAACATGTTTTCCCCTAGGCCCTTTCGGGGGATTTGGGCCCTATCAACACCTTGATTTCGGCTCTGTGGAACTGATGGCAGACTTCTGGCCGTCAGAATTCTAAGAGAATAAACTGCTGTTGTTTTAAGCCACCAAATTTGCAGTGGTTTGTAGTTTCCTGTAGCGACAGGAAGCTAAAGGAAGTTAAAGACACAGCTAAAAACATAAATCAGGACAGGAAATTAAAGGTAATTAATTTTACTGAGATTTTCTGGTCTTTTCTATGTTTGGTGGATACAATGACCTTGACAGATTTCTACAGTCTAACCAGAAGCCAGAAATCTATTTTAGATTTTAATTCAACATGTTTTGGGGAATAGTTGCATTTTGCCCTCACAACTGAATGCTAATTTAACCAAGTACAAAATTTCAGTTTTAACATCATCTTCCCTCAGACCATTTAAAATGTTGCTCCCTTGTAGCCTAGAAACCAATGTTGATCATGATAAGTGTATTTCTCAGATTCTTCTGTGTGAAGAGTTTCATGCTACTAATTTTCCTCAACTATATGACTATTCTTGGCAGTATATAATTTTTGCATTTGAGAATTCCTGCTCAATTCTGGTGGTTGGTAGTTCAATGTGTCTTAACCCGCCTCTGGTAATTATGTGGATACAATGTGTTATTATCTGAGAATTCTGATCATTTTTATTTTGAAAGTGAGAGCTTCTTGCTTCTCCTGAGAGTAGCTCTCTGGGCTCATTTTTACACCTCTGCTGTCACTGCCTGCACCCCATCCTTGATGAAGGAACACATATCACTGCCACCCACTGTTCAGTGCAAGATGTTGGGTAACACAGTTACTGAAAATGCAGTTTGGCAGTGACTCACTTTCAAAACTCTCTTATTAACTCTGACTTTGCATATAACCTGGAAATTTTCTCACCTTGAAGGTCATTTTTTTTTGGCAAACGTTTTGTGCCCCTATTACCCACTGAATGATTTTTCTCCATTTCTCATCTTCCTAAAATGGTCAAACTAGTTCCTTAATAGGACTTTTATTTGTTTATATGGTTTCCACTGCTATCAATAATCTAGTATTTTATAAAATTACATTTCTCTCTTTTCACTGGATTTGGGGCAGAATGAAAAACAGATTATGTTAACAGTATGCAAATTTGAATCAGTCTCAAAGTTTTTATACTGTATATTGTTTATAATAAATATTGGCTTTTTCAGAACACTAAACTTTCTTGTTTATTAAATCAATATTTTTAAATTTGACTATTCAGGATAAAACAAACAAGACTCTGGGCATATTGATATCTTCTCAGTTTATCTAGATTTCCATTCTTTTTTTCCTGAACTTTATCATCTAATTTTCAGTGTTAAAAGCTACATGCTGCATAATAGTCAAGGGCTAAAAAGAATATATATTTTAGGATATACTAACTTAGGTTATATCTCTAATTAGGGAATGTTTGGATGCCCAGAACTCTCTGTAACTTTTTTGAGCCATAAAATTTTTCCTTAATAAGCTGGTGGCCCAAGACTTCTGCCTCATACATTAAATGAGGAGACCATGGGTTTCTGTTTCAACTATTTGAATATTGATTTGTTATGTACATACTTTGCTAAGAAATCATTTAAGAGTCAAATATGACTACTTGTAGCTTTTATTGCTCTGCATTAGCTAATAGCTATGTGCGCAAGCAATACACCCTTAACATAGCTCTTAACTTTTTCATATTTCCATGTAATTTAAATATTTTAATACCATTGTATTAGTTTAGTAGTAGCCAGTTGCTCTGGCTGGTCAGGTTACAGTTTTAATTAGTATATACTGAGACTACGTTTTAATTCTCCTTTTCTATAACTCATTTTTAATGGCCTCCTACTGGGTTTAACTAATTGGACACTTGCTATCCTGAATTAATAAAATTAGAAATACGTGTATTTCTTTGTGTTGTATTGTTGAAATGTTTTCTCTTTAGGGGCTACAAATTATTTCCAGAGGCAACTGGTCTTCATGTTTAAGTAGTTAAGAATCATTTACTATTAATTATACTGAGTTACAGTCATCAACCTTGAAATCTATTCTCCCAAATTAATTGTTCACTTCAGTCGTACATTAGTTTGGGAAACCCAACCATAACATTAAGCACAGTCCTCAGAAGATTGTCTGAAATTCTGCTAAGTCTATGATAAATAAATTATAAAATAGTTTCTAGAAAGGGTTAGACTCACATTAACTCTTCCATATTTTATATATGCTGTAGAATTTTGAAATTTAAATTGCATATTTATTATGTATTTTTTGATGTATGAATGGATTTTGTTTTAATATAATTCAAATTTAGAAGAATAGTACAAAGACCTCCCATTAGTCTCAGAATCACCATTTTTTTCTATTTTCTCTACACTATTTATTATTTTTTTCTCTACAGAAATATAGATGTGTGGTTTTTTAATTTTTTTATGTTTATTTATTTTTGAGAGAGAGACAGAGTGCCAGCAGGGGAGGGGCAGAGACAGAGGGAGACACAGAATCTGCAGCAGGCTCCAGACTCCGAGCTGTCTGCACAGAGGCCAATGTGGGGCTCGAACCCGTGAACCATGATCTGAGCCAGATCATGACCTGAGCTGAAGTCAGACGCTCAAATGACTGAGCCACTCAGGTGCCCCCAATGTGATTTTTTAAAAATCATTTGAGAATAAATTGGAGATCCCAGGCCCCTTTAACTCTAAATACGTTAGTGTGCATTTTCTAAGAGTAAAGATACTATCTCACATAAACATTGAAGAGTTACAAAGTCAGGAAATTTAAGACTGAGATCAACACTAATTTCCAATATCCTATGTCTCTTTAGTCTCCTCCGATTTGAAATACTGCTAATCCATGCCCTATCTGTTTAGTTATTTTTTAGGTAATATTTCCACATACATATTTAATGAACTTTACAAATGCCTGTATCTCAATAATCAGCACTATTATAAAGATCTAGAACATTTCCATCATCTCAGCTTTCCTTATAAGTGGAAACATATAGTATGTGTTGTTTTTTGTTTGGCTTCCTGAGCTCAGAGCAATGACTTTGTAACACATCTATGTTTTCATAGGTCCCAGTTGTTTATAATTTATATTACTGAAAAGTATTTCATTTTCTATATGTATCACAATGTGTCCATTTTCCTGTTGAGTGCAATTTTAATTGGAAACCGTCCTCTCCCTACTCTGGACTTTTATGATAAAGCTGCTTTGAAACTTATGGTATAAGTTTTTTCATACTTTATATATATATATACACATATATATGTACTTTTATTTCTTTTGAGTAAATATTTAGGAATGAAATTGCCATATCATATAGTAAATATGTGCTTAATTTTACAAAAACCAGACAAAACTGTTTTCAAAGTGGTAGGTTTATTTTATATTCCCACAGCTATGTGTGAGAGTAGCCAGTTCTAGAACAGGTTAAAAACAGAAATCCAAGACGTGATTTGTTTTGGAATTGGGGTAATTCCAAAGCAACTACTTAAGAAAATAATGGATTAGACTTGGGTACCCTTACGGCCCATTTTCACAGAAAACACACCTGTATCTTGATAAGAGTACTAATCAGATTTTTCAAATTTCATAATAAATATTCAGCCTTTCTTTCCATCTCTCTGTTTTTCAAAGCTTATGATCTACCAATTATATAAATTACTAGCACTGTGCGTTCTTGTCTAAGATCTTAAGAGTTAATTGTCTGCTTTCCAGTTTTTATGACAAGTTTAAATGAGGCATTTACTATTCAAGAAAGATGGTCTATTTGACCAACTATTCATATGTTACTCTAGGGATTCTGTTATTTTATATTATCAGGTTAGACAACCCAAATACCAGGTATCTGGAACATATTATTTAACTACCATAGAATTGATTTTGCTTTTTTATCTTGCTTTATTGAAGGATAATTGACATATAGCACTGTATAAGTTCAAGTTGTACAATGTAAATCTATCTGACACATACATATATATTGTTTAATGTTTACCGCAATAAGGATGGTTAACAATCTTCACTTCATGTAATTACCAGTTTGTTGTTGTGATAGTAAGAACATTAAGGCTGTATTTAATAGCAATTTTGAAGTATATAATATAGTATTATTAACTTTAATCATCATGCTGTACGTTAACTCTTCTAGAACATCTTACAGTTAAAAGTTTGTACACTTTGAGTGACATCAACCTAGCTTCTCCACCCCTCAGCTCCCAGCAACCACCGTTCTACCATTTTTATGAATCTAACATTTTTAGATTCTGTATGTAAGTAGGATCATACACTATTTGTCTTTCTCTGACTTATTTCATTTAACATAATGCCCTCAAGGTATATCCATGTTGTGACGAATGGCAGGGTTTCCTTCTTTAAAGGCTGAATAATATTCCATTGTAAATACACATAACATTTTCTTTATCTGTTCATCAATCAGCAGACATGTAGGCTGGTTCCATGTTTTGGCTATTATGAATAATGCTGCCATGAACATGTGAGTACAGATACCTTTTCAAGATAATGATTTCTTGTCCTTCAGATATATACGAAGAAGTGATATTGCTGGATTATATGGCACTTTTATTTTTAAGTTTTTGAGGAACATCCATACTCTTTTCCAAAACAGCTGCACCGATTTGCATTCCCACTAATAGTGCACTAGCATTCCCGCTTTTCTCCACATCCTTGCCAACACTTGTTATTTCTTGTCTTTTAGATAATAACCATTCTAGCAGGTGTGAAGTGTTACCTCATTGCAGTTTTGATTTGCATCTCCCTGATAATTAGTGATGGTGAACATCTTTTCGCACTTGTTGGCCTTTTGAATGTCTTTTTTGGTACAATATCTATTCAAGTCCTCTGCTCATTATTTTTCATTCTTTTGCTATTGAGTTTTGTATGTTCCTTATATATTTTGGCTATTAATCCTTTATCAGATGAATGCTTTACAAATATTTTCTGCCACTCCGTAGATTGTGTCTTCATTTATTGATTGTTTCTTTGGCTACCAAGAAGCTTTTTAGTTTGATGTGGTCCCACTTGATTTTTCCTTGTGTTGGTTGTGCTTTGGTATCGTATCCAAAAAATCATTACCAAGACCAATGTTAAAGACCCCCTATGTTTTCTTCTAGGAGTTGTGATTTTAGGTTTTACATTTAAGTCCTCAATCAATTTCAAGCTAATTTTTGTGAATGGCATAAGACAGGAATCCAGTTGTGTTATTTTGCATGTGAATATATGGTTTCCCCCAAACCATATATCAAAGACACTATTCTTTCCCCATTGAGTATTCTTGGCTAATTTGTCAAATACTAGTTTGACAAAATACTTTGTCAAATACCAAACACAGACATAGGTTTTTCTGGGTCCTGTTTTTATTGTATAGTATAGCATAGTTTCATAATATAGTTTGAAATCAGGAAGTATGATGCCTCCAGCTTTGTTCATTCTCAAGAATGCTTTGACTATGTGGGGTTTTTTTATGGTTCCATATGAACTTTATGACTATTTTTCTAGTTCTGTGAAAAATGCTGTTGGCATTTTTATAGGGATTGCATTGACTCTATGGATGGCTTTGGGTAGACATTTTAATGATGTTAACTCTTCTGATCTATGAACACAAGGTATCTTTCCATTTATTTGAGTCTTCTGCTTTCCACATAGTCTTAGAGTTTTTGGCATATAAATCTTTCATTTCATGACTGCTATTGGTAACCCCTTATTTTCCCCCCTTATTCCTAGCTAATTCTGTACATCTCAGCTCTGCTGGGAAAGCTGCCCACTCACGGTGCTCTCTTTTTAGGGGAGACTCTTTCTAGCTAGGGGTTCCCTTCTTGGCACTGAGCAATGCCAGCTTGGGTATAGGATGATGCAAGCAAAATGAAGCTGTATTCCTTCCCTTTTTATGCAGTTATTCTCAAGTATTTTGTTCTACCATGTTGCTGAAGTTTCTTAGGTAGATTCTAGAACTCTCCCAGAGCTTTTTAAAAAATGTTTGTCTGTTTCTTTCTTTGTTTGTTTGTTTAAAGAGAGAGAGAGAGATTGAGAGAATGTGAGTGGTGAAGGGAGAGAGAGAGAGAGAGAGAGAGAGAGAGAGAGAGAGAGAATGAGAATACCAAGCAGACTCTAAGCTATCAGCATGGAGCTCCAAGGGGAGCTTGATCTCACAAACCGTGAGATCATGACCTGAGCCGAAATCAAGAGTTGAACACTCAACCTCCTGACCCACCCAGATTCCCCATCTACAGCTATTTTTGTTCTTGCATGCCTATCTAACTGTTGATCTTTAGAAGGCGATTAGAGGCTGAGGTCTTCCCTGTTGCCATCTGGATGATGTCACTCCTGAAATCTGCATTGATCTTTACAGTGGAAATAATTGTTTCTTCCTCCTTTTTAGGATACTAATTTCTGATTCTGCTTTAAGTTTTATACACATATGACAACTAAAAGCATTTTCAGAAGAAGTGAGATATCATATTTTTAAAACTTAAAAATCAAATGTGAAAATAAAAACTCCAAAATAATAACAGAAACAATAAAACTCACCTGCATAAATTAGAGTACCTTTCAGCAGTTTGCTCATTTTGGGAGTATCTAGTTTTCATTTTGGATTAAACACCTCTGACCTGACTCACTGCTCTCAAGTCCCCAGTGCCTGAAATAATGTTTTAAGTTGAGAGTTAACTGCTTCCTCCCTTTTAGCTCTTAAAAATAAATGTATCAGTCTATTTACAATATCTCCTTCTCATTTTGATAAGAATAGAGGTACTCATTTAATTAAACCATTGATGGCTTTAACCAAAAAGCATAAACAGAATATCTCATTGAAATAAATGATTGGTTTCGGTAAGAGTAGTGTCAAGAGTGCAATAGATTTCTAATTGGTGAGTAATCTCCCAACACTTCATTCCGCAGGCAGTGTATTCCTCTCTGCTAGGCCCTCCCCACACTGCTTCTTATTTTTATGTCAGGATACCATCATGTCCTGCTTGGTTAGTTTCCTTGTATACAGTCTTCCCCACCCCTCTCCCCCTCATCTACACTAGTACCCTTCATCTTTCTAAAATGCAATCATGGTCACAGTCCTCTGCTTAAAACATTTCTTTACCTTTCTTCTCATAAACCACCGTATAGTTCAAAATAAAGCCTAACCTCCTTATGTTGGCTTAAAAAGTCCTACATATCCCAATAACCACTCCTATGTCATCTCTTACCGTCCCCCATCCCTTTTTATCCCTACTCTACTTGAATATATATTTTAGGCTTATAGGTCTTCTTCTCTTACATATGGATCTTTGTGCATGTTCTTTCCTTGATCTGGAACACTGTACAGTATCTTTTACTCTTTATAGGTTAATGAATACTCTTCCTCTATCATGTACTAGTACAGTTTGGAAGCTATTTTAAATTATTGGTTAAGTTAATCCTCTTTGATAGCATAGTCCTAGATTCTAAAGATGAGACTACATTGACCATCTAAGAAGAATTGAGCATAGTCCAGCAAGGGCATGGTTCCTGAATTGAGAAAGATTATGTAGAATTTAAATAATAGAAAGAAGTCAGTATAGCTGAAGAGCAATCAAATGTGGGGACCATGGTAGGGAGAATGGTAGAGAATGAAGCTAGAAAAGTACAGACTGTCTAAATCATGTATAGTATTTGTTAGTGCTCTTAAACCCAATTTCAATGTGTGTGGGAGGGGGGTCTTCCCAATTTCCAACATTTCAACAAGCAATGCTTAATACACTTACAATTCACCTCAATTCTGACACTGTCTATCCAGAGGTGGCATCAGCTTTCTCAGATTAAGGGTTCAGTTCTGCAAGACTGTCCCCACATACGTCAGACAAGGTTGTATGAACCTAAGACTAGGTTGTTACCTGTGTTTCTGATTGACTGGCTGCAGACTGGAGGTTCTCATGATCCCCTGACAGTAATCACAAGTACAGGTTGTTACCTGTTCTTCTAACCAGTTGGCTATAAATCAGAGGTTTCCATTACCTCTTTGTTAGAGTAGCTCACAGAACCCAGAGAACATTTTACTTATTAGAAAACTCGTTAATTATAAAAGGTTATAACTTAGGAACAGCTAGATGGGGGAGATGCATAAAGCAACGTGTGAGGAAAGGGTGCCAAGCTCCCCTGCCCTCTTTAGCTGTGCCATTTTCCTAAGCTCCATGTGTTTACCAACCCAGAACCTCTTAGAACCCTGTCCTTTTAGGGTTTTATGGAGGTTTCATTACATAGGCATGATTGATTAAATAATCGACCATGGGGGAGGGGGGCATCTTGATGGCTCAGTTGGTTGAGTGTCTGACTTCAACTCAGGTCATGATCTCACGGTTGTGGGTTTGAGCCCCAGTTCGGGCTCTCTGCTGACAGCTCAGAGCCGGGAGTCTGCTTTAGGATTTTGTGTTTCCCTCTCTCTGTGCCTTTCTCCCACTTGCGTTCTCTCTCTCTCTCTCTCTCTCTCTTTCTTTCTCAAAAATAAATAAACATTAAAAAATTAAAAAAAATAATTTACCATTGGCACTTGGTTCTATCTCCAGTCCTTCTCCCCTCTCCAGAGGTCAGGTGGGTGGGACTGAAAGTTCCAGCCTCCAGATCGTGTGGTTAGTTCTCCTGGTAACCAGCCCCCATCCTTAGGTGAAGCCCAAAAGTAATTTCATTTACATAATGAAGGATAGCTTTCTCACTCTCAACACTTAGGAAACTCAAAGATTTTGGGAGCTGTGAGCCAGAAACTGTGGATGAACACCAAATGTATATTTCTTATAAATAACAATATCACAGTATGACAGAACTTTCTGATTTTGGACTTTAGTCTCAGATCACTTCTAAACCTGATAATTTTTAATCAGGTAAGAGGCTTAATCTGAAAGCTTTCTTGAACTGATTGCTCTGTTTGCTTTGTGAACCATGGATAGATGTAAGGGAGTGTGAAATGAGCAGTTTTGAGACTAGCTGGGAAGTTATTAAGGTGTACAGGATATGATGATGATTTGAGTTAAGGTGGAAGCATCAGAGACAAAACAATAACTATTAATATAGGCTATGATTTAGAAGTAGAGTCAAATAGGACTTGGTGATATGTAGGGAATTGAGAAAAATTGCCTTGCATTTAGGTAGAGAATTTCAGAGAATGGTATTTTTCTACATTTTTTTCCTGAACCAAATGATGGAAAAGAAACTGTAATAGACAGCCTAAGCTTTCCACTCACTTACTTTGACAGTTTTTCACCTTATTAGTTTAGCTGATCTTTTGTCTACACCGTTCATTCATTTATGAATGGCTGCAAGATGCTTATTATTTACATCAACTAAATAAAGTGGACTACAGTAGAAGATCTTGACAGGATAGTGCAATCATTTCATCAGATTCTTAGGACTCATTATTTTCTCCTACCAACCCACCCCATTCGCGATCATCACACTTTCCTCAAGAATTATTTCAATTAATTTTTCTCCTGCTTATCATGGTTTTCATGACCCACCATGCTCAGGACTAGGTTGATATTTTAGGCTTGGTCTATTTCTTTTCCTTGTGCATCCCATGTTTCAGCTAAAAATAGTTTCTTCTGTGTTCCTTGAGTACTCCAGAATGTTACCAACCTCTTGTCTGCTCTTATAGTCTTCCAAGTGACATATTAGAATACCATCTCTCTAAAAACATTACCACCCTCAGGACTTGGTGTCACAGTAATACATCGTGATTAGCAGAACTAGTTTAAGAAACATGGGTTAGAATCTTGCCTCTGTTACTTATTAGACCTGTGATCACCAGCAAGTTCTTACCATGTCTAAGAGCCAATTACTCTTTATCTAAGATGGGGAAAATAATAGCATCTACTTACAGTGTTGCTCTAAAAATGAAATGATATAATGCATGAATGTACTTCATAACAGTGTCAACATAATTAGGCACTAAATTAATGATAGGTATCAATATCTTTATTAAAGCTCACTTCAAATGCTACAACTCTATGTGAAAACCTCATGACATAATAGTTTGAGCTATTACCTTGAATATGATGTCACATGTTACAATTGTTTGTACATACTTGTGTGTATATACATGAATACATATACTTATAAATGACCAAAAATGTTTGATATTTTCACAATCATAACAATATCTCTACATTTCTTGAGTACTTAACACATTCCACTGTGCATTAAGATTGTGTATGTACCAGAGCTCCTGGGTGGCTCAGTTGTCTAAGCATCCGGCTTCAGCTCAGGTCATGATCTCACAGCTCATGAGTTCAAGCCCCACATCAGGCTCTGTGCTGACAGCTCAGAGCCTGGAGCCTTCTTCCAATTCTGTCTCCCTCTTTCTATGCTCCTCTTCTGCTCACACTTTCTCTGTCTCTCTCTCTCTCTTAAAAATAAACAAACATTAAAAAATTTTAATAAGATTCTGTATATACCAAGCATACAATAATTTCCTGTGCTGAACATTTTCTCCTCTGCCTTATATGCAATTTTTAGAGACCTTGCTTATGTTCTTTTCTCACATTTTTATACCTGCATCTCTTGCTAAGTGTGAGTTAAGCCACAGCTATCACTCACTCTGTCCCAGGTAATTGGGATTTGAATGGACCCATGGCCTTAGTTTTTTCAGGTACATTCTTTCCTCCATGGCTTAGAAATCAGAGTCAGAAAATCTGTCACTTTGGGGCACAGTATTGCTAGTTTAGACTGGCCATACTCAGATCGAATACATTCCAAAATAGAGAAAGGCATGCTGGACAGAGACAGAAGAATGTCATTTGTGTGCCCACAGAAGGGATGCAATCTTCTATTGACAGATAAGATCATCTCAGTTCATAGTTTTTTTGTTCTTGTGTTATCCATTATTCAGCCTACCTACACTTGCCAGGTCTTAGAGTAAGATACTCTGCACTCTTCCAAAAAATCATCCCTAGTGTTAGTAGTTTCTGTTGCTAATAAGTAAACCATTTTTGTTGGAGACCATGTGCATATCTCCTTTCTCTACATACTCTTTGATGTTTGTCATATTTTCATCCCTCATCCACAACACCTCGCTCATAGCCTCACACAGAATAGCACTAACAGTCAAGATATGCTCAGTTATTTTTACCACTTCTTGAGAATCTTGAATTTAGCACCATATTGCTAAAAGTACTGGATTAGACTTATTTAAAAGTGAATTCAAACTAAATTCCTTTGAGAAATTCAGTAGCATTGAGATTTTCTCTTAAGACCTACTGGATTATGGTAAACCTGAGTTGGGAATTACTAAATTGGACTGAAGTATAGTGAAGAACATAATTGGCTTTTCTTATGGTAAGCTGCATGCATTTGGAAAAAAACAAAACAAAGATACTTTCTGGATCATAAAAGTACCCTGGTAAATAATAATTTTCTGAAGCTGATTTGTATTCAGAGGTTTCATTTGTTAACCAAGGAGAAAGCAGATGTTTCTATGTTGCTGGCACAGAAACATTCTAAATTTCAGATGCTAAATCCCAAATGAACATTTCAAAGCTTTCATGGATGTATGTTTTATAAACTACAGTTTATGTGAAGTAGAAAATATGACTTTCAAAATATAATTGAAAAGTCCTGGTGATGGCAATGTCATGATTCTAAGGGAGAATTAATGAAAAGTTGCAAAGTACATAAAGATTCTATTGGAGAAAATAGTGTATAGATGTTACCAGCTAGGGTGTGTGAGGGAGGCAGCTAAATTCTATAAATTCTTTAATACTAAATAATTTCTATAAAACTGACCGTTAGTTACACAATCTTGAGCAACTAGTTACTCAGCATCTGTTAGACTCAATTTCC
Source organism: Cryptoprocta ferox (assembly GCA_028646485.1). Classification (NCBI taxonomy): domain Eukaryota; kingdom Metazoa; phylum Chordata; class Mammalia; order Carnivora; family Eupleridae; genus Cryptoprocta; species Cryptoprocta ferox. The sequence continues at coordinate 26,413,474 of CM053559.1, read as the reverse complement.
TCATGTTAAAAAGTGGGGTAGGGTACAAATTGGACTTAAAAGCTTTTGGGGGAAACTAAATCAGATTATTTAAGTAAAGGGCTTACCATAATGCCTGACATGTAAACATCTCATAATTCATGGGGCTTATTGGTGTTTCATTGCAGTCATTATAGACAGATTTTCATCTGATTTCACTTGTTCCATGGCTCTGGTAAGAATTGGGTGGAAAAGACTATAAAATTGCATGTATGACAAAATGTATATTTATAAATAAATGATGTATAATCACTGAAAGGACAAATACCAAAATGTTAATAGATATCTTTGTTAATAAATAAGGGTGATATATATTATTAATTTTTTCTACATTCATTTTTTAAATTTGCCATTGACCAAGATGGCTTTAATGTTCCCCCAAGCTTGATGAAACTTTAGACAGGTTTCTTCCTGACTTTAGGCCCCTGAGTGCCCTTTTTTTAGAGCACTTACTTTAGAAAACTTGCAGTTGTAAATCCTTTCTGTCAGTTAGAAATGTAAATCTTCCACAATCCTAATGTCTCTCTCAGGACATGGGAGTTGTGCCTTTGAAATGTATTTATTGAAGGACATAGAACTCCTATCTCTCAGTTTCTGTGGGCAGATAGGAACCTACCTGCAAGAAGGGACAATTAACATTAGCAAACACAGATGGCCCAATCACATCGATAGAACTCCCCAAATTGTCCTCCAGTACTTCTCCATTATCTCACCCCAGCCATTGAAAATCCTTCCTTTTGTTCCAGTGAAGTTGTGTTCATTTTCTCTCCCCTGTTGCAATAGTCTTGAATAAAGTCTTCCCTCTTGTTTAGCCTTTGTAGTGTTTTTTTTTTAAATACTGCAAACATTGTATTTATGGTAAAAATGAAAATACAGCATGTGTGTGTGACTGTGTATGTGTACCTGTCTATGTATGTGGATGTGTCTATGTATGAGTACATAAAAGAATGTTTGTTAGCTAAAAATGTTTGTTAGCTAAAAATTCTGAAGAGAAACTAAAGGTCAGACTCAAAGTTGTCAACCTCAAACTTGCTTCTGATTAGATTATAATGATTTTATTTCAGCAAAACCTGCTAACTTCAAAAACTCAGTTGTTGGGGTGAGTTGAAGCATCAGCCACAGAAACTTGACAGCTGCTAGATTTCTAAAGCATATACCTCCAGTCTATGTCCAAGTCTCTCTTGGCTATTGCCTTACTGAGTGGCATTTAGCATAAGATATGGTCATCATCTTACTTGGATCTCATTTTCCTCTATCTAAAGGGAAAGGGAAAAATGTTCTGAAAAGAAGTGCAGAATTAGAAATTCAAAAGAGCATAAAAATTTTCACCTAGAAAGAATTTCTCTCCATTGCTTTTCGAGATAGATTTGCATTAGAGGGACATATTTTGGCTATTAGAGCCACACTCTAAACTTGCTTGGCTCTGCCTCTAGCCATCTTCACTTTATCTGTAAAATGGGAAAGTTAATAACATTTATATCATAGATTTGTTGTGAAGATTAAAAGAATTAATATGCATAAAGCATTTGTACTTCTTTTAAAAGCATTTTTACTTTTAATTGAATCTTGTGCATAGTACTTTGATGCCATCCCAGCATGATTAATGTATTATTGAATATTTTAAAACATTTTAAGGAGGAACACAGTGGCCACTAGGCAATTTGATTTGAGTCTGGGAACTGAGTCTGTTACGATTTTCTTATGGCCAAATTGTAGGAGTTTACTTATGACCATGGCAATATCAGAGTCACATGTACATCTGAGGCCAAGAAATTGCTACATAATACCTAAAGAAAAGGGGGAGAGGCACCTGGGTTGGCTCAGTCCATTGAGCATCTGACTTTGGCTCAATTCATGATCTTGCGATCCTGGGCTTGAGGCCCTCATTGGGCTCTGTGCTGACAGCTCAGAGCCTGGAGCCTGTTTTGGCTTCTGTGTCTCCCTCTCTTTCCTCCTCCCCTGCTTGTGCTCTGTCTCTCAAAAAATAAAATAAAACATTTAAAAAAATGTGTTAGCAGGGAGGAAGAGAAGCATGGTGGTCTTCTGGTTTTTGTTTAGTTTGGTTTTGTTTTTTAAGGGGGGAGGGGTAGGGAAGACGGGAGAGAGAAAATCCCAAACAAGCTCCACACTCAAAGTGGAGCCCGATTCCGAGCTCCATGTCATAACTGTGAGAACATGATCTCAGCCGAAATTAAGAGTTGGTCACTCAACTCTGCCCTGGTGCCCTGTCAGGGTGTAATTTTTGAATAACATTGTATCTGTTACAGTGTACATTTCCCAGGTTATTAAGTGTTCTTCCTCAGCATAGATTTTTGGTGACATGTGTTTTATGAAATGTTTGTATCATAACTTATTTAACCAATTTCTATACTTGGACTTCTGGATTGTTTTCAATTTTTCACCATGATAATAAATATGATAAACATAAATATTATATAAACTAGAAGGAAAAAAAGGCTTTGCTGATATGTCTTTAGCAGAATATTTTATGTATTTATTTATTTTTCTTATTTCTGGTATTAATTTTTCAAGGGAGATATTTTTTAACCCATTTGTATTTATTTGAAAGTTCTTATGAAACTTATCCATTCATTGTTTCATACCTATTTATTTATAATGAATAATGTGTGCTTTTTTATGATCTCTATGTTTATTCTAATACTTTGTAAAACAACTAATGGTTAGATGGTTTTATTTGGGGAAATTGAAATGTGTGGCCTTATGACCACTACTCATAAATTTAATAATTTATTGTCCAAATTTTGAATTACCATGGTTAATAAAATTTAGGGAATTTAATTAAAACTAGGCTAAATAAAATAAGCGGTAAATAAACAGCATCATTAAATAGCTGTTGATAACTGAGTTATCCAAACATATTTCATCTCCAGGCAAAATTTGTCCCCCATCAACAACTAATTCAAATATCAAAGTGGATGGTTTTTTCCTTGAATCACAGCTTTCAGTTAATTGCATAATCACATTAAATATCTTATTCCATTGAAATTGTATCTTTGTGATATTTTTTAGAGATTTGAATGTAATAGCTGGTTGGACACTTCAAAGGAAGGAAATAGAAAGATTCCTATGATATTTTCACCAAGGCCAAGAATCCTACAGTGAATGTTGCCTGTATCTCACCCTGCTGTTTATTATTCTGCCCAACGCCTGCAACTCTCATTTCCACTTTACTTTGACTCCCTATCGTAAATTTTAATTTTCAGTTCCTTAAAACATCCTCATCTCAATTGATGCACTATTTTATTTTCTAGAAAAGTTAACAGCTTCTAGAAAATAAAAGCTGTGACATTATTTGACTCTGGCCTTAAGCAGGGCACTGATTCTTTAGGCCCTGAGTTTGATGAATTCTTTTCTATACTCAAATATTTCTTAAAACAACAACAACAAAAAGTAGTATGGTAGACTTTTTCTCTTTTTTCTATTTACTTTTAAATTTTTATTTGACTAATTTCGGGACTAAGTATAAGGAAAAGACTGACATAAAAAGGAATAGAAAGCAATACAGCTTACAGATATGGTTATAACTGTGTGTCATTCCCAGAAAGAAGCTATCACAGGCAATTTGAGTAATGGTTAAGAATAAGGACTCCAGAATTAAACAGTTTTTTTTCCCCTAAACTTACTTCCATCAATATTACAAGGAACAGACTTTGCTCAGATGTGTAATTCTATCTGAGAGATGCGTTTCTAGAAGTAGCACTGCTGAGTCAGGGGGATGGTACATATAGAAATGTAATTGCTGTTGCCAAATTACCCTCTGAAGGGATTGCATCAGTTTGTACTCTACCAAGAGTGAATGGATGTGCTTGTTTTCTCATAAACCCAATACTACTGGGTATCGTAAAACATTATGACTTCGTTAGTTTAATCACTGAAAAACTGGGGTCTCTCTGACGGTTATGGTATATTTCTTTATGAATGAAATTATTTTATTTTTAAAAGTGAAAGTAAATCTTAGCAGCCTTTCTTAGTGCCCCTGCATTCAACCTAAAAAAATTATGTAATAAATATATTTGAAGATATAAAATACACAATGAATAATGCATACAGTGTGAGAAAGTGCATAAACACAACTAAAAGTATTCTTTGTTGTAATAATTTTGAAATAGTGAATAATATACATCAATTTTTTAAGTCCACCAACCACTGGCAAAAATTTATACAACTATTATAAGTTTTCATAAATGCACACGTATATTTATGTTCTGCTTAATTATTATACTTTACTAAAGTATCTGAGAGTGGCCAACTTTGAAACAAGGCAACTCTTTCAGTATTTTGGAAGCTTAAGATTTATAAAGTATCTTGTCACTTCAGATTAAAGTATAAATGTGATCTTAGTGGCAATACATTCATTTGGAGTACTTTTCCAAGAAGCATTTGCAATCACTATAAGAAAGAACTTATGAAATGCTATTTTTGAGTAATAGTAACTATAGATGTGGATAAAGTTTTAGTGACATAATTTCTATTTTAAAAATAATAAGTTTCCAGTCAAATTATTGCTTGTCAGAGAAGCACTAATTATTGAGAAAATAACTAAAGTGGACTTACAGAAATATTTATTTTTATAGTGTAGGATAGAAAAGCTTTGAAAATAAATTTTGCTCTTATAATTTAAAAAAGAAGTCTAATTTATTTAAGAAGGTAAAGAAATCAAGAGTCAAATTAAAGGAGTCGCTTGCACAATCTTGCCTAAAATATTTTTTTTCTCAAGTATATACTCAGGTAAAACCTTGGTTTCCCTACGCTCCTTCAATTAGCAAGGGGGCATTTATCAGGAGTTTCCCACAATGCACTTAGTAAATGGAGTTATACTTTTGAAAAACAGGAACAGAATAAAACTATTTGAAGATTACTTATCAGGTTCACTTGCAAAACTCTCCTACCCCAGAACTAGTGAGTCTTTTTAGTGTTATTCAAATACAATGCTTTTTATTCTTGGAACATTAGGACACTCTTGACTGAACTATCTATATTTTCCTTATTTCTTTCCTCACCAGTACCTCCATGCAAAGATAGGAACAGTATAGAAAAAACCATGAATTTCATATCTGCCTAATGTTTTCTGTGAGCATTATCAGTGAAACACTTGAAATAAAAAAATGATACAATCTGTTGAGTTCAGAAAATTAGCTGTGCATTTAAGAGCTCTGCGGGATCCTATTTCACTGAGAATATTGAGGGTTTGATTTGTTAACAAAGTCAGACTTGATTCAGTGAGACTTCCCATAGGAAACTGGGAATGTTAAAGCTAAGTCAACATCTTAATAGGAACTCTATAAGTTATTCTGTAAGCACTGGTAGTTTTGCATTCACAGTTATAAATGTATTATTGTCCATTAAATAAAACTGGTGTTTTCCTCCAAATACCATTATGTCTTTCTCCCGCTACTGTCTCCTTTACTGTTTTCCCTGGATCTCATGGATCTCATTATTTCTCTCTATAAGAATATCCCATGTGGTGTGTAGATATGGAATTAACCACTTCGCTCATTTTGAACTAACAGGAGCAGGGTTGTTTCTCTTGGTGGGGATGGCAAACTTTCTGGGTCAGATAGTTGTTGTTTTTTTTTTTTTTTACTTTCCAAGTGCAATGTCTCTGTTGCAAAAGCTTAACTCTGCCATTTTAGCCTAGAATTAGCCAGGGATGAGATGTAAACAAAGGGGCATGGCTATATTTCATTATCACTTTATTTCTAGAAATAGGCGGAGAGCCAGGTTTGACTCATGGGCCATTTATCTCCTAGTTTTCTGACCTCTATCTACTTATAACCTAATATACTAAAGTAGTAAATCAATCTCAAATCTTTTAAGGGAATTAGTAACTTTAAATTTAGGCTTTCATGAGGATATAGAGTAAATATCTGGAAACTTCTCCCTATCCTGTTTTACAGCCCAGTGGCTTAGAGCTTGTAGAGAGGAATTTTCTATCTGAAAGATGCAGTGCACTTGGATGAACACTAACTGTGGCCATCCTTTTGTCAACATTTAGCGAATTTAGTACAAGGGAAGCTGTGTTTACCTATTCAATGTCCTTCCACCCTCTCTCCTTACTAAAACTTGGATTTTTTTTGAGGGGTGGCCATATGCCTAGCCAAAAACCTGGATTCACCATACTCTTTATTAAATGCTAATAGCATGTGACATCCTTCTAGCAAATGATATGCAACTGAAATCTACTTGGTGCAGCTTCCAAAAGCGGTGGTCTATAGGAATTTAAAGAGTACAGAATCAGCTTTTGCCCTTAGCTCTCCTTTCTTCCTACCTGGAATGCAGTTTTGATACCTGATATTTGTCAGTTATATTGCAGCCAGGACGATACAGCCACGTGTTTAAATTGGAGGAAACTAAAAGCTTAAAGGAGATTGGGCTCTGACCGTTCTAGAGAAGGTTATAAGTACTGCAGTATACACTTGAGTATAGATTCTTGGATTAGGGTAAAATTAACTTTATTAGACTAAGTCACTGCAGTCAGTGTCTAACACACACCACCCAACTGAATACTCTAGCTTTAAAATATCATCTCTATTTATTGTATAAGAGTAACATGATCCAAAATTCAGTTTTACACCAGAATCTAATTTCATTAATGTCTCATTTCTGTTTCTGTCTTTATTTTAATAGCTTCTTCTCAAAGACAGTTCTATTTCAAAATAGCATTTGGTTAGGAAATTGAAGAATTCTCAAACACTTTTCCTGTACTAAGACAGTATTCATTTGCAGGTATGTTCAGATTAAATAATTCTGCCTGCAATGTTCTCAGCAGTGTCACTGACCCTCAACTAGGGTATGAACAAGTAGGAGGATGAAGTAGAAATTGAAAGAGCTTTTAAAAATCAATATAATGGTAGGTTGTACAAGATGCTGAAATAGGAGTTGCTCTTAAAGAAGCAGTGGGGTAGCTGGGTCACAGTGCATCAGGTCAAGTTTTCCTTAGGAACTGCTAAATAAAGATGGGATCACGACAGCAGCCACAGTCTTCTGGGGAGGCAGATGTTTGCCATGGGATTCTCTTAAGATTTCCTTCTTAGACTCTTTTGGCTCAGTGCACATCATTTATTTCCTAAAACTTTAGCACAAAGAAAGTGATTAATTCTCATGATCTTTAAAAATAAACAAATAAAATATTCCCTTAAAAGACTTGTTCCAGTCCATACATGACTAGGAATGCCAGAGATAGAAATGAACCTCACACAGCAAAATATCCTAAACACATTTGATACTTTAACTCATTAACCCTTTGACACCCGTTCTAACTTTACATTTTGACCCTTGGAAATGTTTCTAAAAGAAAGAGATTTGTAAAGTTTACTTGAACATTTTTTGGGCACAAATAACACTTTTTAAAGATAAATTATAAATAATTTGCATACTAGACTATAAAAAATATATGAAACATTCTGATACTCTCTACTTTTTCTCTAAGGAAATAGTTAACAGTTTTGAAATCCTGTTGCATGAGGAAAGATGTCTGGATTTTCTTCGTCTACATTCTTGTGTTTCTTATATTGAATTTATTTGCCATGGTGTGGACTGTGATGGGATGCAAAATTATTTTTCTGCAATCTTATTAACTACACATTAGTCTAATCAAATGTTTACACAAGTCATAACTGTAATTAATGGATTTCTCCAAACCTGGACATACTTTCTGCAGACACTTAATGTGTGCATATTAGAATTAATGCTATTCTCATATGGTGCCTGCGTTCTTATCATGCTGTGAACATGAAGGGGGGGGTTAAAAGCTCCTTGACTTTTACTACTAAACCAGTCTGAAAAGCAACATCCATTTACTCATCACCAAAGCACTTCCTTTATAATGCTGCTCATCATTTCACAACAGATACTAGAGATATGGATGTCATTATCTTATTGGCTATATTCTTACCTGATATAATATGGCTTATAAAAGTACTAAAACTTTTATGCCATGGTACAGAAGATAAATAAACCTTACAATTAAAAACTCAGTAAAGGTGTGTGTCTGGTGTCACAGCTGACTTGGATCCTCACTGTAATAGCTAGAGGGTGGAAGGAACTTCTTGGAAGAACTGAAAATAACCAGAAGTGTCTATTTTGCTGTTTGAGGACTTCTCGAGGGATTCTGGGCCTTGGAAGGGGGTGGCATGGAGGCCTGCTATGGGTACATACCTTACACACCTGAGTAAAATCCCCTGCTTCAGCCACAGAGGGATATCAGGCTATTTTGGGTTATAAAGAAATGTCTTTTATAGTAACCACATTTTCAGATAATTTTAAAATCTAGAAACATCCCCAAACTCACACTTAAACAATGGTGTCTTCACACCTGACTGTCTCTCTGAACATTGGGCTTAGCCAGTTAAAGAGTCCAGAAATGAGCCTAACAAGGAATCTCTACGTCCTGATCGTCAAAGCACAGTGGGCTGACCATCAGCAATTAGTTGGAGACTCCAGCAACTCCTATTTTAGCAGGGATATGAAGAATCCTCCTGATACTGTTGTAAAGTATTTAACATGTTAGCACTTGAGAAGAAATGGGTGGAGGCAGTCTAGTGGCTCCAGGTTCATTTCTTCTCACCTGCTTTTGGATTGCTTGTGGTTCTGTTGGTCCTTGGAGGAGTATACTATCAGAGGGAATATGTGCAGATCCATTCATTCCAGAAGATAGCAGGGAACTCCTCCTGGTGAGTGGCCAAAACTGTATCTTCGAAGGTGGGAGACCTTAAAATATTTTAGTTTGTTTCACTCTCTGTGTTTGTATGACTACCAGATCACATAAAAAAAATTTTAAGTCCCACTTCAGCATGTAGAATTCTTCTGAAAATTAATAAAGATTTTTTATATAATTTAATTCTTATATCTTGATCATATTATTGTTCAAACTATGCCCTCTCCCATTTAAGATTATTGTTAATTTATAAATGTCTCCCAAATCATTTTGGTAAAAACATTTCCAAACAATGAACAATATCTCAGAACTGGATAGACTTTTAATTTCACAAAATGAAGCTATTATAAATATCTTGAATTTTACATAAACTTTTATGACTTTTCCTTACTTTTATGAAGATCAGACATTCTGTTTTCAAGTCACAATTCTTTTCTTGGTGTCTGCTTTGGTGTGGATCATGCCATTTAACCTCCTTTGTTTGTTTCTTTGCTTCTAAAAGGAGGTTAATAATTTTGACCTTTTGTGTTGGGGTCTTGCTCCTCTGTGAAGAAAAACATTAATGCCAGCAAAGTACCCTGGGATCTATGGATGAAAGTGCAGGAATGAAAGGAATTATTCTATTTAAGAGAGGGGAAAAGTAGATACACTTGAGTAAACATGTTTCACATGTGCTGTTCCGCTCCAGTGAAGGTGAACGGAGAGTGGTTACCCCAGTGAGCAGATGCTCACATGCATATTCTGACTGGTTCGCACTGATACTGGGGATTTTACCATTCCGAGCACATAGAGACTCACTGACCTGATCAATTTGCCTCTTCATTTATTTATTCACGGCTGAACTCCACTTACAATGTGTGTGCCAAGCATTCATGTTGGCAGGTAGGGAAATAAAGATTGCTTAGTTTGTGCTTTTAAAATGAAGCTAAGAAGAAAAGTAAATTCCAAATATTTCATAAATATGTTTTAGCAAATATATCTCCATAAGCCTCATGGTACTTATTGTTGAGAATGAATGAAACACCTTGTGAAACTGAAGAAGATATGTGAGGGCTGCTTTATTTCCTTTAACTTGACCCCTGCACCTGTCCTCTATTAAATTGCTTTTGATCTGGGCAAGGACCATGGCAGGTAGCCTCTCTTCAGGACGAGGAAGACCATCTGCTCTGCAATCTCTCTTTTACATTCCTTTGCAAAATAACAAGGACATGAACTAGATGTCCCCATTTCCCTCTAGGAAATATTTTACCCTCTTTCTTGCTTGAGATCCATTTTGGATAATACAGGTACCCAAGAGCAAACTTTAAATAAGATTTATTTAAGATAAAGAAGAGTCTGCCAACAAAGCATACTTGAATCCAAAATTTATAATTTTCTTCAGGAGTCACATATGATCTTGGACTTACAGAAAATACACATTTCAATGAAACATTATAAATTATTCAAGACAAGGGTGAAGGACCTACCGAGCTTCCTTCCTTTTTCTGTCCTCTCCTTTAGGAAAGACTATACCTACCAGTATTGTAAAATCCAGATGAAAACTACTCAAACACTCTTTTTTGGTAAGAATATCAATCAAGTGTTCTTAATGGCTCCCCATTGTCAGGTAAATCAAGGGCTCTTTATTGACACTGCTCCCCACATTTCCATAAAATCTGACCATTCCTTTCCTCTAATAGTGGTAATAGTTCAGACTCAGCATTTGCTATGTATCAGGTGCTGTGTTCAGTGTTTTACTTTTCTCAACTCAAATATTAATTCCAAGAACTCTACATGGTAAATAGTAATAGTCTTCCAGTTTACAAATGTGTAAACTGAAGTTCGGGAAATTGAGTAACCTTAGAGACTCAAAGCTAGTAAGTGACAGAGACAGTACACAAACTCAGATCTGACTGATTTCGGAATCCTTCTCTTAACCCCTACACTGTGTTGTCTACCATCCAACACCCCTGGAAAGCAGACATTTCATTTAATTCCCCCCTACTCTCTTTCTTTCTTACCTCCCATCCCAGTGAGGTTCAACATCACCTGCTCTGACCTATTCACCCCAAGTCATTAACCATTACTGAGCTTTCTACAGTTCTTTGTAAATGTGAGGTAAAAATTTTTTTCTGATATACGTTTGTCTTGTGTTGTTCTCAGTAAGAACTGATCTACTATAGACTCTTAAAGAACTTTTTTTTCCCAAATGATTTGTCTTCTGTTGAAACTGAGTAACATTACTGACAATTTAGCACATGTATTGTTTAAATAAGTAGACATGAGAAGAAAAGTAGAAGCTTGGGTTTCCCCAAGGAAAACCCAAGCTAATATATGAAGTTGGTAAAATTAGACCCATGGGTTTTTGGGAAGATTTCCTTATCTGTCTAGTTCTCTTTTCATTAGACAAATCAACTGTTGGATGGGTCTTTTATAAGAGGCCTCATCACCTCGGTGTATTTGTGATTTGCATTTTGTTGTTTGGTGGTCAGTCATTAAAAATTCCCATTATAATTGTGGATTTAACTTTTTCTCCTTGCAGTTTTATCCATTTTTGCTGTGTGTATTTTGAAGCTTTGTTATTAGGCATAGAAACATTTAGGCTTATTTTGTCATTTTGATTTATTTACTCCATATCATTATGAAACACCCCTTTTTTATTCCTACTAATATATCTGCTCTAAAATCTTCTTTGCTTTATAGTGATAGAGTCCTTCCAGCTTTATTTCACTGGTGTTAACATGGTAAATCTTTTTATATTCTTTTCAACCATTATAGCTGTATTTTAAAGTTTGTTTTTGTAATAAACTTATTATTGGAGCTCACTTTTTTTAATGTTTATTCATTTCTGAGAGAGAGAGAGAGAGCACAAGCAAGGGATAAATAGAGAGAGAGAGAGGGAGACACAGAATCTGAAGCAGGCTCCAGGCTCTGAGCTGTCAGCATAGAGCCCCATGTGCGGCTTGAACTCACAAACCATGAGATCATTACCTGAGCTGAAGTTGGAAGCTTAACAGAGTGAGCCACCCAACTGCCCCTGGAGCTCACTTTTTAATCCAACCTGATACTCTTTAACTTTCAATTCCAGTGTTTTTTTAACCATTTACATTTAATTTGATTAATGATATATTTAGATTTTAGTTGTCACCTTGCTATTTGTTTTGTAACCGTCCCATCTATTTTACCTTCCTGTTTTACTTTTTCTGGCTTCTTTTGGATTGAGTAAGAATAACGATTTCCTTTTATCTTCCTTGTTATTCTATAAGCTAAAACACTAAAAAACATAAGTCTTATTAGACTTATGGTTACCATAGGGTATACTGTCCACTTCTTATCACAATCTGCCTTCAATTGTTATTCTACCATTTCAGCATTGAATAAGACCTTTCAACATATTTCTCCCTTCTCAGATTTTTGCTATTGTTGTCAAACATTTTATTTAGAAATTTGTTATAAATCACCCCAAACATAACTATTGTTTTCGCTTCAATGGTCTGAGTACATTTAAACACTAAGAAATGTGTCTTATTTATCCTGTAGTTACTATTTCTGGTCTTTGTTCTTTTGTGCATACATGCATTTCTATCTGGTATTATTTTCCTTCTACCCAGTGATATTCTTGAACATTTCTTATCCTGTGGGTGTGCTGAGGTATTCTTTCAGTTTTTCATGTCTTAAAATATCTTTATTTCACCTTCTTACTTAAAAAGATATTTTCACTAAGTATAAACTTTTATTTTTTATACTTAGTTTTTTTTAATTCTCTATAGAGAAGTTTTTTTAATTTTCTTCCAGAAATTTAAATGTGTTGCTCCCCTGTATTCTCACTTGTATTATTTCCAAGAAGAATTCTTTTGCCATCTTACTCTTTGTTCTGTACAGGAATATGTAATTTCTCTTTAGATGCTTTTAAAAATTCCACTCTTTTGGGGTGCCTGGGTGGCTCAGTCGGTTAAGCATCTGACTTCGGCTCAGGTCATGATCTCACGGTTCCTGAGTTCCAGCCCAGCATCCAGCTCTGTGCTGGCAGTTTAGAGCCTGGAGCCTGCTTCTGATTCTGTGTCTCCCTCTCTTTCTGCCCCTCCCCTGCTTGTGATCTGTCTCTCTCTCTCTCTCAAAAATAAATAAAACATAAAAAATTTTTAAAAATATTCTACTTTTTTCAATGATTTTTTAAAATGTGATAATAACAAGCATTGGTATAGTTTTCTTTATGTTTCTTGTGCTTGCGATGTTGGGGAATCTGTGGGTTTTTAGTTTTCAGGAAATTTGGAAATTTTTCACCCAGTATATTTTCAAATAATCCTTCCTCCTTCTTCAGAGACTCTAACTGCACAATTGTCTGGCTGATAACCATCTCTTATGTACTTTTTGAGCATGGAGGATATAGTGATAATTATCTCAATGTACTTTTCTGCTAATTCTAGCCTCTGTGTCAGTTCTCTATTGGTCTTGATTGATTATTTTCCTCATTTTAGGTCATACTTTCTTGATAATCTTGTATGCTGATTATCTTTGATTGGATGTCAGATGTTATTAATTTTTCCTTGTTTTTACTAAATATTTTTGATTTCTATAAATTTCTTTAAATTTGGTTCTGAAATGCAGTTAAGTTATTTATGGTCAGGTTTATGTTTGTAGTTCTTGCTTTTATGATTTGTTAGGCAAATCCAAAGTAGTGATCAATCCACAGCAAATTATTCTCTACTGAAGCAAGATTTCCATGAATTCTATACTCGGTGTCCTGTGAGTTTTTTCAGTTTTGTTGCTGAGAACAAGCACTATTCCTGACCCTATATGAGTGCCAGACATTGCTGCCATTAATTCTTTCAGGTGGCCCTTTTCTTGGCTTGGAATAGCTGTTTTTTTTTTTTTTTTTTCACATACATGTGGTGCAATTCAGTGTGCTGAAAATTTGAGGGGATCCCCTGTAGATCTCTGTTTTTTGTTTTTGTTTTTTTCATCTGTGCAGCCTTGTGCACTCAGCATTTGCTAAGCCAAATCTGTGGCTAGATGTCATTAAACAAATCTCCCCAAGTTTTCTGTGTTCCTTAGACACGTTAACTTCGCTGACTTCCTTAACACAACAAATCTGTACCCACCCCTATCTATCTTCCAAAGCATCTTGTGTACACACCTATTGAGAAACTCAACACTATCTTATAAAAATGCCTATTCACTTGTCTGTCTCCCTTGAAGGGAAAATTATTGATTTGACAACTTTATATCCATATTATGTAGTAGTAGTTGACAATATTTGTTGTTGGGTGAATAAGACAGAATTCTCAATCATTTCTATAACTCAGGGATAAATGTCTAGTCCTGGAACCTGGGAGGCTAGTGAAAGAAACAGAGTTATGCCTGGAAGTTTCAAACAAAATTAAAGTAATGAGAGTCAAGTGTCAGCTGTAAGTGAATAAATTTCCTCTCCTAGGCTATTCAGGTTTTACATACTAGTCATATCAAATATTAAATAAAATATAGAATATTTGGGGGCACTTAAGTGGCTCAGTCAGTTAAGTGTCCGACTTTGGCTCAGGTCATGATCTCATGGATTGTGGGTTCGAGCCCCTCATCAGGCTCTGTGCTGACAGCTCAGAGCCTAGAGACTGCTTCGGATTCTGTGTCTCCCTCTCTCTCTGTCCCTCCCCAAATCACACTCCATCTTTCTCTCCCTCAAGAAATTAATAAACATTAAAAAATTAAAAATATACATATATATAATATAATATAATATAGAGTATTTTATGTTCAGTAATAACTGAGAGTAAAAAAAAAAGTCTCTCTGCTCTTTACTTAAGTAACCATCTTCTCTCTTTGACACAGTTGAACTTCATTTTATGTGGGCTCTTAAAGTGTGTAGAACAATTTCCAAAAGATCTTTGCTCACAAGTAAAGCTTTCACTTCAAAGACTAGATTATTATGTATATATGGGCTGAAGAAGTGTGAGTAGGAGGAGAAGTAGGAATAAAGATTTTAAAAGCTTCTCTCTGTCTTCTGACCATGGCTCTCCCTTAAAGCTTAGACGCTGCTATTTATCAGCTCTAGAGAACCGTTGATCCTCTTTTTTTTAACACATAGGCCATAATTTAATTTCTTGAAATTTTCTTTTTTTTTTAAGCCTCTGAAGCATTTGTCAAAAATTGAATTCAGATTGACTCCACTATTCCCCCTGTGGCTATTTCTAGTTCTGTGAAACTCTTGTTCATTGTGCTTAGAATATTCTCTCTTTGAAAGGTTGGTCTTGCCTCCTTCTTCAGATACTTAGCCCGGATGTGGTTATCTGGCCACCATCTCACATAACTATGTTCCCTTTCAGGAACAAAGCTAATGACCATTAAAGGTTTGGACCCTCACTTTATGGGTGGGCAGTAGCCTAGTACAGCATTATAACCTCATTTGATAACTATGTGGTTTTTGCCATTCCTGAGAAATATCTTCTAGACTCGATTTGGAAAATGAAACCAATTAAATGGATATAGATTTCAGACAGTTTAAAATAATTTTGTACGGGTTAAGAGAGACTAATCTTCAAATATATTCTCAATTCAGGATTATGTGCCAAATCAAAATGTCACTTGACTGTGGCTGTTTCTCAATTTGTTCAATATCATTAGGTATGCTTAGTGGCAAATTCTCAAATAGAAATCCAAACAGGTAATGAGTAACATCCAATTTGCATATAAGCCAATTGTTTTAGAGAAAAGATTAATTAAAAGAAGTGGTAGGTTAATATAAATCAAGCAAAGCCAAGCAAGCATCTTCCTTGAGTTTAAATCCCTGACCCATTTTTATCCTCTTGGATACAATATAGAAATCTGCATTAGATAAATATCTCCACCAGGATAAAAATGAGTTAAGAATCACCTTTAGAGCTTTGAACTGAATCTTTCCCAATAACAGATGTTCTTAAATCAAACAAGCTCATTTCACCCAGTATATTTAATGGTATCAATCTGCATGCACAGGACTAAGCATGTTTTACAAGAGAGAGGGCTGTGGGCAGTGGGGAGAGGAAAGTGCACCCCATAACCTCTTCTCCCTTCACACTCATTTATCTATCACACATTTAGCCATTTATGTTTTCACAGGCATATAATTATTGCAGTTAATGTAGCCACAGTGGTCCCAACAAGCACTGGGATTCAGCTTGGCAGCACATTTCTGTAGTGATTGTGACAAGCTTTGATAAATAAGCTAGTTGACAACTAACTTTATCTTGGAGAAGAGAATAACACCCATGGAAAAAGTGCTTTCCCCCTCTATCCAGAAAGTCACCTATGCACCCCAGACAAAGTTTAATAAGGAGACTTATGGATAGAAAAGATACTACTTATTTATAGTACCCTTTCTGTTTTTCTTCTTTGTCCATAGAGACTGAAAGAATTAAAGCAACGGGAATTTGCTCGAAACGTAGCTTCAAAGTCATGGAAAGATGAGAAGAAACAAGAAAAAGCACTTAAACGGCTTCATCAGCTGGCCGAGTTAAGGCAACAGTCTGAATGGTAAGAAGTAGAGGTATCTCAGATGGTTTGAAACTCTCTTCAAAAAAAAAAAATCTCTTCAGTCATTGGGGAAATGTCAAGATAAATTTATTTGATTCACTGTCACATGAAAACAAATTATAATTAATCAAAAGACATGTTTGAGGGCAAGTGTTTTAATAGTTAAAGGCTAATAAATCAGTAACTTTGGTGTCTGACTTTTTTCCTTCCCAATGTTGTTAATTTTATGTGCTGTTTCATGAAATGATCTAAGAATGATTTTAATATACTAGCACATATTCTATCCAGCTGATTTGAAAAGGTCCATAATATAACTCTTTAGTAATTATTTTAAGTTTTGTAATAAGTTTATTTTGTTTATTTTTTTGTAATACTAATTTTAAAAACCTTAAGTAACAGTGCATCTTTTGGGGGAGGAAATAAATCTGTGCATTTCCCTGTACATACCTGAACCTGGAATAAATGACTTATCATTGTCTAGATGACAAAAAAAAAAAAAAAAAAAAAAAAAAGATGTAATGAATGCTGTTAAATTTACCACACCCTGCCATTTAAATTGATGATTATAACATGTGTTATACTAATACATTCTCGTAGCTGAAAAATAGCTGTTTTACATAAGCTTGGTACTGCTGAATGTTTCAAAGTGAGGAGATTGTTACCTGGAACTCAATTAAATTTGCAGATTGTGATTTGTGTTCATATGAATCATAATGTAAAACACCTAATGTAGTTAATTAGTGCAGTTGGCAGCAACCTAGTGAATTGTGAAATTTATAGCTCTGTGCCACAATTTAAACCCCCGTTGTTGAAATAAAAAAAATGCAATAAATTTGAGAATGAATGACTCAAATAATTGAGTACCATACAATATTACACCTCAAATTTGATTCTAAGAAAATATTTATTTTAAGGATCAATTTGTGAATAAAAACACAGTATTCACCTTACATATATTCATGTATTTGTACCACTATCATAGAATAATTTAATTAACTCAAGAAACTACATGGAAGATAATCCTATTAAAAATAAGTGAGAAATTTGGTATAAAGAAACAATAAAGTTTGGAAAGCCATGTATCCAGAGGGGAGGTTAATATAAAAATGCATGCTCGGAGGTCCTATATAATCTTAGAAATGGGACACACATCTGGTACTGAGCTTTTGACCAGCCAATACGATGAAGATCTTATGCTATTCAAACACATTGTCAATAAGATATCAAGCTGTCCTTGTCAAAATAGGACTTAGAAGGAAAAGTCTAATGATAATTATGGTAGTGTGCAGGAAAAAATTTTGAGGAATATGTTAATTCCTGAGTGATTTATTATGATATTATTATGAGATTATAAAAAGGGGGCAAACCTTACTATAGAGAGATAACATTTAGATAGGTCCTTTCAGGCCACACAACAAAAACTCTTAGCAGCGTTAATAAACATATTATTTTTTATTATTGGAAAGTTGTCATGCTTCTACATTTCTGCTCACTTATTCCATATTTCACTTTGGGAGAAATAGTGGTGGTGATGATTATGATGCTTTTGTTTAAAAGTTCTGAGTTTACCACGCTACCCATGAAGTGTCTTCCAAATTAAAACAAATAAAAAAACTCTACTCAATTAAGATTGAGCTGAAATTGTATTAACTAAACAAACACAAACTCAAGCACATTCCTTATAGGATAGACAGACTCTCTAGGTTCCATTTTTTTTTCATATTGTTAGGGAAATGATAGGTGTTTAGTTTTCCACATGCAAAACTTGGAACTAGGGAAATTATTACATTCTTTTCTGCTACCTGCCCTCTGCCCTCTTTGCTTAAGCAGCCTAATGGCCTAAAGGAAGTCACTTAATAGAATTATTTAATATTTTCATTTTGGCAGCTGAATTGAAAAATGAAAGTAAGAAATAAAATGAAAAAGAAAAAATATAATGGGTATTGTCCCTCTTTTGAACAACCTTTCTCTGTCCATGATTCTCATAACAAGGGCTTCTTGTCAGATGGTAGGGCTTCTTGTCGGATGGTTCAGATAACAAGAAAATTCTCCTATGATTCTACAGAGAGAAGAGAGGAGAATTTATTCGTGGTAAGAATATTGGAATTGGACTGATAAAAAAATAATGGCAGAAAATTGTTGATGATTCTTATAAAGAACAGTCAGCTTTGGCCATTTCTTGGGAAATTCAACCCAACCTGGTTCCTTAGCAAACCCACTTATTATATGGGGGTGAAGAGTCATTCTGTCTGTAAACTTCTACTATATATAAATCTAAGTATAGTGCATACTGATATGGACTTTTTTGCAAATTTCAAAAATTATAAGATCCCTGATTTTGAGAATATAAGAGATGGATAATGTTATATCATTTAAAGAAAATATGTATCAAACATATTTGATATGTTTTGTTTCCTGTTTGGAAAGTATACTTTTGCACAGGATATAATTAAATTGTGCATGTATTTAGTTGTCAAGAAATAGAATTTGGGGAGAGCTATGAGAATGGACAATCTATTAATAAGTATGAAGGGGCTAACTTTATAGTCACTTTTTTATTATCAATAAAAAATAGGAAGAAAATACAGAAAAAAACTAAAGAAAGTTCTAGAGAAAAGAGTGAAATCATAAGTAAGGATACCACTACAAAAATTAAACTTTAATTATGTTAAAAGGCACAAAGTAGTATTAAAATAATAATTGAAAACCACAAAGATAGAAAATTGGGATTTTCCAAAGTTATAAAAATTAACTAGATTTATGATAAGGGAACTTAAAATTTAGAAAGCAATGAGATAAAGAGTTTAAAGCATAATCCCTAGAGGTAGAAAAGATTAATAATGAGGATAAAATGCTAAAACTTGTGAAAAATATAATCATAAATGTAGATTAGATTATACAGTAAGAACAAGAATTAAGGACAAGAAGAGCAAAATATAATGCAAAAACAATAAGAGGAAAGATGATTAAAAATATTGAAAAGATTATAAAAGGGAGAAGCTTACACATTAGAGAGATAAATGGTCAAATAAAACAACCATACAGAAAAGAACATTTAGACTAACATAAATCAAGGCAAGAAGATACACAAAACGGTGCCAAAATAATAAGCAAAAATATTACTGAGGAAAAATCTATGGAGATAATATAAAAATAGTAACATATCTGTGTCATAATGGAATCATGAGAGGCAGAATGCTAATATCCATACTCCAGGCTTTTGAAATAATTTCTGCTAAGTGCAGATAATAGCAGATTAATTGAGGTTCCTAGAGAAGGTAACTTAACAGAAGTATAGCTCCTACTTAATCGAAATTGTGGCTACAAATACGGAAAAGAAACACTTTGGCACTGAGGCAAAAATCTGAGCTGCAGATGTATCTGCTCCTTAACCTTCTATCCACAGACTGCAGGCATTTTAAAAGACCAATAACTACAGTTAGCCTCTGTGCTTTCTATTTTCCTTTATGTTTGAAAGAAATACTGAATAAGAGAATATAAGAGATGGAACATATATTTGCATGTTCCTTTCCATTCCTCATATTAAATAGGCCTTAATAACCTCTCTAAAGAACATAAAAAATGATTAAAAAATGCATTAATGTGATGAGTAAGAAGAAAGTTTTCATTATGAAACAGTTACTGGAAATTTTCTGAATTTATTTTCCACAGGATTCAAGGGAACAGTATAATTCTAAGTGACAGCCATTAGCTTATGAAGAAGGAACAATCTGAAATTATTAAAAAGTGAATGGTGGCTGAAACTAGTGTAAATTAAAATCCATATGGGCATAGTAAGTGAAAGATTGGATATTATAAAAAATTGAAGCACTAAAACAGAAATTAAAAACAGGAAATTCCTTCTAAACTAGAGACATAGACTAAAGACACTAAAGTACTAAGATAAACAAGAACTAAAAGATATATTCAGGAGAGCCAACACATTTAACATAAATTCCGGCATAAAAAGCTAAGACAGAGAAGAATCAATATTCAGAAAAATCAGAGAAGGAAATCCAACTGATCTAAAGAAGTTGAATTGAAAGTGCCCAGCAGTACTAGTGAAAATTAATCCAAAGAAATCAATCTGTAACTCTGATCTGGTAAAATGAAACATATATATATATATATATTTATATTTATATTTATATTTATATTTATTTAATATCTATATTATCTAAAACAAAAATATATTCTGGATAGTAATTATAATAAAAATATTAGTTGTAAATATTATAAGTATATATAAATGAAAAAGAAAATTACAAATCACACAAGTGCACAACAGATTCCTTTCAAAAACAAATAAAAGGAGACTAAGTATTTTTCTGTGATATTAAACATGTAGCAAAGTACAATAAAACCTTGGATTGCAGACAACTTGTTTTACAAGTGTTCCACAAGATGAAGAAACATTTTTATTAATTTTAACTTGATAAACAAGCAGTGTCTTTCAGTATGAGTAGTTCCTGATGCCAAATGTCACATGATCACAACTGAGCCAATGGTTCTTAAAATTCGCTTTGATATATAATTGGTTTGGATTACAAGCATGTTTTTGGAATGAATTATGCTCACAAACCAAGGTTTTACATATATGAGATTTGGTGGAAAAAAGGAATGTGATTCCAGAGTTCTGTGCTGATTAGCCAATAAGTCATAGGTGAAGGCAACAAAAAAGAACTTCTTAGAAAAAGGCTCAGAAAACATACCTCTCCATTAGAAGTTAATCTACATAGGGAAAAGATACCAGATTTTAAGTATTCTTTACTCAAGTAACAAATGAGTGAATACAATAAAATAAAAATCTAAACTAGAAAGAAGCAAACAGACACATATCCAAACATGTAAATAAAGAAAAGGAAAAGGAAAAGAAAGCTATCTCAAAGCAAATGATCAGATAAATGATGTGTTTTCTGTTGCCTTCTCCCAACTCCCCTCCCCCCCACCCCACCCACCCAAGACTTGTTTTGTAGTAGTGGCTTTAAGGTAGAACATAAAAGAGACAATTTTAATCTAAAGAGTTTCATCTGTTATGTGTATTGCTATTTCCAGTTCTTGGATTGAATTACAAATTAAGCTCAGCAGAATGAATAGTCTTTACCAAAGCTGTTAAAAGGTAAAACAAATATATGCAGGAAAGGCAGAAAGAAACTATTTGGGTGAGGAAGATGCAAAAGAAAAGATTTCAAATAATTGAGATACTGAAATGGCTTGTAGATGTGCGTTCCTTCTTTGTGCATTTGTTATAATTGGTCAAAATAGTGATAAGTCATGAAGAAAGAAATTGCCACACTGTTTCCAAAGGAAGCAAACATGAAGGAATTTTAAAACCGAGGCAACAAAAATTATGAAATGGAAGCACTTATACAAAAAAGGAAATTAAATATATATTTTTACACTTTGGAAGTGACTTTTAATTCCATTTTATTTCTTATTTAATGTGGTCACTGATTCAAAAACTCTTTGTGAAAGAATGTTAGATCTATATTCATTAAAAAAAGGTAGATTCTGAAGGATATATATTGGGATGTAAATGCATTACCTTATTTTCTTTTGCAGCACTAGCATAGATAACCACCTGCTATTGTTTCTTGCTAATTTCAAAAGAGCACACTTAAGTGATGCATTTTAGAAATGGCCCCTATGAAACATAGATATCCTGAGTTATATAAACACAGTGAAATGGTGATATTCCCTTAGACGTAGCTTGTAGATAGCATAACTCATCATAGAAACACTAAGAAATGTTCACATATAGATAAGATTTGAAATCTACTGTCTTAATCATTTAAATATTTATTGTATCTACAGTGTTTCTGGAAATGGACCAGCATACAAAGCTCCCAGGGTAGCCATAGAAAAGCAACTCCAGCAAGTGATTTTCCCAGTTAAGAATGGCAGAAAGGTGTCGTGCATGAAGAGTGCTCTTCTCCTTAAAGGAAAGAATCTTCCCAGAAGCATTTCCGATAAACAGCGGTCCACCATGCAAAATCGACACCAGTTACAAATGGATAGACGTTATTTATTCGGAAATCGGGTACCACAGACATCATTGGACCTCAGCAATGCAAATCACAGGACAGGAGTATCATTTTCTTTTTCCAAAAAAGTACATTTAAAATTAGAGTCTTCGGCATCAGTTTTCAGTGAGAACACAGAAGAAACACATGATTGTAACAAGTCACCCAGTTATAACGCAAAACAAACTGCAGAGAAATGTAAGTGCCGCCGCTTTGCAAGTGAGGATATACCTCTCACTAAGGAAAAAGATATAAACATCACACCGAGCCATCTGGAACATGTTTTACACAATACCTTCTCCATCAGCTCTCAAATCGTGCAAGACAAAAATGACTCTATTGATGAAACACTGGAAGATTCGATTGGCATTCATGCTTCATTCTCTAAATCTAATATTCATCTTGCAGATGTGGCTTTTACTCCTTGCAGCAGAGAAAAAGAAACTCGAAGTACATTGAAGAACACTTCAGAAAACTGCATTAATCACTCATGCCAACCAAATGCTTCCTCCAGCTCACCAAACATTTACAGGCACAGTGATGCCAGGATATTTGAACGTCTGGATGAGTGTCCAACACTGGAGCCAAATAAGCAAAACAGTACAGTGCATCTGAATCCCAACTCCAGAATGGAGAAGAGAGAAGAATCTTTAGATGAAACAGAAAGAGTTAGCAAAAATGCACCAAGGCTTGTAAGAGAAGCATGTCCCCATGACACGAAGCCTAAACCATTGCCTTTTCTCCATGTACAAAGTAAGGATGGCCATACCACTCTCCGGTGGCCCACAGAACTTCTGCTCTTTACAAAAACAGAGCCCTGTATCTCTTATGGATGCAACCCATTATATTTTGATTTTAAACTTTCTCGGAACACAAAGAGTGACCATGATTCAGAGGACTTAAAAAGAGAATTGATTAAGGAGCCCTCAGAAGTGAAGACTACAATAGAGAGCCAAGTCTCAGGTTTAATCAAAGACCAACAGAAATTGATGCAAGAAAATGGTCAATCTCTGAAACCAAAGATGATGATAGCTAATCCAGATTGGGAAAATTTCCAGAGAAAATGTAATTTGGGCTACAGTGATTCTGAGCCGAATGTGAGTAAAAATAATTTTAGTGCAAGTGATTTGGAAATGAAAAATCCTGAAGTGCCTGCTTTCCTTGATCCCTCTCTAAAGAATTGTGTAGAAAACACTAATAATAGTGATAATGAACTTAAGGAACCTTCCAGAGCCCATTGGCAAAGCTGCCAAAGGGTAGTTCTAAATGATGCAAATGAGGGCCTATCTTTTTCTCCTTACATCTCTAGGACTAAAAAACCAAAACTGATCCCTTGCGATCCTCATTCAGATTTTGAAGATGCAAATCGATTTACCTGGAATTCTAGCCCTTATCCAGTGAGGGGTCACAGTGATCATAGGAAGGAGTTTAGTGTACTTGTGAATAGGAACCACATCAGCATGACCAGCAGGGTTTCTGGATGCAGAAACCAAATGCACAAGACAAATTCTCCAAAGTTGTCTCTGAATCGAGCTTCTAGCCCTTCAGACACATATCCTGGCAGCACAGCCAGCTTGAAAGCTACTTGTTCAATTCATAAGTCCAAGGGTAATGGCAGAGGTAATGTGCTGTACTTTTGTAAAAGAGAACACAACCCAGTTGAAAGGCACAAAGGAAGACATCAGAAACAGAACTGCTTCTGCGCATCGGAGGAGTTAGCAAAGAGCACCTTCCCGCCATCTGAAATCCAGAGAGACCGGAACTATAGATTGTGGGAATCATTTAAGAATGAAAAATACTCAAAACATAGATACGGTCGCTGCAGGGAAAGATATAAACTGAGCAAAAATCAACAGCAGTTTTCAGGGTCCAAATCCAGGAAAATCGCCCACTGTGATTCTAGCTCACAGGTTTCCTGTTCTGGGAACAGTGAAGAGCCACCAAACTGTCAGGGACCTCAGCACAGAAGATTGGGCTCTTACTCAAGAGAGAGAATGTATTGCTTAAATAAAAGCGAGAGAAGCCAAGAGTCTTTGGACAGCCCTCGTATTTGTGACCTGGGAAAAGTAAAATCCCTGCAGTATAACTCTGGGAATATCAGCTGCCTTCTGAAAAACTGTTCTACCAGCCCTTTAGAAAGCACCGAGTTGGCCATTACAGAAGGAGAGAGGACCCCCCTGACAACCAAAAGCCTTTTAGAAAGAGTGCAAGCCAAGAGGTGTCAGGAACAATCAACTAATTTTGAGGTCTCTTCAAAGAATTGTGAAAATGAATCAGAGGCTCATTCAAAAATTCAATGCACAATTCAATTCACACCACTGGGCTGTAACAGACCCACATTGCCTTTGTCTGAAAAAACACAGAACACAAGTAAAAGAAAAATTGATAAAGGCTTTACAATTCGAAGAACTATTGAGAAAGACAAAGTCAAAAGTTCACAGACAAATAATTTTCATGTTTTAGTGGATCCTGATTGTGAAAAACATCTTTCTAAAGATATAATTCATGTAGTAGCAGATTCACAGACACCAAATGTGAAAAAGACCCCAACAACAAAAGAACCAGTAAAACCTTTAATTAGTGAAGTCCAACATTTTATTCAAAGCCGTGACCCACTACCAAATGATTTCCCTGGTGCTTTTCCATCGAATAGATATAGTGGTGTTACTGATTCAACAGAGACCAAAGAGGACCAAATAAATCCTGACTTACAGGATGTAAGCATGCATATGAATCATGTAGAGGGGAATATAAACTCTTACTCTGACAGAACTATGCAGAAGCATGACAAAGTAGAAGATGAATTAGAAGTGTGCCATAAATCTAGCTCTCCCCCCTTAATTCAACAGCCAATAACATTTTCTCCCGATGAAATAGATAAATATAAGCTCCTACAGCTACAAGCCCAGCAGCACGTGCAGAAACAGCTCCTCTCAAAGCATCTTCGAGTTGTGCCTGCTTCGGGGCCCACCGCCTTCTCTCCAGCCTCGGCAGTCCAGACCGTACCAGTTCACCAGCGCACCTCCATCACCACCATCCACCACACCTTCCTGCAGCATTTTGCTGTTTCTGCTTCCATAAATTCCCACGGTGGTCCCCTCCCTATAGCTCATCTACATTCTCTTTCCCAGCCACATTTTACGCCGTTCACGTTTTCACCTCTGACTCCGACCATCATCCCTGCACACCCCACTTTCTTAGCGGGTCATCCGCTGCATTTGGTCACTACTGCCCCCTTCCATCCACCTCACATCGCGCTTCAGCCCCTGCCCTCGGCCGCATTGATCCCCGCATTGTTTGGCCCTCACTTAAACCCAGCCACAGCTTCTATCATCCACTTGAATCCTTTAATCCAACCAGTGTTACAAGGTCAAGATCTTTGCCACCATTCTTGCTCCAGTCAGATGCAGCAGTTAAACGGAGTGAAAGAGGCCTTAAATGTATCAACGCACCTGAACCAATAGGTGTTGAAGCCCCTCTTGCAGATAAATAAAACAAATTGTCACTACCTACAAAATAATATGTTTAAAGTGGTCTGTCTGACTCTTGTAAGATTTACAATATTGGTGCCAATTCAAAATGTGACCAGTATATAATGTATATGTATGAACTGAATTGCCAATATTAAAATAGTATTTTAAGAATATCTTTTAACTTGCATAAATAACAGAGCAAATTTAAAATAACTTTCTGGAGGGTAGAGGGAAAAGTGTAAAAGGTCCGTTTGGAGGAGTTCTCACATAATGTTCTAAAATGGTAACAGAAAACATTCAGGCAGATCATTGATATTGCAAAACAATCAAATAGAACAATTGTATGTTCTAGGGGGTTGTGGAGTGAATGAATTGCACATTTGGTTTGTATGCATCAAATAATACTAAAAGATCAGTGAAACAAATGACATGTTAAAAATAAGTCCAATGGTTAACTGTTATCTAAGCTTTCAATCAGTATAATCTGTTTCAATCAAAATAATTTATATTTTCATAGGAAATGATTAATTCAAGTTGAAAACTATTCTTCAATGAAAAATACTCTTTACACATATTGTATTATGAAGTTTCTGGGAAAACTGGGTTATCTTCATTTCACACACATCTGTGTTAAGAAATTTTTGTAACTGTAAGAGTCACCAATATCTAAAATTAAGAATGTTTAATTTTTGTATAAGAAAACATATATAAGCTATCATTAGTATTTGATAATGCAAAATAAAAAAATAAAACACACTCAAGATTTTAAATATATTCGTTAATCTTTCAAATACTAGAGGGACTAAAATATTAAGTTTTTTTTAATTCTTCTACTCAGAAATCTTACTGGGTTCAGCCAATAGTATGTCAAAGTAGAGAGGTAAAGGTTTGGAAGTGTCAGAATTTTTACATGATAGTTATTGAGAAAATCTTATTAATTATTTTGTGTATTTTACTCAATTGTAGTAGATATCAGTAAAACACATTGAATGGTGATGAATAAAATCACCATTAATGTAATTTGGCAAATGATCTTAAACATTTTTTAAACTTTATTCACAGTGTTTTCTGGTCCACAAAACCTGCATTTCTTGCATCACTATTCTGAATGGCTCTCAAGTTAAATCTATTATTTTATATTCTTAAATGAAAGAAAAACTCATATGACTACACATTTCCTATAAACATGGGTTTTAGAGAAAATCAACTAAACAGAAACGGAGTGATCAGCCATCTACTGTGTGTACGATGATGTCAGCTCTTCTGTTACATGAGGTGGGCACTGGGCATCTTATTCAGCCTGGCTTCACAGAGAAGAGAGCTACCCTCACTGAAGGCGTATTGTATGTCTATTAGGTAGATTCAGGCTAAGCATCTGGTCTATGTTATTTTGTTTAATCCTCACAAATGTATTTGAGACTAATATTATCATTCCTCACTATGTAGGAGGAAAATGAAGTTGAAAGGATAAATTCTTAATACTTGGTAAATAGTAGGAAAGGATATTTTTGATACTGGTAATAGAGAGAGACAGATGGACAGAGACAGAGAAAGGAGAGAATGTGATTTTGAAATCGTAACATAAAGAAAATATGTAGTTTCCTAGGTATCTCCAGAAATTTGCAAGATGGGGATTTTGACTGAGATATGGCAGTGAGAATGTCTAACTTATCTAAAAAGAATAGAAAAATGGAGAAAAGTCATCAAATAGCAAAAACACAAAAACAAAAACACAGAATCCTCTATACTTGCAGGAAACTTTATAAATATCATGATAAAAGAAACTTAATAAACATTGGATGAATACAATAAAATGAAATAAATAGAACATTTATTATAAAAAATAAGTGACAATTGGCCCAGCAGATTAAAAAAATAATAATGTGGATGACTATTTCCTAAAACAGATTACAAATTTGACATAGAGCCAAGACAGAATAAATATGGGAACACACTAAAAGTCCTATTATGAAAAAGAAAGTACCTGATTAATTTTTGTAATTGTCTTTGTTACAATTTAATCTCTCAGAAGGTTAGATCAGAGAACCTCTATTGGGCACCTCATTTTGACTAATAAGGATAGATTGTTATGAGTTGATAGCATGGAAATAACTGTCTTGTATTATCAGTGATGAAAATGTTCACTGGATATACTATCTTGGACTATGGTAAAGGAGAACCATTTAAGGAAAAGATAACTTGTACCCCAGAGTGAGAAATTGTAAAAGTTGTGGCCTCACATGAGGAAAGCTACAATTATAAATTATTGAATTAAGGAAGGAAAAAAATTAGTCCTTTAAACAATCCAATATAAACTGAATGGGGAAAACATTCAGAGGAATTGTTAAATTGCCATAAATCCATGGGTCAAAATGAACAGAGATTAGGTTAATGTCTTTTTAGTATATCGTTTGTTGAACATATCAAAAGAAGTTAATATTTTTGCTTCTACTTACTGCTTACTGCTAGGGGCAGATGATCTCATGAAACAGACAAACAAAATGGCAGTGTTACTTAAATCTGATTTCATTACACTTTCTCTATTAAGCAGTAAGGTTTTCAAAGTGGTAATTACAAGACAAACATGGGTAAGGAATATGGAACATGTTAAGAAAATTATTTCCCAGCCAATGCAAATAATTTGGAATCCTCACGTTTGTAAGAATTGTAGCATAGAGTACTAAAATTGGTTAAAGAAGCCCTCATGATGTCAATTGTCCTTGATAAAAGATGCAGAATAGAAGAGAAGCTTGAATATCTTTGGAATATCTTTACTTTTATAAAGGGAGAAATGTTAAATGTAGATACTACTGATTTAAAAGTTAGCATATTTGTGAATAAAATGTTAAGCAGAATGTTTTACAAAAAGGAAGAGACGATCTCTGGTAACTATAAGTGGTACATTAAGAACAAATAGTACAAATACAAAAGCATTTTATTTCTCATTTGTCCATTTTATTTTCATTCTTATTCAACAAGTGTATACTTAAGGCCATATCCTAGACAGTAATCTAACTGCTGGGGATATAGTAATGATTCAAACTAATGAAAATAATGTCATATAGTTTAATTCTAGATGAGTCATGTAAACAAAAACCAGAATGAACAAGCAAAATATATATTATGTAAGATGATGATAAATGCTATTGAGGAAAATAAATTGGAAGACAGATAAAGTGGCTCAGGAAGGGGTAGTAGGTAAAGTTCTATTTTAAATAAAGTAGTCCAGGGAAGCTTTACTGCAAAAGTGTTATTTCAGCAAAGACCTGAAGGATGTGAGAGAGTAAGCATTCCAGACTAAGACAAGACCAGGTTTCAACAACCTGATGGGTATGCTTATCATACTTAAGAAACAACAGGAAAACACTGGCTGGGAACGGTTTCATGGGGGAGAATTACAGGAGATAAGGTCATAGAAATAATTGTGAAGCAAAATCTTCTAGGATCTTGTCCATCTTGTAAAGACTGGCTTTTGTTGTGAGGTAAGAAGCTACTGGATAATTTTGGCAAAGGAGAAATGTGATTCATCTTAGATTTTACTAGGGTCACTCAGCTATTGCATTGTGAATAACCTCCAGGGGAGTAAAGGTTGGAGTAGGGAAGCCAATTAGTAGAAGGAATGCAGACAAGAGAATGCAAGGACATGCTCAGCAATAATCTGTTGGAAATGTTGAGAAGTATGAGACTCTATTTTGAAAGCATCAGGGTAGGGGAGGATCGGCTTAAATACTCTGTGGAAAGTGTCTAGTCTTTATAGAAGTGGATGTATTGAGTTGGTAGTTGGAAATATGGATCTGAAGCTTGAGCAGAGGTGTGAAAAGGACATACACTTTTGTGAATCATCAATGTATAGTAGGTATACAGAAGCCATTAGCTTGGATACTATCATCAGGGGTAGGTAGAGTAGAAAAAAGTTTCAAAGACTGAGTCCCAGGTCACTCTAAGAGTGGATGTAACAGAAGGAACTAAGAAATGAGATCATGATGAAGTTCCAAGTTATGTAGGAAAAAATCAGAACTATATAAGGCAAGTAATTAAAGTGATTCAAATAAGTGAGGATGATCAATTCTGTCACATGTTGCTGAGTCAAGAAGAAGATGGAAACGAGTATTTCTTCAATTATGTAGTGCTCACCTGTTGCCTTACTAGAAACATTGTGGTTGGTGCAAAAAATAGTAAAATACATGGGGAATTTCATGGAGAGACATTTTATGATTCTTGTAAATATCCTGATGGATAATAGTCAGCACTGTGTGATAAACGTTTTATCGCTAAACAACTATACCTAGAGAGTAGTAAAGCCTGCATTAATTCCAAACTGGAGAGAGGGTTGTAGAGATTGGTTATGAAGCTCTGTATTGCACTCTGTCATATGAACTTCCATAAAACATAGACAAAATCATGGAACAATTGCACCAAAGAGGAGTAAAACACAAACCCAAGAGGAATAGCAAATGTAGCAAATGGCAAAACACAACCTGAAAAAATTTTAAAAGCATAAAATAGGGCAAAATTTGAAAGGTTAAATTGAGCATGAATAGATGTCAGAGACTACATTTATTTTTAATTAAAAAATCTTATGCACATAGAGCCTAACCCCAATTCATCAATAAAATGAAGGGCTTAGTAGATTATCAACTCCATATAACCTAATGATGTGAAAAGGCCGATGACAAAGTTTTGACCTATTAGGTTGTACTGAAGGAATTATACAGAATTGGAAGACAGATCTCTTCTACAAGTTGGAAAAAAATACAGCACTTGTGGAAAACCAAGTGTTGTTCTGGGACACAATTTAAGAGAACTATTGGCAAACTGAAGTGTGTCCATAAATGGCAGATTTGACTAATTGAGACCAGGTCAATCATCTGTTTTTGCACTCATGAATAACATGAATTTGGTGAATTAAGAAAAATTAACTGGAAAAAATCCATGTTCATATATTTCAGTAGAGTGTGGAGTTACATGGTTATTTAATTACTTCAACATATCTCAGACCATTTGACAGGCAACATTTACCAGATATTTCCAGGAGGGGGACAGACTATATTGAATTCCTGAAAGTAATAATGTCAGAAACATTGTTTTTCCTGTTGACCATCTCATAGAATTAATATTCTATGGAAGAGAATCTGGTAGATACCATGTGAAAAATAAAGACTACTGTGTATTCCTAAGAAAAGAATACTTTTCGAGGAAAGAAGCTGAGAATTAACCTTCTAACTTTACGTGTCTGGATAGTAGCATGGATGTGTGTTTGTGGAAGAGCATCTCTATTCTCTTTAGAGCAGAGAGAGTAGATACTACAAATAGGTAGGTTTTGACTTGACATGAAGAAAACTTTGATAAATTGAGTTGTTTGTATAAAATTGTAAAATCTCCATCACTGAACTATTCAAGTACTTTTGTACATTTGGTTGAGTAAAATGTTTAATGATTTTCAGAATAGTTTTACTAGAATTTTGCTTGTGATCAATGACCTATTCAATTATCCTCTAGGATAATTTCCAAATTTCAGATGGCTTATTTATAGTTCTTAATTTTGGACTAATTTTTCTTTCTGATAATACTCAAAATGCTTTTCTCGCTATGGAGAATATGCTGAGCTATCCTCTTTCTCAAAATTAGTGAGTGTGGACCTGAACATTTTTTTTTTACTTAAGTGAACACTCTGGAAGAAAATGAAATAGAATTCTAAATATAATATTTAATTCTAAAATGGATCCTTTTTAAAAAAAAGTCACTGTGATGAATTATGTTTTCAGTATTGTTTCCTTCCATTTACATAAGTATTTGATAGTTTATTTTCAGTATTAAATGTCTGTTAAATCCATTGTCTGATATTTATGGAGTAATTCTTTTCATGGGATTATTCTTTCACATTTGACTCATTGAAGTACTCTTTTGTATCTGTCTGAAATTATAAATGCTTAATTAAAAACTGAAAATATTTTAAGAAAGTCTGTGAAATCTTTACACACACACATGTACAAACTCACATGCACATCCACACTGTATATTTTTCTTAGACACTAAGAACCTGTCAACTAATAGCCTTCCTGGACTCAGAGTATAGTTAAACAAAATAATTATTTGTCTGAAGAACTGGAAATTTGGGGAAGTTCATCTTTTTAATTCCCTGCCAAATTCAGCATGAAAAAATACAGTGGGATTCAAAAACTGTATTACAATATTCTCTATCAGTTCACCTTTTTATATGTTATAAAACATAAGAGATGATTAGAAAATAGGAAGTAATTTGTAAAGTTCCAACTTCCCAGGATCTTTTCTTAGGCAGATATTTCACAGAGCTATCCCTTAAAAAGTTTTAATTTCATTTGTAGAACCTGGATTTGATGGTGACTTTTTTTCCCTCAGTTTCTGCCAGGACTTAACAGAATCTCCCTGTTACTTCTGAATTGAAATATATTCAAAGAAATTAATCCTATAAAGCTTTCCAATTGAATGGAATATTTAATCAGTAAAAGTAATCAGAATCATATTGCTGGATTGGGCTGTTTCCTTCATGCATGAAGTTGTTGCTTACTCTCACAGTTCCCAATGATGGCGGCACACAGCTTCTAAACTTTACCATAATACTTGTAAACAATGCAAAACCATCATGCTTTCCGAGCATTTGGAACATTAATTGGAGATATGGAGATGCTCTTGCCTTTAGGGTACCACGTGTTATCTGAATGTTTTAGATACATATCAACAAAACATCCAGATGCCCTCCCCAGGCTGTGTGGGGAGTTCACTGCCTCATTATTAGTGAAATAACATTGCTGGTCATCTCAAACAGGTAGCATGTTTTTCAATTTCCCCTGAAAATTCCCCCACAAGTTTTCGGAGAGATGGTTAAACATTCTGAAGAAAAATATGTAAATGTCAAATCCAATTTTCTAAAAGCACAATAGAAAGAACCCAAATCTCACACATCAGTGTATGTAGCTAATGTACTTAGGGGCAAAATTGGCCAGTGCTTATCTCTGGCTTAGCAGGACTCATGAAGAGATTTAATTTTGAATCTTTAAATGAGCGAACTCTGGAAGAGAACTGTATTCCTGTTGGAAAATGAAAAAATTATGAAAAAGCAAGTGGGTGACGACTTCCATATAGTAGTCAAGAAAAGAGTTTACCTCTCTTTGTGTCTCAGACTGAAACTACTTCAATAAGATATGAGTTTCCTACTAAAATATGAGTTTTCCAGCCAATAAACCTGGGTCTAGGGGATTTTCAAAGGTTATCATTTCATTCCAGCAAAAATATTATCCACTGCTTCTATTAGGTAGACATTTGAAGGTGATTGTTGTATTGCTTTGGATTAAGCTATATTAAAATGGAAGCAGTGGCTGAATCAGTGGAGTTTAGAATAAGCCAATATTAGAGAGATAAGCCAAAGGGTCTTTTTTTTTTTTTTTATTTTATGCAGCTTTGTATCAGAGGGCAACCTCTCAATCCACTTTCTTAATTCCCTTCCCAAAGTCACTGCCTCCTTTTGCACCTCCCTGCCTTTTTTAAATCGCAAGATCATCTTGGCAGAAACATAAATCAGGCAAACTGGAAATATACAAAATATGTGTGTGTGTACATGTGAGTATGTATGTCAGTGTGTGTTCTCAATGAATATACTCCAGTCATTCATTGTAGACCTTTATCTTTGTTCAAAAGAGAAATAATAGTTTAAAATAGTGTTTTCCAAAACATATTGACTCATTGAAAAAATCAACTTTAAGAAAGATTTCCTTTCCACCATGCTAAAAATTCTCAGTTCCTTCTATTTGTGAGAGATTATAAAATAGTTGATAATGTAAATTGGTTATGTAGCTGTTTAAAACCAATCCCTACCTTACTCAATCTTATTTAAAGTATTTACTTTATAATTAAACTGGATGATAGTCTGGCAATATTATATATAATCCAATAATTTTATTTTGTATCCTCTGTACAAAATGTTTTTTATTACAGTGTGGCTAAGTAAATTGCACTATTGTACATGCAAAGCAGCTTTTTTAGGTTATTTAATAAATTACTTGGACTGTAGTTCAATGCAATAATATTTTTTTCAATAAAAAGCTTAATGGTATATGAGTATTAGTCATGCATTTCTAACAAACTCATACCAAAATATAAAAACAAAATCAAAAGCAAAATTATATGGAAATATTCTGTATTTTACACTGCTGAATTTAAAATGCATTTAACATTTTATTTTATTGTATATATTTATATTATATATTTAAAGGCTGGGATTTCTTAGACTATTTCTTAAAATTTTAGTGTTATAAAATAAAGCTGTTTCCTCAAACTAAAAATAAATATGATTTTAAAAGCTCTATAGATGTATTTTTTGTTAAAACCTATTATACAAATACTATATGAAGTCTTTCTGTTTCTATTTGTTTGCTTCAAAAACTAACAATACTTTGTAATGCTCTAACAGAGCGTTATAGTTTCTGGAATGCATTCTGTAACAGATAATATGGGCATGATGGGTTCTGCACATTTATAATAATATTAATGTAAATGTAAACTCTGAAAATAATAACCCTAATAAGTTCTTAGTCTCAGAAGGATTCAACTCATTAGGGAATCTCTTTCATCAACTATGACCAATAGTGTGGGAATATGATTTAAATGTTACTCTTTAAATAATCTCTGCCCTCTTTTGCTGGATCTTAGTATGATATCATGGGTTTTTTTCATTCATTATCGAGACAGTCTCATACACAGTTGTTCTTTGTCATTAGTTACTTTTAGTTTATAAGCAAATTTATTTCTTCCATATTTCCAAGACCTAAAGAGAGTAAAGAAAATTTATTGTAGAAATAGATCATTAGGAAATGGCTGGGATGATTTTTCCCTCTTTAAATTACTCATTCCTTATATAGTTAGGGGGATTTGTCAGCCCTGACCAAAACAAAGGCAAAATCAAATGATGAGCGAAAGGGTGATGGGGCTAATAATTTTGCATCATTTTTTTTCATCTGGACATTTACCTTTATTGTATCTTTATCTCATGTACTAATATTTACTACCAAACTCTCAATTTAGGACAATGAATTGACATTATCCAGTCAAAGCTCAAAGTTCCTTTAACTTGACTTAATGTAATGTTAATATAAGTATACAAATAAATTTTTGGATTGTACAAATTCCACAAAGCCTATTAACTTCCATTATTCCAATCAAAATCTGCTATTGTTGACAGAATTGAAGCCTCAGTGTGTTCAGTAGCTTAAGTAAAGTAATATTAGAAAGTTCGGCATTAATAAATTTCAAGAAATTCATGAGGACCAAAGATCATAAGGACATGAGATGAACACATTTATCATAATCCAACCAACCAGGACTTTCCCAAAAAAGGTCCCTTTCAAACCCCATAATAGTCAATCTAGTCTCAACAGCATTTATTACTCTTCCTATTTGAAATAGTTTCTTTATTTGACTCTAAGATGCTATGCACTTCGATCTCCTTAAGTCTGTTTTTTTATTTTGCAACCTCCCTCCTCCCCACCCCCACTACCAGAGCTTCCTTAGGCTCCCAACCTTTAACTGTAGGAATAACCCAAGGGCTTAGTTCTTAGACATTGTCTTGTCTCTATTACACACACTATGTGATTTGATTTAGTTTCAGGCCTTTAAGAACCTTTTATACACGAATGGTTCTCAACTTTATATCTTCAGCTATGACCTTCCCTTAATTTCTACTTTTTATTCCATGACTCACTCAAAACCTCCACTGAATGTTTACTAGTCATCAGGAACTAGGTGTCCAAAAAGCAACTCTTAGTTTGCTTCCACAAATCCTTTCCTTCCCCAGTGTTCTACATCTCCCTAAAGAGCTCTATCTGTCTCCCAATAGCTCATGTTTTTTTTTAATTAATTAATTAATTGAAAAAAAATTTTAGAGAGAGAGTGTGTGTGAATGGAGAAGAGGGGCAGAGAGAGAGAGAGAGAGAGAGAGAGAATCTTAAGCAGTCTCCAAGCTCATCATGGAACCTGACATGGGGCTCAATCCCTCAACCCTGGGATCATGACTTGAGCTGAAATCAAGAGTCAGATGCTCAACCCACTGAGCCACCCAAGTGCCCCACCAATAGCTCATGTTAAACTCTTGAGCATCCTCTTGGATCTCTCTCACTCACATCTTACATGAGTAAGACTTATCATGTAAGACATGAGTACAACTTATCAGCATGTCCTGCCAGTTTTACACAGTATATCCCCAAACTGACCTCTTCTTGTCATGTCCATTGCTACCTTCTCAGCACATTCCATCTTCTCTCACCCATCATATAGCGATAGCCTCCTACCTGTTCTCCCTGGGTCTCCTGTTTCTAGGGTCTAATTTATAAAAGGGAGATACAGTGCTATCATAAAGATAAAAATTTCTTAGTTTCACATTTTTTAGAATAAAACCCAATGTTCTTACAAGAGCCTTTAAGATCCAATTTTGTCTCACCTCTAACAATCTCTACAAATTCCTCTTCTGCTGCCTCTGTCTCTTATCTTGCAGTTTCTCAACCCAAGCATTTCCCATGCAGAGCTTTGCTTTTACTCTTTTCTATGACTGGAACATTCTTTCCTCAGCTTCTCTTACCACTCCTTCCCTTTTTTCATGCAGGTGTTTAAAAAAATAACTCCTCATCAGAGAGGGCTTTCTTATTCATCCAATATAAAAAGAATATTACTTTACTATTCATACCATTCACTTTGAATTGTTTCTTACAAAAATGAATACACTACTATTCTATTTACATTTACTTTTATATTTTTGTTTATATATTTTTAAATTTTATCTTCTTGAAATAAAATTTTGAAAGAAATTTTATGGGAGCATGATTTCTTCCTCTTTTGTTCAATACTTTTTTAAAAAAAATTTAAACTCATACTGGGAACATAGTAGGTTCAATATTCATATTCAATAAATAGTTGTTGAATAATATAATGAGTGCACAACTTGAAGAAGACTCTCAGCTTTCTGGTAGATTTGAGGCAATAGTAGTTTACTGAGGACCAGTGTGCAAAGTTTGATGGAATTTATTAAATAGATTATAATTTGGAAATTAAAGTGGTGCCTGGATGGCTCAGTTGGTTAAGTGGCCGACTTT
Source organism: Cryptoprocta ferox (assembly GCA_028646485.1). Taxonomy (NCBI): domain Eukaryota; kingdom Metazoa; phylum Chordata; class Mammalia; order Carnivora; family Eupleridae; genus Cryptoprocta; species Cryptoprocta ferox. The sequence continues at coordinate 26,376,681 of CM053559.1, read as the reverse complement.
GGCTCAGGTCATCATCTACTGGTTCGTGAGTTCAAACCCCGTGTCGAGCTCTGTGCTGACAGCTCAGAGCCTGAAGCCTGCTTCAGATCCTGTGTCTCCCTCTCTCGCTCTGCCCCTCCCCTGTTCAAATTCTGTCTCTCTGTCTCTAAAAAATGAATAAATGTAAAAAAAATAATAATCTGGAAATTAAAGTCTATATTTTCAACCAAAGGGTAAAAATGAAAAAAAAAAAACTTCTTGATTAATTGACACTTATTTGTTGAACTTGAGAGGTTTTTTATATATTACATTAATTTTTTAAAGTTTATTTATTTATTTTGATAGAGAAAAAAAGTGTGAGTGAGAGAGGAGCAGAGAGACTCCCAAGCAGGCTCCACACAGTCAGCTCAAAGCCCTATGCAGGGCTCGAGCCCATGAACTGCAAGATCATGACTGAAGCACAAGTCGGATACTTAACTGAGTGAGCCACCCAGGTGCCCCTAGATGTGATTTTAATTTTTAAATTAGCCATGGGTTATGATAAATTTCCTTAAAGAAGTAAAATTTACAGACATGCATAAAATGTTAAAACATTCTTTAAATTTTACGTTGATTTGTAAAAGTACTTACCACATAACCTTTATAAATTCAGGGATTTTGTTTGATCCTGTCAGAGGCAGTATTACCAACATCATTTGGGGTATATTTCTACTTCTCCATACATAATGTCCCTACTGCTGTCTACAAGTGGTGGGACAAGCTAGAAATTCTCTGGAGAGTGATTTCCTCACTCACTCAACTAATATGCATGAAGTAGCTATTATATGCAGGAGACAGATATAGCAGTACATGAACAGTCAAAATGCTCTGCTCTTCTGGAGCATTTTAGTGAAAGAAAAAGCAAACAAAATTTTTAAAAAATGCAAACTGTGTGTTAGGATAAATAACATCCAGTGCTAAGAAGTTAATGGCACTCATGCACAATGGAAGAGCCTGTATTTGTACTTAGGTACATATTTTCTTCCCAAAACCACACTTGGTCTATTTCATGAAATGGTATAAGGTAGAAATTACTGTCTGGGGCTCAGTCAGTTAAGCATCCGACTCTTGGTTTCAGCTCAGGTCATGATCTCATGGTTTGTGGGTTTGAGCCCTCCATCAGGCTCTGTGCTGATGGTATGGAGTCTACTTGGGATTCTGTCTCCCTCTCTCCCTGTCCTTCCCCTGTGCTTTCTCTCTCTCTCTCTCTCTCTCTCTCTCTCTCTCTCTCAAAAATAAATAAACATTAATTTTTTTACAAAAGATAGAAATTACTGTCTGGTTAATTAATGATAATTCTCTATTTGGTTAGTTCTTTCAAAGAACAATGATTTGAGAAAAACCATCTCTTTTCAATGGGCTGCAAAAAATCTTGTTAAATTTTATTCAGTGTCACTCCTGTTAAGCATATCTTGACGAAGATACGAGTCTTGAGACTAGAGTCTTGTGACTTCACTAGTGCAGAATCTCTTGCAATTGAATGATTTAAAATGTGCTGGATATGCATAGGAGATGTAATAGTAATATATGGCCTGATGATATATTTACATAGATACTAATGTGTTCGAGTTTGATTCCTACTACTGTTGTTAGCAATTAATGCATGTCCAGGACGGGGGAAAGTAGGATTTCAGAGAAAGACAGGTGAAGTTGTCTTTTGTGATCTCTGGTTTAGAAAAGCAGTATGTATGAGATTAAATTCTAGATTTTGGCAAACTCTCCAGAGAAATTTCATTTCATTAAGAGGATAGGCACTCCAGGTCACCATTCACTTGGCTGTTATTTATTAAGGCGTGACTGTTGGATAGGTCTTTGATGTGCAGTCATTCTCTTAATACTGATAACCAGTAGCCCTTTCATAAGCTTTTTTATTGTCTGTTATTCTAATTGTTTTATTTTTCTCATCAGCTTGAGTAATAGCCAAACATCTTTTTTATACTAAGTCTAGGAGTAGAATGAAAGTGGTAAAATCACCCATGTGAAAGCGTGAGCTAACTGGGGAAGGTCTCTTCCTGATTTCTGATTAGTTGTCTTTGCCAGTGATAAAGGAATTTGTTATCAATAAAGTCTGGCTGATAAATGAGAGTTTTTGGCATCCTCGTTACACAGGCAAAGGTGTCTTTTGTGTCCATACCCATATTTTTCTCCCTGGAAGGTGGCGCTTTGAATTGCAGCATCAGCCTTGGTTCCTTTGTTTCAAATTAAGCTGTCTCACCTTGATGGCAGTGTGGGGTCTGTTCTGTCACCACTGATAGAGATGTTTCAGTGCTTCAGGCTGAGTTCTGGCATGTCCTTGAAACATTATACTGCCCATCCTGGGCATGCCTCTTCTCTTTCTGTTTCTTAGATATTCTGCCCTTATCAATTTTCCTCATATGCCAGCCCTGTCAGAGCTGAGTTTTCACAATCATTGTGTCAAATTTGAAGAAGCAAATGCATCCAGAACCTGACCAGGGGAGATTTAATCTGCCTGCTGAGGTTGTGTATGTGGTATTTGCATTAGAATTCAGTAACCTACTGTGACAGTGAGAAAAATTCTCAGAGAATGAGTGTTTGGGACCACACAATTACTTTGCCTACTTGTGTCTTGAAGTGGGATCATGTGCTGGGGATGATGTTCATTAAGAGGCAATGAGCTCCAGTGCCAATTTGAGGGAACTGTCATTAATGAAGATTTTAGAGAGAAGGGAATTTAAATATTTTCATAGAGTTAGCTAATCCAAAAGTTGCCAGTGTTATTCACATTTCCTCAATCAAGATGTGGAGATAGAGAGCAGGAAGGAGCATAGCAACCATAGTTGACCAGCAGGTTAAAAGACAATAGCCCCAACCTATTAGTTCCATCTAAACCCACAAGAATGATGAAAACATTATTTGACAAGGCCAAGATTTTCAAGCTCTGAAATAATGGTATAAATTGTGATATTTGTACCCTACTTTTTTTGACCAACTATTATAACTCTTTAATGCTACATTATACATTATACAATCAGCATTTTAAATTACATGGAAAATTGCATGGAGTGAATATTCCATAACTTTCACAGCCATGCCCCATTTTACTGTTATTTAGACTCTTCTCTAGCTTTTTGGTAATATAAAGGATCCTTCAATTAACATTTTCAAAGATGTAGTTTTTCTCTTATAAGTTCAATTCTTGGAAGTGACGATTAAAGCACACATAATTAGGTTTTTTAAATATACTACCTAATTGAATTCCGATGAGTTTTATCACAGTCTGAAATACATAAAAATTTTTGACAGTAATGTTATAATTTGTTCAACTCTTCCTCCTTCTGCCAATGATTATTATTAATACTACTGTTATTATTCCATTTATATTATTATTATGACATAATGATATGGTAACTTAAGATAAAAGATGTTGGTGGATTCCTTTTGATTTTACAATTTATTTATTTATTTATTTTTTTTTTTTTTTAAGTACGTTTCATGCCCAGCATGGAGCCCAGCACAAGGCTTGAACTCACAAGTCTGAGATCAAGACCTGAGCTCAAGAGTCAGATACTTCACTGACTGAGCCACTCAGGCTCTCCAAAATTTTTTATTTTTATTTTATTTTTGTTTGTTTTTTTCCAGTTTTATTGAGATATGACTGATTTACATATCATATAAGCTTAAGGTATCAGCATAATGATTTAACTTACATTTGTTGTGAAATAATTACCACAGTAAGTTTAGTCAATGTTTATCATTTCATATAAAAGAAAAAAGAAGAAATGTTTTTTTCCTTGTGATGAGAACTCTTAGAATTTACTCTCCTTTTCATGTATATCATATAACAGTGGTAACTATAGTTATCCTGCTGTACATTATACCCCTAGTACTTATTTATCTTATAACTGATAGCTTGTACCTTTTCTCCATCTTCATCTGATTTCTGTCCACCCATCCCTGACATCTGGTAACCACAAGTCTGATTTCACTTTTTATGAGTTTTTTTTCTTTTTTTCCCTTTTTTTCTAATAGTCCACATATTAGTGACATCATATGGTATTTGTCTTTCTCTGTCTAAATTATTACACTTAGCATAATACCTTCAAAGTCCATCGATGTGGTCACAAAAGGCAAGATTTCCCTTTTACATGATTGAATGATATCTATCTATCTATCTATCTATCTACATCACATTTTCTTCATCCATCGATGGGCACTTAGGTTGTTTCCATTCCTTGGCTACTGTAAATAATGCTTCAATAAACATGGTGGTGTGGATATCTCTTTGACATAGTGTTTTCTTTTCCTTGCTGGATTATGTGGTAGTTCCATTTTTAATTTTTTGAGGAATCTCCATACTGATTTCCATAGTGGACCTATCAATTTCCAATCCAAATAACAGTATGCAAGAGTTCCCTTTTTTCTACATTCACACCAGCATTTGTTACCTGTTGTCTTTTTGATGATGGCTATTCTACCATGTATGGGGCAGTATCTCATTGTAGTTTTTTTTTTTTAATGTTTATTTATTTTTGAGACAGAATGTGAGTAAGGGAGGGGCAGAGAGAGAGGGAGACACAGAATCTGAAACAGGCTCCAGGCTCTAGAGAGCTGTCAGCACAGAACCAATGCGGGGCTCGAACCCAAGAACTGTGAGATAATGACCTGAGCCAAAGTCGGACGCTTAACCAACTGAGCCACCCAGGCGCCCCACTCTTATTGCAGTTTTGATTTGCATTTCCCTAGTGGTTAGTGATGTTGAACACCTTTTCTTGCACTGTTAGCCATTCATATATCCTCTGTGAAACAATGTTTAATGAGTTCCTTTGCACATTTTTAGTTGTATTAAATTTTTTTTTGCTATTGAGTTGTATGAGTTTTTATCTATATTTTGGATATTAACCCCTTATCAGATACATGACTAAAAATATTTTTTCCTACTCCGTAGATTGTCTTTTTTATTCTATTGATGGTTTCATTTGCTGTGCAGAAGCTTTTTAGTGTAATTTAGTCCCACTTGTGTATGCGGGTTTTTTTTAAAAATATTTTTAATGGTTATTTATTCTTGAGAGAGAGAGAGAGAGACAGAGCATAAGCAGGGGAGGGGCAGAGAGAGAGAGCAGAAGACAGAGAATCTGAAGCAGGCTCCAGGCTCTGGGGTGTCAGCACAGAGCCTGATATGGGGCTAGAACCCACCAACCATGAGATCATAACCTGAGCTGACGTAGGATGCTTAACCGGTGGAGTCACCAAGGTGCCCCCATTTGTTTACATTATATTTTGTTACTTGTGGTTTAGAAGTCACTTCTGAAAAATCATTGCCAAAATTCAGGGAGCTTTTTTCCTGTGTTCCCTTTTAAGAGTTTTATAGTTTCCGGTGTTACATTGAAGTTTTTTTTTTTTTTTTAATGTTTATTATTGAGACAGAGAGAAACAGGGAGTGAGTAGGGAAGGGGCAGAGAGAGAGGGAGACACAGAATCCGAAGCAGGTTCCAGGCTCTGAGCTAGCTGTCAGCACAGAGCCCGACGCGCAGCTCCAACCCACTGAACCGTGAGATCATGACCTGAGCCGAAGTCGGATGCTTAACTGACTGAGACCCAGGTGCCCCTACATTGAAGTTTTTAATCTATTTTGAGTCCACTTTTTTGTGAATGGTTTAAGACAGAGGAATAGTCTCAGTCTTTTACATGTGAATATCCAATTTTTCTGGCACCATTTATTGAAGAGACATCTTTTCTCTATTCAACAGTCTTGGTTTCCTTGCCAAATATTAGCTGACCATACATGCGTGGTTTAATTTCTGAACTTTTGACTCTGTGCCATTGGCCTATGTGTCTGTTTTTATGCCATTACCATACTGTTTTGATTACTATAGTTGTATAATATAGCTTTAAAGCAGTACGTGTGATGCCTCCTGCTTTGTTCTTTCTCAGGCTTGCTTTAGCCATTCCGGGTCATATATGGATCCATATAAATTTTAGGATTTTTTTTCCTACCTCTGTAAAAACTTAGAATCTTGATAATACCAAACTGAATCTATAAAAGGCTCGTGTAGTATGGTCATTTTTAACAATATTCTTCCATTCCACGAACGCCTTTCTATCTATTTGTTTTCTTCAATTTTTTCATCATGTCTTTTAGTTTTGTGTAGAGAGATCTTTTACTGCCCTGGTTAAATTTATTCCAAGTATTTTTTTTATTTAAACTATTTAATTTTATACATTTTATTGTTCTTTCATGCTACCACAAGTGAGATCTTCTTTATTTATTTTTCAGATAATTTATTGTTGCTGATTTTTGTATGTCAATTTTGTATTTTGTGAATTTACTGAATTTGTTGATTAGAATCAAAAGAACAGTCTTTTGATGGGGTTGAGACCTAAAGGCCAGCACTATGCAGCCTCCCGGCTGTTTCCATTAAGGAAACTTTTTTTTTTTTTTTTGAAAGGTAGGGAGTTGAGAGTTGGCGGGGAGGGGAAGAGAGAAAACAAGAGAGAGAATCTCAAGCAGCCTCCACACTGTCAGTGCAAAGCTCATGGTGGGGCTTGATCTCAAGAACCTTGAGATCATGACCTAAGCTGAAACCAAAGTCATACACTTAACTGACTGAGCAACACAGGTGCCGTTCCTATCAGCTTTTCTGGTTAGGAAGGGTTAGGAGCTACTTAGCTGCAAGACAGGCTATAATTTAGCTCCCCAGCCAAGTTGAGGCAAGGGAACTTTCCAAGCCCAGCAAGACTTTTTGATTGTGGTCTTGACTCAAAGTGACCCAGTCCCCAAGTTCCCTGGCCAAATAGTGTGACTGAATTTGTTCTGTGGATGATCAGCTCTGCTTGACACACCCTCTGCTCAAGTACTGATGGGCTATGTGGCTTCCAGGTGTTCCTCATCAGGCTTTCTAGTCAGGAGGGGCCAGAAGCTATAGTTAGCAGTGGGCCCAGCTAGGGTTCAGCAACCTTGCCTGGGTAGGGGGATGGCTGACAAGCCTCCAGGGCTGGCGAAGTTCTTTGTACAATGAAGACCTAAGTTAGGCAAGCCTGCATCCCACCAAGTTTCCTGGTCAGATTGTACCATCTTGGCTCTGCAGATGAGAAACTGCTTGTTGAGAATACTACATGGTCACTGCAGGTAAGAACTCAATCTGCCAAAATCTTAGTGCTGGTTATTGCAAGTCCCTTCTCCATTCTTCATCTCAAATTCTGTATAGTTAAGTCCTACGGATTTTCCTGTAATCACAATGGGATGAGACCAGAGCTAGAGATCCTGAGAAGCAACTCACAATGTAAGGGGGAGCTGAATGTTTACCCGACGCTTTCTTCCTCTACTGGAGGAACCATAGGCTCAGGGAAGACCTCTGCATACTGCTCTTCTTGTCTGGGGAAGACACAGTTGAATCTGCGTGTAGCTCCTCTTCTTACCTTTCTAATTTGTCTTGGTCTCAGTGGTGCTGGCGGTACTTCAGCCTTACCTCTGTGTTCTAGTGTTCCCTCAGTGATGTCTTATCCATGAATGGTTCTTCTGAGGGGGAGCAAAATTGCCATCTTGGTGATCTCTCTCTCCTCCTTATAATTTTTTAAAATTATCCTAACTATAGTTCCTACTTTTTTAAATGTAACTATATGGTTATACATGTGGAAATTTACATGAAATGAGAATGGTTGTGAGAGCTTGCAGTTCTTGTTCTTTAATAGGCTTAAATAGCACCATGCCTTAATCATCATGCTTCATGTTTTTATTCCTTGACTTGCATGACTATACTTTATATTCCATCCAAAAGTCCAAATGCCTGAATAGGAATCAAATATCTTCTAGGATCTTGTCTCTTGCCATTGTGTCCCTCATGTTATAGCACATTATTAAATCTGAAGAGGTAGTAGGAATCTCCAAATTTGTAGTCGGTCAGAATTGAGAGTGGCCTGGGGACCCCTGAACTTGCAGCTTGTGTGTGAAGTGAAAACAGTGTTGTGGAGGACTGCGCCTTAATCTGTGATGTTCATCACAGTTGTGGGTGATTGGTGTCAAAAGTCATTGCAGTGTCTCATAGTTATGAGAATTAAATGGTTCAGTATATATAAAAATGCTTAGAATAGTAACTGGTATGCCATAAATGATCTGCAAGTGTTAGTTATTATAATTATTAAAGGTTCACATTCTTCATGACTGATGAATCTAATGGCAAGAATAAACGACTGGTTTAGGTTTAGGTAGTATGTTTTATTTAACCCATAGCCTATTCTGAAAGATTTTTTTTAATGTTTGTTTATTTAGATTTTGAGAGAGAGAGTGAGAGATCTCATGAACCATGATATCATGACCTGAGCTGAAATCAAGAGTCAGACACTCAACCGAGTCACCCAGGCTCCCCCCTATAAGATGTTTTTTTTTTTTTTTAATTATTTTCTCAAGTTGTTTAAGGGAATATAGTAAATGGTAAAATAGACACACTGACAGAAGTCTATGGTTCTTGTTATTATGTAATAAGCTTAAGGCTGGAAACTCCTTTCCCATAAAAAACTATTATAAATATAATCACTTGAAACTTAGGTCTGATTTTCTACTGGTAAGAGAAGAGGAATAAAAAGTTTACCTCTAGGTTTTCCTATAATTGAGCTGAGTACCACACTGTATAGAATGTTGTGTGATTTATCATAACAGACTCTAGAAATTATAATGATGCAAATTTAATGGACATTTATTTTTAATAAACTATTAAAGTTTCTTTTTTCTTTTTTATTGATGTATAATTGACATAAAATGGTGTATTCGTTTCAGGTTTACAAAATAGTGATTCAACAATTCGCTACATTATGCAGTGCTCACCGCAATAAATGTAGTTACCATCTGTCATCATATAATTAAGACAGTATTATTGACTATATTTCCTATGCTGTACTTTCCAACCCCATGACTTATTTAATTGAAAACTGGAAGTTTGTACCTCTTAATCCACTTCACATATTTCACCCATCCTTCTTTCCCCTTTGGCCACCACCAGTTTGTTCTCTGTATTTATGATTTTGTTTCTGTTTTTTTGTTTGTTTGTTTTTGTTTTTGTTGTTCATTTGTTTTGTTTTTTAGATCTCACATATAAATGAAATCATATGACATTTGTTTTTCTCTTCAAATTTATTTCACTTAGCATGAAACTCTTTTCTGTCTATCCATGTTGTCACAAATGATAAGATCTCATTCTTTTTTTATGGCTGAGTAGTATTCCATTGTTACACATATCATATCTTCTTTATCCAGTCATCTATGGATGGACACTCAGTTGCTTCCATATCTTGTCCATTGTAAATATTGCTGTAGTGAACATAGAGGTGCACATATCTTTTTGAGTTAGTGTTTTCATTTTCTTTGGGTAAATTTCCATTAGTGGAATTATTAGATTGGATGGCATTTCCATTTTTAATATTTTGAGGTATTTATATACCATTTTCCATGGTGGCTGCAGCAATTCACATTCCTACCAACAATGCCCAAGGGTTCCCTTTCCTTCATGTCCTCACCAACATTTGTTATTTCTTGTTTTTTTTGTTTTGTTTTGTTTTCGATCTAGCCATTCTGACTAGTGTGGAGTGATATCTCATTGGGTTTCTGATATCCCTGATGGTTAGTGATGTTGAACATTTTTTCATGTGTCCTTTGGCCATCTGTATTGTCTCTCAGGTTCTCTACCCATTATTTAATTGGATTTATTTTTATTTTATTTTTTATTTTTGTGTTGAGTTGTATATGTTCTTTATATATTTTGGATATAACCCCTTTTGGGTATATTATTTGCAAGTATCTTCTCCCATTAAACAGATCGGCTTTTTGTTTTGCTGATGGTTTCCTCTGCTGTGCAAAAGCTTTTTATTTTGGTGTAATCCCAGTAGTTTGTTTTTACTTTTGTTTCCCTTGCCTGAGGAGACATATGCAGAAAAAAAATATTGCTAAGACTGATATATTATATACTTATATACTTCGTTGTGTATCTTAATATCTGGGATTGTGATACGTCCATCTTTGTTCTTTCTCATGATTGCTTTGGGTATTTGGGGTCTTTTGTGATTGAATACAAATTTTAGGATTATTTCTTCTTATTCTGTGAAAAATATTATTGGTATTTTGATAGGCATTGCATTAAATCTGTATATTACACTAAGTAAACTTTACTTTCAATAGAACCACTAAATAAATAAATATATCTATGGGACTGCCTTCTTACGGTATTCAAGAAACCAAGCTAAATGATTTCAAATGATGGCTCGCAAAGCTTCCTTGGGTATCATCTGCAATTTACCTGAACAGAGTAGGGGGGAAAAGATGGGGATAAAATATGAAATATTTATACGGTTAGGCCTAGAAATAATTTTAGCTCACACTCAATTGCCTAGATCTCAGTCATTTGGATACATCCAACTGCAAGGGAGGCTGGGAAATATAGCATTGCTATAGAAGAGAAGAGAAAATGCAAGACAGCAGTTTAGTATTTGTTAATTTTTCATATACTTTATTTGCAGACCCATTAAGTCTTTGCAGAAAATAGTCAATAACAGTTAAATGCCCATTGATTATTTCATTAAAGTTTCTCTTGTCTTGCCTACCACAATTGGGAAAAAAAATCTTTCTTTTTCACTGACTCACCCCTTTTACCTAAAATCCCACTGCAGAATTTTCAAGTTTTTTGGTATTTACTTTAGAAATTCACCATAGGCATTTCTGCCCTATTTCCCTATCAAAATGGAAAATTACTTCAACCATTTATATCTTGGAAATGATGAGGTTATAGACAACTTTCTGCTAGCAGTAGTCCATTAAAAGAGTATTTTCACTGGTGGGAGTGGGGAGAAGCCTAAATAGACTGATCACAAAGTAAATTGGCTAAATATAAAAGCTTCATCACAGAGCAAGCTGATTCCTATATAAATGCTCCATCATACGTGCTGGATGCCTACTTTACTTTGTAAACGGGAGTGAAATAGTAGTTCTGATTGTGGCAAATTTAAATATTCATTTTTTCTTCCGAGTGAATAAAAACCAAAATATTTAAAATGCCACCTGTCTTTTTTCCCCCTGTTTTTTCTGCTTTTTATCCTAAACACACAGTTTTGCTATTCTTTGTCCTTCCTTTAGTCCAAATCACATGGCAAAAAGGAAAGTGTAGAGGGATGAACCCTAGGATTGGGGATAGGAAATTGTGCTGTTCTAATAGTGCAGTGTGATCTATTTTATAGCAGCCTGTTATGCAGGCTCTGTCTCTCACCACCTTTTCTTCTGACATTTGCTGCTTTGTAGTTCCAAAATACTATTTAAAAAAATATTTTTTCTGGGGAGGTTGGGTAACTCAGTCAGTTAAGCATCTGACTCTTGGTTTCAGCTCAGGTCAAGATCTCACAGTTGGTGAGTTCAAGCCCTACCTTGGGCTCGACGCTCTCAGCTTGGGATTTTCTCTCTCTGTTTTTGTCCCTCCATTCTTGTGTACATACACACACACTCTCTCCCTCAAAATAAATAAAGTTAAAAATAATACTTTCTTAAAAGACCTAGCATTGCTCTGTTGCAGAATAGAATTTTCTTAAACATGGCATTCATTACTAAATTTCCCATACCACATCTCTAAGTTCATTGAGGAATAGATTATTTCACTGCAAAATTCCTTACCTTTCAGATTTATTTCAAAAGATTCTGCAGTAGACAACCATAGGCTTTATTAAAATTCTCACTTGTAGTTGCCTGGTCATGTCCAGTTGATCTTTGAAATGACATATTTATAATTGACAAACATTGCTTACAATTGTAATACTTCTTTTTATTTTATATAAAATCCCTGTCAAGAAAACAGATATAATCTGTCCGAATTCCCTTTCAATGAAAACCTCATCTCCCTTGCAATGAGGAAGTAGAGAATCTCAAAAATAAGCACTTAGCATGTCATGGCTACTTTGGACCAGCATGTGATCTGTCTTGGGAGTAGCATATTCTAGGCAGAATATTACTCAGAATCATCATTTCAGGTCTCATGCCTGGGAAACAAAGCCTACCCATGTGGAATAAAGGTGAAGACCAGAAGGCTGGGAGGAGGTAGGAGAATTACTTCCCATCAGTGGTTTCCGGGAAGGTAGCGTATTCTTAGATGATAAATGTAGACATTGCCAAAACTTTTTCAGAGTATATTTTAAATAGTGTCTTAGAATTATCAGTAAAAAAAAATTAATAGAAGGGCAGGTAGATACATGAAATGATTACATGGTCAGAACTTAAGGCAATGAAATTTCAGAGTGATGATTTTTCACAGAGAAAAAGTATACATTTTAAGTGTCTTATAGATAATCTCAAAATATTTCTTTTAGTCCTTATCCATTTATTTTGCTTTCTCATTTTGGATTTTGTATCTACATAAACATATGTACAAACACAAAGATACACTGGAAAGTGTGTTTTTATTTTACGACACCTTGTTTTCAAGCAGAAATAAATATTAAAGGAAAATAAAGACCAATGAAGGTTGGAGCACCTGGGTGGCTCAGTTGGTTTAGTGTCTGACTCTTGATTTTTGGCTCAGGTCATGATCCTGGGATCTTGGGTTTGAGCCCTGTGTTGCTTAGTCATGCTGAGTGTGGAGCCCACTTGGGAATGACTCTCCCTCTGCACCTCTCTCCAGCTCATGCTCTCTCTCCCCTGCCTCTTAAAAGGAAAAAAAATACAAGGAAGGGAAAACTGAGATTTTCTTTTTAAAGAATTTGAACTGAACAGATACAGATCAGTTCAGAGAATATTTTGATGTATCTGTTCCTTATTCTCACACTTATATAAAATATATAGCTTTGTTTCATCTTCATTCTGATCAATTTGAGCATTATTTTTTTATAGTTTATTGATAAGTTGGTTTCCATATAACACCCAGTGCTCTTCCCCACAAGTGTCCTCCACCATGATCATCACCTCCTTAACCCTTTCCCCCTCCCTCTTCAGCCCTCAGTATGTTTTCAGTATTCAAGAGTCTCTCAGAATTTGTCTCCCTCCCTCTCCCTAATTCTTTCCCCCACCCTTACCCTTCCCATGGTCCCTTTATCAAGTTTTTCCTATTAGATCTATGAGTGAAAACATATGGTATCTGTCCTTCTCTGCCTGACTTATTTCGCTGAGCATGACACCCTTGAGGTCCATCCACGTTGCTACGAATGGCCAGATTTCATTCTTTCTCATGGCCATGTAGTATTCCATTGTATACATAAACCACATCTTCCTGATCCATTCATCAGTTGATGGACTTTTAGGCTCTTTCCATGATTTGGCTATTGTTGAAAGTGCCGCTATGAACATTGGGGTACATGTGCCCCTATGCATCAGCACTTCTATATCCCTTGGGTTGATCCCCAGCAGTGCCATTGCTGAGTCATAGGGGAGCTCTAGTGATAGTTTTTTGAGGAACCTCCACACTGTTTTCCAGAGCGGCTGCACCAGTTTACATTTCCACCAACAGTGTAGGAGGGTGCCTGTATCTCCACATCCTCGCCAGCATCTATAGTCTCTTGAGTTGTTCATTTTACCCACTCTGACCAGCATGAGGTGGAATCTCAGCGTGATTTTGATTTGTATTTCCCTGATGATGAGTGATGCTGAGCATCATTTCATGTGCCTGTTGGCCATCTGGATGTCCTCTTTGGAGGAGTGTCTAACCATGTCCTCTGCCCATGTCTTCACTGGATTATTCGTTTTTTGGGTATGGAGTTTGGTGAGTTTCTTTTAGATTTTGGATACTAGCCCTTTATCCGATATGCCATTTGCAACTATCTTTTCCCATTCTGTCGGTTGCCTATTAGTTTTCTTGATTGTTTCCTTTGCAGTGTACAAGCTTTTTATCTTGATGAGGTCCCAATAGTTCATTTTTGCTCTTCATCCCCTTGCCTTTGGGGATGTGTGGAGTAAGAAATTGCTGCGATTGAGGTCAAGGAGGTTATTTCCTGCTTTCTCCTCTAGGGTTTTGATGGTTTCCTGTCTCACATTCAGCTCCTTCATCCATTTTGAGTTTATTTTTGTGTATGGTATAAGAGAGTGGTCTAGTTTCATTTTTCTGCATGTTGCTGTCCAGTTCTCCCAGCACCACCTGCTAAAGAGGCTATCATTTTTCCATTGGATACTCTTCCCTGCTTTGTCAAAGATTAATTGTGGGTCCAGTTCTGGGCTCTCTATTCTCTTTGTCAAAGATTAATTGTGGGTCCAGTTCTGGGCTCTCTATTCTCACACCCCCATTTGTAGGTCCAGTTCTGGGCTCTCTATTCTCTTCCATTGGTCTATGTGTCTGTTTTTCTACCAGTACCATACTGTCTTGATGATGACAGCTTTGTAGTAGAGGCTAAAGACTGGGATTGTGATGCCTCCCATTTTGGTTTTCTTCTTCAGTATTACCTTGGCTATTCGGGGTTTTTTGTGGTTCCATAAGAATTTTAGGATAGTTTGTTCCAGCTTTGAGAAGAATGCTGGTGCAATTTTGAGTGGGATTGCACTGAATGTGTAGATTGCTTTGGGTAACAATGACATTTTAACAATGTTTATTCTTCTGATCCATGAGCATGAAATGTTTTTCCATTTCTTTGTGTCTTCTTCAATTTCTTTCATAAGCTTTCTATAGTTTTCATCGTACATGTCTTTTACATCTTTGGTTAGGTTTATTCCTAGGTATTGTATGGTTTTTCGTGCAGTTGTGAATGGGATCCGTTTCT
>CM053559.1:26346339-26361496 GCA_028646485.1 Cryptoprocta ferox | reverse complement strand
GAGCAAATAGATGGATTTTGGTTTTTTATCCATTCTGATACCCTGTGTCGTTTGATTTGGGCATTCAGTCCATTTACCTTCAGTGTTATTATTTAAAAATGTGGATTTGGATTCATTGTGCTCTGTACAGAGTTCATGCTTGTAGTGGTTTCTCTGGTATCTTGTATTCCTTGCTACATTTCCCTCATAGAGTCCCTCTTAGGATTTCTTGTAGGGCTGGTTTGGTGGTGATGAATTCTCTCAATTTTTATTTATTTGGGAACACCTTTATCTCTCCTTCTATTTTAAATGACAGACTTGCTGGATAAAGGATTCTTGGCTGCATATTTTTCCTGTTCATCGAATTGAAGATTTCCTGCCATTCCTTTCTGGCCTGCCAAGTTTCATTAGATAGGTCTGTAACCACTCTGATAGGTGTCCCTTTGTATGTTAGGGCCCTTTTATCCCTAGCTGCTTTCAGAATTCTCTCTTTGTCTTTATATTTTGCCAGTTTCACTATGATATGTCGTGCCGAACATAGATTCAAGTTTCGTCTTAAGGGGGTTCTTTCCACCTCTTGGATTTCAATGTCTATTTCTTTCCCCATATTCGGGAAGTTATCAGCTGTAATTTGATCAATCACCCCTTTAGGGCCTTTTTCTCTTTCTTCTTCTTCAGGAACTCCTATGATACAGATATTGTTCTGTTTGATTGTATCACTCGGGTCTCGAATTCTCCTTTCATGCTCCTGTATCAATTTCTCTCTCTTTTTTCTCAGCTTACTCTTTTGCTATAACTGTGTCTTCTGATTCACCAATTCTCCTCTCTACCTCTTCAATCCGTGCAGTGGCCATCTCCATTTTATTATGCACTTCATTTATAGTTTTTTTAACTCGTTGCAGCTATTTTCAAGGTCTCTAGTCTTTGTATCAATAGCTTCTCTGATGTATTTTCAAGACCACCGATTAATTTTATGACCATTGTTCTAAATTCTTATTCAGTTATTTTGCTTCAATCTCTTTTGAGCAGTTCTGTGGCTGTGACTTCTTCCTGGAATTTCTTTACAGGAGCGTTCTTTGGTTTCATCATTTTGGCTAGCTTTCTGTCTCTTGTCAGTTTTAAAAAACTTGTTATGCACTGTGCACCTGTTAGTATTGCTCTATTAAAGGATGCTCCTCGACTGTCCAGGGCCTGTCGTTTCAAGAAGTGTTCTTTTAATGGTGTCTCTCGGTTTCTCTTGTTGTGCCTTTGATTATTTTATTTCCCTATTCAGTGATATTTGGGACTCTCCACCATGTGTACTTTGGCTTGTTTCTTGAGGTAGCCCTGAAAAAGAAAATAGACAAACACACTGGGGAACAAAAACACGCAAACACACAGACGAATCAAATAAACAAGCAAACCAAAAGGGGAATGAAAAAAAGAACAGAAAAGAAAAAAAGGAAAAGTAAAAAAAGAAGGTGGGGGTACAGCAACAACCAAAGACCAAGGACAGTCTGAGAGCATAAAACCTGCGGAGGGGGGAGATAAGAATGAGCTAAGGGAAAATATATCTGGATTGCAAGAATTGATCTAATCACAGCAGTGCATAAATTTTGGTCTTTCCCAGGCTCCAGGGGAGGAAAAGAAGAAAAAAGGAAAAGAGAAAAGAGAAAACAAGGAAAAATATTTTTTAAAAAAAGGGAAAAAAATGGAAAAAAAGGCAACTCTCTAGCGCAGATGGGCGTGGCTTGGTATAGGGATGTTGGGTCTCAGGGGCTGCTCTCCGAGGCCCCACCGTACTGGTTGCAGTGAGAAGAATGGCAGCGACGCAAGCCCTTCTCAGACCATGTGTTGCAAGCAACTCTTTTGAGTCCAATCTCCCTGTGCCACGGGCAGGCCAAATGGCTTTTTTTCCCCAAAGCTCTGCCACATTTCCAAATCCTAGTCCATGCACTTTAATGCTGCCGCCCCAGATAAAATGTCCTCCCGCAGGCGGGCGGCTTTCTAGCCAGGGCTGAGTAAGGGGACTGGGGAGCCAGCTTCTCCTTGACTCCACCTGGAGTTGGCGAGCCACCAAGCCCAAGAGAGAACAAGCCCGCTGAGGGGTGTGAATTTCTCTCCCCATGCTTAGCGGCTATATATGGGGTGTTTGTTTCTCTCCGTCCCAGGCTGAGGTCTCTGTCCTCTCCAGAGAACACTCTATGAGCGTTTTCAGTCTCTCTTTCTCTTCCCTTCGCTCTCGGCAGCTCTGCATGGCTGCTCCACGAGTGGCCCTCCACTGCCCTGTGCCACCTCTGCACACAGGGCCCTCTGTGGCCCTGCACCACCTTTCTGGGCCCTCTCCCAGCTCTGCTCTGGGGTGGATCTCCCTCCCCTCAGAGCCTCCGGTTCCAGTTCGCACGCACTCAGGCATCCGTGCTGCTGTCATATATAAGGATTCTGTGTGTACACCTTCCATTCTTGCAGATCAGAGTATTGTGGCTTTAGTCCTTCTCAGTTTGATAGTTGTTGGTGGGCGGACATTACAGAGCTCCTTACTTCTCTGCCATCTTGCCGCTCCCCCCAGCTTGAGAATTATTTAAAAAAAAAACTAAAAACAAAAATGACTTTGGGCCATGTGTCATGGAAAAAAAACACACACCTGTTCAAAACCATGCAAATTTGCAAAACATGCTAATTGCATATAAGAAAGTTAAAATGGATATATTCAGGTCAAGTTTATGGCTGATTTCAAGGCTGAGTGGTCTGTGCCAGGTGGGTGTTTGTCCTCAAAAATGTGTCTGCATTATTTCTCGGAACAATGGTGCTACAAAAAGCTCCAGATAACAATGATTATCTTCGGTGTTTTCTATACAACGTGACTAAAACAAACAAGCATATGATAGTTGAAAATTCTAGTCTGTTTTGCCCCCAAAAATTTGTGTCTTAGAAAATATAACCTCTGAGACACATGCCTTAGAGTGTTAAAAATAAGAACCTGGGGCTCCAACTGCCCAAGTTCAGATTCTATCTCCATCTTTTATTGGCTACGGAAACTTGGAAAGCTGCTTAACCTCTCTGCATCTTAGTTTGCTCATCTATCAAAGAATAATAATGATAATTTCTGCCTCATGAGGTTGTAGTTTAAATAAATGTAGTTTAGACATTTATTAAAGTGTCTGGCACAGACAAGGGCTTAGAAACTATTGACTATTGATGTGACTACTCACCTTCCATTAAAAACGAAATATTTTACCAAGGTAATGAGACTGGAGAAAAACCCCTAAATTTGGGCTTGGCATAAAAGAAAATGGCAATGAGCCTTTCTGCCATCTTAGATGGACTCAGCTGCTCATTTATTCCCTGTCTCTTAGTTTATCTATGGACTTCAGGGTAAGGTTAACAATAAACTACTGCTTTCCTCAGCTGCCTTGGCAGACTAGGCTCCAAACATACCAGCTTCTTTAAACTCACATCACACTGGTGTTAATATACAAAGTAGCATCCTGACATATCCCGGAGATTCAGCCTTAATTATCTTGGAGAAAACTCCTTAGAAGGGCAGCTAATATCCTTGATAATAGCAAGAATCACAGAGTCTTATTATTCAACACTATTTTTATTATCTTCACTTTCCCACCTGTGTGAATTAGGGTCTTCTGGGGAGCAGATGCCACATTGCGATTAGCTGTGTAAGAAATTTATTGGAGAAAATGCCTATGAGGAAAAATCGAAAGGGAGTCAGAATAGATTGAGAGAATTGTCAAACCAAGATGCAGGTCTGATTTCTATGAAAGGAAAAAAGCATGGAAGGTTGAGTAGGAAAAGTCTTAGACTGTAAATGGAGTTCAAAGAAAGTTTTAGCAAAGCCAACAAGGGACTCTTGAGCCAAAGTCACTAGTCATAGGAGTCTCATATCCCCCAGGAAATGGCCTGGCTAGGAATCCTGTAGCATTCAGTCACTGGCTGTGAGCACATAGTAGGAAGCATGGCCCTCAAACAGACACATCAGTGGATTTCAGAGTATGTCACCTGGGTCCATTGGTCAATTATGCTCCCTGCCATGAAATATAACAGAGTATAGTTCATGGCCATAAAACCACCTGATGCTTGAAATCTTCCTCTACAAATCTGTCTACCATTCTGGAATTCTATCACACCCTTTACTTAGGCACTAGTTTGTCTTAGCTCCCCTAAACTTTTTTCTCTCTCTGCCTTTTTCTTTCATCTCAAATTATTTCTAGAACACCCCTTATGACTCAGATTGTGAGTGTCGCAATAAACTACAAACACAGCTGTGGTGTTTAAATTATTTTTCATTTAAGGTTAACTAATAGCCAAACACTAGAGATACAGAATGTAAATAACATTTCCCAGAGCGAGATGATCTCCAGTTGTCATTAATCTTTGCCGAGGCTGATAAATTGTGGTAGAGGACTAATAACGTGAAACTTTACAGACTCAGAAAGGCAGATCAGAGTGTGAAAACAGGGACTAGGCAACAATCTGTGTTACTATTGGGCTTTCCTTACTGATGCTTCTTATGATCTGATTATAAAACTGAATGAACATTCAAATATCCCACAGTATAAACAATACTCTTTCCTTTGCGTTTTGTTTTCACTTTCATCAGTGTTTCCTAATTTAAGCAATGATGAGAAATGCCGAACAATGATGACAATAAAGTCAATTACAAAACTGACTTTACAGAAAAGAGCATTAAACTTGAAATCAGTGACAATAATTTACCAAGCTTCTAAATGTACACAGGCAAAACTTTTCTCACTAACATTTCAAAACATTTAGATGTGATAAAATTTTGTAGCCATTTTGTAAATTTTGTAAATGATTTATGAGAAGAATTGGTAGTCAGTCAGGCTTGAGAAAACAGAGAAAGAAACTGAGAGCTCATTCCACAGTGCTTTGCAATTAGTTTTATTAATTCCATTTGCACAAATAAGGTAAAGAACCATATCTGTTTGTTTGTTTGTTTTTCTGAATCTTCTTAGCACAGGCAGCGGTAACAAAACAGTACAGATTGGGTGGAACTTACACAACAGAAATTTCTCAGAGTTCTGGAGGTGGGAAGCCCATGATCAATGTACCCACAAAATAGGCTTCATTCTGAGGCAGTAGCTTTTGAGCTTATATGTGACCCTGACCCTGGTCATAAGACCTCTTTTTTTGGGGAAATGTGAGGAGAGCAAGCTGTTTAATATCTCTTCTTATAAGGGCACTAATCCCATTGGTGACACCATTCTCATGATCTCATCCAACCCTAATGACCTCCCAAAGGCCCCCTCTCTAAATAATATCGCATTGGAAGACAGGGCTTTAGGACTGAATTTGGGGAGTTAGGCACAAACATTCAGTCCATAACCTAGAGTGATGGTTATGCCCTCAGATATCAATCTGTGACAAAGCCTACATTCACAGCATGGTCAAATGACAATACCTTGCAGGTTAGCCACAGGTGTATTCTTTTCCTTCTGCTTTCTTTTTGCAAATTCTTTCATGGATTCCCCGTGGTTCTTTACAAAGATCAACATTTCCTTTCTTTTTTAGTACTGAGAGTTATATGCTGTGAAATTGGGGTTTCACAGATGCTCCTCAAAGCCAGTTGCTATGACATTGACCTCCTGACCTGATAGTTTGTTGTTTCCAGGGCCAACACAGCCAAAGTAGTATCTTACAGTTACTGCTTAAAGCATTAACCATGAAGAAATGCCCCAAATGCAGTATGTCCTCACTGAGTCCCAGGGCCATCTTGCTGCCTCAGATGTTAATGTAAGTCTCTGCAGACTCTCCCAGCAGTCCACAAGTAGCTCAGGTGTCAAGCTCATCCAGTGAAATCTTACAGCAAAATCTGCTTGAGCCCCAAGTGTTACACCTCTTAGTGATCCAGCTTGTCACACATTTGCAACACATATACATAAGCACACACACAATTGTTTTTCCAGCAAGATGCCTGAGGTAATATCAGCAGGCACTTACTATGTAGAGCTCAAACTGCCTCTATCCCAATAGTCAGCTGGGACAGAGTACTATGCACAGGGCAGACTTCTCCCTTATGTGTAATTTCATCTCAGAGGCCTCACTAGCCTTTTATGTCTATATTGCTTAGTCAGGCTTCTCCTGCTTAATTCAATACATTTTACCAGACATAGAATTTCAGATAGAAAGGTCAGACTCTACTGACAAAGCTGGTCTGCTGTCAAATTCTGCCAGATGTTCCTGCTACAGCCTCCTTCATAGTAATAGTAATGGGTATATGCCTTATACCAAGATAGAAAATAGATAGATAGATAGATAGATGATAAATTGATAGATTGATATATGATAGATAGGCAGGCAGACAGACACACATCGGTTTTTACTCTGAAACTTTAAGAAAAATGTATCTTAGGAACCAAAAGCTAACAATGACAGGTCCCCATTGGAGACTTCAATGACCTAGGGAAATAGCCTGGTTATTCTGGACTTCTTTACCTCTGACTCCCACATTCATGCTACATTATGAAGTTGAAGAACAACAGAATAAAAATCATGACATTTCTAATACATACTTTCTACCAACTTGATTGAATACTCTAGTTTCCACCAATTTACCGCAGCTCTCTAAGCCATAAAGATCAATAGATCTGGCTTTTAAAGAAAGCTCCCAAGGTGAAAAATACCCATGGGCAGGTACCTGAGCTCCATAGAAATTCATCAATCTGGTTCAAGTTGAGTCCTGATTCAAGAGTGCTGCATGCTTACGCTAGGCCAAGGCATGAGGTTCCTTCATGGCCCAAGACCCAAAAATGAGCCAAGAGGTGTGCACTTGCGAGCAAATTGAGGTCTGGTGATGAGGGGGATGAGGCAGTGTACCACAGGAGGCCACTGCACCGTCGGTCCCTGTCCCATGAAACATGGGAGTCAGAAAGAAGGGTCTCATGAAAGAACCACCCTTCAATACTTACTACTTAAAATGCAGCATGGACAGTCTCACCAGGCTCTTGTAAAGCCTAATGCTGCATTTCCATCTTCGGTTTTATTCCTACTTCCTGAACCATTGGCATTTCTTGAACATCAATCAGAAGGTTGCTGTGAACTTTCCCTGTTTAAACTCAGTTGATGCTGAATTTATTTTCGAGGTAGTCTAATTTTATCATAAAAATTCAGCTCTGAAATTAAAGCTGGGTTAGATCAAGTCTTTTGGGAATCTGAAGTCTGTGTCCTATTGGCTTCCTCAAGTTTTATTTCTTTGAATGAAAAAAAAAATAGATTGTACTGTTCAGGTCTTTAGGAAAGAGAGTACACAGACTCAGAATGAGGCGTCTCACCACTGCAGCACCACTCAAAGTAGTAAATCTGTGCAGATAAAACTTTACTCTGTCAGTCTTGTTGTTTCTCTGTCTCTGTCTCCCTGTCATGCCAGGAACCAGTTTCATAGGTAATGTGTTTGTCCTGTTTACTAAAGTATGGGTTCCTCCGGGGCAGAGACCACATCCTCTTGTTCAGAGTACCCAGCAAGTCCTGGGTCATGGTGGGTACTCCATAAGCATTTGATCTTTATTTTTATTTGTTTAATGTTTATTTACTTTTGAGAGAGACAGAGAGAGAGAGAGGGAGAGAGAGACCTTGATCAGGGAAGGGGCAGAGAGAGAGGGAGACACAGAATCTGAAGCAAGCTCCAGGCTCTGAGCTGTCAGCACAGAGCCTAATGCGGGCCTCAAACCCATGAGATGTGAGATCATGACCTGAGCCGACGTCATATGCTTAACCAACTGAGCCACCCAGGCACCCCAACCATAAGTATCTGATCTTTAAAAAAGAACTAAAGGGGTCTGCCAAATTGCTAGTCTAGAGTATCAGTATTTACCTAGGGCTGTTCCATCATGGCATGCTGGCTGTCTCTGTGCCTCCTGTCCCAGAGGAAAAACCTGCATCCCTCATGCCTGGGGCCAAGGGTATAAACTTAGAGGACTCCCTTTTGCTCTTAAAAGAAAGAAGTGCACTGCTTGTTATAGTATATAGTATATAATTAAGAATCTGCTGGGGCTCTACCCATTTTAGAAAGAAGGCATAGCACTAGCAAGAAGAGAGACTTCCAAGTCTGTTAACCTGAATCTGAGTCCTTTTCAATTTCTAGTTGTAGGTCTGTGAACATCTAACATTCCTGAACCTAGCTTCTTATTGGCAAAATGGAAAAAATATCTTCTTTCTTCTGGGTTGCCATGTATATGATCTGAAATAATACAAGTTAAAAAGCTTTGTAGATCATCAAACAGTATCTGAATACAATTTATTATTTACTTTCTTAACTACAACAAGTTTAACAGTGGTAAGACACCTGGAGTCTTCTATCAACAATGTGATAGCTAGGCATACGTTATGCAAGAATTGGATAGTTTTGTAGTAAATTGTACAATGACTGTAACCCCTTTCCCCAGTGGCAGCTTGCAATGGGTTACATAGTAAAATGCAGATATAGGAATCACTTCTAGCAAATGAGGCAGCAGTGAGACCAAGATGCAAATTATCTGACTTCAGTCAGGAGTACTAAAGAGTTCAAAGAAAAATCCTACCAGCAAAACCACAATTACCACAAAATGACATGTTTTACAAGACCATAAAATAAACGCTCATGTTTTGCCTTTACATCTAATAAGAAACAAAGAGTTGGAGCGGGGGCAGCTCCACGAGTCATACCTCTTAGGAATATTCAGGAGTCCCCCAGGATCATGGGTGCTTCTACACCCCTGAGAGGAGGACATGTCCGGATATAAAAAATGCAGCCACCCCTGTTGCATGCCCAGGCTTGCTAATGCCCAGGAGAATCCCTTCCTTATCTTATGGTGTCTTCTGCTGCTGGAATCAAGCTTCTCAAAGCTCTCCCACTTTCCTTCACACCTTGCCTTCAAAAACAGTGGTCAACCTGGCCCTTTAGCACATGCATATTTTTTTTCATGAACAAACATCTGTACTTAGGGACCAGGGAACTATCCTTTGTAGCAAAGCATTCTCTGAATTTTCAAGTTGATATAATTACTAAAACACTAGTATTAAAATATACATGCTATGTGGAATATGTCCATTGTGTTGACAGTGGATAATACCATAAACTGTTTAATCATAATGGGCTTTAGTATTTTAGTTTAGGGGTGGTGTAATGTGAGAAGGGCGTGGTTCTACTGAAAATGACCTTAGAACTCCATTAACTCCCCAGGACTAGACACCTAAATTAAGCACAAGGCTCCATAACTTTGTTGGAAGGCATCTTTCTGCAAATTAAACTGATGGCACAAATGCCTCCTTCTTTGATTATGGAAACATTTTTCTGAAGTAAATTCTGTCTGGGGGTCCAAATGTCCCCTCAGCGAGAGTATTAATGAAGCATCTTAGAATATGAGCTTCCTTGTGTGATTAGTTTGCTCTCCTGCTGTGGACTTCCTGAGCAATGAGTTCAGAAGTGTTCCTTGCCCTGCTGCTCAAATCCCATTGCATTTGTTAAATAGCCCAGGCTGTACCATAGCAGATTCTAAGCCCACAGCTTTCCCTAGGATTCCTACATAGCATTTGAGTCCAGGTGTGCTTTCATTCTGGTTCTTGCATTTGTTTAAATTCAGGTTTTCTCCAAGCATTTATTAGGTTATTGCCAAATAAATGTGCTAACAGATAATACAGAGGACCATAATGAGGTATGACATTGGATTCTTAAAATTAAGGCCTTTTTCATCCAGAAGAAAAGATCGTAAGCCATCATTTGTTTTGCTCACCATCATATCTCTAGACAGTATTATAGATTTTGGCACATGGTGAGCCCTCTATAAATTAATGAATAAATAAATTTAAAAAGTGAATCACAATATTAGAAAATGGTATATGAAGTGTCTTGAGAGAGAAAAAAACCTCCACTTCTTAGGATCTTTGACTGCCCTTCTCATGGGACCGTAGATGACACTTGGAATTCTCTTTAGTTAATACTCTTCAAACACATTCGGGACATTTCTCAACCCAACACTCCCTTGTTCTGTGTATTTCCAAGATAAAATTACACACATAGGATATGTGTACTGGAAGGCACAAGAAGCATCACATCGTGAACCATATATCAATATGAAGATTATTGATACACTGCATTCTCCTAAATCCAATCCTCTTCACCCATAGCCTCTTGAAAATATTGGCAGTGAAGGTATTTTTTTCCTTTTGGAATGCCCAGTGATAAGCTCTGCTGAATACCTTTCTTCCTGAACACTTGCTTGGCCCTTCCTTCTTCCTCCACCTTAATTATAGTGCTGTTGTTCCATATCAAAGTCTTCAGTGCTACTTCCATTTGGAATGTCATTTACCAAATGATTTCATGTACTTTCCCTTGATAACCTTCAGACACACTCATATTTCCTCTCCTCAGAAATTCTTTCTTGACTGCCTGACTAAAGCACCTCCCATATTGTCATATAACATTATCCTGTCATGTAGTCTTCATGGCACTGAACAACATTTTATGTTTCCACATGTTTGCCTTCCATTTTGGCCACAATATACAAACTGTTTCAAGTCAGGCCTCTTCACTGCTATCTCCGCTTCACCAAGAGTAGTGCCTGGCTGATAGTAAATGTGTGGCCACCTGACAATAAAAGGCTTTGAACGCCAGACTTTTTCAGGTGAACAAAAGGGTTCTATTAGAGCGTCTTCTGCTGTGGAAGAGTACATGTCCAGAATTGTGCCTCAGAGAAATTATATTCCTTGGTGGCAATGTGAAGTCTGGATTGGAAAGCAGAGATCCTGGTGCAGAGAGCTCAGTCAGAACATTAGATTTTTCTCCTGTATGGTGTGGCAAATATTGGTCTAAGTTATATACTTTCTATACAATATAGTAGCTGCTTAGACTAGAAACAGATTGTAAGCTACAGGAAATCTATTCTTTAAGACAAGATGAGCATCATACATTGTACATATTTTTACAGTGGCTATTAGTTGTGTGTGTGTGTGTGTGTGTGTACAAAACCTTATTTGGTTACTTGAGGGTATCAACACACCTCTAAAAATGAAGACAACTATTAACCAAAGGACCTAAAGATTTTAACCCAGACAATATAAAGGGTCTTAGAATTCAGAATTTGCTGTAATTATTGCAGTAAAAAAAATGGTGAAGGCTATTTTAAAAGCTTCCTGTCTCAAGATGGTATGTCCTTGTATTCCAGGAACTTAATGAGGGATAATAATAATGATTATGATAATGATAATCTCGTCAAAATCATGAAAGTACGCTTAAAAAGCCTAAAATGAGTTTCCTACTGAGATGATAAAAAGAGAGTGTTTTTTTTTAAGTCCAAGTTGAGAATTGAATTTCTACATAGTCCAATTAACTTCACACAGAGGGGGGAAAAACACAACTATTACATGGCTCCATGCCTTATGCTCAACCCTGTGCAGGAAGCACAACAAATCAACAATATAATTATTGAGGAGCGTCTGGTGGCTCAGTTGGTTGAGTGTCCAACTCTTGATTTCAGCTCAGGTCATGATCTCACATTTCATGGGATCAAGCCCCATGTCGGGGCTGTCAGCAGAGAGCCTGCTTGGAATCCTCTCTCCCCCTCTCTCCCCCTCTCTGCCACTTAATTTATTTAATTTTTAAATAAATTTTTTTAAAAAAATTAAAAATTTAATTATTGAGCACCTAATGTGTTCAGTGCTGATGATTTAAAACTATTCACAAATAGATATCAATGACTAAATAGGAAACTGGATAAAAAATGCGGTTGAGTCACTGCAAGCATCACAACTATTGCTAAATGTCAGAGAAAAAAGTCACTCAAAGCAAAACCATCTTTCTAGGTACTCAAGAACTAGATGTTGTTTATATCTCTTGATATCTTATAACTTCTCTTTATTAGCTTGTAATAAACCTTAAGAAAAAATAAATTTATTTCCATAGTCTCTTTTTACCACATGACTCTCAAACTTCCCTATAATGTCTATTTAAAAGGCTGATCTTTTTTCTTTTTTTTTAATGTTTATTATTTTATTTTTGAGAGAGAGAGCACAAGCAGGGGAGGGCAGAGAGAGAGGGAGACAGGAAACAAAATCCCAAGCAGTCTCTGAACTGTCAGCAGGCAGCCTGATGCGGGGCTCAAACTTGTGAACAGCAAGATCGTGAACTGAGCCTAAATGAAGAGTTGCATGCTTAACTGACAGCCACCCAAGCGCTCCCTTAAATGGCTGATCTGATAGTGACTCTTCTTTGCTTATAACCTTTTAATAGCTACCCAAAATCAGTAGGAAAAGGCCAACCCTCTAAACATGGCATACATGAGGTTCTCCATTCTAGGCGCCTTGCTTAATTCTCCAGTTCTGTTTCCCAAACCCCTCTACTTCACACTTAACAATGCATTAATACCAAGCTGCTTCTTGATTCTGTGCAGTTTCATGAGCCTCTGCTGAGGCTGCATGAATGCCTATCTTCCACACCTTCTTCTGTCTTCTGACTCTAACATCACCTTCAAGGCTAAGTTTAAACATCATCTCCCTAGGACTTTGTCTGGAGCCTTAGTGTGTGTGTGTGTGTGTGTGTGTGTGTGTGTGTGTGTGTGTATCTGATATATCATTTGCAAATATTTTCTCCTATTCCATGAGTTCCTTCATTTTACTGATTGTTACCTTTTTTTCTGATTGTTACTTTTGTTTTGCAAAAAATTTTGAGTTTGATACGGTTCCATTTGGTTATTTTTTATTTTCTTGTTGGTACTTTGGTGTCATATTCAAAAACCCATAACCAAGACCCATGTCCGGAGCTTTTTGCCTATTTTTTTCAGTTCTTACATTTAAGTTTTTAATGCATTTTGAATTTTTTATGACTGGTGTAAGATATGGGTCCAATTTCGGTTTTTTTTTTTTTTTTGCATGTGACTATCCAGTTTTCGCAGCACCATTTATTGAAAAAATTATATTATCCCCACTGAGTATTCTTGGCTTCCTTGTCAAATATCAATTGAGTATATACACATGACTTTATTGTGGGCTTTCTGCCTTACTCAACTAGTCTACATATCAGTTTTTCTCTTCTTTTCTTTTCTTTTCTTTTTTTTGGCTACTATTTTGATAGTTTTGTGCTTTGTAGTATACTTTGAAATTAGTGTGAAGCCTCCAGCTTTGTTCTTTTTTCTCAAGATTGTTTGGATATTCAGAGTCTTTTGCGGTTCCATACAAATTTTCAGACTTTTTTCATTTCTGTGAAAATTGCCACTGATTTTTTATAGAGATTGCACTGAATTTATAGATGGCTTTGGGTAGTATGGACCTTTTAATGATATTAATTCTACCAGTTCATAAACACAGATTCCTTTCATTTATTTGTGTCTTCAGTTTCTTTCATCAGTGTCTTAATTTCCAGGGGAGAGATAGCTTATCTTTTGGTTAAATGTATTTCTAAATATTTTATTGTTTTTGATGCTGTGATAAAAGGGATTGTTTTATTTCTCATGCAAATATTATTGTATAGAAACATGATTAATTTTTTGTATGTTAATTTCATATCCTGCAACTTCACTGAATTCATTTGTTATTTCTAAGGGTGTTTTGGTTGAGTCCTAAGTGTTTTCTATGTATATGATCATGGATCTGCGGAGACCGTTTCAATTTTATTTTCTGATTTGTGGGGCTTTTATTTCTCTTGCCTGATTTCTCCGTCTAGAATTTCAGTAGTATGTTGAATAAGATTGGTGAAAGTGGCCACGCTTGTCTGGTTCCTGATTTTAGAGGAAAAGCTTTCAGATTTTCACTGTTTGGCCTGATATTAGTTGTGAGTTTGTCATATATGACCTTTGTTACGTTGAAGTGTGTTCCTTCTGCATCCACATTGCAGAGAGCTTTTATCATGAAAGTGTTATGACTTTTGGCCATTTTTTTCTGCCTTTATGAACAGAAAATGTTTTTTATCCTTCATTCTAGTAATGTGGTGTATCATATTTATTGATTTGCATACATTGAACCATCCTTCAGGGATAAATCCTACTTGATCATGCTGTAGGATCCTTTTATTGAAATGTTGAATTTCTTATCCTACAGTTAATTGAGAATTTATGCAACTATATTCATCAGGAATATTGATTGGCCTGGAGTATTCTTTGCTTGTAATGTCTTTATCTGGCTGTGGCATCAGGGTAATCATGGCCTCATAAATAAGTTTGGAAATAGTTCTTTTTCTTTAATTTTTCAATGAGTATGAAGACTGGTGTTGATTCTTCTTTTTTTTGTTGTTTATTAATTTTTTTATAGTTTATTGCCAAGTTTGTTTCTATTTAACACCCAGTGCTCTTCCCCACAAGTGTCCTCCACCATGACCATCACCCCCCCTACCCCCTCCCTCTTGCACCCTCAGTTTGTTTTCAGTATTCAAGAGTCTCTTGTGCTTTGTCTCTCTCCCTCTCCCTAACTCTTTCCCCCCCTTACCCTCCCCATGGTCCTCTGTTAGGTTTCTCCTGTTAGACCTATGAGTGAAAACATATGGTATCTGTCCTTCTCTGCCTGACTTATTTCGCTTAGCATGACACCCTCGAGTTCCATCCACGTTGCTACGAATGGCCAGATTTCATTCTTTCTCATGGCCATGTAGTATTCCATTGTATAGATGAACCACATCTTCCTGATCCATTGATCAGTTGATGGACATTTAGGCTCTTTCCATGATTTGACTATTGTTGAAAGTGCCGCTACGAACATTGGGGTACAAGTGCCCCTATGCATCAGCACTTCTGTATCCCTTGGGTAAATCCCCAGCAGTGCTATTGCTGGGTCATAGGGGAGTTTTACTGATAGTTTTTTGAGGAACCTCCACACTGTTTTCCAGAGTGGCTGCACCAGTTTACATTCCCACCAACTGTGTAGGAGGGTACCCGTTTCTCCACATCCTCGCCAGCATCTATAGTCTCTTGAGTTGTTCATTTTAGCCACTCTGACCACCTCATGATTTGTATTTCCCTGATGATGAGTGATGCTGAGTATCGTTTCATGTGCCTGTTGGCCATCTGGATGTCCATTCGCTGTTGGAGATCTAACCATGTCCTCTGCCCATGTCTTCACTGGATTATTCATTTTTCAGGTATGGAGTTTGGTGAGTTCCTTTTAGATTTTGGATACTAGCCCTTTATCTGATAAGCCATTTGCAACTATCTTTTCCCATTCTGTCAGTTGCCTATTAGTTTTCTTGATTGTTTCCTTTGCAGTG
>CM053559.1:26308308-26345839 GCA_028646485.1 Cryptoprocta ferox | reverse complement strand
TCTCTCAATTTTTGTTTATTTGGGAACACCTTTATCTCTCCTTCTATTTTAAATGACAGACTTGCTGGATAAAGGATTCTTGGCTGCATATTTCTCCTGTTCATCGCATTGAAGATTTCCTGCCATTCCTTTCTGGCTTGCCAAGTTTCATTAGATAGGTCTGTGACCACTCTGATAGGTGTCCCTTTGTATGTTAGGGCCCTTTTATCCCTAGCTGCTTTCAGAATTCTCTCTTTGTCTTTATATTTTGCCAGTTTCACTATGATATGTCGTGCCGAACATAGATTCAAGTTTCGTCTTAAGGGGGTTCTTTCCACCTCTTGGATTTCAATGTCTATTTCTTTCCCCATATTCGGGAAGTTCTCAGCTATAATTTGATCAATCACCCCTTTAGGGCCTTTTTCTCTTTCTTCTTCTTCAGGAACTCCTATGATACAGATATTGTTCTGTTTGATTGTATCACTCGTGTCTCGAATTCTCCTTTCATGCTGCTGTATCAATTTCTCTCTCTTTTTCTCAGCTTACTCTTTTGCTATAACTGTGTCTTCTGATTCACCAATTCTCCTCTCTACCTCTTCAATCCGTGTAGTGGCCGTCTCCATTTTATTATGCACTTCATTTATAGCTTTTTTAACTCGTTGCAGCTATTTTCAAGGTCCCTAGTCTTTGTATCAATAGCTTCTCTGATGCTTTTTCAAGACCACCGATTAATTTTATGACCATTGTTCTAAATTCTTGTTCAGTTATTTTGCTTCAATCTGTTTGGAGCAGTTCTGTGGCTGTGACTTCTTCCTGGAATTTCTTTACTGGAGAGTTCTTTGGATTTGTCATTTTGGCTAGCTTTCTGTCTCTTGTCAGTTTTAAAAGCTTGTTATGCACTGTGCACCTGTTAGTATTGCTCTATTAAAGGATGCTCCTCGACTGTTCAGGGCCTGTCGTTTCAAGAAGTGTTCTTTTAATGGTGTCTCTTGGTTTCTCTTGTTGTGCCTTTGATTATTTTATTTCCCTATTCAGTGATATTTGGGACTCTCCACCATGTGTACTTTGTCTTGTTTCTTGAGATAGCCCTGAAAAGGACCACAGACAAATACACAGGGAACAAAAGCATGCAAACGCACAAAGAAATCAAACAAACATGCAAACCAAAAGGGGAAAGGAAGTAAAGAAAAGAAAAGGAAAGGAAAGAAGAAAGGAAAGAAAAGGGGGCGGGGACAGGGACAGCAATATACTATGGACAGTCTAAAAGTGTATAACCAGCCTAGGCGAGAGATAAGAATGAGATAAGGGAAAATATATCTCTGGGTGAGAGATAAAAAGGAGAAGAAAAGAAAAAGGGGGAAAAAAGGGCAGCTCTCACATGCGGATGGGCATGGTTTGGTGTAGGTAAGTCTCTGGGGGGCTGCTCTCTGAGGCCCCACCTTGGTGGTTGTGGGGAGAAGAATGGCGGCTCCCCATGCTCTGCTCGAACCAAGCATTGCAAGTAGCTCTTTTGAGTCCGATCACCCTGTGCCTCGGGCGAGCCAAGTTGTATTTTCCAAGCTCTGCCTTGCTTTCAAACCTAGTCCATACACTTTAATGCTACCATCGGAGATGAGATGTGCTCCTGCTGGCGGCTGGACTCCCAGCCGGGATCACGCAGGGGGAGGGTGCTGTTTTTCCTGGTGCTGCCTGGAATAGGCGCTACTGCCACTGAGCCCAAGGAAGAATTTGCCAGCTAGGTGGGACGGATTTCTCTCCCCGCACCCAGCAGTTATATATGGGGTGACAATATCTCTCTCCGTCCTGGGGTGAGTTTTTTATCTCTTCTTTAGAGACAGTTCTATGAGCATTTTCAGTCTCTCTTTCTCTTCTCCTTGTCTCTCTGGGGCACCGCAAGCTCTCCCTATGTTGTGCTGGGGATCCCACCCCTCTGCACCTCTGGGGCCCGGCCTGTTTTTTATTTCCCCAGTATGCAGTCACTCACTCAGGCATCTTTGAGGTTGTCTTCTTTCTGAAGTCTGTGTGTTCTCCTCCCACTCTTGCAGATCAGAGTATTGTCTCTTCAGTCCTTCTCAGTTTAATAGATGCAGGCGGACGAAGATTACAGAGCTCCTTACTTCTCTGCCATCTTGCCCTTCTTTTGTTGATTCTTCTTTAAATGTTTGGTAGATTTCACCAGTGAAACTATCTGGTCCTAGGCATTATTTTGCAGGAGGTTTTTGATTACTGATTTATCTCTCAGCTAGTAATTGGTCTTGGTGTAACTGGGTGGCTCTGTGGGTTGAGTGTCTGACTTTGGCTTATGTCATGATCTCGTGATTCGTGAGTGCAAGCCTCTCACCGGGCTCTGTGCTGTCAGCTCATGGCCTGGAGACTGCTTCAGATTCTGTGTCTCCCCCTCTGGCTTTCCCCCACTCACATTCTCTCTCTCTCTCTCACACACACACACAATCTCTCTCATTCGCTCTCAAAAATAAATAAACATTTTTAAAAAACCTAGTAATTGGTCTGTTCAGATTTCTGTTTCATCATGTTTCAGTCTTAGTTGTATGTTTCTAGGAATTGATCCATTTCTTCTAGATTATCCAATGTGTTGGCATATATTTATTCATAGTAGGCTTTATGATCCTTTGCAATCCTGTGGTGTCATTTGTAACGTCTTGTCTTTCATTAATAATTTTGTTCAAGTCCTTTCTCTTTTTTTTTTTTTTGCTTGATTAGTTTAGGTAAAGTTTTGTCAATTTTATTTATCTTTTCAAAAAATCCACTCAGTTTCATTGATTTATTTCTTTTTTTTTGTAGTATGTATTTCATTTATTTTTGTTATGATCTTTATTACTTTTCTTTGTCCCTGCTCATTTTGAGCCTAGCTTGTACTCCTTTTTTCTAATTCCTAGTGGTGTAAATTTAGGTGAATTATTTGAGATATTTCTTTTTTCTTAATATAGGTATTTATGCTTTTGCTTGGCTCATAAATTTTGGTATGTTGTTTTCTATTTTCATTGGTCTTTAAATACTTTTTGATTTCATTTTTGACTTCTTCTTTTACCCACTGAATGTTCAGGAGATTGTTTTTAATTTCCATATATTTGTGAGTTTTCCATATATTATGAATTTCATGAGTTTTCCTCCTGTAATTAACTTCTAGTTCCATACCTTTGTGTTTGGAAAAGATAACTAGATATAATTTCAATCTTCATTAATTTGTTAAGGCTTACTTTGTAGCTAAATGTGTGATCTATTCTGGAGAATGTCACATATGTGCTTGAGAAGAATGTGTATCCTGCTGCTGTTAAATAGAATGTTCTGTATATGTCTGTTAGGTCCATTTGTCTCTAGTATTATTCACGTTTGCTGTTTGCTGATTAATTTTTTTTTTCTGGATGATCCATACAGTGTTGAAATGGAGTATTGAAGTCACCTATTATTATTGTACTTCTGTTTGTTTTTCCATTCAGCTCTATTAATATTTTCTTTAAATATTTAGTTGCTCCAATGAAGTATATATATTTACAATTGTTTTATTTTCTTAATGAACGGACTCCCTTTTTACTATATAGTGTTCTAGTTAGTTTCTTATAACTGGTTTTGCTGAAAATCTATTTATTCTAATATAAATAAATATAGCCCCCCCCAAACCCAGGTCTCTTTTATTTACCATTTACATGGACTATCTTTTTCCATCCCTTCACTTTCAGCTAATGTGTATCCTTAAAGTTAACATGATTCTCTTGTAGGGAGCATATCCTTGGATCTTATTTTTAATCTCTCTAGCCACTCTGTGTCCTTTGATTGGATAATTTAGTTCATTTACATTAATCATTTATACATAAGGACTTAAAATTACCATTTTGTTAATATTTTCTGATTGTGTTCTTGTGCTTTTGTTTGTTTCTTCCTTCATTATTTGTTATTAGTAGAATAGACTTTAATTCCTTTCCCTCTATCTTTTGTGTAATTACTATAAGTTTTTTCTTTGTGGTTACAATGAGGCTTCCTTGAAACATCTTATAGATCTCACAGTCTATTTGAAGCTAATAACAGCTTATTTTCAGTTGCATATGAACACTACAATCTTACTTTTCCATATTCCATATTTTATGCTATTGAGGTAATATTTTGTCTCTTTTTTATATTGTGCATATATTAACAGATTATGGAGTGGCTGAGACTGAATGCAAAACCCTTTCAGGATTTCCTGAGTTGCAAACCTAAGTGTTTCCCACCTGTTCTCTGGGCCAGTGGGACTGATTGTGGACTGTTTTCTGGGCCAGGGGGGCTGAAATCAAGTATAGGGCCCTTTCAGGTTTTCCTGGGGTGTAGAGAGAAGTATCTCCCACTGGTTTCCTAGCCTAGTAATATTGTTCAGGCTAAGCAGTGATAATCACATTTTGGAAAACAATCCTAATGCTTTGCTTCTCTGAGTTTTGATTCTACAGGAAAAGAATAGCTGTTTCAAAGTCCTCATCAGCTATTATTTCATGAGGTAGACTGTGACAAAGCAAAATGCTCTTATTTTATAACTACAAGAAAGGTAATAATTAGTCAAAATTATCCTGAAGCTACAAGTGAAGGAAAATGAATGGAATATCAGTTTAAGGGCAATGATTGTGTAGTGTTAATAGATATAAGGAAAGGTTTGAGCTACAAAGCTGATTTGATCCCAAGGCCTAGAGCAAGCAGGTCTGATGATAGACCCCATCATGCAATTTGCCAAAACTCTCCCAAACACAGCTGCTGCACAGATAATGTGTAAAGCCTTCCTTTCTGCTTCACTCACCATCCTAAACACAAGCATCAAATATTATAATCATCTTCACTTTCACACAGGAAAAGCAAGTCCCTTGGCTTTCTGCCCACATGAGTTAAATACCAAAAGTTGTCAGAATACTCTTTAGTACAATGGTTTCTGTTGCTATACTCAGAGAGCCTGAAATGGAAGCAAACCTTTTCTTTAAAAAAAAAGAAATTAAGAAGGTAAAAATTGAGTTTAAAATGGAGTTAAAATGGAGACATCTCAGAAATGTTTTGGTATTTCAACTCTATGAAATACAAAAGCTGAAAAAAACATCAATAAAATTTAAACGAACTATGAAACTGATGTAATTTGACACAATCCTAAGTGGTAGCTTTAAGTAAGCCTTCCTCTTTTTTATAAATTACCTTGAGCAGAGCTTCTTATGAAATAACTTGCCAT
This sequence comes from Cryptoprocta ferox, assembly GCA_028646485.1. Classification (NCBI taxonomy): domain Eukaryota; kingdom Metazoa; phylum Chordata; class Mammalia; order Carnivora; family Eupleridae; genus Cryptoprocta; species Cryptoprocta ferox. Next base: position 26,340,663 of record CM053559.1, on the reverse strand, counting down.
TTACCAAAATCCTGCTTGGTGTTCTGCTCTGTTAGTGAATTCCTTCCATTGAGGTTGAGCCAATTAGAGAGTACAAATGCTGTTTAATTTTTTTTCCCTTTCTGCCAACATAAAGGTCAAATGTCTGAGAAATCTTTGTTTGGGTGGAATGAGTTTTATTCTTTTTCCAAATGAGACTCTATTCCTGTACTTTTTTAGTAAGTTTCCAATTCTTGAAGAAGGGTTTTGAAGCTCATAACATCACTGTTATATACCTCTTCAGGCTTCCCTGAACAAGTGATGGATTAGCTACAAGGATTTTTGTGTGATATATCAACTTCTCTACCTGGTGGTATATTGGGTAGTGACAAAGGGGTTTCACAACACAAACTATTGGTTTTCCTTCAGTTTGCAAAATTAATTCAGGAGAAGCCATATCAAGTTAAGACCAATCTTTTATCTTATTACAGAGTTGACACATTTTATTAATAGATTTCATGCAGTTTTATACTTAATTGTCTAAGATTCTATTGCTGTTGACATCTCTTCAGCCAGAGTCTTTCCAACCAGAATGTATTACAGTATTCTGATAATATTTCTATATAGTGATTTTAGTCATTCCAATGAATACCAGATTTCTATTACTATTTGGATACTAACTTTGACGTCTTGAAGTGATCAACTATTTATATAATCCTATCTGAGGGGATTCAAAGGAAATAATGAATAATGGAGTCCATACATTTAATATGTTTGATTGGAGGTTAACATTTCTTTTGGGATGTGATACCCAATAGGTTAACATTCCCATTTCCATAAAAATAAACTAGAACAGCAAGTGTCAGACACATTTAGTAAACTGCTGCAGCTGGCTACTTCCCATTGCTATCTATTTCCTTATTCACTTGTGTACATACAAACTGAATGTTTCTGTCAGCAATGGATAGTTAGATAGTTAATTATTCAGTACAGCTTCACATTTGAGTGTAAATAACATGCCTGCCAATTTCTAAAGATAACTTCATGAAAGGCCTTGAAAAATATCATGAAAATAGGGTCTGTGGACAAGATGTAAATTCAGTGAACACTCCCTTCCTGCTGCTAATGCAGTATAGTGATAGCAGAAATAATCAAGAACACAGGGATAAATCCATGTCATATAGATTTGATTTGAAGAATACTATATTTTCTAAAGCAGATTTACTTTCCTGGTTCCCCTGGGTTGAGGCTAACAGTCAACTGTGTCACTTTTTTTGTGGAGAGCGAAACCTGAAGCATATTGGGTGCCAGAATAAATGAGCTTGTCGCTGCTCTATCTGTGGCTCCCTGTCTACAGAACTGATGGGTTTTATTTGTTCATAAATGAGAGAAAACTATATAATATGGCTATTCTAAATATATTAGATGATAATAAGTTTCATTAATACCATTGTTCTTAGTGCATTTTATTATTTTCTCAAGCCAGCTTACAAAAAAAATTTAATTCAGATATTTGTGAAATATAGAACTGACAGCTCTAAAGAACCTAATCACCATGTGTTTCCATGGGAAAAAATTTTTACCATGTAGTACAGATTTGACATCTGGGATATAAGGAACTTAATTTTTTTAGAGATGACGTTTAAATATGTATATTTTTTTCAAGAATAGAATTGAGTGATTTATCACTTACATATAACACCCAGTGCTCATCCCAACAAGAGTCCTCCTTAATACCCCTCACCACTTTAGCCCTTCCCCCCACCCAACATCCACCAGCAACCCTCAGTTTGTTCTCTGTATTTAAGAGTCTCTTATGGTTTGTCTCCTTCTCTGTTTCTATGTTATTTTTGCTTCCCTTCCCGTATGTTCATCTGATTTTTATCTTAAATTCCACATATGTCTGAAATAATGTGGTACTTGTCTTTCTCTGATTGACTTATTTCACTTAGCATAATACTCTCTAGTTCCATCCATGTTGTTGCAAATAGCAAAATTTTATTCTTTCTGCTGAGTAATATTCCATGTACATATATACTACATCTTCTCTATCCATTCATCAGTAGATGGACATTTGGGCTCTTTCCATACTTTGGCTATTGTCACTAGTGCTACTATAAACATTGGTGTGCATGTGTCCCTTTGAATCAACATTTTATACCCTTTGGATAAATACCTAGTAGTGTAATTCCTGGGTTGTAGGGTAGTTCTAATTTTAATTTTTTGAGGAAGATCCATACTGTTTTCCAGAGTGGCTGCACCAGCTTGCATTCCCACCAGCAGTGCAAAAAAGATCCTCTTTCTCCGCATCCTCACCAACATCTGTTGTTGCCTGAGTTGTTAATGTTAGCCATTCTGACAGGTGTGAGGTGGTATCTCATTGTGGTTTTGATTTGTTTTTCCCTGATGGTGAATGATGTTGAGCATCTTTTATGTGTCTGTTAGCCATCTGGATGTCTTCTTTGGAAATGTATCTATTCATGTATTTTGCCCATTTATTCACTGGGTTATTTGTTTTTTGAATGTTGTGTTTGATAAGATCTTTCTAGATTTTGGATAACCCTTTATCTGATATGTCATTTGCAGATATCTTCTCCCATTCTGTTGGTTGCCTTTTAGTTTAGTTCATTGTTGCCTTTGTTGTGCGGAAGCTTTTTATCTATATGAGGTCTCAATAGTTCATTTTTGCTTTTGTTTGCCTTGCCTCTGGAGATACGTCAAGTAAGAAGTTGCAGTAGGTAAGGTCAAAGAGGTTGTTGCCTGCTTTCTCCGCTAGGATTTTGATGGCTTCCTCTCTTACATTTAGGTCTTTCATCCATTTTGAGGTTTTTTTGTGTGTGTAAGGTGGAAGAAAGACATCTAAGTTCATTTTCTTGCATGTCGCTGTCCGATTTTCCCAGCACCCCTTGCTGAAGAGACTGTCTTGATTCCATTGGATATTCTTTCCTGCTTTGTCAAAGATTAGTTGGCCATACATTTGTGAGTCCATTTCTACGTTCTCTATTCTGTTCCATTGATCTGAGTGTCTGTTTTTGTGGTAGTACCATGCTGTCCTGATGATTACAGTTTTATAATACAGCTTGAGGTCCAGAACCATGATGCCTCCAGGTTTGGTTTTCCTTTTCAACATAACTTTGGCTCTTTGGGGTCTTTTGTGGTTCCATACAAATTTTGGAATTTTTTTTTTTTTTAGCTCTGTGAAGAATGCTCTTGTTATTTTCATAGGGATTGCATTGAATATGTAGATTGCTTTGGGTAGTATCGATATTTTAACAATATTTGTTCTTCCAATCCATGATCATGGAATGTTTTTCCATTTTTTGTGACTTCTTCAATTTCTTTCATATGCTTTCTATAGTTTTCATTGTATAGATTTTTCACCTGTTTATTCCTAGGTTTTTATGGGGTTTGGTGCAACTGTGAATGGGATCAATTCCTGATCTCTCTTTTTGCTGCTTCATTATTTGTGTATAGAAATGCAACCAATTTCTGTACATTGATTTTATACCTTGTGCCTTTCTTGAATTCATGAAATCAGTACTAGCAGTTTTTTGGTGGAGTCTTTTAGGTTTTCCACATAGAGTATCATGTCGTCTGTGGAAGAGTAGAAGTTTGACTTCCTCCTTGCCATTATGGATGATTTTATTTCTTTGCGTCGTCTGATTGCTAAGGCTAGGACTTCCAACACTATATTGAATAAGAGTGGTGAGAGTGGACATCCTTGTCATGTTCCTGACCTTAGGGAGAAAGCTTTCAGTCTTTTCCCATTAAGGTTGATATTAACAGTGAGTCTTTCATATATGGCCACTATGAACTTGGGGTATGATCTTTCTATCCCTACTTTCTTGAGGATTATTATCAAGAAAGGATGCTGTATTTTGTCAAATGCTTTTTCAGCATCTATTGAAAGGATCATGTGATTCTTATCCTTTCTTTTATTAATGTGATGTATCACACTGACTGATTTGTGGATATTGAGCAGCCCTACATTACAGGAATAAATCCCGCTTGATTGTGATGAATAATTCTTTTAATGTATTGTTGGATCCACTTGGCTGGTATCTAGTTGAGAATTTTTGCTTCCATGTTAACCAGGGAGATTGTTCTAGTTTTCCTTTTTAGTGGGGGTCTTTGTGTGGTTTTTTAATCACGATAATGCTGGACTCATAGAATGATTTTGGAAGTTTTCCTTCCATTTCTATTTTTTTGGAACAGCTTCAAAAAAATAGGTGTTAACTCCTCTTTAAATATTTTGTAGAATTCCTTTGGAAAGTCATCCAGCCCTAGAATCTTGTTTGTCAGGAAATTGTTGATTAATTGATTCAATGTCTTCAATGGTTATGGGTCTTTTCAAGTTTTCTATTTCTTATTGTTTCAGTTTTGGTAGTTTATGTTTCTAGGAATTTTCCATTTCCTCCAGATTGCCCAATTTATTGGCATATAATTATAATATTCTCTTATTATTGTTTATATTTCTGCAGTGTTCCTTGTGATCTCTCTGCTTTCATTTGTGATTTATTTATTTGGGTCCTTTCCTTTTTCTTTTTGATCAATCTGGCTAGGCCATCTGGCTAACAAAATCAATTTTGTTAATTCTAAGAACCAGCTCCTGGTTTCATTGACCTGTTTTACTGTTTTTTGATTTGGATATCATTACTTTCTGCTGTAATTTTTATTATTTCCCTTCTTCTGCTGGTTTTGGGTTTATTTGCTGTTCTTTTTCCAGCTCTTTTAGGTTTAGTTTAGGTGGTGTGTTTGAGACCCTCCTTTCTTCTTTAGGAAGGCCTGCATTGCTATATACTTCCCTCTTATGACTACTTTTGCTGCATCCCACAGGTTTTGGATTGTTGTGTTTTCATTTTCATTGGCTTCCATGTACTTTTGAATTTCCTCTTTAATTTCTTGGTTAGCCCTTTCATTCTTTAGTAGGATGTTGTTTAGTCTCCAAGTATTTGTCATCTTTCCAAATTTTTTCTTGTGGTTGATTTTGAGTTTCATAGTGTTGTGGTCTGAAAATATGCAAGGTATGATTTCGATCTTTTTGTAGTTGTTGAGGGCTGATTTGGACCCAGTGTGTGACCTGTTCTGGAGAATGTTCCATGTGCACTCAAAAAGAATATGTATTCTGCTGCTTTGGATGAAATGTTCTGATTATATCTGTTAAGTCCATCTGGCCCAGTGTGTCATTCAGAGCCATTGTTTTCTTGTTGATTTTCTGCTTAGATGATCTGTCCACTGTTGTAAGTGGGGTATTGAAGTCCCCCACTATTATGGTATTATTATCAATGAGTTTATGTTTCTGATTATTGATTTATATATTTGTGTTCTCTCATGTTGGGGGATAAAATATTTACAATTGTTAGATCTTCTTGGTGGATAGACCCCTTAATTACGATATAATGCCCCTCTTTATCTCTTGTTACAGTCTTTATTTTAAAATCTACTTTACCTAATATAAGTATGGCTACACCAGATTTCTTTTGATGACCATTAGCATGACAGATGGTTCTCCATCCCCTTTCTTTCAATCTACAGGTGTCTTTAGGTCTAAAATGAGTCTCTTTAAGTATCATATAGATGGGTCTTGTTTTCTTATCCATTCTGATACCCTACGTCTTTTGACTGGAAAATTTAGTCCACTGACATTTACAGTGAGTAATGAAAGATAGAAATTTAGCGCCATTGTGTTGCCTGTTGAGTTGGTGTTTTTGATGATACTTTCTGGTCCTTTCTAGTCTTTGTTGCTTTTGGTATTTTTTGTTTTGTTTTGTCTTTTCTCCATTCAAAGAGTGCCCCTTAAAATTTCTTGCAGGGCTGGTTTAGTGGTCACAAACTCCTTTAGTTTTTGTTGGTCTGGGAAACTCTTTATCTCTCTATTTTGAATGCCAGCCTTGCTGGATTAAGAATTCTTGGCTGAATATTTTTTCTGATTCAGCACATTGAGTATATCCTGACACTCCTTTCTGTCCTTCTAACTCTTTCGGGATAGGTCTGCTGCAAACTTGATCTGTCTTCTCTTATAGATTAAGGACTTTTTTCCCCTGCTGCTTTCATAATTCTTTCCTTGTCTGTGTATTTTGTGAGTTTGACAATGTATGCCTTGGTGATGGTTGGTTTTTGTTGAATCTAGTGGAAGTTCTCTGTGCTACTTAGATTTTAATGTCTATGTCCTTCCCCAGTTTAGTAAAGTTTTCTGCTATAATTTACTCACATAAACCTTCTGCCCCTTTTTCTCTCTTTTCATCTTCTGGGACTCCTATGATTCAGATATTATTCCTTTTTAATAAATCACTGACTTCTCTAAATCTTGTATTGTGCTCTTTTGGCTTTGTTTGTCTTTTTTTTCTGCTTCATTATTCTCCATAATTTTGTCTTCTAAATCACTGATTCACTGCTCTCTTTTGTCCATTTTGCTGTCATGGCATCCATTCAAGATTGCATCTTGGTTATAGCATTTTAAATTTGTTCTGAATAGATTTTCTTTTGTCTTCCCATTGTTCTTAGCACATTTTAAAGCACTTTCAAAGTAATTTCCTTTGAACCTTTCAGTAAATTGGCAAGGCTTTAAATTTGACCATTAAAAAAGAAACAATTTAAGAAAAATTTAGTTTATATTAGTGGTCATAAAACATCATCATTTGTATATAATAATGTCACTTTTCCCCCCTAAAGAGTTATTCCAAGTATGATACTAGTAATGATCACCAAATTATATGGCACTTTCAACATCTCGTGTACTCTGAGTTTTATCTATATATCTATATTTATGTACCTTGCTTCCAAACTTTTGATGGACATAAAAGTTATTTTTAAATAAGGAAATATAATTAATTGGTACATGAGCTACCATTTTGTGAGCCTATACATTTTCAATTCCTTAATTTCAGAATTGATTGCTCTTTTCTTGATGCCTTTTTAAAGGCATGCCTTCAGCCTTTCCTTTTTGAGAAGATAACCCTGAAATGGATTAAGCAGGGCTTGAAATTATAGTAAAGGCCATGGGGAAAAGTTTCTAGAACTCTGGCAAATAGTGGAACTATTTCTTCCATGTGATATATATGCATTAATACAATGTGAGTATAATGGCATTTTCGTTACTCTAAACTCCCACTTAGTCGTTCAGAGTTATTTTTTCATTTTTAAATAATTTTCATATTACATGTCCAATTGTTAATACTTGCTTTATATATTGAAGTGTTTAAATGTGGTTGCACATATGTTCACAACTTTTATATTATCTTTATGATATCATTATATATAGTTACCTTCTTTGTCTCCTATGGGATCCAATGTTGGTGGACCTGTTTCCAGGGCCTCAGCTGGGCATGAATCCTCTCTGGTGCCTGGATAGACAGACCTGCCTTTATGACCTCAGCCAGTAGGTCACAGGGCTGCTTCAGGATCTGAAGTCATGCTGCTTTCTAGTGTGTCTGCCTTCAGGTGTTTTCCACCTTGTCCCTGAGGGGACAGTACTGCTCCTAGACCATGGCTAAGAGGAACTGGAGCTGCATATAGGGCCTTTCCATAATGTGCTAACTGAAGTCAGCAGGTCTGCCCCACTGGGCCTGGATGAGTGTGTTTCCTGCATAGTTCCTGTGCAATCAGGACTCTTCCCAACTCCAGAGGAGAGGGACTAGAGCCCAGTTAAAGAGGAGTTTCAGGATACACAGACAAAATTGGATGGGCCTGCCTCAGTGTGTATATCTTCTGTGCTGTCTCTGTAAGGACAGTGCTGCTTCTGGACCATGACTGAGAGGAGCTAGAGCCAGGTGACTGAATGCTTCAGGACCTACAATGAAAGACAGAGTTTGGAAGGCCTGTTACCTAAGGCACAGGGACACAGGACATGACTCTTCCCAGCCATGTCCCTAGCAGATGGCTCTTGTGGCAGGACCGAGTTCAAACAGGCTATGGCTGAATCCACGGGGTCAGTGCTGTTTCTAAGTCTGTAACTAGGACCATGAGCCTACCACCTGGGCATGGGCCTGACTTCTCAAAAAATCTGGATTCCAGAGCCCCCACACATGTACTTATTTCCATGAATAGCCGCCAAAGTAGTATTGCTGAGGGGGAACAAAATTGAGGAACACTTTACTCTGCCATCTTGTGGATGTCACCGCATAAATGTGGTTTAATGTAATCAAATTAATACACCTTTTCCTTTGTTGTTAGTGGTGTGTGTGTGTGTGTGTGTGTGTGTTATTCTGAAACTATAATAATTTTATCAAGGTAAAAATTACCAATTAGCTCATTGATTGGAGGTAGAAATGAATTTATCAATTTTTTATAATTAAGTGACATAATACTATTGGTCTCTCTAAGAAAAACATGTCTTTCTCTTTACTTACATTGATTTTATGGTACTTCAGTAGAGTTTTAAATATTTTCTAACATAGGTTTTGAAATTTTTGTTTGATTTATTCTGAGGCATATTTTTAACTATATATAGCACTTATTTATAATATATTCTAAATTAGCACTTTTTTTGAAAATAAAGCTATGGATTTATTTCATAAGTATTTAAAATGCTAAAGATTAATGGGGTGCCTAGGTGGCTCAGTTGGCTAAGCGCCAGACTTTGGCTCAGATCATGATCTCGGGATTTGTGAGTTCAAGCCCTGCGTCAGGCCCTGTGCTAATAGCTTAGGGCCTGGAGCCTGTTTCAGATTCTGTCTCCCTCTCTCTGCCCCTCACCTGCTCGCATTCTGTCTGTCTGTCTGTCTCTCTCTCTCTCAGAAATAAACAAATGTTAAAAAAATAAATAAAATGTTAAAGATAATAAAAAATCTGTTTATGAATGTGGAAATGGAAAGGATATTGTAGCCCTATGTGTTATTAAAATATATGAGGCAAAACTTCACTGTATAAAAGAGTTTGGGACTACAAAACTAAGACAGATTAGTTTAGTATAGCTAATAGTATAGCTCAAAGAGGCACCTGGGTGGCTCAGTCGGTGACGTGGCTGACTTCAGCTCAGGTCATGATCTCACAGTTCATGGGTTCGAGCCCGACATCAGGCTCTGTGCTGACCGCTCAGAGTCTGGAGCCTGCTTCTGATTCTGGGTCTCCCTCTCTCTGACCCTCCTCCGCTCATGCTCTGTGTGTGTGTCTCTCTCTCTCAAAAAATAAAAAAGTTAGTAGTATAGCTCAGAATTACAAGGCTCTTTAGCTATAATTGTGGTACTGATTTGTACTAGTGGAAAAATTAACCACCATTCAGTAAACTTTTTTTTAAGAACTATCTAGCTGTATGGGAAAAAATAACATAAGGGCATATTTCTATCACCCTCTAGAAGTAAATTGTAGATATTTTAAATAAAACATATGGGAACCTAACATTAGATCAGGAAGAAAGTTTCTCAGTGTAACTCAACAGAAATAAGCCAAACAAAGGCTTGGCTTAAGTAGTATTATAAGCATAGCTGGTGGGACAGTAAACATGATCTTCTGCAAAGAAAATAGGTACTCTTTTGCTTAACTTAAAATCTGTATATCTTTGTTCCTTAAATTCCATTCAGGAGAATATTCCTCATTGATATCCTCATATTAGGTAGTAAGGTTGTCAACAAGGTTGCTTACTGAAAATAATGTAATTATAAATAAATAATGAAATTATTTAATGTGAAGTTATATCCATGAAATGGAATATTATACTCCTCAAAAGCAATGAAATAGTGTTAGGGGTACAGACAATAGAGTGTGACAGCATGTTTTTAAGGGAGAAAAATAAGGCATGCTGTCAGATAGATTCATATAGATTGCAAGTATGCCCACATGTGATTGTTTATACATATGCATAAAATATATATCCCATATTGATACTGATAGCAATATCAGCAACATTTATTCTCCTGTTGCTATAACACTATTGTTTTAATTAGTATAGTTCCATATCTTAATTTTTCTTTAAACGACCTTATGTCAACCCAACCTCATGCTTCACAAAAAATTCTTGATTAATTTGTACATAATTACTCTTTCAATTAATTTTATGATTAGGTTGTGAGGTTCCATGAAATTCAGATGGGATTTTAAAAGGCATTAATTTGGATTTACAGAACGATTTACAAGAATTGATCTCTACATAAAACTGACACATCCCCACAGTTAAATAACTAGTTTTTAAGACTCTTCATTTTTTTATAAACCTTCTTGGAATGTCTCCATAAAATGCTTGTCCCACTTATTATAAACTAAGAAAATTTTAATTTGCATCTTATAAATGTTTGATACATTAGTTTTGTTGCTGTGATGAGATGCATCATTTTCTACTGTAAGTTTTAATTGGTTGTTGCTCTTGTGTAGAAATCATTGAATTTGTATGTTGAACTTGTATACAGTAGTCTTGTTGAATTTTATTATTTCTATGCATGTTAAATGTGTTGATTCATTTTTCTTATGTTTATAGTAAAAGCTATATATTTTCTGCTTTTGTCTATTTTTTATATTGGTACTCTGCCTTAAATCATGCTTTGTAAAATCAATTGGTCAGTAATCAAGCTAGTTCTTTGTTCTGAAAGAGTTTGTATAGATGATAATTGTCCTTTCCTTGAAGATTCCATAAAGATATCTGTACTTTTGGTAATTTTGTGTATGTGTGCATGTTTTAATATTTAAAATTTGTTATTAATAATTTTTGGTATTCTCTAGAAGTTTGATCAGGTTATCATTTTAACTAGGTTTTCAATTTTACTACTATAAATTTATCAATTTTGCTCTTAAAATTTTTACTTCTTTTTTTCTACTGGTACTTAATTACTATTTTTGTTTTTTACCTCCTTGTGATTGCTCCAGGTGTCTTTTCTCTCCCTCAGTGATTAAATTGCAAATTTTCTAAATCATTGTACTTGTCACATACAACCTAATTTACTTTTCTCCATAATTTTCTGCTCTTTTGTTTTTTAACAGTTCTAATTTGTTTTTTAGGTTTTTATTTGATTCTGGAAGAATTTGTAAGTTGGATCTGTGGTTCACTAATTTTTCAACTATGTATAATCTGCTCTTTACCTATTTATTTTGTTTACATATCAAGTAAATTTTTTATTCATTCGATCTATCAATAATTTCTTATCATCTGTTTTTGCTTTATAGCATCCTGTTTTAATTTCAGTCATGATTTCTTTTATTGTCTCACATACAAATTTTAAAGCTCTCTTCTGATTTTTCTCATAACTTTAATTTCTTTCAACTTAATAACTCTTTATTGTTGTGCTTCTGTGATAATATTGGCCTTCCTCAGATCATTTTCATCTCAATTTCCGTGAATCCTTAACATCCTGTCTTTTGGTATCTCTAGCTGTTTCTTCTGTGGCTATAGTGGGGTGACCTCTTGGGAAGGTTGACTTCTAAGTGTTCCCACATGGGACTGTGCCACCTTACTGGGATGGCTTGCCTGTGGCAAGCCCCAGGCTTACTCTGCAATATCACTTGTCATGGATGTGCTATAGCTACAGGGTCCTGTGAATCCCTCTTACTTTTCACAAGTTTGCATGTGTATCACTAATCTTAATTTTCATATATGTTCTGTCATTTTTCAAGTTGCATGTAGGTGAGGGAGATTTGAACATGAGTTTATTTCCTGGAAATACAAAATTACCATAATACTTTAATAATGAAAAAAACAAGTTTTTAAGTTTAGAGTTTCTACACAGTGCATGAAATGTATTAATTTCCTCATAACTATTGGTTGCACTGAATAGAATTTTATTGTTTGAGGCAATTTAATAAGTATAGATCATGATACTTAATCACATTTATGATTTTCAAAATCAGACATTCCTTCATTACTATTTATTTCCAGATCACACACATTCTTATAATGAGATATGTTTTTGCTCTACTGTGTCACAGAATATGCCATAGTCCAACGCTCTAGTCACAGAATCTAGATCCATGACATACGTGTCTTTACATGGAAATTCTAACTAGCATTCATTTGTCATCACTTTCACATGTTATCTGTCCTTTACACTGAGAAGTATATAACTTTCTAGAATGCCTTTTTTCATTGACATATTCAAAAATCACAATTAGATATTATGAATCAAAACACACATTTACTTAGCAAAGGGGGAATTTTCTCTTCTAATAGTTTTTGCACTGTTATACATGCCCATGGTTGGAAACTCACTCTAACTTGGCCCCTTTTTCAGATGATTGCATTTTTCTTGTCTCTTGCTCCATGAGTTCTGTAAGAGACTTTGCCCAAAGTAATAGGATTAGTTCTGAAGATAAATGAAGAAGTTTGCTTTTGGTACGAACTCAGAAGTTAGCCTTATTTAACTGTAATCATTCCTTAAAGTATTTATTTGAGCAATTTAGTATTGTTACATATTGGGCTTTCTCAATGAAAGGCAGATTATTAATATACTTCTCATATGCAGAATGCTCTTTTCTAGTTTGAACTGCAGAGAGACCAGAAGATAAGAAAAATGTTAACCTAGTTTAAGAAAGGTAAAGTAGTATTTTACAGACCTGGTCAAGTAGTTCTAGCTCAGGCCAGTTGCATTCTCTAAATTTTGGAGCTCATTCTCCTTCTATATACTCTGCATTCTGTGAAATACTGGCCACAGGCCCATGACCATTATGTTCACTCAAAGATTTTAGAGGATACCTTCTCAGAAGTACATCTTATTTAAATAGGAGATAGAGCAGCCTGGAGAAATTGAGTAATAGTGCAGTTAAACGTTAAAATAATGGGTCTTTTTATTTCATTTTATACCAGATAAATTACATCAGAGTGATGCTCCTGCAATTTTAGATTTACATCTCTTTTCCTTTTCTTCTCTTTGTTAGTTGCTGTGGTGTATGTATTGACTACCTAAGACTTTCCTCAGCCACTAAGAAGCTTTTATTTACTTATTTTTTTTGGTTGGTTTTATTTTGAAATAATTGGGATCATGTTTGCCAGAATGCAAATTTATGAATGAACTATTATACTACATGATAAAGTCACCATTGTTCATTACCAGGGATATTTTGCTGCTTTAAATCCCCACTGTTAATAAAGGAGGTGATTTGGGAGCCAGCGCAGAATCTGTGCAAGGAGAAAGTATCTTACTGAAAGTTTTAATATTTCTATACTCATTTTGGTGGGGCTTGTGGAAAAAACATTCATAAGAAATTACCTTGTATTAGTTTGTGGTCTAATTACACAGCATGACACAGTTTTGAAATTCATTTGAGGAAAAGAAATATCTTTTTCCTGCCTGAATCTCACATTGAGGGTCAATTTTGTTTTCATGTGATGAGTAGCCAACACAGAGACCACCATCCACACAATTTTCTTGGAAGGCAAGATCTGAAAGTTAAGTTCTGAAAAAGGGAAATTGTCCAGAGGATGGTTTGAACTCATACTTTACACTTTTTACTAGAATACAGTTTTTTGGATACTTAAATGTGGAGAATTAAACTATAAAATCACTGAAGAAAACACTGATTTTTAAAAATAACCTTGGAATATAGAAGATTTTTCTTGGAATGTTAAAAATTGATGAAAGCATATAAGGTGAGCTATTTAACAGGTAACTGGCAAATAGGAAAAAAATAATTGTGATATAATGTCGAAATATATGTATGATTATATAATATATATGATAAAACCTAATTATATATAGTTACATATTCTTTTTTTTTTTAACTTTATAGTTTATTGTCAGGTTGGTTTCCATATAACACCCAGTGCTCTTCCCCACAAGTAGCCTCCACCAAGACCATCACCCCCCTTTACCATTTCCCCTTCCCCCCTCAGTTTGTTTTCAGGATTCAAGAGTCTCTCGTGTTTTGTCTCCCTCCCTCTCCCTAACTCTTTTTCATATTCTTAATAGAAAAAGGAAAAATACCTTACTGAAATTTTATTAAAAATGCAAATGGTCTTTAAAAAACAAGATTTCAATCTCAAATAGAAAATTCTGAAACTTAAAAAACAAAATTATAAATACAGATTTGATGTATTTAACAAATGGAATTATATATACAACATAAAAGAATGAATTTCCAAGATTTCCAGGAACATGGTGTTGCATAAGAAAGTCAATAACAAAAGTCTTGATATTACATGATTTTATTTATATTCAATAATTTAAAGTCCAAAATACACAAAACTTTTGTGGTAAAAGTCAGAATGTGTTTATCTCTGGGGAAGCTGGATTTCAAAAAAAAGCAAGAGAGATTCTGGGGGTACTGGTTAGGTTCTATGCTTTATTTTGGGTGGTGGTTACACAGGTGTATATATATGTAAAATTCTTTGAGCTGAACACTTTTTTATATACAAAATAAGACTCAATTATAAAAAAATTCAATGAGATATATTTTTACCTCAGATTAGCAAAGATAATATAATATTGAAGTATATATTGAATAATTTTGTCTAATAATATATCTAGTAATATATATGATATGATTAATACATAGATACATAAATCAAAAGTTAATGTGCTATTCCATTAGGAACTGTGAGGAAATAGACTCCTATTCATGGTTGGATTGTAAATTGGTATGGCATCTGTAGAGTGCAATTTAATAATATCTATCAATATTACAAATGACCATTACATAAATGTAAACTAAACATATGAAACACTGCTCATAATTCAAAAGGATGAAAGAAATCTAAATGTCAGTCAGCTGGCTATTTAAGTAATCCATACCTGGGAGCAGCAGCTGTGAAAATGAATGGGAGAGCTCTTTATATACCATTATGGAATAACTTCTAAGATATATTAAGTAGAAAAAGCAAAGAACACATAAATGTGCATAATATATCACTATTTTATGTTAACAGTGGAGTAAGCTAAGAGACAATTTGCTTGTACATACATAAAATATTTCCATGGCCAAATGATAAAAAAATAAAACCCAGTAGTATGCTGCCTACAACAGACTCACTTCAGCCTTAAAGGCACACATAGGCTAAGAGTGAAAGGGATGGAAAAAAGAAAATTCAAACAAATGGTACCAAGGAAAAGCAGTGGTAGCTATACTTAGGAAAAAAACAAAGAAACAAACTAAAAATGCATAAAAATAGAGAAGATAGTTTTATATAATGATAAAGAGGTCAACCATCAGGAGATAAAATAGTTGTAAATATTTATGTGCCCAACATTGGAACACCCTAATTTATAAAGCAAAACAAACAGAGCTAAAGGGAGAAATAAACTAATGATAGCTGGGGGATTTAATACCTCACTCTCAACAATGGATAGATCATCTGGACAAAGAATCATAAGGAAAACAGGGGATTTGAACAATGCCATAGACCAAATGGATCTAACAGACATAAACAAAACGTCCTATCCAACAACAGCAGAATATACATTCTTCTCAAGTGTACAAGGAACATTTTTTGAAGGGTATAAGCCATATGTTAGGCCATAAAACAAGTCTTCGTGACATCAAAAAGACAAATACTTCCACCTGTCTTTTCTGACTACAATGGCCACAACAGAAATCACCAACAAAGGAAAACTGAAAAATTCAGAAACACGTGGAAATTTACTAACACTCTTCTGAGTAACCACTGGATCACAAAAGAATAAAAAGGAAAATAAAAAAAGTTTCTTGAGATAAACTGATGTGAAAACATACCAGAACATATGAGATGCACCAAAAGTTGATCTAAGAAGGAAGTTCATAAGAATAAATGCCTATACTAAGAAGCAAAGAATATTTCAAGTAAACAACCTAACTCTACATGGTAGAGAAATAGTAAAAGAACAAACTCAACCCAAGGTTAGCATTATAAAATAAATAATAAACATTAGAGCAAAAAATAAAATAAAATAAAATAGACAACCAAAAAAAATTAGAAAAGATTAACCCAGCTAAGAGTTGGTTCTTTGGAAAGATATACAAAATTGACAAACCCATTGTTAGACTAACAATGAAAAGTGAGAGAAGACCCAAATCAACAAAATTATAAATGAAAAAAAGAGACATTACAACTAATGCCAGAGAAATATAAAGGTTTGTAAGCGACTACTGTGAACAATACATGCCAACAAACTGTACAACCTAGAAGAAATGGACACTATCTAAGAAACATACAACCTACCAAGACTGAATAAGGAAGAAATAGACCTATTACTAGTAAGGAGACTGAATCAGTAATTAAACATCTTCCAATGAAGGAAAGCCCAGGATCAGATGGCTTCCCAGGTGAATTTCACCAAATATTTAACAGAGTGTTAACACCAATCTTTCTCAAACTCTTCCAAAACATTGAAGAGGATGGGACAATCTCAAACTCAATTTATGAGACCAGCATTATCTCAGTACCAAAACCAGGAAAGGACACTACTAGAATAAAACTACATGCCAATATCCCTAATGAATATAAATGCAAAAATTCTCAACAAAATACTAACCAACCGTATTCACCAACACATTAAAAGGATCATTTACCATGAGTAAGTGGGCTTTATCTCTGGCATGCATATCCCTTGGTTCAACATATGCAAATCAATCAATATGATATATCACATTAGTAGAATGAAATGAAACAATCATGTCAATATCTCAATGGGTGTAGACGAAGTATTTGAAAAAGTTTACCACCCATCAATGATAAAATTTCTTAAAATAGGTATAGAAGGAATGAATCTCAAATCTTGAAGACATTATGCTAAATGAAATAAGTTTGAGAAAGACACATACTATATGATCTCACTTATTAGAGAAATTACAGAAACGAAAACAACACTAAACTTATAGAAAAAAGATTAGACATGTGGTTATCAAAAAAAAAGGTGTCTTGGAGGAAAGTGGTCCAAAGATATAAATTTTTGGTTATAAGATAAATAAGTTCTAGGGCTTTAATGTATGTGATGACTGTAGCTAAAACCATCAAATGATTTATAGGAAAAATGTTAAAGTAAATCCTAAGAGGTCGCATCATAAGGAGATTTTTCCCTTTTTCCTTTCCTTTTTGTTTTCTTTTTTCTTATTTTTTTTGTCTCTGAGAAGATAGATGTTAGTGAAATCTTTGTGGTAATCATTTCATAGTATATGTAAATTAAATTATATGCCTTAAATTTATACAGTGACATATATCAGTTATTTAACAAAAAAAGCTGGTTGGAAACATTGTTTAAATTTTTACAAATTCTAAAAGCGTACACACAAAAAAATGGTAAGGTTAATTTCCCCCAGGAAGAGAAAGTTATGGAACTGAGGGGGAAGGGTGAGAGAAAAAAAAAAGTGTGCATTTTTTATGACTACATTTTTGAAATACAGTACAGAGCATACTCAAAATATTAAAAATAACTAACTATAAAAACTGAAAATATTGTCTAAGTCTGAGAACAGCGGAGGCCTCTGGAGTAAGGCATGGGTGGTGATAGCACAGAGGGGCAAAAGAATATGTTTATGCTACACACTTTGCTATGTTTTGAGATTTGTCTCTTTATATATTATACCTACTAATATTTTTTATAGTCAATTTTAGACATTTTGTAGAACACTGAGAAAAAGTAAATGACTTGGGAAGCACAAGTAATGAAGATCATCATCCCTGAATGATTTTAAAGCAAGTTCCTATGGAGAAATAGATAAGGCCCCCAGCATAAGAATGTTACTTCTCCTGAGAGACAAGAGTGACATAAGAACTATATATACATCACCTAGAAGAAAATCTGGCATCTTAGACAAGAAGAAGATCAGGAACTGAGACTTTGGGACCCTTGTCTGATGCAAATAAACTTCAACTATTTCGTTGTGAACAAGTACTATAATATAATATCAACCTTCCCAATAGCAATTTAGTTTGTCATTTTCAAAAAAGAATTTTAGGGGCACCTGGGTGGCTAAGTCTATTAATCTCGGACTCTTGATTACAACTCAGGTTGTGATCTTGTGATTTGTGAGTTGAAGCCCTGCGTTGGGGTCTGTGCTAACAGCACAGACGCTACTTGGAATTCTCTCTTTCCCTCTCTCTCTGCCCCTCCCTATCTCTCTCTCAAAATAAATAAATAAACTTAAAAATAACTACTAGCTAAATAAAAATGAGTTTAAAATTCAAAGGACAATATCTTACAAACTCTTGAATAAGAAAAGGGAAAAAAATAGAAAATGTAGAGCCTTGAGTTAGCCTTCATAAAATTAAGGTTGGGGGCTGGCATTTTGTTCTTCTCTCACTGAATCTGTAACTATTTTTTTTCTCAGTTTCTGATACTTTTCTCCTTCTCTTTTCTGTCCAGGGCTGCCTTGTGTTTATATAACACAGTAAGCCTCCTAATGGTCACTATGAAATTACTGTCAGGTATTGGATCTATAGGACCTTAGTTTATTAGTTCAGCTGCTCATAGAAAACTAACTGGATTTGTCAGTGGTCTAACTTATAGACCTCCAGGGAAAAGATTCATAGTAACTCAGCCAAGACATTGGTTGCCTTTGGATCAGAGGTATATCCAAATCCTTACACCAGTAACCACCATGGGGTAAGATGTGAAGATTACTTTGTATAATTATATCAGAAAATGCTGTGAGCAAAGGAAGATGACCTTGTAATGGCAGTGGGTTTTATTCTACTGGCTTGGTATATTGTACTTATCAAGCTGACTCTATGTGTACATGGAAACAATTGTCATTTCAATAGGTGATTTACTTATTTTGTAACTGACCATTTGTTTTCTTTATATAATTCTGAATTTTTAATGTGGAGGTCCTGGCAAAGGGTAAGGAAGCTGCCCTTCCCACATAGGGCACCCAAAGTCTCTTCCATCTGGCTGTTCTTAAGTTTCAGTGTTTGCCCTTCTAACACCACCCCTCCCCCCAGCCACTCTTATGGGAAGTTTTTGCCTTCCACAGTTTCACTGATTTGGGATTTACCGAGGAGGTCTGGAAGCCCATCCACCTCCTCCTGATGATTCGTCATAAGATTCATAGTGGCCTAACTGTACCTCACAGTGCCTACATCATTCACCTCATGTCATCCTGTCATGCAAGCAGTTTATGCAGTCACCTTAGGAGAAGAATGGGCAGCTGGCCCAACCGAGATCCTAAGTGCTGACTCAGAAGTACTCATGGGATAGAAATTTCTGCTAATTGAAGGAATCCATCAGTTGAATGCTCAGAGATACAGACCCTAGACTGCAGATCCCCAGCCTGGAAGCCCTGCCCTGCCTGTCTCTGAACACCAGGGGCCAGGGAGGCTGTGCTCACCCTTGAGGAGCTCCGAGAACTGCTGGATGTGTGGGTGCACAGCTGTGCATGGAAGGCAGCATCCTCTTCTCAAGGGGGACATGAGAAAGTCTATTTAAAGAGAAAGGACCCAAATAGATAAAATCACAAATGAAAGAGGAGAGATCACAACCAACACCACAGAGATACAATTATTAGAGAATACTATGAAAAATTATATGCCAACAAACTGGACAATCTGAAAGAAATGGACAAATTCCTAGACACCCACACACTACCAAAACTAAAAATGGAAGAAATAGAAAATTTGAACAGATTCATAAACAGTGAAGAAATTGAATTGGTTATCAAAAATCTCCCAACAAATAAGAGTTCTGGTCCAGATGGCTTCCCAGGAGAATTCTACCAGCCATTTAAAGCAGAGTTAATACTTATTCTTCACAAAACTGTTCCAAAAAAAAATGGAAATAGAAAGAAAGCTTCCAGATTCATTCTATGAAGCCAGCATTACCTCGATTCCCAAACTAGACAAATACCCCACAAAAAAGGGGAATTACAGGCCAATAGCCTTGATGAACATGGATGCAAAAATTCTCAACAAGATATTAGCAAATTGAATTCAACTGTATATTAAAATAATTCTTCACCATGATCAAGTGGGAATCACTCCTGAGCTGCAGGGCTGGTTCAATATTCACAAATCAATCAATGTGATACATCACACTAATAGAAGAAAGGGTAAGAACCATATGATCCTGTCAATAGATGCAGAAAAAGCATTTGACAAAATACAGCTCCCTCTCTTAATAAAAAGCCTCAAGAAAGTCAGGATAGAAGGAACATACCTAAACATCATAAAAGCCATAAATGAAAGACTCACAGCTAATATCATCCTCAAGGGTAAAAAGCTGAGAGCTTTCCCTCTGATATCAGGAACACGATGGGGATGTTCACTCTCACCACTGTTGTTTACATAGTGTTGGAAGTCCTAGAGTCAGCATTCAGACAACAAAATGAAATAAAAGGCATCCAAGTTGGTAAACAAGTCAAACTTTCAGTCTTTGCAGATGACGTTGTACTCTACATGGAAAACCCAAAAGACCCAAAAGACTCCACACACAAAAATACCTGCTAGAACTGATACATGAATTCAGCAAAGTCAGGATATAAAATCAAGGTACAGAAATCGGTTGCATTTCTACACACCAATAATTAAGCAACAGAAAAAGATATCAAAGAATAGATCCTATTTACAATGGCACCAACAATAAAATACCTAAGAATAAACCTAACCTAAGAGGTAAAATATCTATATGCTGAAAACTGTAGAAAGCTTATTAAAGAAATTGAATAAGACACACACACACAGACAAATGGGAAAACATTCCATGCTTATGGATTGGCAGACCAAATATTGTGAAAATGTCAATACTACCCAAAGCAATCTACACATTCAATGCAATCCCAATCTAGATAGCACCAGCATTCTTCACAGAGCTAGAACAAACAATCCTAAAATTTGTATGGAGCCAGAAAAGACCCTGAATACCTAAAGCAATCCTAAAAAAAAAAAACCAAAGCGAGAGGCATTACAATATCAGACTTTAGCCTCTACTACAAAGCTGTAGTCATCAAGACGTATGGTATTGGCACAAAAACAAACACACAGACCAATGGAGTAGAATAGAGAATCCAGAAATGGACCCACAAATGTATGGCCAATTAATCTTTGACAAAGCAGGAAAGAGTATTCAATGGGAAAAAATCAGTCTCTTTAGCAAACGGTGCTAGTAGAACTGGACAGCAACATGAAGAAGAATGGATCTGGATGGCTTTCTTACACCACCCACAAAAATAAATTCAAAATGGATGAAGGACCTAAATGTGAGATGGGAAACCATCAAAAAGCCTACAGAAGAAAAAAATTAACAACCTTTTTGACCTCAGCCACAGCAACTTCTTATTAGATATGTCTCCAAAGCAGGGGGAATAAAAGCAAAAATGAACTATTGGGATTTCATCAAGATAAAAATCTTCTGCACAGCAAAGGAAACAGTCAACAAAACTCAAAAGACAACCGACAAAAGGGGGGAAGATATTTGCAAATGACATATCAGATAAAGGGTTAGTATCCAAAATCTATAAAAAGCTTACCAAACTCAACTCTCAAAAAGCAAATAATCCAGTGAAGAAATGGGCAGAAGATATGGATAGACACTTTTCCAAAGAAGACATCCAAATGACTAACAGACACATGAAAAGATGCTCAACAGCACTCATCACCATAGAAATACAAATCAAAACCACACTCAGATACCACCTTATACTGGTCAGAGTGGCTAATATTAACAACCGAGGAAACAACAGATGTTGGCAAGGATGTGGAGTAAAGGAAACCCTCTTGCACTTTTGGTGGGAATGCAAACAGGTGCAGCTGCTGTGGGAAACAATGTGGAAGTTCCTCAAAAAATTAAACATAGAATTACTCTATGACCTAGCAATAGCACTACTAGGAATTTAACTAAAGGATACAGGAGTGCCAATTCATAGGGGCACAGGTACCCTAACGTTTATAGCAGCATTTTCAACAATAGCCAAATTATGGAAAAATCCATATGTCCATCCACTTATGAATGGATAAAGAAGTGGTGTGTGTGAACACACACGCAAAATGGAATAATACTCAGCAATGAAAAAAATTAAATCTTGCCATTTGCAACAACATGGATGGAACTGGAGGGTATTATGCTAAGTGAAATATGTCAGTCATAGAAAGACAAATTTAATGATTTCACTCATATGTGGAACTTGAGAAAATTAACAGAAGTCCATAGGGACTTTAAGATGCTCTTAAATACAGAGAACAAACTGAGGGTTGATGGGGGTGGGGGGTTGGGAGAGTGGGGAAAATGGGTGTTGGGCATTGAGGAGGGCGTTGTTGGTATGAGCACTGGGTGGTGTATATAAGGGATGAATCACCAGAATCTACTCCTAAAGTCAAGACTACACTGTATATTAGATAATTTGACAATAAATAAATTTTAAAAATTAAAAAATAATAAAAGCTTTTAAAGTTGTTAAAACGTTCTGAATTTTAAAAACAGCAATAAATGAAACCCTTCTAAACACTGTTGTAGAGATATTTGGTCTTGATGGACTCTGTCTTATACTCAAGACACCTGTTCTTCATATAAGTAAGTCATAAAACATTGCTCAAACTGCACAAAATGACACTTTCTTAGATACTGTTCTAGGACAATGTGATATTCAGGCAGTAATTGTACACACTTAGCTTTGAGAATAGGGACTACAGATTATCAAGAACTCTTCCTGATGGGTATTTTCTGCTCAGAAGGACTAATGTAAGATGCTGCAGGAAGCTACAGTATTTACAACAAACTTTTTACATGGCCATGAGTAGTAGGCGAGCGTTAACACAGCAAGCAGTATTTCAAAGATCAATAGAGATTTTGCTTTTGTTAGTTCTTTGTTGAGGCTCATTTTATCAGATTGTGATAACCATACACACACACACACGTGAACTTGCATTCAGTATCTGTTAAAACACCCCAATATGGGCATGATGGCTCAGTTTAAATGGACCTAAACTACTCTTGCTTAGGGCATCCTTAATGATCCTACATCAGACGTGTTTAGTACTCGGCAATGGACTATGTGCATTCAGTCGAAATACAGAACCCAAATGGCTCTTCCTGCCAAAAGAAGCAGAATGCATGGCTCCAGCGATGGAGGGAGAGAATGCAGTCATCAGTGAAAGCACTGAAAGTAGCATACAATACAGATGGAAAGAATAAAATGTAGGAAAGCATTTCTGGGTTAACAAGGAAGTATATAACAAATATTTTGCAGAAAGTATTAGTGGGTACAGACTCCTGTATAAATCAATGAAAAACTGTAAAGACAAGAACTTTACAGAAAGGGCCCTGGATCTCAGTCTTTCTATTGTCATTGTTAACTACCTGGGACACTGGAGAACATCGTGACTGCAATAACACCAGGAGTCTAACTGAGCTATTCATGTGGGAACATGGATCAAGCATTGATTGGAATTTTGAAAAGACTGTAAATGCATATACAACTTAGTAGAATCATTACTGTAACTTGCACTACACACTCACTTCTCCATGGAACATGAGTGTGAAACTGGCCAAACATTCATATTGACCTTTCTAGGGAGAATAAAAGCTTCTATTTTTTCCCTTCAAAAAAACTTAGGTTTCTTCTAGCATTCTTGCAAAACACTAGTAAAACTAACAGTCATCACAAAGTACAGGCTTTGATATTGAGAATTGAGTTTGTTTGTTGGGCAAGGATCAAAAGTGAGATATTTAATAAATCATTGTGCTAGAAGGAGTATAAAGTTTATCCTACAAAATTTCTCAGAGTGAAAATATATTCTCTGTAAACGATTCTTCATAACAACAATAATATAAATATCTCACATTTATGGCACAATTAATAGGTTCTATGCTAAATGTTCATATTATTTCACTAGCTTTCAGGGCAGTGCTCTAAAGTAAGTTGTTACGTGATTTTACAGATGAGAAAACTGTGGCTTAGAGAGGTTATCAGTCAGGGTATTAAGAAACAAAAAATATTGACAGAGGTAGGTAGCTGAAGGAACTCCCTTTATAGAGGCATGGAAAGGGTTAAGGAAACCAACAAAGTAGGACAGTAGCTTCAGTGAAGTGCCATTATACCTCTGGGCTTGAGTGGCAAGGAGAGCAAGAAAGAGAACGACGTTACTGGAAATAAGAGTTTAAGTGGCATAAGAAGGGCCACACTGCTATCAAACCAGAATTCCTGGGTTCTTGATTCCCAGACTGGTTGTCTTTTCACTATAGCACACAATTAAACAGATGGCAATCTTAAGGTGAGCCTAGTGGCAGAGCTTTAACCAACAGGTGAAATAAAAGATCCAGTTTAGTCATGGTTAGCTTTCTCTGGGTTTAGCACCTTGACACTCCTGAAGACAAGAAGATCTGGAGCCCTAAATGCCACTAGGGTATATTAGCTAAGTACTGTGTGGTGTGTGTGTCATTTGCTCATGGAGATCAGATCCCGCTGGATGGGGTTCATGAAGAGACAGTGGGGATGCAAATCAAGGAAAAATATAAGATACTGTGAAATGGGGAATATAGACAAAGCCTGGTGCATGTTCTAACATAATGTTACAGTAATTATTTAATAAATTTTTTACTTAAACTTATTTAAAAAAAATCACACTCTGCAAAATGCTGATCTCTTTGGAGTATATTCTAGAGGCTGTCTTTTTAAAGGATGGTTGGCCCATATGAGTGTGTCCAGGGAAAGCCAGGTAGAAATTGTGAGGATCTGGAAAGCCTGCATACTAGTGAAAGAAATGGAGATAGTTAACCAGAAAGAGAAAACAAATAACTCAGTGGAATCAGGTATTAGAATGGAACTTATCCAGACTAATTACAATGGGCAAAACTGAAACCAATATGAAAAATAAAAAGATGAGAAAGCAACTTGGTTTTGATGTAAAGAAAGTGGGTCTAACTATAGTTTTAATTGCTAAATTCTGTCTAAAAATAAAGTGGGTTGTCTTGCAAGGTGGTGAGTTCTTTGTCATATGAGGTATTCCAGCAGGATGTGCTAAAAGAATTTCCTAAGCTGAAAGATCAATCAAGATGATATCAAAGACACTTTTGAAGTTTAAGAATCTGTGTAATGTAATCAAGCTAAAATATCAACTTTCAGTAACATTTCTGGCCTCTCTCTGGTCTCTTATCTTATAGAGAGATATTTGTCCAGATGGTTCAGCTTACTGAAAATGAGTTCCCAAAAGTTTCCAGGAAAGAGAGTTTTAAAATATGCTTTCTTCTCATAAGTTACATTTTTATGAATTCTAAGTAAATAATTTAAAAAACCAGCTCAATAGGATATTGCCAAAATTTAGGTAGCTTTTATTCTATTTTCATTTGATTAGCTCTCTGCAGTATACATCAACTCTTTATCCAGAATTCAAAGGGAATGAAAAGTTAACATTTCCTCCATTAGCATTCTACCATTAGCTGGGCTGAGCAGGTTAAATTTCTGCTGGTGCGCTGTGCTCTGCATAAGATAGTAGAAATCTTCATTGAGGAAGTTCTTCAGCTACAAGATATCACATCATTAATGTATCACATTGTGACTGCAGTCTTCATTTTGGATATAATGAGATAATCAACTATTATTTGGACTTGGAGCAGGTGATATGTGAGATTTGGCTTGAACAAAAGGAAATACACAGTCACCTAATGAATGACAGGGTTTCTAAAAATCAGCAGACTTGATATATCTTTTTCAAAGATGAAATTGCTATATCCAGATAGCCTGGTATAGCTCAGTACATTTCAGTGAGTCACAAGCTGCTATCTTTTTCCTTGAGTGAATTAGTGGCTCCCACTCATGATTGTAACAGGGGGCTTGCTCAGTGAGCCCCTGCTTCCTCATCAGAGAATGTCATCACCTATATTGTGGGTCTTGGAGGTCAAGGGCGGCAGACCTACAGCCAGAGACAGTAGCCCAGGCTGGCCAAGGATCAGTACACCCTTCATCTCCGTGAAGACCCTGACACCTATCAGATGGGGAGGAAGCTTTCCCCCTACCTTCTTTCTTGGTTAACACTCTTGTCTGGTTCTTTCCTATGCAATCCTTAGGCATCCAGAATCTCGAAAATCTCTCTATTACCCTTCTTCTATCAGAATTTTTCTGTAGAAGAAAGCTGGAGTATTCACACACACTAATGATGTTGTCAGGCATATTTATTAAAAGTACTCAAAGACTTAACCCAAAAGATACAAACAAATTAACTCTCAAAAGGTGATTTTAGGTGCTTATTTGGACATGAACTACATGGTATTCCTAAGATCAAATCTGTTTGTGCCTCTCTACCAACTACAGTATTTTCCAGGTTATCAAAGTATGTAATACTAGTGCCTGAGGGCATCACAGCAAACCTATTTAAATCTCTCAGATTGTGGGTTAAAATGCAAAACAGACCAACAACAGCAACTAAAAATCTGAGGCTTAAACAGATAAAGGCATTTGATTGGCACAAACCATAACTGTTCAGAGTCAAAACCAAATAAAAACTTGAGTCTTCCCTGCGTATATTCTGGGTAATGTTTGCCCACCTCTTCAAACTTCTTCTATATCCTGCATATCTCTATGATATCTGGATATTCTTCACATGTGGAAAATTTTAAAGTGGAAAATAAGATCTTTATAGTTTTGGCCATGTGATATCTAAAAGTTTATTACATTTAGTGAAATATTTTGGTGAGTGGGTATGTGTATCAGTAAAAGCAGGAAATTAATATCTGAAGGTAAAGATGTGTAATTTTTAAGCTCTTAAGTAAAGCTCTGTTTAAAAATTTTTATCTATCTTACTAATGTATAGGTCATTTGAAATACGTGGCCACCTTTGTGTGGTTGAACTATTTATATGATAATTGAATGATCAAGATAAGGTAAATAGAAGTTTTAATTGTTTTTGCTATAGTCTAGCATGCCTGCATGCATGTACACACACATATACATACATTTAGCCAGAGAAGCAAGAAAGCAACAGTGTAGCCATAAACCAAACCAGAATATAAAAGCATGATCAAAAATTAGAGAAGTGTTTCCAATATTTCAACCCACATTTAACAAATTTATAAACTATTTAATTTTACAGTTTTATATTGTCCATCTTGGCTTAGTAAACAAAATGTTCTTTTATCAAATCTACATATTTAACAAAATACAATGTTCCATTCTCCAAAATCTTATAGGCACTCTATAACCTAAATTAGTAAGCATTTTTCTTTAAAAAATATTTTAAATGAACTCTCAAGGGGTTAAAATGGAGCTGTTAACTGATGAGAAATTAGTTTTATTTCCCCCCAAAGATTCCAGTGCAAAACATCCTTGATAACTCAACTGTAAGCGGAGATGACGTATTTATTCATTCTGACTCCAAATTGGAAGAAGCTTCTGTGTTGCTTTCCTTGGGACTTATATTGAGATAATGAGATAAACTCTCAGATAGCAGTTCACCATTTCTCTTCATGGGGAAAATAATCACCAGGTCTGAAAGTTAAAATGAAAAAGTGCCCATAAAATAATAATAGTCTAGAGGAGGCCATTAAAGCAGCTGCTTATGATCAGTTTCTCTCCTCTCGCTGGAGATAAGCTCTCTGGGGAAGGAAAGAAGTTGTCCCAGTCAAGTCACCTTTTAAATTTGATATTAACTGAACTTCATGGCATAGACAGCTTTTGTTTCCTAGGAGGAGGATCCTTATCTGTGGAATGTTTTTAGCAGGTTGCTCCTGGTTTAGGATTCCTCACAGTAAAAAATCTGGAATCCAAGTATTTAGGAGACATGGCTCCATGGAAAATGTCACATAGGCTATGTAGCTATCTAGTATATGTCTTAAACACTTCCTGTCCCATAAGGTAACTCATACACCTCATTGTAGATGAAATCTATTACTCTTGGCTAGAGTATAACAGGTCTTGTTTGAGAAGGATTTGGGGAGCTGTACTTGATGTTCCATACATCCTTGCTTTGCTTGTGGGTCTTAATTACATTGTATCCTCTAATTAACTAGCAAATCATGTTTCTGGGTAGTATCTATTGTTTATAGGAGTTTGATTTGATAATGCTATCTTTGTGATAGTTTGATCATTCATTCATTTTCTCTCTCTTGGAACGTTGCCAAAACCAAACTTTTTTCCAAACCCAGAGTCTCACCACCACAGTTTCCTTTGGTGAATTTTATCATGGGACTATAAGAAGTGTAATGAAAAAATGTTCCATGCCTTTATTCTTTAATCAGACTCCCATTCTCATGGATCTGTAATACCACCTCATCTGATCTCATTCTATAGCTTCCCTGAAATGCCTAATAATTCAACTGTGTCCCTTAGTGCTCAGAGATTATAATCCACACAATCCTGTGTTTTGTCACCATTTTTTTCTGAATATTTCTCAAAGTATCCTGTTTGAACTTAGACCTGGTTTCCTTCTGAGAATAATATCTCATGAAATTTTTTCACATGGAGGTAATTTTGTCTTTCTTTTATGTCACTGATTCTGAAGACAGATGTCTACCTTGCCCCCCATTGCCTTCCACCCCACTGTTGCTCTATCACCCCTTAACTCTATACTCACTACCCACCCATCATAATCTTCTACAAACTTCTGATGATGATTTTAGTTCTTGGCTCAATACAATGTGATTCATCAAACTTAGTTGTTGCCAACAGATATGTATTGCTATAAAAAGTCCTATGTATTCACCTAGCAAATTTTTAAATGGCATGAATTCCAAAGAATGCCCTCTTCTTTAGAATCTGGACTCTCTCTCATCCAAGATACTGCTATCTTCTGGTCCAACTTTTTTCCACATTCATTTAGAAGATTTAATAACGCGGCCTCTCAGTTCCTTGCCTTTTTCTCCTACAATTACTTTGACTTCCAGTTCATCTAAGTTGTTCATTTCTATGTTTATACCTTAGATAATTCCTGGTAGTTTCCCCAAACTCCAAAATCTCTATCCTTATTGGTACAACATTCATATGGATAAAACAAATACAGATATGAATATAGACATAGAAAGAAATTTAGAAGAAACATTTTGGGGACTTCCTCTCTGATCCTCAATCAAGGAAATTGAGCATTTCCAGGAATGAGTGGTTATATTTATTTAGCTTTGTGTAGCTACCAGATGAGAGGTTTTCCAGGTGCTGATTTTTACTTCCATATGCAATGAAACTCATGTGGGGTTATAAAATGTATTTTGAAGTTTCAATAACAAAATTTTATCTTTTTCAGATGTTTGATCCATGACAATTACTTTTAAACTAACTACTTATTATTTCTTATATTTGCCACATAATGAGTATTTGTCTGGAGGAAGCAAAGACTAAAAACGTGTTTAAGACAACAGAGACACCTGAAGAAGAATTTTGTTTGCTAAATAGACAGAAGTTAATAGGCAGAATGATAAACAGAAAATAATTAAAATTTGTTTTATTTTCTTAAATTCTTTTTATCCTTTTGATTTTTTTATTTACCTACATTAAAATGTGGAGATATTAACTGTTCAATCATACACTCCTATGAAGTCACCACTCAAAAAAAGGTACAGAAAGAACATTGCCAACATTCCAGAAAGGATTCTCATTCTCCTCTCTGGGACAATGCCCACATCTCCATCCCTGCCTCCATCAGAGAATCTACCTGCTGACTTGTATCAACACACTTTTGTTTTTGTTTTGTCTGGACTACATTGGAACTGTATTTATAATTTACTCATGAGAGACTTAGAGGAAATCTAATATTATAAAGGAAAATATATTTCTTATTGCTTAGAAAATAAAAAAGAGACTTTCAGTCAGTAAGGATTAGTGTTGAAATAGAAGTTGCGTGAGTGGTTACATAAGAAGCATATATGATGGCATAGCAATCTCTGTCTCTCTCTCTCTCACACTCACACACACACACACACACACACACACACAATATTACAAGTACAATGAAAATGAATGAAGTCCTAATCTATAGTAGAAAATGGATGGGTCAGGGCTGAAGAGAGTAAGAAACCTCAGGCAGCAGTCAAGAAATTTCAGGAAAATGGAGTCATCAGAGATTTGTTAAAAAGGGGAAGTAGACCTGAAAGCTAATTCTTTTTAATGAGACACATAACAGCATTAATCAGTGAGGAAGACTTAGGAAAATGTTGCTGTGGCCAAATACTAACCTGCTGCACTCAAACAGCATAAACTGGTTTCACATTTATTCAGAAGGTTTTATTTTTATAAAAGCAAATATTGAGCACCTACTCTGATGCAGTTTGCTAGTACATGGATCAGGAAAAAAGTGCGTACAGTAAAAACACGGTAAAATAGCCTCTAACAATTCAATCACATTATCTCATTTATCGTTGACTCTAATCCTTTTCTCCCCTGAAGTGCACCCATTAGAGACAAAATAGACTGCCCCAAACACAAATTGGCCTTTTCTGCTGTGGGTTCATGCCCTATATTGTTCTTAATGTTTTGGCATAAACATAATAGCACAATACCCAATAGAATGTGGACTTTTCTAGAGAACAGGCAGTTTTTCTCCTAATTACATTAGTTGCCATGCTGGGTCTTGCCTTCAGTCTTTGACCTTTTTGAAACAAGTGAAAGAAATCATCATTGCCTGTAGCAGCTGACACCAGCAATTCCCAGAGTTTGGTCCTTCCCTTTCAATAAGATAAATCTCTTTTAAAGGAGATATCAAAGCAAAGCTGAACAGAACATTTTTCTTCTTTATCCGTAACTCTGCTTGGTGTGTCCTCAAGGTTAGAAAAGGTTTATCAGCAGATTTAGTAGTGGGCATCTACAATTCCACATATTCTCACATATTTAGAGAAATTTTTAAATTTAATTACCATTGTCATTAAAGTGAACATTAAAATGATGTACTGAATCGCTTTATTACTGCATCAACATAGGGAGATGGGTTCTCACCAGCCTAGTAGACAATATGGAAGAAAATGCTATAGGAAAATGTATGATTAGCATTATGTAGCCAATTTATCTTGTAGTTGTTTCAGCTAAAACCTTGGAGTTATTCTTAACTCCTCTTTGCCTTACATACTAGATCTGATCTTTAAGAATTGGACCACTTTCTCTATTTCCATGGCTACAACATTAGCACCAGGCATCTCCCAACTAATCACACTACTTCTGTCCAACTTCCCTAGAATACGTGGTCTAAAGAGCAGCCAGCCAGCCTGTGCTTGTAATGCACATGCCAGATTCTACCACGCCTCTGTTCCCACCTTTCAGTGGGTAAAGCCAAAGTCTTCCTGATGTCTTAGAAGCCCTATCTCATATTTTATTTTTCATTAGGAAAAATAATATCTAAAAGTGGACATGTATTACCTAGTTTCCTAAAGTGATTTTGTCAGTATTCACTTTAACCATTAATACATTAAAAGTTCCCAGTATTCATACCCTGACCACAATTTTGTATAGACAGTTATTTATGTTTTGCTTAGTCAGTCCCAAAGGGTATCTCATTATTAATTAAATTTATATTCCTTGATTCCACTCCTATTCCCTCTCTTGTGACATGCCTGTTCCTGTTTTTTCTCTTTTTTTGAGTGGTTTACTTTTTCTTACTAAATAGTTTCTGTTTAATGTTGGTTTCTTATTAATTGTAAGACTTTTTATACATTTTTAAGCTATAGACTTTTTATACTAGTACCTTTTTGATTAAAAAAGTTTTATATGACTTCACTCATATGAGGAATTTAAGTTACTAAACAGATGAACATAAAGGAAGGGAAGCAAAAATAATATAAAAACCGGGAGGAGGCCAAAACATAAGAGACTCTTAAATATAGGGAACAAACAGGGTTGCTGGAGGGGCTTAAAAGTATCTTTTTCTTAATTGAAGTATAGTTGGCATACAAACTATATTAGTTTTAGTTGTATAATATGGTGATTCGACAGTTCTGTGCATTAGGCAAAGGTCACTATAGTGAGTACTATCACCATCTCTCACCATATGAAGTTTTTGGATTACTATTTACTATAGTCTCTCTGCTGTACTTCTTATCTCTGTGACTTATTTATTTAATAACTGGAAGCTTATATCTCTAAATCATCTTCAACTTATAGTATCTTTGAATCATTTTAAAGTAGTCAAATATGTAAATCTGCACCCTTACAATATGGCCTTCTTAGGGTCTTATTTTTAAAATCCTTCCCTATTCCAATGTCTAAACATATGTTTTAATATTGTTTTCTAATACTTGGGAGGTTTTGTCATTCACACTTGCCTTTAATTTAGTTGGATTAAATATCCATATACATATGAGGGGCACCTGGTGGCTCAGTCAATGAAGCGTCCAACTGTGGCTCAGGTCATGATCTCACGGTTTGTGAGTTCGAGCCCCACGTCAGACTCTGTGCTGACAGTTCAGAGCCTGAAGCCTACTTTGAATTATGTGTCTCCCTCTCTCCCCCACTCATACTCTGTCTCTACTCTTTCTCTCAAAAATAAATAAGCATTAAAAAAAATAAAAATATGTATATGAGATAGAAGACCGACAGAGTGGGAAAAGATAGTTGCAAATGACATATCGGATAAAGGGCTAGTATCCAAAATCTACAAAGTACTCACCAAACTCCACACCCGAAAAACAAACAATCCAGTGAAGAAATGGGCAGAAGACATGAAGAGAC
>CM053559.1:26274818-26307808 GCA_028646485.1 Cryptoprocta ferox | reverse complement strand
GTGCAGAAGCTTTTTATCTTGATGAGGTCCCAATAGTTTATTTTGTTTCTTGATTCCCTTGCCTTTGGGGATGTGTCGAGTAGGAAATTGCTGCGGTTGAGATCATAGAGGTTGTTTCCTGCTTTCATTAAAACAGATATCTAAAACCACAATCTTTATAATTATCATTGTCTCCATAGTGATTAGATGATGTACCCATCCAATCTCCTTAAGCCTTAGATTCCACTTGCATCCATCAAAATTAACCACGGGTCAAATTTTCAGTAATTGTGATGTCACTTCATGCCAAGAGTTACTATTATCTCACTTACTGAAAGACAGGTAAACATTAAAATCTCACTCTAATATCTGCATTTGTAGGATATTCCTAGTACAAGTTGTCTCAGCCCAGATTCCCTAAAGTATAGAGCCTGAGGTATAGATTGTCAGCTGTGGCTTTGTGGGGATGAAGTGTAGTTCCAGGAATTAAATTTACTTAATAGCTTTGGGCTATACAAATGATCTATTTCATATTAAGTGATTTGTTGTTAAGTTCTATTTTTCAAGAAAGGGTCCATTTCACCCAAGTTGTCAAATTTTCTTTCTCAGTCTTACTAGAGGTTTGCTGATTTTATTCATATTTTTCAAAGGGTCAGATATTTATTTTATTGTTTATTCTCAATGTTATTGTTTTCAAATTCATTGATTAATGCTTTTATTATTTTTCTCCTGCTACTTGGCTTAGGTGTATTTTCTCTTATTTCCTATGTTTTCGAGATAAGAGCTTAGAATATTTCCTCTTTTCTGATTTGTGTATTTAATTACTATAAATTTCCCTCTCAACCCTACTTGTGACATATCATGCAAATTTTGATATACTGTATTTTCCTTTATATTCAGTGTGATACATTTTTTAATATTTACCCTGAGACTTCATCTTTTAATCATTAACTATTTAGTAGTGTGTTGTTTAGCTAAAAATGTTCATTAAAATAATATATTAAGTTGCAGCTACTATGCTATAGACCTGATCATAGGACATCAAGAAATTATGCATGATATGATACTAGCTGGAATTGATCTGTTGCTACATTATGATCCCGGTAAAAGGTTATTTTTTAAAACAGTGTAAAGAAACATTCTTCTAGTGGCTAAATTTGTGAGCAGTCCACTTGAACATCCACTTCATCTGAAGGGAGAAACAGTCATAGATACAGATAATACTTGTGGAAAAAATAAATACCTTTGCTATTTGTCCAGGAGCCTGAAAAAACAACGAAGTGAAAAAAGGAAAAGAAACCTAGGAAGAAGTAAGTGAACAGACTGACATAAATAGGCACAAATAGTCTTGAGATCTTTATATCCTGTGTATGACTACCAGAAAGCAGCTACCATAGAAGGAACTCTCAACTGGATGGACAGAATGACCTGTCTTCTGGAACTTACTCCTTGGCAACTTAGTGCTTATGTAATGGATCTATGAACAAAAGAATCATAGAGGCATAGCTGGAAGCTATACAGGCATACCTCATTTTATTGTGTTTCACTTTATTGTACTTCACAGATACTGAAGTGTTATTATATTTTTAACAAATTGAAGATTTATGATAATCCTGCATGAGTAAGTCTATCAGGGACATTTTCATTACAGCATTTGCTCACCTTATGTCTCTCTGTGTCACATTTTCACAATTCTCATAATATTTCAAATGTTTTTATTATTTTTTGTTACAGTGATTTGTGATCAGTAATTTTTGATGTTACTATTATAATTCTTTGGGCACCATGAAATGTGCCTATTTAAGACAGCAAACCTTATCAATAAATATTGTGTGTGCCCTAATTGTTCCACTGACTGGTTGCTCCCCTCCTTCTCTCCTTCCCCTAAGGCCTCCCTATTCCCTGAGACACACTATGTTGAAATTAGGCCAATAAATAACTCTACAATGGCTTCTAAGTGTTTAATTAAAAGAAAGAGTCACATGCCTCTCATTTTATTTTTATCATTTTAATGTTTTTTTTTTAATTAAATTTTTGAGAGAGAGAGAGACAGAGCACAAGTTAGGGAGGGGCAGAGAGAGAGAGGGAGACACAGAATCTGAAGTAGGCTCCAGTCTCCAAGCTCTGAGCCGAGGGCACAAAGCTGGACACAGAGCTCAAACTCACAAACCGCAAGATCATGACGTGAGCCAAAGTTGGACAGTTAACTGACTGAGCCACCCAGGCACCCCAGATATCTCTCATTTTAAATCAAAAGCTAGAAATAATTCAGTTTAGAAGGAAGGTGTGTGGAAAGCTAAGATAGGCCAAAACCTAGGCCTCTTATGCCAAACAGTTAGCCAAGCTGTGAATGTGAAAGAAATGTTCTTAAAGGAAATTAAAAGTGCTACTCCAGTGAACACACAGATGATAAGAAAGCAAAATAGTCGTATTGCTGATATGGAGAAAGATTTAGTGGTTTGGATAGAAGACAAACTAGCCACAATATTCTCTTAAGCCATAGCCTAATCCAGAACAAATTCCTAATTCTTTTTAATTCTATGAGGGCTGAGGGAGATGAGGAAGCTACAGAAGAAGAGTGGGAAGTTAGCAGAGGTTGGTTCACGAGGTATAAAGAAAGAAGCCATTTCCATAATGTTAAAGTACATGGCAAAGCAGCAAAAGCCAGTATAGAATATGTAGTGAGTTATCCAGAATGTCTAGCTAAGGTTAGTAGTGAAGGTGGATACACTAAACAACATTTTCAAGGTAGACAAACAATCTTCTATTGGAAGAAGATGCCGTCTAGGACTTTGACAGCTAGCGAGGAAAAGTCAATGCCTGGCTTCAAAGCTTCAAAGGACAGGGTGACACTCTTATTACGGGTTACTGCAGCTGGGGACTTTAAGTTGAAGCCAATGCTTCTTTACTATTCCAAAAATCCTAGGGCTCTTAGGAATTATGTGAAATCTAGTCTGCCTGTGCTCTATAAATGGAATAACAATGCCTGGGTGACAGCCCACCTATTTACAACACGGTTTACTGAATATTTTAAGCCCACTATGAGAACTTCTTTTCAGAAAACAAAGATTCCTTTCAAAATATTAGTGTTCATTGATAATGCCCCTGGCCTCCCAAGAACTATGATGGAAATGTACAATGAGATTAATATTGTTCTCATGCCTGCCAACACAACACTCATTCTGCAGCCCATGAATCGAAGAGTCATTTAAACCTTCAAGTCTTATTTAAGAAATACATTTTGTAAGGCAGTAGCTGCCAGAGATAGTGATTCCATATTCTATAACTGGGCAAAGTAAAGGATTCACCATAGATGAATAAAGAACATCGAGATGCATGAATAACATCCATGATTCATGGGAAAAGATCAAAATATCAACATGAAAAGGACTGTGGAAGAAGTTGATTCCAACCTTCATGCATGACTTTTAGGGATTCAAGACTTCAGTGGAGGACGTAACTGCGAATTTGGCAGAAATTGCAAGGGAACTAGAATTCGAAGTGGGACCTAAAGATGTATTCACCTGAAGTGAATGCTCATGATGAAACTTTAATGGATGAGCAGTTGCTTTTCATGGATGAGCAAAATCAGTGGTTTCCTGAGATGAAATCTTCTCCTGGTAAAGATGTCAAGATTGTTGAAGTGACAACAAAGGATTTAGAATATTATATAAACTTAGCTGTAAAGCATTGGCAGAGTTTGAGAGGATTGGCTCCAATATTAAAAGAAGTTCTACCATGGGTCAAATTCTATCCAATATCATCACATGCTACAGACAAAGTGTTCATGAAAGGAAGAGCCCATTGATGTGGCAAATAGTATTGCTGTATTATTTTAAAAAATTGCCATGGTCACTCCAACTTTCAGCAACCACCACTCTTATCAGTCAGCAGCCATCAGCATCAAGACCTTCCATCAACAAAAAATATTACAATTCACTGAAAACTCGGGTGATGGTTAGTGTCAGACCCCTCAGAACAATGTGATACATAAAATGTAGTCATGGAGAAAAACAAACTATATAGTTTGTATATAACTATATACTTATATACAAAACTATATAATGACTAATAAGTGATTAATATAGCTCTAAGAAGATACATATTGTAATATCTCTCTGGGAAAGTGGCTGATTTATGACACGGGAGCTGAGCAGCTGGGAACATCCGGTCCTCTCAGGGTGGAACGCCATCCACTTCTGTGTTTACTTCTCGGCTTCCTCAGATACCACTCGATCAGATGAAACTATTTGATTATGCCTCATCAACCATAATGTACATGCCTAAGCAAGTTCTGTTTTTCTCATGAGATCACTCTCTGAACACTAGAATAATCTGGAAGTCTTTTATTGATTATCACTTCCCCGATAAATATGGGAATGCGGAGTTGTTCAGGGCGACAGTCTCTCTCAGCTGTCGTCCCCTGATCCCTTTCTCTTACAGCTGACTTGTTTGTGGCTCATTCATCTCCCATGCACCATTACAGAAGGCAATAGGTTAGCATTTTTTTGCAATGAAATCTTTTCAAATTAAGGTATGTACATTAAAAAAACATAATGCTACTGAACAATTAATAGACTGCACTACAGTGGAAACATAACTTTTATGTGCACTGGGAAACCAACGAATTCATTTGTCTCACTTCGTTGCAATATTCACTTTATTGCCATGGTGTGGAACCAAACCTGCAGTGTCTCCGAGGTATGCCAGGACCTGGCCCAAGCAACATGAATTCCCATACCTACACTGATCTACCTACTGCTGCTGATGATTACCCAAACCTCTGTAGCATAGATTGATACTTAACCTCTGATTTGGTATAATTACTCAATGAGATGAAATAACTTACTCAGTGAAAGGTTGATTATATTGGGTCATTTTCACCATGGTGGAAGGAATACTTTTTCTTTACTGGAACTGATACATATTAGTGTCTCTACCAGTACCACATACTGAAATTATACAGAATACCAGATTTAGGGGGAGTCATAATATCCTATAGTAATGCTTCAGTTCAAGGGCTCATTTATAATAACCAAGTAGTTACATTAATAGATACATGACCAAAGGATTTATTAGAGAAGCAGACAGGAGGGTAGGTGCATGGAATTGCCTGTTAAAGACTTGGCTTTTGTATCAGCTTAGCTTAAACACATGAATTTTGAATATTATCTTCCAGGATTTGGGATATGATCCAAACCAATGGCCAATACTATGTCTTCTGTCTGGACTGACTAGAATAGATGAGTCTAAAACCTATGGGTATAAGTAGGAATGATCTCAACACTATAATAGCTAGTGACTTTACTCATGGAATTTAAACTTCGTATCCCCAAAGTTTTAATTTGTAAGCTCCAAAAGAAGTCTTGATTCTTTGTCAGACATGGGAGAATCTTTCCACCATAGAATATAACACCTCTGTTGATACCTGAAACTGTCACCTGATTACTTTTGGCTTCTCATGCCAAAAGAATACCAAGCAAAGAATGGAGTTATTTAACTGTAAAGGGAAATTGACTTCAATCACCAGGAAGGCCTACAACTACACAATGGAAGAAAAGTCAATACAGAACCCAGGTGATTCACTAGGATGTCTTTTGGCACTTCCATGACCAGCATAATATGTGAATAGATCTCTGTACAACTGAAAAACCATACTCCTTTGGGTGTGAATTTAACATATAACTTACTTTAGAAAGCAAGCATGCCAGATGAGAGAAAGTAGTGTCCAAGGAAGGGAGCAATCATAAATGGGTAGTGGAAGAAGGAGATGATAAATTTAAGTGTTGGCTGTGGGGCTAGCAGAGGCATTTTAGACTACAGTTTTAGTTTTCTGAAATTTTTAAATAATTTTAAAGAGATAAAACCTGTGCATTCCCTGTTAAAGATGATATGATTTCATCCTGTTCTCATGTGAGATCCAGATATCATTAAAGTTTGCAAGCAGATACCAGAGTCAGTTTGTCTGCCTCTTCAGCCTCAGTCTTTTGCTTGATAGAAACTACTGGCTGCCACTCCTTTATTTCCTCTTCTACCACTACCCACAGTGGCAGCCTACCTTGGGATTAAGAACTTAAATTTAACATAGACCCTGTTGCTATCATCACAGAGTGGGGGTGACAGCAACATTAATACTAAGTCTCATGAACTGTACGCACAGAGATTCTATTCCCTTCCATCTCTTTCTGACTCAGTAGTAGTACTAAGACTCAGGAGTTAACATGTCGAGCAATTTCCTAGCCAGGCTGGGGAAGACAACCCAGAAGACCTTATGCCCATGGAGAGAATATTTTAAAATGAAGGACAGAAAATTCAAGGAATCTGGCAGGTAAATATCTTTCCCTTCCTCCTCCCAATGGACTTTAGGCAATGTGATTCTACGTGGCTTTTCTGGAAGACATTTTTCATTACAAACAAACATTTTTTGCTTTCCTTCCTTCTCACCTCACTTCTCTTTCCTCCCTAATCCTCGGCCTGGAACTGCACCTCTCAATATAACCTTAGCACAAAAGCTTTTCCTCATGCCTTGTTTCCCAGGGAACAGTTGATAAAAAGTAAAATAACAGTAACAAAATTAATATGAAGTAAAATATGTAAGAAAGTAAAATAGTGAATTTATCAAACAAAATACACATCTTACATTCTACAAAAATATTGGAGGTATACTTTCTAAAAGTCAACATAAAGAAACAAAATCCTTGTCTAAGCCATGAGTCCATCAGGTAATAAAAAACATAATAATCAGAAATTAACTTTACTCTGCAAAGTGGGTAACATCAGAGAATCCTAGATTTCACAAATGACAGAAAATACCTGATCTCCTTCCATTTGTTTAAATTTGTGAGAATTAATACCATTTATTAATGGTATCCCATTAATGGTAATATTAATGGTATCCCAGAGTTACCAGTTATTTTCATTGAGATTAGAAAATAATCAAGAAAGTGTTTGTGTGTAATAAAAATATCGATTTCCAAAAATCTTGTGTTTCCTACCAGGTGCTATAGTACATACTAGGTTCTTTTGAAGCAAATATGTCTAATATCAAAAACTCTTATAAACCAATGTATACATATATGTGTGTGCATGTACAAAGGAGAATAGCATAGTTTCTAACACAAGTATGCCAAGGACTTAGAGGGGGTACAGTGAATGGACTAGTTAGTTCTGCATGAGAATAGCAGGAAAAAAAACACTTCATCAATAATGTGAATCGTATAATGAAATTTGAAGAAATGTACACACACACAGACACATAAAGTTTTTAATTTTCCTGGCTGAGGGATCAGTGTGAGACATGAAACCATAACATTTTGGGAGATTTGAGGAACTGAAAGTTGGATCTTGGGGTCCTGGAATACCAGGTGAATGTGAGTGGTAAGAAATAAGGTTTAATAAGTTAATATAGGGTAGATTGCCAGATAGCAGAGAACCGTTTACACCCTGTCAAAGTTTAAACTTTCTCCTTGGGAAATGGGAGTGGTGAGAGAGGATTTTAACAAGTAAAGATAGGGCAGATGGCATAGGACTGGTTGTACCATGAAAGGATCTGTGCCTTCCTACTGGGAACCATTGAGGGGTCTTAAGCCATAACATAAATTTCATTTTGGAAAAAATCACAGTGACAGTAATACGAAAAATGGAAATGGCTTTGGGAAGAGGTGGCAAAACTAGGGGTAAGAAATCATGTGGACATTGTTATGATAATCAAGCCAAGAGATGACAGGAGCTTGAATTAAGGTTAGCAATAGAGAGCTGAAGAAAGGAGTTGCTGGGATGTTAGGCAGATAATATAGAGAGAAGCAGAGCACACTTTGGATGCAAAGGAGAATTCTAATACTATGATGATGATCATCATAAAAAAATTATACAGAGCTCACTGTGTTAGGTATTGCAGTGAGCACTTTGCATAAATTAATATATTTATGTTTAATCTTAGTTTGGTGACCAGATGGATGGCAGTTCCACTTATAATTCAGTATACCTGGGAAAAACAAGTTTATAGGACAAACCACACTTCTCCTACTTAGTGTAAAGTCAGACAACTTCTCTGAATCTCAGTTTTTATCAGCTGAGTATAATTCCAACCTTGCAAAATCACTGTGCTATTTTTTTAAGGAACTACAATATAGAATGCACCATAAGACATAGTAGACATTCAAAAACATATTGCCTTTCCTCCCTGATTTCTCCTTCTTAATTTAAAAATATATCTATAGCAGAAAGTGCTTTTTTGGCAAAAGAAAGAGACTTTAATCATAATATTAAAATGCTAGATTATGCTAATATTGTGCCATGGTTTTCAAATTTGGGCTTATGATGGCAATTCCAGGTGTTACTTCTAGATATTTCAACTTGTTTTTTGGTAAAATTCTACTGGAATAATTTAAAAAGTTAATACTATGAATTTTAAGTTCAAAGCTATAACAAAGTAACTGCAACATGATATCCCAATAGGCATAGGACACATTTATTGTGGTTATCTTATAGATTTTTTTCCTTTTTTAACAAGTGAAAGCATAGCTTTGGTTAAGTCTAAACTATTATGTAGTCCATATATCTTATTGGAATTGCAATTTGTGTTTAAATAATTTTTTTCTTTTCTATTCTTTTCTCT
The DNA here is from genome assembly GCA_028646485.1 of Cryptoprocta ferox. Taxonomy (NCBI): domain Eukaryota; kingdom Metazoa; phylum Chordata; class Mammalia; order Carnivora; family Eupleridae; genus Cryptoprocta; species Cryptoprocta ferox. The sequence continues at coordinate 26,299,212 of CM053559.1, read as the reverse complement.
TACTTCTTCTTTACTTTCTTACTTAAATATCTCATTAGCCCGTTCAGTCACTGTTGTACCCACTAAGTCTTTATTTAAATTTATCAAACAGTCAGGCTGTTATGAAAATATGAGATACTGTAAAGCACCTTCACTGGGTGGGTAGCGTGGCTTAATTGTCCAGAGCATGGATTCAATCTCCTTGAAAGTACTTTTGCCCTGTGATAGCTCACTATTAGTGCCAAGTAAATTATGTCTGTGTCTCTAGCACATGAAAATGTTAAGAATGCAGTACATCCATTTTGTGCATTTATTGCTGATATGCTTGACTGAGAACAAACGGATAATTTTTACAAATAATGCTCTTTGTTTGCCAACAATTCTCTGGAGGGAAAAAGAAAACAGTCTGTGGAGTCCCTAGGGATTATCAACTCTCCACTGAGATCTCAGCCATCCCCTTGCTGGCTTTTAGCTCTTCAGAGATGACCAGATTCTCCTAATATGGCAAGTATTCATTGACATTACAGTATCTGTTTTGGAACCTATGACCACAAAGTACCAATTAGCACACTGTTGTCATCACTGACTAGATCAGACACAATACGGTTTTTCTGAAGACAACCAGCTCACAGATATTTACTGAAGCCAAATTGAGTTAGTCAATCCATGTTCTTTGGGGCAAACATTCCAGATGTAATGAGGAGATTTCCAGGGGAAAGTCTACATCATAAATTGTCAGATACAAGAAAGAAAAATAAAAGCTTGAAATTAGCGAGAGACTTCAGACCAACAACGTTTTGCTGATACTAATGAAAGCGTCAAGTGTGAACTATCATATCTATGCTAAAAATACAGGCAGCCTGTCTATTTGATTAATATATTTACACAGCTAAGATATTTATAGGTTTAGAAGTTATAATTCTGAAAAACAACTGTTATTTCTCCTGAGCAACCTAACTTCATGAGTCACCTTGCATTATTTCCAAATTGAAAATAGTTGATTGGATTTTTATATCATATGATTGTCACAAATTTTTAAAAAGAAAAACAGGAGTTTATATACACTTTAGCTTTTATTATAATTATTGAATCATACTACACATTTCATCAAAATTTTTTGTTTTGACCAAGAATATCTGACTTATTAAGAATAATTTTGTTGAGGGACAATTAATCCTTCTCTGATTTTTAATGATAGAGCAAAAGAAAAAGAGAACTAAAGCAATCTTTCTGCTAGTACCAGTGTTAAAATAAAAATAACGTTTCATGTAGATATAGCTTCAATAATTAATCACAGATGGTGTTGAAGTTCCTGTTGTAATCAGTGAGAATTTAGCCACAATAACAAGAAACATTTTGTGCTCCTGCTAAAGGAAAATTTGGGAAGTGACGTCACAGAACACTATGTTGTATTCTGTGTCAGTATCTTTTTCCTAAGTCTACAGCAATGATCTGTCACAATGTGCCAGCATGAAACACCAGAGCCAATACAAACGAGGTACATTGTACATTTGAGATACAAATTGAATTAGAACAAAATATTGAAATAAATAAAACAGCCTGCTTTTCCTTAAGTGAACTATAGGTAGGAACAATTCAGGGGGTGGGCGTGTATTTATTAATACCACCATCTTATACAACATTTGCTTCTTTCAAATTTCAGTCTAGAAAAAGAAAATTGCTAATAAATCTACCTAGCATATAAACTAGGTTTTTACAGAAGAGTTCCTGGTTTTGTTAAGAAGTCAGTTACATTTTCTATAATGTGTCCTTTAGCATAAGAGACCTTTCATATTGTAGTTCTATTATAAGTACATTTTAGTTGTATTTCACTCAGATTTACAAAAGTGTAATTAAAATATATACTATAGAATATAGAGTTTTAATTTTCAAAATATCACTACCTGTTAAGATATAAAGGAATCTGAATCAACAGCACAATTTTATTCAAATGTGTCCTGTGGTGTGTTTCATAAAATTATCATATATCTAAAAATAAGATACAAGGACACGGAGGGATAGGAATAAATGGGACCAATCAAAATAATTACACCTATTGGAAAAATGCAGCTGGATGTTTTACATCATATATGCTAAATATTGGTTAATGGGGTTGATGTATTATTTTCTGTTAAAGGTATATTATTTCTTTTAAAGGTATATTGTATTCCCTTCAACTTATATTATTACATAGCTAATACTCTTATTGTAATAATCATATTTGAACCTCATATACCTTTAATAAAGCCCCACATATGTACTGTTTTAACAGTCCAGAAAAGGACATTTTTTAAAAATTTAAGTTACAAATATATAAATTTCAAATTTATAACTAATGCAAAATCCATTTCAGAACTAAGCTACGAAAACTTACAGGACAGTATTAACAAGTCCAATCAAGGAGTCATATATGGAGATGCCATATATCAAACATATTATATAATGTTTATATATTTGAATTTCAAATTCAAAAACATATAATATCAAACATATTATAGCTGTTTAGGTAGTGTAGGAAAGTGGCATATGATATTGTTTTACAAAAATTCTTCCTTTAGGCTCTCTTCATGGTGCATAGAATAGCGCATCACAGCACTGAATAAAAAAGAGATTTAACTTACCCACCTGTACAGAGAAAACACTTCCCTGACTTTGGAATTACGTCAAAATGTCTGAAAGTTTAGTCCTTGCTTTAAAGCAAATCCAGAAAGCCATCAACACAGTCAATTCCCTTGGATTCTGTGTCAAGGTCTCCCTTTCCAAACCCCATTCAGTTATTTTCCTCTTTGCAAGATTCTAAACTGTTTATAATATCTATAGACCTGGGTTCTTAGTGTTCATGAGCAAAGAAAAAGAAAGGTATATAGACAAAAGAGGGTTACGCATAACTTCCTGGTACCCTATATACAGAAGATCATGTCACCGACTAGGAAGCAAAAGAAAATCCTCAGCATTATCATCAAAGGTTTTATGAAAGGATTTGACTGGCTCTGGTATGAACAATTGGTGCTAGAAGTGTTATCATACACAATATAAATGGAGCAAGAGATTTGTAAACAGATTCATGACAACTGTATAAGCCGACATATGTAATACGGAGATAGAGCAGTAGACTTTGTGCCAGCATTGCTAATTATCATACCTCCACTCACTTTTTAAAAAAATGCATGAATTTTCAAGAAAAATAATGGTTCAAAGGTTTTGTAATCAAATCAAATAATAGTTATGAAAGCAATTTGTAAATGTAAGCTCATATAAAAAAATTTTAGTTGTTATTAAGCCATACAACATGGATAGGGACCTCATACACAACAGCTGATAACCTTAGCTATTCACATCACCTAGGAAACTATAAAAAGTGTTGACACTTGGGGCCCACCCCCAGATATTCTGATGAAACTAGTATGGGATGTGGTTGGACATCAGGTCTCTTGGTAATTCTAAAATGTATTCAAGGATGAGAACTTCATATGAGTATATAATATGGCCTTGGTAATTTGCCTATATTATTTCTAATACCTGTAATGACTAGAAGTAACTATTATTCCCATTTTTCAGAATGAAGAATCTGAAAATCAGAGAAGTTAAGATTAATTCCCAGGTCCACACTGGTAGCAAATTCAGAGCCTGGAAATGGAGCCGAGTATCTTTGTCTTTACAATTAACCCTGGCATTTTGATTATATCATACTACATATGTGATTATAAAATAAAATATGTATGAGAATTATTTCCTGGGTAAAATAAAATATCAAGTGTTTAAAAGGCAAGACTTTATTGCTATGCATTTTTAGTGCAATGTGGATTGCTATACTCATTTTGGAAAGTCATTTGAAAAATCTGTGAAAAGATTCATAAGTTGTTTTATAATAACTAACAATAATTGCATGCTTACTCTATGATGATACATTCCCAGGCATTGCATGTGGATTACCTCGTTTGCTTATCACAGGAAATTTACAATACAGATGCTATTATTATTTCTTTTTTACAGATAAAATGAAAATGTTTTACAAAAAATGGTTGAAGGGTTTAATCAACTACCTGAAAATAATACAGGCAATCAATGACAGAATTTGATTCAAAGCCATCAGCCTGCAGTTTGACCCTACTTTCTTTTAACTAAGTAATTTTATGTTTGTGAATATGTCCTAAGGAAATAATCCTGAAGAAAAAATAAGCTATATACATAAATATCCTTACAGCAGTATTCTTTTTTTAAGGTTAAAAAAAACTGGTGAAAAAAATCAAAATATTCAGCAACAGTGGAATAGTCAACTATATGATGAATATTTACAAAGGAATATTACACACCTACTGAAGGTAGTGTTTACAACAATTATAAATGTGAACAAATGTTTATGAGGTCGCTTCCACCTATAAACAGGAAGCTGAAAATTGTAAAAACACTCTCTTTTTCACTTGAAACAAAAAAAATCCAGATAATCTGGAAAATCATATTTTTTTTGATCTCATAACAGTGCCGAGGCTTTGTTATGAGGTTTACTGATTCTGAAGATGGACAAGCCTATCCAAGGAGACAAAGGGCACGCAAAATGTCTCCCTTGCAGCAGAGCAGGGTAGAAAGAGGTGGCTGCCATACAAATGAGTAAGAATAAATTAACATTTTAATGAAATTTTAAAGGTCAATTATGTGCCAACTTGTCATTTTGTTGTTGTGGCGCCCCAACGCTCACTTCCCACTTATTTAAAAGCACTTCTCTATGTGTATATACAAGATACTCATTTAGTGCAATGCATAACACTGGTCAGAGTTCACGGATTTTGGCTGTTGTTATTAGGTGGGTGGGAGGCAAGAGAAAGAAATCAGTTTAAATGATTAGTAGGCATGCATTTTGGTGATTATGAACATCATTACCTAGTACCTAGTGTATAATATTATGTAAACCAAATTATCCCATGATTTTGGTGCTGGCTCCTACTGTATGTTCCATCAACTTCAGGTAGTGGAGTTAGAGGTACCTGCCTTACCAATGAAAGAGTATTGACCCTTTTCAAGACTAATTTTTTAAGAAATGTTTTAGGTTCACAGCAAAGTTGAGGGGCAAGTACACAGATTTCCCTTACACCCTCAGCCCCCACACATGTATAGCTACCCTCATTATCAACATCAGTCACCAGCGTAGTTTATCTTTTTTTATCAAAGATGAACCTACATTAACACATGATGATAACCCAAACTTCATAGCTTACATTACAGTTCATGCTTGGCACTGTATGTTCTATGGGTTGGGACAAATATAGAATGACATTTATCCATCATTATAGTATCATTTAGAGTATTTTTAGTACCTTAAAAATCCTCTGTGCTCCAGCTATTCATCCCTCATATCCACCCCCACACCTCACGAACTCTGATGTTTTAACTCTCTTCACATAGTTTTGCCTTTCCTAGAATTTCATATAGTTGGAATCCATGCAGTATGTAGCCTTTTCAGATTGGCTTCTTGTACTTAGTGTTGTGCATTTAGGGTTTCTTTCTGTCTTTTCATGACCTGATAGTTCATTTCTTTTTACTGCTGAATAATATTCCATTGTCTGAGTGTACCATGGTTCATTGATTCACTCACCTACTAAAGGACATCTTGATTGTTCTCAAGTCTGGACACTTATGAATAAAGCTGCTATAAATATCCATGTGCAGATTTTGTGTGGATATAAGTTTTCAATTCCTTTGGGTAAATACCAAGGAGCATGATTGTTGGATTTTATGGTAACAGTACATTTAATTTCATAAGAAATCACCAAACTGTCTAAAAGTGGTGGTACTAACTTTGTGTTCCCACCAACGTTGAATGAGAGTTCCTGATGTTACACATGCTCACTGGCATTTGGTGTTTTCAGTGTTCTGGCTTCGGCCATTTTATTTTCTCATCTGTATATTTTTCTGGGAAGTATTGGCTTTTGTTTAAGGTATATTTATTCAAATCTGCCTTGACAGAAATTAGAGATACTATAAATATTCATAAGTATTATGTTCTAGGTTCTCTGACTCCATATTCTACAATGACTTTGCCAGTTCACAAGGAAAAGCCAGAGAGTGAATTAAATGATTGTTTACTATTTTAATTGCAACATGCATGTTGTGACTTGACTCCTTAGACAGTTAATTATCGATTGATTTAATTCTGGAAGTATTTGGTGTAGTTTCAAAAGATGGCTATATCATTTCTCAAACATGTCACTTACCCTCTAGTGGTGAGTGAAATCATTTCACATAGCATTTGGCAGTAAGACCTTCCATTTAGGAAGGCTAAGATAATTTTTCCCCATTTTATTACATTGATGGGATAAAGAGGAGATGTATATATACACAAATTAATCACCCAAAGGAAAATCACACATACAAACCCACAATAGGCATATATAATGCTATATCAGCATGTATTTTCTTGAGCTAAAGCTTTTCTAGCACAGATTTTGGATAACACTATTTCTGCCATCTGTATACAATATTTAGAGATGGTGAGATGTTGCAAATGCAGATGGCAGTAAGTTCTAGTTCTTCACACTCATTGCATCTGGGAGACAGGTTTGAATTAATGGCTTGACTGCCATGAAATAAATCTTCAGAATAAAACTGAATTGACTGTGTCTGTGTTTTTGCAAATGTCTTTTCAGAATAAAATTTGACACTTTTCCCTTCTCCTGGGGGTGGCAGCTTACTGCTGGTTATCATTGCTGCTTAATGAAAGGGCTTTCAAATGAAGAAACTAATTACTGTATAGTTTCAAGAGGTTTCCTTTCCCCCTCCCATTCCTTCTCCCTTTCCATATCCCACCCCACACATGCAATGTAGGAGAATAGAGTTACATTTATTTATATTGAATAGAAATGCATTCTGGCAATAAGGCATTTTTTGTAAAGTTTGATGATAAGTAATTGAGAAGAGGTATATCATCAGTTTCTCAGGAACCTAGGTTTGAGTTAAGCTCAGGGAAATGTGAATGACATGGGAGTCTGCCCCTCTGGGTTCCCTTAAGACTCTTTAACTAACAGAAACCAAATATATCCTGGGTTTCTTTGAGCTTACAATTTAAATTCTAATTCTGGCTACTAATCTTTGAAGAAACAGGAGGCACCCAGCTCAGGCCCAGCATGTAATTGGACCTAAGTCATAGATTCTGCCTATAATTATGTCCCTGAAGTCTGATGGTTTAAACTGGGATCAGGGCCATGTTTTTAGCTTCTTAAATGTAGGCTTATATTTTTGGAATGAAAAAAGGTCACTTAATTAAATTCTAGGATACATACCCTTTAAATATTTAAAACCAGGCTATTAAATTATAATAATTAGTAAATTGGAATCAGAGGTGAGGGATGTGAATAATAAACACAGAGAAATAAAAATTAAACACACCAACAAAAACAACACCTGCTATTAGAATTTACTTATTGGAGAAAGAAATGGCCACAGACCTAGTCAATATGGAGATACTATATATTGGCAAACCATGCTTCAAGTTTATACTTGGAATGAGAGGCAGGAGGCTTTGGATGTGAGCTAGAAGGTACTCAAGTTTAGCAATTACTTTTATTAATATGGGATTATTCTACAAAAAATGAACAGCCAATCCCCAGCAGCAGAGATTCCAAATCCAGTTTTAACCCATTTTGATAGTCTTACGGAAAGATTCTGATAAGGCCCCCAAAGATGCTTTCTCCATATCATGTAGAAAATTCCAAAATGGAAATAAATACTTTATGATAGTAAAGTAAGGGAAAGGATCAAGCTGGGTAAAACAAATTGGGGAGTAAGTAATGAGCATAGAGGTATAAACAAAACAAAATAGAACAAAAGAATAAAATGGCATATTGTCTTAGAATTCAAGCAAGGATTTGGTATGTTTTCTTAGTCGGTTTTTGATGTAGTTATCATCCTTAATGTAATACCCAGTGAGTGATTATTAAGACATAATAGTACTTCCTTTCTGAAGTTCAGAATTTTAACTTCCAGGAAGCAAAAATCTAGATGAGCAGCCAAATCATCAAAGGCATTTTCCAAGACAGGAATAAGATTTGAGTCTTTATGTCTAGAATTATATGCTCTTAATCAATATTCCATTCTAAAAGGGCTTATCTGGGTTGCATCGTATGTGAGGACAATAAAAATAATAATCCCTGGATCAGCATGGTGCATTTATGTATAGAATGTATTTTCACATGCATTCTCTCATTTGAGACTAACGGTAAGGCCACTGTTTAATGAAGTGACACTAGAAAGAGGTATGTATATCTTAGTGTTAAAGACAAATAATATCCAGAAAGGATGATATGACCCCTTAAGTTGGGCTAAGCAGAAAGTGAGAATCTAATCTCTTCTAAATACTTGGGACTGAGAGTATTTCAACTCTAAACCTCATTAGAGCACAGCATATCTCAATACACAGTGTATCAATGCACCAACCTAAGGGAAAATACCATGACTTTAATTCTTTGTTATTCTGTGAGGCTTCTAGGTCAATGGTCTTTTTAATAGTCTTATTTTTATCTTTCAGAAAATCTTACCCAAGGGTGTTCTGATTGCTAAAAATACTGAATCTCCTCTATATCCGACTCTTTCCCCAAAAAATTAATTAATTACTTAAAAAATATAATTTTTTGTCACATTGCAAATTAAGTTATTGATGCTAGTAATGACTTAGATTGCTTTAACTTATTGCCTATTTATACATTTAGCAATATAATTCATGTAAAGTCTTTATTTGAAAGATAAGATTGATGGGACCCTGATAATTTCGGATGTTTACAGGAATAATTTTACATGAATAAAGAGAATGGCTTTACTTTCTGGTAACATCAACTTTAGGTAATATTGGTGCTTGATGTTTTTATATCAATATTTGAGAGCTAAACAAGAAGGGTTAACATTTTTGTGAAGGGAAGAAACTGTCAATCATCAAATTAAAAATATTCTATACTATTAATAAAATTATGAAAGCAAAAGAGATAGAACAAGATATATGAACCAAACTTTTTCCTGGAACTGGATCACCTATCAAGGCTATAACCAATTGCCAATCAGGAAGTTAAAAGAAAGTTAAATGTTAGTGGTGTGGCAAATGTGTGTACGTTAATCCCAGATGCTTGGGCTTTCAATCTAGGCTATATGTCCCCTTAAAATGCTGACTCAAGGTCATTTATTTCCTTCCTTATCCCTCACATGTACCCACCAACAAAGTGAGATGGTATATGAAAAGTTCTTTGAATTAAATCAATGGAAGAAACAGCATAAGATTGATATAAATTTCATCAATATAATTTATCATTTCTATTTTAGGAGACTGGAAAAATAAATCCAGTACAGGTGAAACAAATTGGTCAGAAGTCTGCTAACAAATTGGTAGAGACTTAATTAAGGCCTTGGGATGTGGACTGTGAACCTGTAGTTTAATGGTTTAAACCATAAACCATTTCTATGTTACACTTCCATTTCCATCACTGCTATATCTTAAAAAAAAAAAAAGGCATTATTATTCTTCCATAGATTCCTTGGATGTAGGGCTAGTACAAATCAAATTTTCCCCAGCTTCTGCTCCTCTTTTCAAATAAAATCTTAGGTTAAACAGGATAAAACAATCTCTTTACCCATAAGACATCTGGGCTGGATCAAAGAGAGAGTTAGTATTAGGAAAGAAGTGAGGGGCTAACATTGACACTGACATTCTCCCTCTATACCCTGCAGGTGGCATGGTGCTAGAGGACAAACACTGTTGCAACTAAAACCTCAGATACTGGAAGATGTTTACTTTTTACAAAAATACTATAATTCCGGCTCCAGATATCTGTTCAGTTTCTAATTCTCACTGGCTAGAAAATTTTGGCCAGTGATAGGCCTAACAGGCTTCAGAAAAGAGAAACTCTAAACACTCAACATATCTAATGGTTTATTTCACAAGTACTTCCACTAATTAATTTAGATGTGTGATCCACAGAGCATACATATTATTTTTTATATCTACAGCTATGTGCAAAGTCTCTCTTAATCTGCCTGAGATAGTTCTGGAGTATCTGGTCATGCCATGCAAGTCAGTCAGAATCAATGTAGCTCGTATCTAAAGAGGTCATTCAGACTGAAGAAGTTTTCTCACTAACTCTACATACACATTTGTGGGATATACTGCAGGTGCAACTCTCTCTTCAGGAAACACCCTGATGCTGCAGCTGCTGAGAGTGCTGACAGTAGACCCCTTCCCCCTATTAGATCCTTCAGGGGCTGTCTTAGCTGCAGAGAGCTGCCCTACCCAAAGTCATGCCCCTTCTTCGGATGACCCCTGTGCAATGACTCAACCACATGGATATGTAAAACCTTGGTCATCTCAGACCAACTCAGGACAACTCTGAGGGACCATTCTAACTACAGTACTCTCCACGCGGATACTGTTAGGATTCACAGCACCTTCACTTCTAGGATTCACAGCACCTTCACTTCTCTCACTGCTGGATTCTGCTTTCTTCCCTTTTTCCTGTCCCTTCTCTTCTTTTCCCTTCCCTACCCTTCCCTGCCGTTCCCTGCCCTTCCACAGGCGTCAATGGATGCTCAACTGCATGTTCAACTCTCTCCAAATCTACTTCCTGGTGAACATGGCTGGGACAATATCTCACCATTTTTTAAATTTACCTCAGTTTCTTTTTGGGCTATGATCTACTTTTAAAAGCAAGTAGTTAAAACTTCTGGATAGGATATCAACTTAAGCATCTCTGCCTATCTCCTTAAAATGATTGAAACAATGTTCAGTACATACTTTATATAATAAGAGGAAACATGCACCATAACTGGATTTCAGAGATTAATGGCAAGCAAAAATTATTAGCTTAATATAAGATAATAAAACAAGTAATTATAATTCAGAACTGCAAAAGAGATTCAGTATTAGGAAACCTAACAACACTAGCATCCAGAGTTACATATTAATAGAGAAACAGTATATGATTTTATTACAGTTACAAAAAAAGCATTAAACATTTCTACAAATACTTTTAATTTAAATGATCATAAAAGACAAAGAGAAACAACCTTTCTTAATTTGATAAAATGTATTTGCTAAGACCGTAAAAAAAAATCTTACATAATTGTAGAGCTTTAGACACATTTGCATTAAAGTTAAAAAAAAAAAAGTATGGGGTGCCTGGATGGCTCAGTTGGTTAAGCATCCGACTCTTGGTTTCAGCTCAGGTCATGATCTCATGGTTTGTGAGTTTGAGCCCCACATTGCACTCTGCCCTGACAGTGCAGAACTCGCTTTTTGTCTCTCTCTCCCTTTCTCTCTGCCCCTCCCACTCACACTCTCTCTCTGAAAATAAACAAAAAAAAAAAAAAAAAAGAAATTATATTAGTTTTCTATTGCTGTATAACAAATTTTCATAACCTCAATGGCTTAAAACAATACTCCTTTATTAGCTCACAGTTCTGTAACTCATCATGTATATTGAGATCTACATTTTAAAAATGAGTATCATTCTACCCACTAGCAACAATTAAAAATATAGTAAGTGAAAATGTTATAACTTGTAATACTATACATATATATTTTCATTTATATTATTTTATTTTTTCATGTTCACGAATAGCATTTTGAACATTTCTTCGTGTTTTATTTATTTCCCAGTAAATGTATATATAATATATATGATAATATAATGTATTTATATATTACACTGAACATAACATATATAATAAATATACAAATATATTAATATATATATTGAGTAGGAAATAAGTAAAACAAGGAAATATTCAAAATGCTATTTATAAACATGAGAAATCTAGAATTTGGGGCACATATCATTTCTGTTGATAAGAAAACTTAATTGACCTCAGATTATTTATGTATTTTATGAAACTATGATCAAATCTTTAATTTTTCTAGGAACATGAGGAAATCATTTTAAAATTACTACAGAGAACTGAAGTTCAAGCATTACTAAAGACCAGAATGAAACCAACAGATCCCTACCTCCTTCTTGGAAAAAGATAGTAAAACATACCTGTTAATGCTAAACTGTTAAACATTTCAACAGAAAAATAAGCAGGTAATTAAAAGAAGAGGGAATAAGAATGGCTGATAAAGTTATGAGTAATATGCAATGACACAGGGAAATACAAATCAAGCCATTAATGAAATATTTTATAACCATTGAAGTATCTAGAAAGTTTAAAAATTTAGTAATTTAGTAATACTAAGTATAGTTAAGTAGGTGGAGAAGGAAATAATTGCATATAGAGTTATATACAAACATTAAAGGCTATTCTGGAGAGTAATTCAATATTAGCTGGTATTTAAATGTGTCTAAATGATTACCTAGCAATTGCATTTCTTGGAATATACTGATGCTCTCCAATGTAGTAACCACTAGCCACATGTGACTATTTAAATTAATTTATTTAAAATAAATTAAAAATTGCATACCATAGTCTCGCTAGATATATTTCAAGCTGGTGCTGGTGGCCACGTTATTTGAGAGCACAATTTGTAGAATAGTTCAATTATCACAGGAAGTTCTTATTGCACAGGCCTGGATAGACTCTGAGGAAATTCTAATATATGTATACTGAGAGTATCAATATATAATGCTTTATATTATGTCTCTGCTTGTAATTACACAAAAATAAATAAGGACAGAAGGAAAGGGAAGTGGAGGGGAAGTGGAAGGGAAACGAAGGGGATAGGAAAGGGAAAGGGAAGGGGAAGGCAAGGGAAGGGAAGGGAAAGGAAGGAACAAAAACAAAACAAAAAAGGAAAAGAAAAAGGAACAAGGGAAGAGGAAGGGAGGGAGGAAGGAACCATGAACCAAAAAAGTGGTGAGGGTTGAAAGAAAAGTAAATTTGGGGAGCAAGAAGATACATATCAATAATTGTTTGGGCATGTTAAAGGTTGATATGCCCATTAATCGCCCTAGGAGGTATCTGTGTAGAATTACACAAGGTTAGAACTCAGGGGAAGTGTAATTTAAGTCTACAATTATTACACTTCCATTCGTTCATTTTTAAAAAATGTGTATTTATTTATTTTGAAAGAAGGAGAGAGATAGAGAGACAGGGAGAGACAGAGACAGAGAGACAGAGAGAAGGAGAGAATCCCAAGCAGGTTCAGCCCTGCTAGGGTGCAGTCCTATGCAAGGCTTCATCTCAGGAACCCTGAGATCATGACCTGAGCTGAAATCAAGAGTCAGACACTCAACTGAAAGAGTCACCCAGGCTCCTCAATACAGCTCAATTTGTTCATTTGACCCTTAACAACAAGGAATTTTTCATGAATGGTTATTATATCTCTATATAGTATTTTCAGTAAAATGAAATAAAAATTAGATATTTCTATCAGTTTTTCTTCCATCACTATCAAGAGTTAAGCGTTTGTGAGTGTGGGTGTGTTTGCTGAGGAGAATGAAAACAAAGTTAATAGTGAGACTTTTTTTTAAAGTAGATATATTGCAGTGCAAATGCTCCAAGCCTAATTTTAAAGAATTTATTTACATATAGCAAACTTGCTCAAATGCAGTATCCACAAAATTACTCACATGTCATAACCACAAAATGAAAAGGTCCACCGTACACTCTTCCCAAACATCCAATAATTAACAATATTTGTTCTTTTCCTTATGAACGCGAGATAGAGACAAGTGATGGGGTGATTTTCATGTTCGGTTATTATCAAACATAGAGGCAAAATACAGGAGCCTATTTCCATGAGGTATACATTATTGGAATAAAACCTAAATCACTTTTAACCCTGTTTCAAAGACAGTCTAGAATTTTACATTTGCTTTGTAAGGCAGTCTCAAAAAGGCAGGCTGGCAGTGTGTCTAAATAATATTATGAGAAATTCTGATAAAAGGCTTAAGGATGACTTTCGCTATGAACAATGGTTTATATTGAATAATAGGCGAATAAAATATAAAGCTCAGATGTCTTACAATGTAACTAGGATTTGTTGGTTCTTTTGCAGATGTATTCTTTGTAAACAGCTTCCAGAAATGTGTTCCCTGAGGCTAGATACCACTGTTTCTCCTCCCTCCCCTACCCACCATGAAAAATAAATTAATAAATAAATAAAACTGCAGTGCTGCAAAATTCTGTATCCCTTATTCTTATCTAACTTCAGCCTGATGGAAGTTTTGGAAATTATCATTAGAGAGAAGATTATTTTTGTCACTGTAGTCAAGTATCTATTAGTATTTCCATTCAAAAGTGCTTATGCCTCTGGTTTATAAATTTAGTCCTACACATGTTGTGGCATGTGCCCCATAAAAGACTCTCCTGGTTTTCTTCAGATGCTCCCATCTGGTTATATACTGTTCCTTGCTAAATACAGTAAATAAGCTGTAATTATGTGTTATGCACAATTCACTATACATCTTCATTTTGCAACATTAAGCAACAAAACAATGTGCTTTCTCAAAGGAACTTGCCATCTGCATTTTGCACTCCAAGATGGGAACAGTAAATGTAAAAGGTAATATGATGATAATGAAAATGAGAATTGTTATAGACCTAATAAATGACTGCAATTATCTGGCATTACTGCACTGTGACTTGTCTATACCATCTATAGAGTTCTTGAAATCAGGAAAGGGACAGGTGCATTCAGTCAGAGGAGCAGAGGTGGTTGCAGCCACAAAACATGGCCTCACACCCCCACTTCCTTGTTTTTGCCATTTTCCTCTTCCTTTTTTCCTCCTCGGTTCTCTTTCTTTTTCTGTGATTACCTTCCACTCCCCCATTGCTTCCTCAAACACAAAACTGCACGTGTTATTAGGAGAATAGGGGAATGATAATTACTGCTCTATTTTCCATCCAGAATTGGAAGTTCTGGGTCATTGGTGGAAGTGATTTTACAGCTATGCATTTGTCCTAAAAGTGTTTATCATCTTTCTGCAGCCAAAAATCCACACGGGGAAACAACATCGAGAAATGAGTTTCAAAGGGAGGAAACCTCATCTTTGCATTGGAAGTGCTTCTTGTCAGTCCCCTTGTTATCCAATGGGCAGAGTGTATTTCTTTTTTTAATTTCTCCTTTGGAAAATAGGGACTAGACTGACATAAATTACAGAAATAATTGAGAATTGAGTTTCAGGTTTTTTCCCAAACTTGTAGTTCTTCTGTCCATGAAGTCATTAATTATGTCATTTCCTTATTTTTTAAATTCATCAATAATTTGATTAATAAGTTTAGGGGACATTAGTCTATCAGCTTAAGAGTCTGAACATAACTGTAGTTTTGAGTCTTATTTCTATATGCTACTAGAAAAAAAAATTCAGAAT
Organism: Cryptoprocta ferox; assembly: GCA_028646485.1. Lineage (NCBI taxonomy): Eukaryota > Metazoa > Chordata > Mammalia > Carnivora > Eupleridae > Cryptoprocta > Cryptoprocta ferox. The sequence goes on along the minus strand of CM053559.1, from coordinate 26,283,952 downwards.
TCAGGATCTTTCATAGCATGCAATGCAGGTAGCTGTTTCCCATACATTTTTGGAAAATGATCTTATAAACAGTTCTGTTACAGAAGTGTGGAGAGCAAATAGCGGTGAGGTCATTTCTCAGATTTTAAAATATAATCTTTCATTTTTACTCATCGACTCCCAGCTGTCCCTCATCCTGCCAATCAGTCTACTTCATTGTTTTTGGGGAAGGAAAGCCAGATTTTATAACATTACACGTCCTTATTTTGTCATCTAAGCATTATGTGATGGCCCACATCTTTTGATATTTCAAGCTAAGCTTTGTGAACTCAGAAAACTCCTTTCTTCCTTTCAGAAATGTGTATGACTGAAAAATCAAAACAGATTTTAAAAGTGGTAACTTGCGACGAGTTATAAGAAATACATTTAGATTCTCAGCTAACTTTGCTATTTTTACCAGGTTATTTTATATCTCTCTATCCCTGGGGCAAATATGTGCTTCCTAAAGTAATAAAGACTTTTCATTCAATAGGTGGTGGTTTGTGAGGCAATGGTAAAAATCCATGAAGGAACAACTTATCCACTTGATATTATATACCCTGCCCCATTAACGTTGTCATAACCCAGAGAGCTAGTGGAATCGTCCTTCATCAAGGTCCCTTTGCTATTCCTCCCAAAGGACTAAGGATTCTATAAGTTAGGTACAGTGATATCTAAGAATTGGGGTGGTGAGTGATTGCTTAACTTCCAACTTACTTCCTATTTATATTACTTCTATAAATAACAATGTTTTTCAAAAAATTACATCATTTTTATTACAAATAATCCATTGGGGAAATACAATTTCTATAACATACATTAAGTAGGCGATGCTCAACAGATTTGTAAATTTATGTTATAAACATTAATATGATGTTTGAAAACATATCCAAGTCTATGAATATTCTAATATTTCTCTGAGTTTGGGACATAATTTTCAGGTGAGACTTATTGCAAAAGGGATAGACTTTAAAGAATAATTTCACATTTTTACGTGTATAAGAATTATATTGTTACAAGTAATGGAATGAGCAGCTGACCATTTCCTAAGTTCTCATGCTTGTTAATGGTGACATCTTAAGAGCAAATGAACAGAAGTCTTTGTTGTGAAGGTTTCCCAGGATCTGATACAGTAAGCCTCCTACTAATATCCATATCTTAATTGTCTGTTAATGGGGGGTATACATTAAGCTCTGTTTATAAACGTATCCCTTATTAACTTATTTTCAGAATATTGCTGGCTAGTAGAAAAGGTAAATGATTGTCCATTTTAGCACTCTTTCCCTTTCCATCTGGTGGACATAATAATTATTAATACACTGGCAGCAGGGGATAAATACTAGTAAAGCTAATAAAGTAAATAATAATATATAAACTGAATTATATGGAATTTAATCATTGAAAGCAAAACCCAAGAACTTTAGTTTATGAGTTTTATAACTTTGAAGCTCTCTTTTATGATAATATCTCTAGCTGTCACCTAACAGAGATTAATACATGGTAAATCAAGATTTTATTTTTTTTTCCTCAGCAACGTGTGTATTTTGCCAGGACAAAATCTTTGGAAGGGTATTTACTTCTCTGATGAATTTTACTTCCTCCTTAGAAAACGACCACCCAGCATCCCATGGTTTTTCTGTCTTCAAACTCCATTCATTCTACCTCTGTAATTCTCATATATGTCCCCCCTTCGTATTTTCACCATTACAAATCTCATTCATTTATCTCTTATGGACAAATTAGTGCGGTAGCTCCTTAACTAGATACCTTTCCTCTATCTTCTTATAGTCTCATCTTTTTCCTTTATCATCATCAACATAATCTTTGCACAATAGATATCAGATGACTTCCCTACTTAAATAAGGAAAAAGAAAATTTTTTTTTCATCTTCCTCATTGGGTGTTGACTAAAGTCGAAACTTCTTAGTGAAGGCATTTAAGAACTTTTTGCAATATCTACTTCATATGTGAATTTTTCCATAAGTCTTCTACAGTCTCGATTTGTTGTAAATTATTATTTTTTTTGCTTATTTAAAATTTTGATTCAACTTTTGCTTTACTTTTGTCAAATACCATAGGACACTCTATATTATAACCACTTCAGTTATTACATACCATACCTGCTAAATATAACCTATTCAGGTACAGACACACACTACTAAATCTGCCAAACTACATATTGAAGATACTAAAATATGCTTAAAGTTGCTTGTGTGTGTGTGTGTGTGTGTATGTGTGCTCATGTATCCCAACTGATGAGGTATGAAGTTTCATCTTGTAATTTTAACTTTCTCTTTTTATACTATTTCCCAGAACTGGATTCATTCTTCAATCATAAATGTTCATGTTTTGTTAATACAACTGCCTAAAAATCTCTTTTTCTTTGCTACTTATAATGAGGTTGTTCCCAATGGTGATGTTACAATTTGTACAAATAATAATTACCTATCAAAATGATAGGGTTTATTTTCTCCACCTACTTTTTAAGGCTCTGCTCACCCTTTATTTATTAATGTCATCATTTTGCCATTTCAAGCACTGAGCACTCAACATATGTCAGATATTATATTTAATTATATATACATATATAATATTTTGCATCATATACTATAATATATATAACTTTATTTATCCCAATGATCCCATAACAGATATTATTCCCATTTATAGATAAGAAAATTGAAGTTTGGAGAGGATAAATAATTGCCCCACATCACAGAAATGGAATTTGAACCCCCATCTTTCTGGCTTGAGAGATTATGCTTAAATTATGCATAAGCTCTCTTTTTATGATTTTCGGCTACTTCTACTCTCCTCCTTTCCTTGCTTATTTTCAATTTTCTACCTTTTCCAATTCTATTGTCACTACTCTGAATTTCATACCTAACGGCTAAGACCTCGATCAAGACCCATCTTCTACAGAAACTTTCTCTGATTCTCATAGTGCAGATGATGATGGCAATGATGGTGACTATGCCTTCACACTATTTGTTGAGTGCTTGCCCTGTGCTAAGAATTGCTTATATCCAATGTATCTTAGCTCTTTCTTAAAATTTTGAGGATAATACACATATCTCAGTTTGCAGATAAACATATTGAGGCTTAAGTTAATTTTGTAAATATTCAGGTCAGTAGCAGACACTCTTTCTGGTCTAGATATAAAAGTTTTATTTAGCTACTGTTCATTTTTTATCCTTCCTTTAAACTTGATTGCTACCTAATTATTTTGTGTGATTTTAGCTTGATTGCAAACAATTAATTGCAAATTCTTTCAGAGTCTAGCTGCTTTAGGTAAATAACAAAGGAGACATTTTACAATTTTTTGAAAAATGAGTTAAAAATTCTTACTTAGAGACACATTATGGACATACAACCATCTAAATACAGATCTCATTAAAAGTTGTAATTGTTAATGGTTCAGATTTTTCAAAACAAGAAAATATACTTCTAGGGCTTATATAAATAACATAAAGATGTATTGATAATGTCAGATTTGATTTTTTGACAGACAACTAAAGGCAATGAAAACCATGACATGAGTGACACATTTTTCTTTAAGATTGTGACTGATGTTTCCACCTTGTCATGGGTGTCATTCCTTCTACGTTACATCAAATAAAGACATCTTTATTTGTTCAGCCAGATCTTGAGTAGAAGAAGTAGGGATGCATTTATAAGAGGTCTCAACGTGTGTGCAGCAAAGAATTGCTTCCCAGGCTGCTTCCCTGCTTCCCAGGCTAAAGGTGATTTATTAGCACAAAGCACATTATCAGCATTTATACAGTTTAAATATTATCAAAGACCTGGCATGCCTGGGTGGCTCAGTCAGTTAACTGTCCGACTCTTGATTTCAGCTCAGGTCATGATCTCATGGCTTGTGAGTTTGAGCTGTGTCATCTCTACACTGCTGGTATGGAGCCTGCTTTGGATTCTCTCTCTCTCTCTCTCTCTCTCTCTCTCTCTTTCTCTCTCTCTCTCTCTCTCTCTTTCTTTCTCTCTCTCTCCCTCCCTCCCTCTCTCCCTTTCTCTCTGCCCTACTCCACTCTCTCTTTTTCTCTCTCAACAAACAAATATTATCAAGAACCTATTCAATTCCTGTAAATAAGGTGGCCTGTGATATAGCAACAATTAAACCCTAAAAACATAGCTTTATTTCTTGTTCATGTTATATTTACTGTGCATCAAGCAGCTCTCCTAAAGGGTCCTGCTACAAGTGGTAGTCCATTAAGCCAAGCCTCTCCCATCTGTAGCTATGCTACCTGGAACCCAAGGTCACAAATGCTAGAGCAAAAGAGAAAGAGAGAGGTGGAAGATGCCATGGGATGTTTTACAGGGCCAGACTTGGAGGTGGCTTACGTTACTCTCTCCCTCATATGTACCTTTGATGAGCACTCTCTATGACACATTATATTAGTTTCTTTTACTAACTATAATAAGTTCTCATAAACTTAGCAGTTTAACTAATACAGATTTATTATTTTGCAATGTCAGATGTCAAATCCCTGAAATGGGTTTCAATGGGCTGAAATTAAGGGGTCAGTAGGGCTGCATTCTTTCTAGACACCTGAGAGAGGAACCCATATTCTTACCTTTCCCAGATGATGGTGGATACCCACCATCTTAGCGTATGGCCTCTCTCCTCCATCAACATCAGGCCAAGCTATCATCAAGCTATGATCAAGCTATCATCTTCCTCTTCTAGTTTTAAGGATTCTGTAATTACAATGAGCCCACCCAGATAATCTAGGTTAATTTTCTTATTTTAAGATCAGGTAATTAGTAATCTAATTCCATCTGTAAACTTAATCCCCTATGCCAGGTCACCTAACAGATTCAGAGGTCCTGTGGATCAGAAGGCAGACATCTTTGGAGGGTTCTTATTTTGCCCACCACACACATTATCATTTTACCTTAAATTTGTATGCTATATATTCCAATTAAAGGGTCAAAATTGTCATACTGGCTAAAAATGAGCAAGATCAAAAATAGCATGTCTATAAAAAACCCACAGTAAATAGAAAAACATAGCAATGTTGAAAGTAAAATAACATAAAATGATATAACATGCATACACTAAACAAAAAAGAGCTAGAGGATTCAAACATACTTCAAAATCAACTATTATGAGGGATAAAGATAAATTTCATAATTTCATTATATTTTCCTTTATTTTTTATTATTTTTTAATGTTTACCTTAGAGAGAGAGGAAGAGACAGAGCATGAGCAGACGAGGGGCAGAGAAAGAGGAAGACACAGAATCTGGAGCAGGCTCCAGGCTCTGAGCTGTCAGCACAGAGCCCGATGCCAGGCTCGAACTCATGAACTGTGAGATCATGACCTGAGCTGAAGTTGGATGCTTAACTGACTGAGCCACCAAGGCACCCACTATGTTTTCTTTTAAAACATAAATATATCAAATATTTGAGCAATGTTGGGGTTACTGGTGCTGACTCCCCACAGTCAAAAGTCCATGTATAACTTTTTGACTCCAAAACCTTAACTACCAATAGCCTACTGTTGAATGAAAGCCTTACCAAATACTTAAACAGTCAATTAACACATATTTTGTATGTTGTATGTATTTTATGCTATATTCTTATGCAACTAAGATGGAGAAGAGAAAATTTTTTTAAGAAAATCATAAGGAAGAGAAAGCATTTTGACAGTAATGTACTGTGTTTATTGGGGGAAAAATACACATATAGTGGACACACCCAGTTCAAACGCATGTGGTTTAAGGGCCAAATCTAAATTAAAAACTGTTGGAACTAAAAAGAGAAATTGATAAATCTATAGTTGTATTTGCAGAACTGAATAGTCTTTTTTCAGTAATTGCTAGCAAAGAAAAAGTAAACCAAAATCTGTAAGAGTGTAGAAAACTCAAACAACACTATCACTTACTGTGTTCAAATTGACATTTATAGAAAAAAAAGTCTATCCAAAAATGCAGAATATACATCCTTTCCAAGTATACATGGAACATTCAAAAAGAAATACTCTATTCTGTGCTATAAATCTCCAAAAATATTAAAAATTGAAATCAGACAAAGTATGTCCCATTAATACAATAGAACTTATCTATAAATCAAAAACAGAAAAGATCTTCAAATGTTTGACAAGGTCATAACATATGTCACTAGGGAAACTATTTACTCTAAATAAATGAAAATATATGTTTACACAAAGATATGTACTCAAGTATTCATACCATTGATAGCATCTTTGTTTGTTATAGCAAAAAATGAAGAAAAAAACCTGAATGTCTAGCAAATGTATAATGGAAACGCTACTTAGCAATAAGAAGAAAAATCTTAATATATGCAGCAACATGGAGAGACAGATTGAGAGAGAATGTGCATATGTTTGTGTGTTTCTGGGGTAGGAGGAGATAGGAAACTATTTCCTTAGGACACTAATTTATTACACATTTTACCTTAACTGGATGTTAGGCAATTTACCCTATTCTCTGATACAGAATATTCTTTTCAAATGCTTCGTTGCCTTTTTTGCTTCTCTCAAAGGACCAAGAAGACATTAGTTCCCTTAAAAAACTTCTCTCAATTTGGCACTTTACAATTTAATCTATTAATTTTTTTTATACGAGTGGGGTTTTATTTTGTTTTCAACCCGGCACTTAGTCTACAGACATCAGCTTAATGGACTGAGAGTTCCAGCTCTCTCTCAGTAGCTCAACTCACCCATGGCAAATTGAAAGCCATTCTTGTCCCCATCAAATGATTGCTTACATTCACGAGAGCCCTTATGATGTTTGCTAAGAAAGGAAAAAGATTGTTTTTTTTAGATGGAGACATGATTATATGTGAAAACTGCAAGTATTTTGCAGAGTATCTTTAGATTCCGTGTAGCCACTGGAAAAACAAAGCATATGGGGATCGATGGAAAACTTAAAATTCTTCAGCAATAAGGTAGGAGCTGAGTTGCCATTCCTTCACCTTTGTATCTGTTGTCATGTGTTCATTCGGGCTATTTTAAGCTGCCTTAAACTTTCTGTGCTTTGCAAAAGTTATAATTTCTTGTTATTTCAACATGACTACAGTACCAGTTAGAATCAAATGTGGATTTATTTCATGAGCTTCTTTTCTTGAGAACCGTGAAGTCTTCTTACCCTCTCATTAGACTTTCACACATAGACTGGTGGAACTCAACATGAAAACACCACAGCTCCAGTAATTAAGGAGCAAGGACTTCAAAGTCATTTATAATTTAACAGTTCCACACATGTACCCACAAACACGTACTTCACCACCATCAGCACCATCACAAACAACAACCAAAAACTTGGGTTTTAGAAGCTGAAATGGATTTGCTTATTCAATATTTACACTTTGTTTTTATGAAGATATTTTAAGCACACAGTTTTTTTGTTTCCTGTTCTCAATGTTTTTATGAGTTTCTCTGGAGTAAGTAACACATTTAAAAACTCTTTCCAAACATTCACAAATTGTTGCCAATTTATGAAATAAACAAACTGGGAAAGTGATATTATTTTTTTCCTGTTGAACTTTCTTTATATCTAATTATGAAAAGATTTCTGAAAACAAGTATTCAACAAAAAAGATACCCTCTTGCATGGCCAAATACCACAACGTTTACATTCTCTATCATATTCTCTTCAGCATCTTTATCATATTCTATATGAGCACCACAAGAGCCACAGCCTGGGACACACACACCAATTTTTCCCTGCTGACTGATGCTCAAGGTCCCTTACCTAGGGATCCTTTATGATATCCCTCTAGTAATATCCTTATCCTATTCCTTACATAATCCCTAACCCACAATTCCCTAATTTAGAAATAAAACCTCAAAATCAATATATCTGAGAATGGTGATGTGTAAAGTGCAACAGTTTTTTCAAGAGAACAGAATTTGAGTGTAAAAGACCTAAAAATTCTGAGACTGGTAGAGAGGGTCTAATCTGCAGTGGGGGACAGCACTAAATAGAGTTCTAAAGGGCCTGAAAACAATTGTTACTTATCATCAAATTTGGTCAAGATATGGCCATGCCTAGACATCAATAAAAGTAGTAGACGCTACTTACTCTCCCTTAAAGGGTTCAATATTACGTAAAATATTCTGGCGTGGAGCAGTCGTCATCTTTTCTTATTTTTCCTTTTCCTTAACTTGTTTCACTTCTTATTTTTTATTCCAGGCAGAAGGATCATGGTATCTGGAGTATAAGGTTAGAAATACAGAATTCTATCTATTTTAAATTGCAAGTTGTAATGGTCATTTTTAGAGAAATACATGTCTGTGAGAAGATTTCAAAATATTAGTAATAATTATAGTTATCATTTATTGAATATCTACCATTCTACATTCTTTATATTGATGGATCAAATTAAGTGCCTCAACAACCCTGCCAGTCGTACATTTGTGGATCCATTTTAAAGGTAAGGCAACTGAGGCTTAGTGAGAGCATGTAACTAACTAAGGCCACAAAGACAGTACAAGTTTTGAATTCAGGAAACTCTGTCTCTAAACACCATACTTTCCTACTTTAGAATTTTAATTACTTTTTTCTCAAGAAGTATAAAGGACTTTTTTTTTTTTAAATATACAGAAAGTACATATTTTACCAGTGAATTAGGTGTTGGTATTTTCGTTTGGTCACTATGCTGGGATTAGTATGGACAATTGACTCTCTCTAGAAGATCTCTCCCCATTCACAGGATTCCCTATAACTTTAATATTCATAAGCAAATTTTAGTGTTTTTTATTAATTTATTTAGTTTTTTTTTTAATTTAAATTTACAGTTTATTATCAGGTTGGTTTCCATATAACACCCAGTGCTCTTCCCCACAACTGTCCTCCACCATGACCATCACCACCCTTCCCCTTTCCACCTCCCCCTTCCACCCTCAGTTTGTTTTCAGTATTCAAGAGTCTCGTGCTTTGTCTCCCTCTCTCTCCCTAACTCTTTTTCCTCCTTCCCCTCCCCATGGTCCTCTGTTAGGTTTCTCCTGTTAGACCTATCAGCGAAAACATGGTATCTGTCCTTCTCCTCCTGACTTATTTCGCTTAGCATGACACCCTCGAGGTCCATCCACTTTGCTACGAATGGCCAGATTTCATTCTTTCTCATGGCCATGTA
>CM053559.1:26183145-26274318 GCA_028646485.1 Cryptoprocta ferox | reverse complement strand
TCCATTTCTGTGTACAGAGAGCCACAGATATAGTAGTGACAAGCTCATTTACTCTGGCACCCAAAGTAGTTCAGGTTTCACTCTCCAAGGAAAAACCAACACATTTGATTGTTAGCCGCAAACCAGCTAACCAGAAAAGTAAATCTGCTTTAGAACATATGTTTTTCAAGTCAAAAAATAGGACATGGGATTATCCCTGTGTCCTGGATTATCTCTGCTATCACCGTACTCCATTAGGAATAGGAAGAGAGTGTTGACTGAAATCACATCTTGCCCATAGACAGTATTTTCATCACATTTTTCAAGGGCCTTCATAAAGTTATCTTTAGATATTGGCAGGAATGTTTATTTACACTCAAACATGAGGCTGTATTGAATAATTAAGTACCTATCTATTGCTGGCGGAAATATTGACTCTGTATACAAATGAATAAGGAAATATACCAGTAATGGGAAAGAGTCAGCTGCAGAAGTTTACTGAAGGTGCACCTACTCTTGCTTTGCTATTCTAGTTTATTTCTATGGACATGGAAATTTTAATCTATTGGTGACCACATCCCAGTAGAAATGATTAACTTCTAATCAAGCATATTAAATATATGGAGTATTTTGTTTGTTATTTGCCTTGTCTCTTCTCAGATACAGTTTATAAGAGGCTGATTATTTCAAGTAGTTGAAGATAGTATCTGTGAGTTAATAGAATGTGTATATATATATATATATATACATATACACACACACAAAATCTGTCCCAAGTTCCCGGCACAGAGTTTATAAAACTCTTATTTCCTAAGTGATAAGAACACTAAGCACATCTGTTGTTCTAATATTTGTCTTTGACCTGATTCCAGACATGAGCCTTCTGAAACCTCTGTAAATTTCTAACAGCATTAGGAACACCTTTTGTTCTATTGATGTGACTCTTGGTGGGCTTCTGGATGGAGACTGGTCATCAGAAAGACCAAGTCATGATTAGAAATGAGAATTTGGAATTCTCAGTCATGTCTTCCATCTTCCAAGGAGGGGACAGTGTTGATTGTGCCTACATGAGGAAGCCTCGCTAAAATCACAATAGTAGGAGGTTTGGAATGCTTCCAGTTTGGCCAACACATCCACACTGGGAGAGTGATGTACCCCAGCTCCATGGGGACAAAAGCTCCTGCACAAAGGATTCTTACAGAACACTATTTATCTCTTCATCTGGCTGTTCACTTGTATCCTTTATTATATCTTTTAATAAACCGATAAACATTAAGTAAGTGTTTCCTGGAGTTCTGTGTGCGGCTCTGGCAGATTAGTCAAACCTGAATAGGATATGGTCGGAGGCTCCGATCTATAGCTAGTTGGTCTGAAGCACAGATAGTAACTGGCATCTGAAATGGAAGTAGAGGGCAGTCCTGGGGACTGAACCGTTACTTGTGAGATCTGATGCTTCTACAGGTAGATAGTGTCAGAAATGAAAATTGTAGAATACCCACTTGTGTCAAAGACTTTCTTGTTGTGGGGGGAAAATACCCCACACATTTTGTGACCAGAAGTGTCAGAAGTGTTCTGTGTGAGTAGTAAAGGAGATTCTCAGGGAAGAAAGACATAGTAGGGAAGAACTGGCTTTTCCTTTACACGGGAAGGAAAAATCTAAGTTTTTCATTCACAGTATCCAAATAGGAAATAGAAATCTGCTATCACTGGAATGCATGAAATTATCACATTAAAAAATGATCAGAATACTATAAAATATTCTGGTTAGAAAGACTGTAGCCAAAGAAATATCAACAGCAACATAATTTTATGCAATTAAGTATACAACCACGTGAAATCATACTTAAAAAATTAATCAGTTATGTACTAAGAGAGCTATCATAACTAGCTACAGCTTCTCCTCAATTTTACAAACTGAAGGAAAATCAATAATTTGTGCCAGGAAATCCCTTTGTTACTACCCATTGTATCACCAGGTAGAGGGGTTGCTACATCGTGCAAAAATCCTTGTAGCTAATCCATCACTTGCCCAGCTGTAGCCTGAAGAAGGATGTAATGATGATGTCATGAGTTTTGGAAGCCTTCTCCAAGAATTGGGAGCATTCCAAGAAATATAGGTATACAGTCTCATTTGGAACAAGAAAAAAATTCATTCCACCCAAACAAAAAGTTCTTAGACACTTGGCCTTTGTGTTGGCAAGAAATTAAAAAAAAAAAACACTTGTATTCTGTAATTGGCCCAACTTTAATGGAAGGCATTCACCAGAACAAGATAACAAGATAGGATTTTGGTAAATGGCATGTTATTTCATAAAGAGCTCTGCTCAAGGTAATTTATAAGAAAGAGGAAGGCTTACCTAAAGCTATCACTCAGGACTGTATCAAATCAATTTCATAGTTCCTTTAAATTTTATTGATGTTTTACAGCTTTTGTGTTTCATTGAGTTGAAATAACAAAAAGCATCTTTAAGATGTCTCCATTTTAACTCCATTTTAAACTCAATTGTTATCTTTTTCTTTTTTAAAAGAAAAGGTTTGCTTCCATTTCAGGCTCTCTGAATATAGCAATAGAAACGATTGTACTAAAGAGTATTCTGACAACTTTTGGTATTTAACTTGAGTGTGGGCAGAAAGCCAAGGGACTCGTTTTTCCTGTGTGAATGTAAAGATGATTATAACACCCAGTGCTTGTGTTTAGGATGGTGAGTGAAGCAGAGGCCTCTACATGCTCTCTGTGTAGCAGCTGCATTTGGGAGAGTTTTGGCAAATCATATAATGGGGTCTGTCATCAAACTTGCTCTGCTCTAGGCCTTGGGACCAAATCAGCTTTGCAACTCAAAGTTCCCCTTATATCTGTTTGTCAACATTAGACAATCATTGCCCAGCAACTGATATTCCATTCATTTTCCTTTACTTACAGCTTCAGGGTATTTTCAGGTAATAATTATATTTCCTACAGCTATAAAATAACATTTTGCTTTGTCACAGCCTACCTCACGAAATAATAGCTGATGAGGGCTTTGACACCGCTATTCTTTTCCTGTAGAATCAAAACTCAGAGAAGCAAAGTATTCATTTCCAAAACTTAATTGTCACTTCTCAAAACAAAGAACCATGTTACTTCGTAATGTTGATATTTTTATCTGTTTTTAACATGTGTATCTACATTCTAATTTCCCCACACCCTTCAGTGTTTTTGTAATGATTAATTTCTTAGAATAAATTGTCAAGAATGGAATTATTTGATTAATAGTAGGAACATTTAAATAATTTCTGATATATGTATATTATCATTATTAAAATTAATATTGTAATTATCAAACATTTAAAATATAGAAATATGAAAATAAAACTGACACCTTAAAGACATCACTTAGATTTTATTTAATAAATTGTAACATTTTGCATATTTAATTCAGATACCCTTTTTTCTTTTAGAAGTTTTTTTTAAATTTTTTTAACATTTATTCATTTTTGAGAGACAGGATGTGAGCAGGGGAAGTAGCAGAGAGAGGGAGACACAGAATCATAAGTAGGCTCCAGGCTCTGAGCTGTCTACAGAACCCGACTCAGGGCTCAAACCCAAGAACGATGAGATCATGGCCCACCTGAAGTCGGACACCAACCAACTGAGCCACTCAGGCGTCCCTCCTTTTTTCTTTTAAAGCAAAATCTTAGACACCTCAGGTCCATGCTTTCAAACAGTTCATCTTCTTATCTTCACCCTAAGTTCTGTCCTATAGATGGTGTGTATCATTCTGAGGCATGCCTATATATTTTACTGCATTTGTATGAGTCCATGTATAGTATACATTACTGCTTAAAGAGTGTCAGTATGCATGAGTGGTATTATATTATCACATTCTCTCTTTTAGCAACTTGTTTCACATTTGTCTTTCTATATAAAATTGTTTTTTTCATTATTTTTTATTGTTGCTCTTATTTTTAATTTTTTCTGATTACCTTCTTAGGTTTACTCTATTTCCTTTTTCCTAATTTATTTTTTTTTTACATTTATTTATTTGGGGGGGGGCTTGTGAGCAGGGGAGGGACAGAGAGTGAGAGAGAGAATCACAAGCATGCCCCACATTGTTAGTGCAGAGCCTGATGCAGGGCTCCATCTCATAAACTGTGAGATCATGACCTAAGATGAAATCAAGCATCTGACACTCAACCAACTAAGCCACCCAGTCTCCTCTCTTTTTCCTAATTTCTTGAGTTAAGATTCATCCTCCATATTTATTCTTTTCTGATATAAACACTTAAGACCAAAGGCACTTGTGAAACTGCTGCTTTAGCCACATTTAACAAGTTTGGACACATTGTGTTTTCCTTGTTAATTTAGTTCTAAATATGTTTCAGTCTCTATTAAAACTTCTTATTTGGTCTGTTTTTTATTTGGAAGATTATACATGATTATCTTTATTCCAAATATCTTGAGGAGTGGATGTTAACTTTCTATTGTTGATTCCCTACTTTTAAATTTATGTAAGTTTGATTTATGTCTGTGTGATTCAGATTCTTTGATATTTCTTATGACATGTAATCTAGGACTTGATTAATTTTTTATGTCTCTTGTATGCAGTAGTCCATGGTACTTTTTAAGAAAATATTTCCAGTCTTTTCCAATTGGGATGAAGCTTATATTGTACTGTTTTCCCATGATCTATAATAACCATGACTCAATGCTCAATTGTATACACTATTATGTAGAACTGTCATGAAATACATTTTTGTTTTGTTAACCCATTAGGGATTTTGGTTCCTTGTGTTACTATAGGATTATAAGTCAATTCTGATATTGTGGATATGGGGTGACACTGGTAGAGTCCTGGAAGTGAAAAAGGTGGCAATTGATGTTATACATAAGCAAAACACTTACTAAAACTATCACCTATTATAACTTTCATTTTACTCATATATGCAATGAATGTGTAGCATTAGAAGAAGTGCGTTGAAAATGCAAGACCTATTGGTATGTATAGGTTGGTATTAGCCAGCCATTATATGAAAAAGACCCAAGGAATGTATATTTAAAAAATATTTTATTTCCTTCGTCCTTTGGTACAGGTTCTATACTTGTCCATCACATCAACTTGTTGGTTGTGTTGTTGTTGAAAGCTTCTATATCCCTACTAATTTCTATTTTTAAAATTTATTTATTTATTTTAAGAGAGAAAGCATGCCAGAGAGTGGGGAAGGGACAGAGAGAAAGAAAGAGAGAGAATCCCAAGCAGGCTTCTCACTGTTAGCACAGAGCTTGATGTGTGATGTGAGTGAGAAGTGGGTCTCAATCTCATGAACCGTGGGATCATAACCTGAGCCAAAACCAAAAGTCAGACACTTAACCGACTGAGCCACCCAGTTGTCCCTAATTTCTGTCTACTTTTGAGATGATTATTTTAAAAATCTCTCACTGTGTGAATAGGTAAATATTTCTTGAACAGAATCTAAAATGTATTAACAAAAAAATACATGACAAATTGGGTGTTAATAAAATTACACACTTCTATTGATCAGAAGACACCATTGAAAGAATGAAAAAGCAAGCCAAAGAGTGGGAGAAAATCTCTGCAATACAAAGAACACATCAGTCAGATCTAGAATACACAAAAATTGTTACAAGTCAATTAGAAAAATAATAATTCAAACCCAAAGAAAAACATGTATAAAAGACTTAGAGACATTTTACAAAAAAAAGACATCCAAATAGTTGATGAACAAAGACATCCAAATAGGCTAAAAGCCAAATAAAAGCCTGTTTGAAAAAATGTGAAAGAGATTAGTCATTAGGAAAATGCAAATCAAAATTATAAGATGTTACTATACTCCCACAGTGGTTAAAAGGAAAAAAAATACTGCCATGCACTGTTGCTGGGGCTATAAATTTATACGACCTCTTTTCAGGATAAATTAAAGTCCAAAATATAATGTCCTATGACCTGGCTGTCCCAGTCACACTATAAAGATCTTTGAGGGTCCCCACTTTACGTGAAAAGAAATTCTCCCAACGTGGCAAAGTAGACCACTCACAGGGTTCATTTCTTTTGCTTTTTGTCTCTCAGGAATAACTGTTCTGTACTACCTACTGTCCAGTATCTTAAAATCTTTGTTTAAAGTGTTTAACTGGCTTTTAGTTGCTTACGATAGGAAGTTAAATTGGTCCATATTAATCATCCATCTTGGCTAAAAGCTTATGTGTGTAACTTTTTGTGGGCTAACTGCTGTGACCATTCCGTCTTCCTGCTGGGTCACAGCACATGTAGCTGCTGTTACCCTAATGGCACTCCAGTGGGATAACATGTGTCTCAGTTCCAGAAATTTTAGCCAATAATTTAAAACTGCTAATTCATACATGACTGGTTTGTTATTTTGATTTTTGAATTTGTCTTTTCTTTTTCTGGGAGGTAGCTAAGAAATTGAAAGTTTTCCTTCCACATATTTGATTAAAAAATATATATCTTTATTGTCAAACACATGTTTATATTTCACCCAGAAGGAGATGTAAATTTCTAACTGATAATTGAGTTTTGCTTTGGGGATTTTCAATGAGACCACATATCTGAACTTGCTTTCCTTATGTTTTTATGTTTGATGACATTAGAAAATGCTATTCCTGTGTATTATTAACTTTTATGATAAA
Organism: Cryptoprocta ferox; assembly: GCA_028646485.1. NCBI lineage: Eukaryota > Metazoa > Chordata > Mammalia > Carnivora > Eupleridae > Cryptoprocta > Cryptoprocta ferox. The sequence continues at coordinate 26,267,696 of CM053559.1, read as the reverse complement.
ACTCTAGAAAGTGCTTTGGATTGCTTATTAAGGTGCTATAAAACTAAAGCTGTTCCTTAACTTAAATTTTTATGAATCTGAGTAAGCTAATTAAAATGGGTGATACCCAAATGTAAAATAATGGTAGTTTAATTTTTTAAATCTGTTTTGTTTTGTTTTTTTCCTTCTTATTTCATTCAGGAGAGAACCAAATGGTGTAATTCTTTTGATATTTTGTTGCTGTCATTCTTCACGTAGAAGCAGTATATGTATAATCAGGGTATCATAAACAGTCATAGTAATCAAAAGTGACTCAGATAGAAACTTACTAACGACCCTGCATTGTTTTTATTTTTAATTTTACCCCTTTGTTTACCAAGACCCTGATGACAAAATAATTGAGTAGCTGAAGTTGATTTTGAGTGCACTGCCGGAGTCCAGCTCCAGCAGGTCCGGGGGTCCCTGAAGGATGGGTGGTGTCAGCAAAAGGGAGAGATGAGAGAGCCATGAGTTTCTTTCTGATCACCAGGCAGGCATCTCTGCACTGACTAAGAGTCAGCTTTATTTATTGTTAAGCATATGGGGCACAGCACAGAAGTGACATTTGCCTTAGACAATGATTTCTGATGACAAATTTCTTTGATATGTAAAAATTTCCCAGAACATAGATTTGTAGAAGACTCATTCATAACCTTTATCAATAGTGATTGATGTAGGTGACTTAGATGCTTATCATATGGGGAAGGAAGCTATCTTTAGCATTTAAATAAAAGACAATGTTTTTAGCATAACAAAGGCAAAATTTAGTCCCTTGTGAGCAGGGGTCAATAGCCTGTTTGCTTAAGGGCAAACAGTGGGGGTAGATATCGGTCATCATCTGACGGCAGAAGGCCTTGCAAACCTGCCTTAACCTCACAAGGAGTATTCTTAACTTGGTGAGTTCAGAAATGGCTCCCAACAGTGCACTCCCATTGATTTGAACTCTTCTTCCTCATTTAACCTCTGAGGTAGCCTGTACCCCCATATGACTCTCCAAGAGTCCCAATTGGTATGCCCAGCGCAACATAAGTGGATATTGTTCTTTTGTACTTTCACTTGTCCTCTACAATGTGGAATATATGGAATCTCATAAGCATAGTTAAGTTTCAGGTTAGCTGTCACTCATGTTTTAATACAGGGGAAGCAACTTTCTCTGTAAAGGACCAGATAGGGAATATTTTCAGTTTTGAGGCCATACGGTCTCTGTTGCACCTACTCAACGCTGTCCTTGTGAGACAAAAGCAGCCATAGGCAATTTGTAAATGAACAGGCATGGCTATGTTTCATTAAAACTTTATGTACAAAAATAGGCAGTGAGCCAGACTTGGCTAATGGGCCATAATTTGCCAAACACGTTTAATAGATTATGCTTCCCAAAGTGGTGTGTTGGGATTTTAACACAGACCCCTGGGCCACACTGTAATTCAAATTTTAAAGGTGGGGCTTTAATGTGACATTAATAGAACTATAGGTCATATTCTTAAGTCATTTTGCATCCAGGACAAACACTGTCATCTGGTTATTGTGATAGTTGAGAAATGTTCAAAAATAACAGGAAGTGTGTAATGGTCATATACAAGGGTTTATGAGTGGAAAAATGATCTATCTGAAAATATCCACATAAAGATCTATATATAAGCCAGAAACCTCAGTGGGACTTAAGGACACAAGAATGATGTTCTGTTAACTAACTTTGAAGAATAATTATAATTTTCTCCCCAACAAAGGAGTGATTCTCTTCTGGTTAATATTTTTTTTATCTGTGGCTCTATGTTGACTGTAGAATTGCATTTTTTTTTTTTAAATTCTAGCTTGAATAGATATTTTTTTCCTTTGGAAGTTGTCAGAAATGCCACGAGTTTTCAAATAAAACTAAAACTCTTTTACTAAAAAGTTGTATGATGGATTTGAAGACTACATTCAAAGGACAGATACATGGTTTCAGGTGAATTTGGGGGGAAAAATCAATCAAGCACTGTTTTCTGGTATACTGTCACTTTCATTCAAGTCTCTTTGTGCCTGTAGCTTTGCTGTAAAGTATTCCAGCTGAGATATATTTGGCCATTGTAACAAAATTCTTTTGACTAAATCCAGATAACTTAACAAGTTTCTTAAAACTACATACAAGAATTGAAAGTATTATTAAGCCATTTAAAACATTTTTTAAAAAGCATATTCAAATATTACAGTAGTCACTCGGCAGGAACATTCCATCTCTTATACCACTAAGAATTCTGTGAAGTTTTATAACACTGGGTGGGTCAGGGTCTCAAGTAATTTTTCAAGTCATTTCACAGTAATTCCAAAGTTATACATTTATTCTTGAAACTAATAGCATGCTATAAATCCTGGCTTTCATTTTTGCTTAATAACCTATGCCTTCACTTATTCAGCAAATGAACCTACTACGTGTTATGATTTGAAAAGTCAAGGATGAACAGATCAGATGTAACCTCTTCACTAATAAAATTAACATTCAATTTGGAAGCATGAGAAAATAAACAGGTAGAAAAATAGGCATAGTAACAAGAATATGATGAATGCATGAAGGAAATGAACACATGATATTAGAGTGTGTGACACTTATTGGACACAGTACCACCCAATAAATGAGGATTCCAGCAATTCCTCCAAGGAAAAGCACAAAACATGAAGCAGTATGTTGATGTTTATTTATTTTCTAAGGGGTTTTCTGAAGGAACAGGAATTTCCTAAGAAATTAGAACTATTTTGTGACGTCAATCATCTTTGGGAGGATGAAAACCCATTTCAGCATTTAAAACTGAATAAAATGATTTATAATATTTTAACTTGGATTCTATAGTTTCTCAGCCCTCTAATCCTATGGACAGCCCCCCCAATAATTCTTTATTCGTATATCAACCTTGAGAAGATTTTAGGCCCCTCAGCCACATGCTGAGAGGCTGAGAATCAGAGGGAGTTAGACCACACAGCATCTTCCTTCCTGAACACTTTCTACTTTTTAATTTATTTCACTTATGCACATACAGAAGTAATATGGAATAAAATTCCATAAAATATATCTTTCAGTAAGTAGAAAGTGAAATTTTGTGATAAGAAAATTATAATCAATTGACAGTAAGAGTTTTTTAAATAGATCTTAATTATAGACATTTTCCTTGGTAGCATTTTGAAATATATATATATAAATATATATATATACCATCTTTTGTCTTCAGCTTATAGACTCTTGATTAATTATTCAAGGGGATTTCCCAAAAAACAATAGATGCCTTTGTTTGGAGCCCTAGATTTGTTTTGCATTTCAGTAATATGTTTATATATATACACACACACACACACACACATATATACATATATACACATACACACAAATACACATATATAAGTTAATATAACATATTGTAAGATATATATGCATCTTGTATATTATTTATATAGTATACATTATTTATATGTTTATGTTACACATAATATATATCATATATATGTGTGTGTATTATATATGTTATATTATATATAATACTATAATATATGTTATATATAATACAGTGCAATTATATGCCATGTTAAATACTAGCAACTTAAGTTACAAATTTAAAAGATTACCTTTCTGGAGTAATTCTGGGCATGTGTAGAAATTCCAAAACAATGTTATAGTATTCCAATTTTCCACATATATTTGATCATGGAATTTTGCTTTTTTTTTTTTGGAACCTCTTACTATAACACCTTAGAACATGGTTTGGATGATATTGCTCTGGCCTCTTTCATGTCACAGTGCTCTGATGTATTTTATAATTTTGCATCCACTGTAGTATTTAACATGATAACAGAGATCATATTCTTTGTCACTAGTTTTACAGATGTCTATCATTTCCCTCAGCAGCTGCTATAGATTGTTACTTAAGTTAGAAAGTTTTCAAAGTATACTTTTATTAATCTGTCAAACTAAGCTAAGCCTAAATACATGGTAGTTGTTTAATAAACACCCATTGAATAGAAGCTGCACAATGGCTTCATTTCCATATTGCCCAAGAGAAGCAACTCAGCAATGGTGTTGGGGAGGAAAGGCAGCCATTGCTGGGGCTGTTACATGCACATCATACTATATGTCACTCTTCTATATTTATCACCTCATTAAGCCTGGGAACATCATCCTTGTATCTAAAATAACTAGTAGCACAAGAATTCAAATTGAGGCCTTTTAAATGCATGTTTGATTCAATTGCCTATTCTATTTGCCTGTGCATACAGACAAAAATCTATTTTTTTAAAAAAATGGCATTGATTGTCATTGTCTTAATTTAGCATAATCTTCATGTTGCCAAAATATTCTGAATCATGTCAGAGATTTATTTTCTTCTGACATTGTCATTAAGTTCCTGTTTTGTATATTAAACAATAAGACGTGTATCTAAAGAATTAAGGTGAAGTATTATCATCCTCAGGTGAACTCTTTCAACGGCATGTCTATTTCCCTTGGGCTCAAGTTCCCAGACAGTGAAACCTGTACTTTATTCTTGTAGCACTTATCATAGACTCACTCAATTGCCTGCTTCATGCATGTGGAACAACAAAATACAAATCTGACCGATTTATTTAGCTCCTCCTGACAGAATTAGGAGGAGAGAAGGTGAACACTTAAAAAGAAAACTTTGCGTAAAATCGATGTCCATCAGATGCTCTCCACCATCATAATTAAATTTCTCATGTCCAAAGGAGGTTGGAAGGGACTAGGCATGTTTTATATAAGGAAATAGTTACCTCTTTGAAGCACTTTTTAAAAACCCCCTAAGTATTAAAAAAATTACACAGAAAATACCAAATTATAAGTGATTTACCTTTTGCTACTATACAAAGGTACATTTAGGTCAACAGAAAAAGTGTTGATCTTTTTCTACCTCAAATCCTAGTTTATTCACCATATAAAGTATTTGGATTATTCACAGTGGCTCAGTATGAGATTCAATTTTTCAGCTATTTTTTCAGAAAATAGCTGAAAAACAGGGAATGGAGTAGATTAGATATAAACAAGAAGGAAAAATACACAGGCAGCGAAGCTTTTAACTTTTAAGGCACTGGGTTTTTTTCTCTCTCTCTCTCTCTCTCACCCCATCCTTCCCTCCCTTCCTGTCTTGTTTTCTCTCCCCCTACCCCCTCCCTCCTTCCCTCTTCCTGGGTATTTCTATTCCCCACCTTTCATTCAGGACTGCTCATTATTCTTTTTTTAAATGACAAGGGCTATTCCAGCCTTATTAAGCGGAAACTTGACCGAGAGCAATGAAAAGGTCACCTGTAATTCAGGCTACAAGTGATAAAAATTTAAGGGTTAAGATCAACAGAGACTGGGAGGAAAATTGAAAAAAATAGAGATAAAGATTTATAGACATGAGGCTATTCAAAAAAGACCAAACGGTGCCAGTTGCTGAGAAATCAAATTGATGGCCAGAAAATAAGATCAGGTTAAGAAATATGAGGTTGGAAGGGCCTCCCGAGGCACAGGCAAGGGACACTGAAATATATTTTTAGCTGATTATGAAGGATCTGGGAATGGATAGCTCTAAAATCCTTTTACACTACATCACAATGTGTCATATATTCCTTGAGAAACTCAATTACCAAACATCCCAGACAACATGAGTGCCTCTTGTTGAAGTGAGAAAAACTTTGAAAGTGACATGAAATGCTAAATTGGCTTTCAGGGTTCAGGAAAGTATTTTATAAGTAGGCATAAACCCTGATTTCCTTCACACAAGAAGCTCGTGTCTACTGAGAAGTACCTGTTACCTGTGAAAGGTAACTAAGTAGATTAAAAAAAAAAAGTTTTCAGATGGTTCTGAGCCCTTAAAATGCACACAGACATGCATTTTTATTTATAATTATTTAAGGTCTCTCTTCCTTAGTGCATCTTTCCTCAGCTGTAATTTACCAGGGAGAGGTGCTTAAAAGCTAATCAAAAGTAAACAAGTCCAGGAAATGTATATATTGAAAAAATATATTGTCTATGAAGGGGATCAGAGAAGAATTTTTTTAAGATTGTAACAAAGCAGAGTTATTGAAAAAAATATTAGAGGGGAGAAACTAATTCAACCTAAGAGCAATAATGTATCAGAATAAAATAAGGCAATTGCCTTCAAATCTCCTTTCTCTCTAGATTTAATTTAGGTACATGACTGTCCATAATTAACAGTGGAATTTGAATTCCACAAGCTTCCTTGCATCTAGGCATGGGATCAAGACTAAGTTCTGATCAGTGGGACAGAAACAGAAATAATATGAACATCCTCAAGAATCAGAATAAATAAAAATTTTATTTTTTTAAATTTTTTATTCTTATTTATTATTGAGACAGAGAGAAGCAGAGCATGAATGGGGGAGGCACAGAGAGAGAGAAGGAAACACAGAATCCGAAGCAGACTCCAGGCTCTGAGCTGTCAGCACAGAGCCCGATGCAGGGCTCGAACCCACAAACAATGAGATCATGACTTGAGTCGAAGTTGGACGCTTAACAGCCTGAGCCACACAGGCACCCCAAGAATCGGTCTTTAGAGATGATTTGCCCATTTTTTTCTCCTTCTTGTCTTCAACAACATCATCGTCCCTTCAAGACTTCCACACCTGCCAATCGACCCCTACATCATGCTCTAGCTCCCATGGGGGTCCAGCTGCTTTCTAACTCCATCAGTTATCTTCCTTCCCTAGTCCTTTTGGCTCTTGAGATGGTACATCTTACCATCTCAAGAGGATCTTGGTACCTCAGTGTTACTTCCTTGTCATAGCTCTGCATTAAAATCTCCTAGTTTGAGCCATCCTTTTCCTGCAGAGGCCCTGACTGAGACAAACAATAGCTGTGTCATAAGTTTTTTTGTAAGGTTTAAATAAGTTACTAAGCATAGAATGAGTGGAATTGTGACTTTTTTATTTTAAACCTTCAATAAGTGTTAGTAATTTATCCATGCAAAACATGTAAACCATAAACAATAGTGCATCCCTCATGAAGATCTTCCGTAGACTAAAGATGTGTTATCTATGAAGTGTTTTTCAGAGTTTCTCACATATAGTAGGCACTCCATGCTATTACTCTTACTGAAGGGTTTAATTGATTATATGTACACAGAGTTAGTTTGTGTGAGCTTTAGCAGGATGATAAATTCAAAGCAGAACAGTGAGGAAAAGAAAGTGTGTGTTTCACCAAGCAAATATATGTTGGTTTCTGTAACTAGGCTATGAATGGCAATTAAATCCAGTAGACTTGGTTTTGCTCCCTGGTGGGTGCCTGAAAACTCGCTGATGTGGCATGCAGAGAGAAATGACTAACACTCTGCTCACAAAATGGCAGACTCATCTGCATGGGTGGCAGGAATGAGGGATGGTACACAAGGGAAAGCACAAAGTGACCCTTGATCCAAGTGTGGAGAAGGTAGATTGTCAAACTAACCCTAAGTACCCGAAGGCAATTGCAAGAGAAGGGAAATTAGAGTTTGAAATAGTATTCCTTGGCAGGTAGGGTCGATTTCTTAGAAAGTCCATACTCTCATGATACAAAGACAGTTGCTGGGTCTCAGTGCAGAACAGCTGCCCGAGGAAGTTCACTGAGCAGTGGAAGCCAAAACTCCTGCAAGCACCATGCCTTCCTGGAGATGATGAGAGAATTGGATTGGAGAACCCAATCTCCAGCAAGGGCCAGAGGCCTGATTGGGGCCAGCCTGGCAACAGAGAAGACAAACTAAAAGCCCAGGATGGAAACCTTAGGATAACATTCAGTCATTCTCAAAAATGTGTCAGAGCATAAAAGAATGGTCTCTTCCATGTAGATTTTGAGAGACTCTGGGCTTCATTTCTTTGAAGGTTAGAAGTATTAAAGGCATAGCCTCATTGGGGCTTCAGTCAGAAGCTGTTATGGGTTGAATCTTGTCCTTCAAAATTTTATATGTTAAAATCCTAACCCACCAGCACCTCATAATGTAATAAGAATGCGATAAGGTCTTTACAGAGATAATCGAGTTGAAATAAAGTCATTAGGAAGGACTCTTATCCAGTGTGACTGGTGGCCTTATAAAAAGGGGCCATTGGAGACAGACCCATACACAGGGAGAACACTATGTGAAGAGGAAGACAGAGGACTGCCAGAGCACTGGACCCTACATGAGAGTCCTACAGGCTCTCATTCCTACATGAATGATTGACAGCAAACCAGTAAGTGAGACAAGAGCCTTGGAACAAATTCTTCCTCCCACAGCCCTCAGAAGGAGCCCAACTCTGCTGACGCCTGGATCTCGCCCTTCTCCTCTCCAGAAGAGTGAGCAATCCATTTCTGTTCTTTAAGCCTTAAAGTCTGCGGTAACTTTTTCTAGTAGCCCTAGAAAACAAACACAGAAGCTAACAACAAAGTCTGTGTGTTCATCAAAAATATTTTAAATAAAAGTGATCAGAACAAAACAAAATCCCTCATATTATCATAAACTGTAGCAGGAACCTCATAAGATCAGGCAAGTGAAAAGTCCAGGGATGTGTGGGTCCCAAAACATCTTGCTTCAAGCAGTTAACTAATGCTATCAGCATCCATGCTGGCTCGCTCCCCTGGCAGCCCCTATTGAAATGATAGAGAAGACGGACCTCACCATCTTGCAGGCTTCGGAGAGCTCCTGCCAGCAAGCAAAGCCAAACAGCCTCTCTTTTCCAAGACTTCTATCAACATACATGTTATGTCCCATGTCCTGTATTACCTACTATCCATTACTTTACATGTATGAGACACTTGAACAATTATTTAACTGAAGAGGTAAATGGGTGAGAATATGTGGAAAAATAAATATATATTCAATGTGATATTTCTCTATTTACTATGTTGTCTGCTGTTATAGCAACAAATAGGGATATTTCATTTGAGAATGAAAATTAAGCATAAGAAATAAAAGAATAACAGGTCAGGCATGAAATGTGAATTTTTTTGTTTACTTAAGTTCTTGTCAGATTCTTCAAAGTATCTCCTTCATCAAGAGGAGGCTTTTAGGGGCACCTGAGTGGCTCAGTCAGTTAAGTGTCTGACTTCGGCTCAGGTCATGATCTCCCGGTTCATGAGTTCCAGCCCCGCATCGGGCTCTGTGCTGACAGCTCAGAGCCTGGATCTTGCTTTGGATTCTGTGTCTCCCTCTCTCTCTGCCCTTCCTCCACTTGTGCACATGTGCTCACTCTCTCTTTCTCTCTCTCTCAAAAATAAATAAATAAATAAATAAACAAACGAAAAAAAAAAAAAAAAGGAGGCTTTTATAATGTAAAACCTCTTGCCAGAGGTTAGGAATTCTAGATCCAGCCACTGAGACATTGGAAAGGTAACTTAATATCTTTATCACCTACTCACTCTACTCCCCTGGGGGTAAAGAAAGAAGTTTCATGATCTGCTATTAAGATGCTAAGATTTCTGTGATTTATGTAGTAGAGGACCCTGAGGGCTTGACGCAGCCATACTTTTTATAGTTTTTAGGTAAACTTTCTTTTTTTCAGATAATTTCTTTATTTAAATTTTAAATAAAAAGGTATTCATTTTTCAAATAGTATCTTGATCATAGGAATCTCGCATGGTCATTGGTGAGTGTGTTTAAGCAGTTATGGAGAAAAAAAGTTAAATTGTTGACATTACTATAATCCACAGATAACTCCTGTGAATAGTTCCATGTATTCTATCCAAGCTGCTGTTTAAGAACATATATGTGCAATTTAGGAAGTGGACATAATATTGGTTTCTTCTTTAACTCTTGTCTTAGCATCTGTATGTATGTCTTTTATTTTAAAGTTGCAGCAGACATGTTTGTAAATAAGCAGGGAATTAATAATATATACATAAGTGTTCAGTTGAAAAATGTATTTTGCAACTACTTGAGCAGATTCAATTAAATATCCAAGTCACCTTCCTTTAGAGTTGCTTATCTAATGTTTTCCCATAATAAATTTATTTGTGCAAATTAAATTATTTATTTCCAAATGTCTTAAGGGTAATAAAAGGAACATACCTTATCAGTCACACAAAGATAACGGGGAACAGATCAGGAGAGTATACTTACAAAGAAACATGGTAATCTTCAAACAGAAGTGACCACTAGAGAAGCAGAAGTGAATACACATGCTTTGCACAAAGACACGCAGATAGAACTGATACACATTTCAAAAGAACCTGATAAAATGAATGGCTGAGGTCACTACACAGTAACTTCTTGTGGCCACTGCATTTGCTTTTAGGAACAGCAATATAGCCCTTTTAATGTGACCTATCTACCCATTATGAAAAGAACATAGCTGCAACATAGATTAATTTTTATTGCAAAGGATATTATGTTCCTGTTTCTATATTTGAAGGCAGAATCTAAATGATACTTCTTTCAAAGTGTACCTACACACATACCCACACACCCCTCTCAGGGATTGCTGAAATTCAAACGACAATTGAAATTTAATGTAAGTTAATTGGGGGAAATGCTGTAGGCAATCATAGACTCCCACAAACATCACTTATATGCAAAATTATTCATCGATATGGACAATCTATAATAGCTAATCCCTACTCTGATTATTTTTCAGCATATACAAGTTTATATATTCTACTCAGCCACCTGCTGGAATCTGCATTGCACTTGTACATCCAAAGGAAAAATGTTTGGTGGCCACTCATATTCCTATAACGAAATTAAATTCTGACGACAAAGCAATATATCACTGGCACTCTTTCAATCAAAAGAATCCGTCTGAAACTTTCGTCCATTCATAATCAAAAAATAACTGGCACTCCCATAAGAATGTGTATTGAAACACATTAGTGTCCCTTCAAGTGAAAAAGACTAGAAATTTAGAGGAAAATAGCAGCTTGTAGGATAGTATAGGAAGTGGGATTAAAACTTCAGTGAAAGCAATACATGCATGTGCTCACCTTACAGAAAAGAAAAATGTAACGAGAAATTGGCCATTAGGCTTGAGTAAAGCAAGCTAGCATCTGTATATAAGAACTGGGACATTACAAGTGTTTTTAGATAAGGAAAGGCATTTCACTGTTCACTAAACAACGTGCATCACTTCCAAAATTCATTATGTGCTCCCAAGGTGTCCCTGAAATAGGCATATGTTTCATAGAAAAGGGGAGCCACTCAAGTTCTCTTAGGCCATGGAATTAACTCGGTTTCTGAGAAAGTATTGTATTTTCATTAATTCATTGCACAAAGACTGGGGAATACGGATTCAAAAGTGAGCAGATAACAGTAGTATATGTCCATTTCAACCTAAATTTTTAAACAAAAGTCAAACTTTTTTTACTGATACAGAACATGGATAATTAATAGAGCACTATAAAACACTTTGCCTTCCCTTTTAATTCCGTAGCTCCCAATCCATCATAGTGTATCAGAAGACACACTATCTAAAAATCAAAATTTCAAAAGAAATATTATATCTAAGAATCCTCCTGAAATAAAACAGTGATGTTGACTGAGTAGCCTGTTGAGTGAAGAGTTATAAGAAACAGAGGTGAAAAACTTATCTTTAAATTATGTTTTTAATAGTTATCAAAGCATTTTCAAACTAATTACTTCACACGATCCTCACAACTGTGCTATGAACTGGTGGAAAAGGTGTTAACATCTCAAAACCAATGAACATTAACCTAAGACTATGAGGTTAATGAAATAACCTAAGCTATTTAAAAAATTTTTGTAATGTTTGTTTATTTTTGAGAAAGAGAGAAAGACAGAGCAGGAGTGGAGGAAGGGCAAGAGAGGGGAAGACACAAAATCCAAAGCAGGCTCCAGGTTCTGAGCTGTCAGCACAGAGCCCAGTGCAGGGCTTGAAATCACGAACTGTGAGATCATGACCTGAACTGAAGTTGGATGCTTTAACCAACTGAGCCACTCAAGTGCCACTCAGTTCTTATTGTAAAGAACCTAAAAGCAATTCCATAAAATATATTTGGAATATGGGTTGTATTGTTTATATTTTCCATTGTTACTGGGTTTTTTTTAAACAGCAATACTGCAACACCAACCAAGATTCAGTACTCTCTTGAATATTTATATTATGTATTTTTATATATAATTATACAAACAGCCACAAATCCTCCTTCTCTACCTCTTTTAAATGAAATAACTCAGGCTGTTTATTGTTTTGGTATACAACCATTTTCTATTAAAACTCAGAAGATATTACTCCTTTGTTTTCCAACATATCACATTACCGATCACAAAGTCTAGTGCAAATCGATTACTTGTACATTTATCAGGAACATGCCATGTTTCTCTGGAAATTTTTTACAGTCTTTTGTGTTTTCTAATCTTTGCACTCTGACACTTCAGGTTTTATCAAAACATGGGATTTTTTTCCTACAGGCCCTGAAGGAGCATAATCTAAAGATATCTGTCTTCGACTATGAAAAATTGTCAACTATTTCTTAGCAAATATGCCCCTCAATTTTTTTCTGATACTTTTATTAGCTGGATATTCTCCTTCCTGTATTAATCTTCTGTAACTAAGATTCTTTCCCCTTCTTATTAATCTTTGCATTCTGCCATCCCAAAAGACTCTTTCCTGCTCCCTGAAGTTTACCTTGTTATCTTTTGAAACCATTTGACTCTTATTTTATAAATTTGTGTGTATATGAGTGAGTGAGAATTTTAAAAATCTCTTCTGTTTTCTGCATTACTTCTGAGATTTTTGGTCTTTAGGGTGAACAGTTCTGGTTAGTCTTTCTTTTCTATGCTGTTGATTTTCCTCATTTGTCTAATTATACTTGACCATTCATTTATATTTTAAAAATTAAAAATTGGGTTAATCTAAATATCAAGTATGTATTTCCTCCACTGTTATGTATGTAAGTCTGTTTCCCTTATCAGATGCACATCAAAATTAAAAGTTTGGCTGGGCATGCTATAGAAGTGGGTGTAGCTTGTCAACCATTATGCTTTGCTTCAGGCCTAAGTGGTCATGATAGTAGTTGGAAAGCAAAAGATGCCAGAATTTCAAGGATTTTAATTAAAGGTTGCAAAAACCACATCTACAGCCCTATTTCTCTTTTAAATATGATTCAAAATTTCAGTTAGCATTACATACAATTTTAGAGATAAACCAATGCTTACAGCTATATTTACGTTTCCCATGATTATAATTCTACAACTTTGGATATTGGTTGGTAAATATCTTAGATATCAGTAATCCTTTCAAAATTCTCTATGGTTCACTAACTCTCTACAGTTTTGTGCATAATAACTAAACTCTTAATAAAAAAAAATGAATGTACTTCAGAAAAGTGCCCGTGTTCAAGTAGAGTTTTCTCAATGACATGTTGGTTTTATATTGAATTTTATATACTTGCATGAAGATTATTGCAGGAGCCTCAAGTTAGTGATATTAATCACACAGGAGTTCATCTCAAGACCATGATTGTTTCAGTACAATGAGTTAAAACCACAGACTGATATTTGGAAAGAGAGGATGATGTGTAGCCAAGAATAAAACTGAGACCTAAGAGGAAGAAGACCATCGAAATATTGGCCAGTTATTGGTACATGCAGTTGAAGGAGAATTGTGAAGGAGAATCCCTTCTCTGAAGGGATTCCAAGTGGATGTAATTGTCTAATGGACTATGTACACTTGGGGAGGATGTTGTATGACATTAGAAGTGAGCTGAAGGAAGGTGAAGGTGCTAGTGAGCCATGAAGAAAAAAGGAGTGAAATGAGTTTTCTGCAAGCTACCTCCACAGGTGGCTAAATGAAGGTTAACTGGGGAAGTGCAGTTTTGGTAACCTTTTTAGTCAAGCCTAAGATAGATTAGAATTTTTTTTTTTTTTTTTCAAAATACTAGCATGAGGATTTCCATTACTGACATAACCCTCTTCAGGGGAGATCATGTCAACATAGGACATGGTTGGGAGTACTATGGGGGGAAGGGACAGGGAATGCAACAGGCTTTTTCACATAATAGCTACATGATATTAGTTGCTATGTGGAGGTGAACCAAAGAAATTTGTGGATAAAACAAATGTGAGGGTCTGTCCTAATAAAAGAACTGTCTCAAAATAGCATTTCAAAACGAGAGGATACGAAGCTCATCCTTTATGAGATTTCTGAGCCACAAGTGTGCAAAAAACTGGGTTTTTCACTTTAGCCCTGTTTTGTGAAAAAGAGAGTTTACTGAATTCATAGCACAGAGCAAACACATGCTCAAGTCACTGCAAAACGGTAAGTAAATTAAAAGGACAGCGTCAAAGAATCTTATTCAGAAGTGAAACCACAAGGTAGGCTTTCCTCGTGAATCAAGACAACAGTCTTCACAGTCCAAATGGTCCAGTAATGGCCAGAGCACATCATCACCAGAGATTAAGCATGAAGTCCCAGCCGTCCTTTCTGAATAGCAATCACAGGACCCAGATGCCAGCCTTTGAAAGACCTTTTGCTAGCAGCAGGATCTGACTCACTGGCAGGCTTTTCAAATAGTTTCCCTGGCAGCTTTGAAGTTGCTTCTAAGTCAGTTATGTGATTAGACTCTTCAGGGAGCCTGGGTTTGCTTATCTTCCTCTATGCCATATCTTTGGACAATGCAGCTTCTCACAAAGGCAGGTAACTGTGCTGTTCCCATCAGTTTGGGTTGCCAGTTTTCTGAGAGTGAATATCTGTTTTGTTAAACTAAAATAAATAATCACAGTCACTTTCCAGAATGTACTTGCCTAAGCAAAACTCCTCAGTGGTTAGAGAAGTCAGGTTTATTATATTTTGATTCTGGGTGCCTGGTTTTTCTTCCTTCCTGGTCCCCATTTCTATTGTAGAGTCTTCTCTTATCCTAAGTAACCACTTCCTCTAGGATCCTTCTAGAAGTAGATTTGTTTTATGGTGGAATTAGGAAAGAAACAGAAATGCAGAAGAGAAGAAGATAAAAGAAGCTTAAGAATGGTCATTGGAAATGTCTTTCTAGTTTATATCATCATACGTGTTTCACGAGTACATAGAACTTGAAGGCAGATATGGTATTTAAAAAAAAAGTTAAATCGCATAAGATTAAGAGAATCACCAAAAAACAATCCTTCTCAGTGAGCAGTCAACTGGTAAAATAAGACTCCTATGGGCTTTCCCTTCCCACTTATCCCTGTACATGGGAAATAAACAGTCATCTTTAGCCAGGCACTGCTGCCTTCTATGCATCACATAGAATTTTACCTTCTTTCTATTTGTTAGAAGTAGACATGACAAAATTTGATTTGTAACTTACAAAGGAGATGCCAGAGCACCCTGAAAAAGAAGGTCCAACAGTTTGCTGAAGAAACAAGATCACGTTGGCCTCTGAAAATTTGACACGGCGTGTAGTTTCCTATCCTGTTCTTGTCATGTTCCCTAGTCCATGTTATAAAATCCACAGACAGTTTTCTTCCTCGTGGTTATTTTGTGTGAATATACATATGTTATTCTAATTCTGTTCAGTGAAAATATGATACATCTCATTTTAAAGAACCTAAAAGCAATGCCATAAAATATATTTGGAATATAGGTTGTATAGTTTATATTTTCATTGTTACAAATTCAAAATAATATACCCAGGCTGAATATGATAAAACACCTACTTAAAGTTTCATGTTGATAATATAATTAATTCAGCATTGCTTTTATTAGTAAAAATGTTTTTCCCTACCTCTGAAGAGTCTTTCTACATTTTAATGACAGTGCATATCCTATTTATCGAAGTATAACTCGCTGTGAAATTAGAAATGAAATAATAATCCCATGTCATCTCTCTTCAGCTCTCTCTACTGTGGCATTGTGTAGTTTTAGTTTTTTTGTGTTTTTTTTTTCCTGTATATTTCACTTTTTATTCTCACCTGCAAGGGTATACCTAGTTAGAGGTTATTCTCCCTGGGACTAAGGGTGGAAGCATGTATGTTCAACCTCACGATGCTTCTTCCTTAGCCAAGGGTACTGAGAAAATTACAAATGAGACAAGACTTGATCTTCAGCCAAGGGAGATGGTGCTTCAAGCCATCCGCTGCTAGAATTTTCAGCCAGTCCAGCTTGAAAGAAAGGTAAACAGGATTTTCTCCCCTATTTTCTACCCTGCCCCCTTTATTATTTTTGCTGGTATTATAAGAAAAAGTAGGAAGAGAATGTAAATAATAGGTCTTTTATTCAACAAATCTACTTTCTGACTCCCAGAGTAAAGCTTTTAGCTCTGTAATTGGACAAAAGAGGAATATTTAGTGCATGAAATACACAGTAAGTTGAGCTTGTGTCTTTTAGAAAATCTTACTTTATCACTTGGCTGGAGAGGAGATTAGGCAGTTGTCCTCTTTGAAAAAGAACAAGGTTTAGACACTGACCCAATATTTCAACATGGTATACTCTGCATTGATATTCAGAGACCTAAATATTGAAATATAAGATAGTAAAATAACAGCAGAAATTACATATTTTGGAAATGTGGGGAAATAATTGTCTTTCATTCTCAGAAGCAAAATTCCATCTCATTTGGGTGGCGACAACTTCAACAACAAATGTGCGAATAAAATCATGCTCATTTTCTTCCATTTCCACCCTGTCCAATATGCTTTTACAACTTTCCATTATAGAACTTCTTTACTTTTAAGTATAGTTACAGCTCCAAGTTGCTCAATTGCATCCAGACCTTGATAAATAAGTAAAACACTCAAATTACCTTTGGTATTAATATAAAAAATTTATACATTGCTTTACTTTTCTCATCTTTTACAAACACCGTGTCATCTGAACCTCATGTAGAGTACCTGGGGGGAAAGATTATTATCCGAGTCTTACAAATGTGGCAATACAGGTTCAGAGAGATTAGGTGACTCTCCCAAGATAGTAAGTGTTGCTGCCAGCATCTGATGCTTTGTAGATCTAAAGCCTGAGATCTCTAAGCAGTGTGTTCCAGTATTTTGATCTCCTCAGATTTTAGGGTGCCTGGCAGAGTTTAGGTGCCACTAATCACCTAACTAGTCACCACCAGCTATGAGGAGACTCATTTTTTACAACTTAGGAAGGTACACATATTGTCACTTTTAATATGCCCCATGTTAGGAGTATAGTAGGAATGCATTGCCACAAGCCGCCAATGTTTCCAAGAAACATTTAATTATATAGTTTAACTATTCTTCTAAATACATTCTAAGACTGAATTGCTAAATCTGGGCTCACCTAAGGTAAATTTCCTTTTTCAAACCACATCCCAATCAATCCCTGACCAGTTATTTATTATTAGTTTTAAAGAAGAGAACAGAGGAAAAAAATATGTGTGTATGTATTTGTTAGGGAAAGAGAGAGAGAGAGAGAGAGATTGAGACCTAGAGATGTAGATAAAGATGTAAACTGTATTTGATGCTCAAAACCTGAATGTGTCCAATTAGCTGTTTCCTCCTTAAGTTGAAGTTCAGCATCTCTCTGGAAGCTGTGTCAATAATTGAGGTTCATTCCCACTCAACAAAAGTAATAACAAAAAACTACTTTTGAATATTGTTTTACCATTCACAATTTACCAGGTGCTTTTCCATGTGTTTTTTTTTTCTTTTGAGTTCTCACAACAATATGGTGAATTAGCTATTACTAACCTGGAGTTTCACCTGAGGAAGTGTTTGTGCGACACAATTCCTTCTCCAATTACTCTAAGTTCAGGTCTCAGCCTAGAAATTCCTAGAAGTTCTGAGAAGTGATCCTGACTCACCGTGTCATTTCTGTCAAGCTGATTATTCTGCTATTATTTATCATTTGGCTGCCCTTGTAAATAACCATGAAATTCTTGAGATATCTTTTGTCTTCTCTTTCTTTAACTTAGGTATCCTAAGACTAAATGAGTCATCCTGATCTCCCTACATAGGGTCAGTAGTTGCCCACCTTTCCAAACCTTCAGGGTCCTCACATCCGCCTAAGATAAATGATTTTAAAGTAGAAAAACAAACAAACAAAAAACCCCAGTTTCCAGTGTAAAGGTAGCTTAGTATCACCGAACCATTAAGAAACAATTTCTACCAAGGGAAGAAGATGCTGATTTCATTACAGAAAGTCTTCCTCATTGGTGTCTCTCTACCTGCAGTGATTTACTGGTAGCTGCCCTTAATGGTAGAGGCTAACAAGCTCACAGCCATGGGGGAGGAGCACACAGCATCGGGTGGGAACTGTGAGGCCAGAGAATCACATGACCAGAACAGCTTCAAAATCCCAGACTGCTTTATCTACTGCCAGAACATTCTGACTTAAAGCAAAAATAGTACCATCATTTACTCCACAGCCCCAAAGTCACACCCAATCCCCATTCTCACATAAATATTTCATATTAGAGAAACCCTTTCAGAGTGCCAGAGCTCACACAAGCTTCTTTCAAAATGACAGATGACCCTCTGCCCCACAGAGACAGATTTCACTGAGTGCCTCAGCGTAAGTTTTGGACAGAGCATTTTGTGATGAATTTCAGTAACAACAGTTATTCTGCTGCTTGCAAGCCTAATAGCCAGACAGCAGTGAGGAGCTTTGACATCAAATTCCTAGCCTTAGGTTCACCAGGCCGGACAGCAATCTAGTTGAATGTCTGGTAGACATCTTCCCCGCCTTGGTGCTTGATAGTTGGCAGATCATTAACTTCGCAACTGCCAGGCTGACAAACAAGGGAAACGATCATCTGAAAAGTGCCTGAGATTTGGAAGAGCATGTTTTTAATGTTAGTTGGGGACCTTTAGGAGCACATGTTGTAACTGACCATTATACTAAAGATGTTAGCCGTGCTGACTAAAAACACCAACAGTCTCAAGACAGTTCTTTAACCAAAATGTCACTATTCCTGGACAAAAGTCAAGAGTCTTTGACGTTCATAAATCTGTACATTTATTCAGCACTCCCAGACTCAGCTTTAGGTATTTTACTGCTCAGTATTGCACCAGACCCCAGGGGTGGGAAGAGGAGACAATGAGTCAGTGTTTACAAGGCCTTTTCCTGTTTTATCCAATCATCCATCTGCTTATTCTTTTATTCATTCCATCATCAGCATTTATTCAATATCTACTATATGTCAGTCAGTGTTTCAAGCACTGGCTATTGAGTGGCAAAAAAGATAAAAGCAAGTTCCAGTAGTAGTCATGAACTGTGAATCCTATAGTCTAGTGGAGTCATAGTGGATTTATGTGTACGTGTGTATGTGTGGACATAAATGAGTGCTAGGAAATGATACTAGTAGATACCAATGGGCCAGATAATGTAAGACTTTATATGCCATAGAGAAATGTTTGTGCTTTTCTAAGTTTGGAAGCTAAGGAAGGGATTTGAGCAGAAGTAAACATAAGATTGACTTTTCAGAAATATCCCTTTGGCCACACTGTGGAAAATGTAAAAGTATAGAGGCATGAAGACCAGCTGAGAGTCCCAGAGAGCAGCACCTGAGAAAGCTGAGGGAACTTAGGACTTGAGTGAGAGTGGTGGAGGTGACCAAAACGCTGACCAATTTTGAACCGGTTTTGAAATTAGACCTGAGAGGAGTGAATACGGGGTTTGAGAAAAAAATCATGAAAGGCTCCTAAATTGTTGGTCAAAACAATTAGACGGCTGGTGCCATTTACTGAGATTAGGAGAAGTGGGAGGAGCAGCTACCAAGAATTCTGTGTTAGATTCAGAATTATGGGCTTTTAGATCTCTGGTGGAAGGATCACACTGGCACTTGGAACAACAGTCACAGAGGTTGGAAATGATCTTACAATTTCAGATTGATTCATCTGCCAGATAGGTGACATTGAAAAGCAAGGAATTAGGTAATACCACTTATGGAGTGAAAGTAGGCAGAGGAGAGGGGTGCCTGGGTGGCTCAGTCGGTTAAGTGTCCGACTTCGGCTCAGGTCACGACCTCACGGTTCATGGGTTCAAGCCCCACATCAGGCTCTGTGCTGACAGCTAGCTCAGAGCCTGGAGCCTGTCTTCGGATTCTGTGTCTCCCTCTCTCTCTGACCCTCCCCTGCTCACACTGTCTCTCTCTCTCTCTCTCTCTCTCTCAAAAATAAATAAAAATATTTTAAAAAATTAAAAAAAAAGAAAGTGGGCAGAGGAGAGAAGTCTGAGGACTGAACTTTGGAACACTCCAACTGTCAGAAGCAGTGAAGACGATGACATAGCATACGAGACTTTGACATGAATGAAGGAAGAACACCAGCATAGGATGTTTCTTGTTCACATTCTTATTGGCCACAGGAATCACTGTGGAAAGAGTAAGGTCATGTTACCTACTGGATGAAGTTACCATAGTTCATTTAGTCTAAGATGTACTTTCTTTTGCATGTATCACATCTTTGAAATTGGGATGTATCTTAAAATTGATGGCAGCTTAGTGCTGTGTCACAGTTTAATTGGCAGACCTTATCTTTAATGTTGGTAAATAGAATAATGCATCTTGCAGTTGATGCTGTTTTAGATCTAATGAAATTTATTATGATGACTATACAGGATAGCACACACATGAATAAATTAATATAATTCCCTCCCTCTCTCTCTCACACACACACACCAAATACATTAAGCATTTGAACTCTCTTGAGAATGATTAAGGATCTCATTTTATTTTCTTAACATAAAATAATAGGAAATGAATAAATCACTATATGTAATGTTTGAGGAGGAGGATATTCTAAAGTCACATGATATTTTATCTGTATGTTTCTTATTACATCCAAACTTTATAATTGATGGTGAATATATTATACTGAGATTACATCCAATTAAAATTCACTCCTCTATCCACCAAGCAAATAAATTCAAAATGTCCTTATACATTTCATAAGAAATATGTAATTTGATAGAAAGCAATTGAATATTTTCTAATTGCTATAAATAAAAGAAAATCATAGCCATGAAAGAACACTAGCAACTTTTTGTCATGGTAATCTACCACAGGATATTACCTTAAAACTTTTTTTATTTAAAAATTTTTTTAAATGTTTTATTATTTATTTTTGAGAGAGAGAGAGACAGCATGAGCAGGGGAGGGTCATAGAGAGAGGGTGACACAGAATCTGAAGACAGGCTCCAGGCTCTGAGCTAGCTGTCAGCACAGAGCCTTGACGCAAGGTTCGAACCCATGAACCATGAGATCATGACCTGAGCCAAAGCAGGATGCTCAACCGACTGAGCCACCTTGGTGCCCCACCTTAAAACTTTTAAGAATTGGTTTTTATAATCAAAATTGACACCAAAAATTATTTCAAATTATACAACCATCCGAAATTCTTATGTAACTTGAAGTAGCAAACAACTTTATTTAACCAAGTAGTGAGTTGTACAGTGCATATAGTCACTGTACAGTAGCTACACAGGAATTATTTTTGTATTATAGCAAGCTGATATTACATATTGAAAATAACAATAAATACTGAAAAAAATCAGCAGCAAATATGTTAGGTATATGGATATGAAGCTTACCAAGGTGTGCAATCTATCACTGCTATTGAAAACTTTTAAATGTTGGCAATTAAATCAAATATTGCTTGATTGGGGCTGTTTTATCATTTTTATATAGTTTGTTTTTATCACCTTATTAAGTTGTTACTCTGTTTTATAGCTGAAGATGAACTATCATCCCAACTTACCATTTTGTAAACAAGTATTCATGTCAATGTTACTAAGTTGTTCAGCTGCAGTAATGAGTCAAAGATCAATTAAGCACAAACACCATAATGGATCAAGGCACAAAGATTTTTTCTCCCAATCCATCTGAATTTAGAAAAACACAGCCGTTTTAATCTGTCTTCTGAAATGCAAGGTCAGCAAACTGGAGGATATCGGCTGCCACTCTTCTGACATCTTCAATCAATCAACCTTGATTGGCCATGCAGTTGGACTTTAAAGTTGGGAAAATGATGTTTCTTGCCTTTTCTACTAATGCTTGAGATAAAAGTAAAATGTATCTTGATTTCAAGTTTTAAACAAATGATGAAGTCAAGTTTTCATGTATTATTCAAGCCTTGTCTGTAAGACACATAAACCCATGAAGTTAAAATATATTTCAATGAAGAACCAGGCTGCCTTATTTTCCTTTGAAAATGGAATTAAATTTAAAAATAACTGTAATGCACATATAACTTAAAAATATGTATCTCACAGAATCCTTTATTTCTTACCCAAACATCATATTTATATCTAAAGGGAAAATGAATTCTTGCTAATGAGATGAAATAGAAAAATAGCTTGTAGTTCATGTTTCCCCAGTGATCATGAAAGTTATTTGCATTTCAGAGAGTGGAAAGTACATGTTTATTACAAGACCTATAGGTTCAAATGAGATCCAGACAATCTGTCTACAAAGTCAAAGCTCAGCAGAACAATGGAAGTACAACCATACAGAACACTTGGAGTCATGCTTATACAATACCCAACTAATGGAAATTGGCCCCTTTGTTGAGGTTGGAGTGTGGAGGTGTCTAAGAGGATTTTTGTTTGATTTGGCGATGTTTTTCTTGCTTTCCCAGATTTATTCTCTGAAAAAGTTATGCAACTTAGCACTGAGTATTACAGCATCATCTCCTGCTCACCACTGCTTCTCATTCCTGATGGTTTTTCCACGGGCATGGCCTTCGTCTTGGCCTCGTTATAGCTCATGTTAACATAACCCACCAACACATTCTCTCTGACTGGATTGATGTTCTTTTGCTTGAAATATCTGGTTACATTCCCCAACTCTCTACTTACTCTTGTGAAGACTTGTTTTCAGCATATTCCCCAGCAGTGTAATGCATAGTCTTTTGGAGTCCAAAAATTTGAAAAATTTGCTGTTTCATATTACTCAAAACCAAACAAACATACTTTCTGCTTTCAGATTTCTTTTCTGCCAAAAGGTGGGATCTATTACCTGTTCACATATGTTGACCATTTATGTCTAAGTATTGTTAGAGGTGTGATAATTACATTAGCCTGCTTGCTAGGGACAACATTGCCTATACCTTCTTTATGAGCGATTCCTAAAACACATAGCTGTAGTTTGTATGTCTTCAAAAAATTCATACAGATGTTTCTTCCTGGCTTCTATATGGCAGATTCAGATTCACATTTTGCCTGTGAATTGGTTTCTCAAGTTATATGCTATGAGGACATGGGGAGCCCTCTAGAGTCCCTAGTCTCTAAGATGTCTATGGAAAAGCACACCCCTCTTTTTCTTTATATATTTATTTTTATTTTTATTTTTATTTAAATCCAGGTTATTTAACATATAGTGTAATAATGATTTCAGGAGTAGAGTTTAGTGACCCACCACTTACACACAACACCCAGTGCTCATCCCAAGTGCCCTCCCTAATGCCCATTGCCCACTTATCCATCCCAGCAGCCAGTATCCCTCCAGCAATCCCCAGTTTGTTCTCTGTATTCAAGAGTCTCTTATGGTTTGCCTCCCTCTCTGTTTTTATCTTATTTTTCCTTCCCTTCCCCTATGTTCCTCTGTTTTGTTTCTTAAATTCCACGTAAAAGTGAAATCATATATTTATGTTTCTCTGACTTATTTTACTTAGCATAATACAGTCTAGTTCCAACCACCTTGTTGCAAATGGCGAGATTTAATTCTTTTTGATCACTGAGTAATATTTCATTGTGTGTGTATGTATATATATATATAACACACCACATCTTCTTTATCCATTTGTCAGTTGATAGACATTTGTGCTCTTTCCATAATTTGGCTATTGTCGATAGTGCTGCTATAAACATTGGGGTGCATGTACCCATTTGAATCAGCATTTTTGTATCCTTTGGATAAATACCTAGTAGTGTAATTCCTGGGTCATAAGTTAGATCTATTTTTAATTTTTTAAGGAGACTCCATACTGTTTTCCAGAGTGGCTGCACCAGTTTGGATTCCCACCAGCAGTGCAAAGGGTTGCCCTTTTTCCGTATCCTCGCCAACATCCGTTATTGCCTGAGTTGTTAATTTTAGCCATCCTGACAGGTGTGAGGTGGTTTGTCAGTGTGGTTTGCCTACCTCTCTTTCCTGACATTGCACACAAAATTAATAAGCCTAAGTGGCAAGATGATGACAAGGACGCAAATAAGTCAGAACAAGTTCTGCTATGTCTGGGAAAATAAAAGGAGATATTCTATGTGCGTTTTTTACAGTGTTATTTTCACAGAAAAAAAAAAAGATTATGTTTGGTTGTAATGCTAAGAAGAATTGAGCAGTCAGACTATGGTCAGTACTAAAAAAGATGAATGGAAAACAGTCTGGTATTAGATATCAATATACTCAAAACCACACCATTCTCAGTCTGGAGTAAAACATAAAGCAATCGGGAGATCCAAATGAGGATAACATATCATAATGAGTAACACTGGGAAGTAGAGTCAGATCCACTAAGCATAAATTAGCAAGAGTAGCTATAGAGGTTGAGGAAATTCAGGAGGAAGACAAGGCAGTTACCGGTTAAGAGGAGTGTCCTGGAAGCTTTGACTCTAATGACCTGGGAGGTACTCTTCACTCCACCTGATTATAACCTGTGAGTTACTTCTCAAAGATTCCAGGTCCCATAGGAGCTAACAGCCTCTGGACCCATAAACTATAATTGTCTCACAGAGAAGATCAAACACAATAAGAGCTCTTCCATCATGTCTGAAGGTTTACTATCAGATGTCCTTCCTTCAGGTTGGTAGCTACTGATTTTAGCCATTAAACTATTACACATATTAAAACTTCCCCTGAGGGGCGCCTGGGTGGCTCAGTCAGTTAAGCATCTGACTTCAGCTCAGGTCATGATCTCACGGTTCGTGGGTTCAAGCCCCACGTCGGACTCTCTGCTGACAGCTTGGAACCTGGAGCCTGTCTTCAGTTTCTATGTCTCCCTCTCTCTCTGACCCTCCCCTGCTCATAGTGTCTCTCTCTCTCTCTCTCAAAAATAAATAAAATATTAAAAAAATAAAAATAAAGCCTTCCCCTGAATTTGGCAAGATAAAACATGGACTTGGATATGTATGCCTCTACAACAGAACTTCCATATTGTTGCAAAAGTGGGAGTAGCAATGCAAGTGCACTACTGAGGTGAAATGCATAGAGAAATAGAATATGTAGAGGAATATAGAGAGAAATAGAGAACATAGAAATAGAAGAAATGCATAGTCCTTTCCAAGAGCTTATGATATAGTGTGGGAGGCAAACAGACAACTGCTAACCTAGTTATCATGTTATTTAATATCATTTCTACAGGGACATATGCAAAGGACACCCTTTGTAGGTAGAGCAAAACATTGCCCTCAATAACATCAAAGAAATAATGTGTGTACCAGAGTAATACATGGCAAAAATGGGCCAAATGTCATGTAAGGTGTATCCTTGGATATTCATAGGCAGAATAAACCACACTGCATTAGAGAATTGTGGACACTGTTTAGAAAGGCTGGGAAAAATCGGGAGAACAACAAATAAGGTGAATGGCATGAGGTATAAAGAGGTAGGAGAGCTAGATACTAGATACTACAGGATTTATTTATAGATGATAATAGTTTAGCTTGACTGGAGCACATAATATGTGTTGATTAAAAGAAGAGGCCATAGACAAAATTAAAAGTTAGGGAAATTAATATCTATTGTGAACCTTGGATAGTTTGGCTATGCTATATAAAACTTTACATATATTACTTTATCTTCACAACATACTATCAAGATGGGCCTTATCATCACCAATTTAGAGATAAAGAAATTGAGACCCAGAACAATTATAACTTGATTTAGGTCAAACAGAAAATAGTGGGAAAACCTGAATTTGAACACATGATATTGGACTCATTCCAATAACAACATGCTGCATCTTAAAACAGTCTGATTAGACCAAAACTATTTTTCTTAAACCATAGGCTTGGAGCGGAGGTTGGTGCGTGAACTGCATAAATTCATTGCATGAATTGTCCTTAGTAGTAATTTAAGAAGCATCCACTCCAATTCTTTCTCACGATTCCACCTCATCCATCACATGTTCTGGCTTCTCATAAGAAAGTAGAGGTCAAAAATACTTGTCCTTTTTTCTTCTGAAGTTGGAATCAAATTTGGTAAATTCTGTTCATAAGCTTGAAATAGGGTGAGGGAGAGGTAGTCCCACATTTTGCACTGTTTTGTTGAAATCATTGGTAGGCATGACATTAATTGTTCATGCATTCGTAACACTAATTAGGACACTAATCATATATTAATTCATTAGAATCAGTTAACAGTATTAACAGCATTATATTATTGACAGGAAAATAGCAACACTAAATGGGTTTGTGCTCTTTCTCTGCTTTATCTTTTAAAAATACACCAAATTTCTTTGTTTTCTGAAAACTTGTTTGGAGTCCTTAATCGTAAAATTAAATAAATGATATAGGAGAAAATGGGTAGCCCGATATCTGATATATTTAGATTATTAAATGTGTATTAATTCATTTATTCGTTCATGCATATAATTTAATTACATTTCATTAATTGAAATAAATCAACTGCAGGGAGTTAGTTTAGATATCAAACTATTGCCCATAACACTCAATGCGTGAATTCATCCCCTCCCAAAATGTAAATTAATTTTCAGGCAATCCCTTATAGTGTAAAGTACCAGAAGGTGGGGTCATTTCTTTTTAATTTGCCTTGTAAGAGAAATGCCATAAGTAGACCTTGTATATGCTTGACAAGGATAACTAATCTCCCTTTTGCCTTCTATTCTACAAATATCCCCAATTATCTCCATTTTTTCCATTATTTACACTTTCCATCTTTCTGAGCAGTTTGACTACTACTGACCACCATCAAAACCATTGCTGTGTTTAAGGATCAACAAGGATATTGAGGATAAACAAACTTTAAAATGATAAAATAATTCTCAGATGAAGTTTCGGTAAGAAAAAGATAGTTTGAGTAGAAATCTGTTTTCTTAAGTTGGGTTTCCTAAAAACAAAAATTGAGTAGTATGTGTTGCGTCCATGGGTTACTAAGGAGAAACCCTTAAGGGACTTAAGGGTGGGGCAAGACACCCGGTGAAAATACGGAGTCAGCTGCCACAGGCTGTTCTCACGAGGAGCTCTGGAGCCTGGATCGCAGCACAGAATTATCCTGAACTGAGGCAAGGTAGCTGAACTTTTACACCTCCTATCAGTCATTCCTTGACTCTGGAGGGTATAATCCCCGGTGGAGGGGAGTCCTGTCTGTTTAGAGCAGTTGTTCTCCATGTACAGTCCCCAGACCAGCACATCAGCATCACCAGGGAACTCGTTAGAAGTGATAGTTTCTTGGACCTCAGCCCAGACCTGCTGAATCAGAAACTCTGGGGGTGGGACTGAGTGATCTGTAGTTTTAACAAGCTCCTCAGGTGATTCTGATACAGAGTAAAAATCTGAGCACCACTGGCTGAGCGCACATCTCCAGAGGAGAAAGCTGTGAGCCCTTAGCAGCTGATCTCACGTGGTGTTGGTTCAAAAGCCCTGTGAAGGGAATCAGAGTGGTCTGTCCTCTCTGCGTGTCATGTGCTTCGGTTGTATGACAGTAAGTCATCCCTCTTGTATTTACCGTGTGTGTAGCTTTTGTAAATGTGCTCATTTAATACCTGCCCTGCACGCATGTGGTAGACCAGCGTCATTCTGGAAAACTGGATAATATACTTAAATCACTCTGCCTTGTCCTCCTGCCTTCTCCACCCTCCTTCTCTGGAGGAGTCCTCCTCCTGAGGATGTATTTTTCAAATACAGACCAACCAATCCAGAGTCCATATGCCCAACTAGTTGGGCTCTTGGACTCCAGGACATTACACGCCTGCCCTAATGAAACCCAAGGCCTGGTCCCAAACAACTAGGGTCCCAGGGCCCGATGAAAATATTCAAACTAGCCAGTACTAAATCAGCTTGCCCTGCCTCACCTGTCCTTATCTGAGAAAACCACAATAAAGACCCCCGCCCACAGATCTCTCCCTACCTCGGCCCCCCTGGCAGACCTCGCCCTCCCTGCTCATCCATGTGGCTTCCTGTGGCACACTACGCCTCCTCCTCTAGGCAACTGTGAGTACTATTTTATTATTATTTTCAGTGGCAGTTGTTTTCCTGATCTGTTGGCCTGATTATCCCTAAAACTTCTTGTTAGCGTGTTTTATTTTAAAACACCTCTTCATCACCATCCACTCCATAGGGAGTGCACAGAAGATAGAGAAAGTAGATTGAAGAGTCATGCTACAGAGGGTGTGAGGACAACTGGCAGTTCACCTCCACTGATTTGAGTTAAAATTTCAATTTGGGGTGGTTTAGGGGGAAAAGATTTCAAACGGATGCTGTATAAAATTTTACTTCACATAATTCTATCATGTGACTCCCCTTTCCTTTTAAACAAACAGAATCAAAGTTCACTCCAGAGATAACGCAAATATTTGTTTTTCACTTGAGACTTTGCTGAGAAAAGAAATTCAACTTGCCTCCTATGCCAGAATTTAAATAGATTTTTTTTTTTGGAATATCACGCTTTGGTTGCAAACATCCTTTTCATGCTTACATGTAAAACACTTATAATTTTTGCTGCAAATCTGTAGTATGTTTATTTTTGGTCAGAACAAAATAACAAATGACTCACTGTTTGTTTTCACAGTGAGAATGTACATGCCAAGGCCAAAACTTAGGGTGATAAACAATCATAAACATTAAACAAAACTACTGAATGTAAAAATGTAATTACATAACACAGCAATTTTTCTGCAATAAGTAATGTGACATGCATTCTTTGGCATGGATTTGCGTTGAGCGCTATTAGGAATTGTTCAGTCAGAAGCAATACTTTATTATGTGTGGATTCTTTTTGTGAATGTATGTTTCAATTTTGAGTGAAGATATTTTATTTATCAAGGACTTAAATTCAAGTGTGAACACAATCCCAGCTCTGATCACCTTGCCTTTCAGGTATTCTCTGGTGTGCCAAACTGTGAAAATGGCAAGAGATACATTCATCTTCATCATGTGTGTTTGATAGCAGTTATTGAATTTCTAAAATTAAATAATTTGCAGGCTATTTTAGAGTCCAGAATTTTCTGCCAGATTTTCTATCTTATGGGTGATTTATTTGTAGGTCCAAAGCACCAGAGGTTATAAAGCTGTGGCCAAAAAGATTCTTACTTTGTACATAGATTAAAAGGTTTATCTCACCCGAGGTGCAGCTAACTCGTTGCCCAGATGCCAAATTCAATGGCGTGTGACATAGACAACAGGTTATATAATTTCCAATGGTCAAAGCTGGGCTAGATGTTGGTGTCTTTTTCCTTAGGGAGATACTCCATGGGACACAGATTTCAGTTACTTAAGGATTATGAATCATTACCTGAATAATTCAAAACTCATTTCTACTTCTGATTTTAGCAGGACAATAGAAGGAAGAATGTTTGTTTACAGGGCCATTATCTTAGCTTTTAACCTGAGGGAATGTGTGATGAGTTTGCCATTACCAGTCAAGCCTATCCCATACTGTGATGATAGAAAAGAAGCTGATGTTCCAATTTAAGTAGATTTGTTTTATAAGATTGAGTTTATACTTGGAGGAGAGAGGATTAAAAAATAAAAGTCAAAACCCACCACACTTTAAATGTACTATTCTCCCCAGCTTGTAAACTTCTTAAGCACAGAAAATTGCTTTCTGTATTAACACCTCCTGATTTATTGTTGTGTCACTGTCCTGACACCTTCAACTAAACATGTTGGTTGTGGCAAAACCAGGATAATGTAATTAAAATACTAATGCTAGCTGTCCTTTCATAAATGTTCACAGGAATCAGGTGTTTTAGGTGCTCTAAATGTATATTATGTAAATTGTAGAACAACCCTATTAGGTTCATTTTCCAGGTGAACCTGATTCCAACTCCTAAACCTTATGTAGGATTTTGGAATTCAGACTGGGTTGAAATCCAGGCTTTGACACTAACAAAGTAGGTGACCATGGGTGCATTACTTGACCTCTGACATGCATTATTTGACTTTTAAGTAGTTAACCTGTTTAAAGGGCTCTTAGGGAAAAGACTATTAATAATGTGATTAATACCTCTTTCGTGGACCATTAGCTTCACTTCTATAATCATGCTGATTCGATTTCCTCCTGTCCATAACCACAGCTGCTTTATGAGTCCATATCCTCCTCTATTTCACCTAGACAAAGTCCTTTCTCTTCCCCTGACACCAGTGGCATTCCTGCACAGACTGCACTGGCTCATCAGAACACAATTGTTAAAGAGTCAGGAAGATCTGAAATCTGGTTATTAAACATTTGGCAGCTTGAAATCAGCCACAGTGGGAGTGTTGACATCAGGGAAATCTGTAAGCCCTACAAAGTGAGGGCTTTATCCCACTCCTATCCTGCTGAATATGCAGTATACCAGCACATAAACCTTTACACTGCTAGTAGAGGAATATTCAGACACCTGTATTTCATCACTTTTAATCTAATTCTATTCACTTTGCAATGCCTGACATCCAGACTAATCAGGATTACTTAAAAATTTCATACATTGAATGTGGTCGGTCTACCAGCCACCCCAACAAGATCTCACTCTTTGGTTCACCAACATGTTGACACTATGTTACGACAACTGTGGACCTCTTATTCCCTAAACATCATGATCTTTCTGTTCTGTGCCCCTGAGGTAGAGGTGGAGCCCCTCCCTAAGGAATGTGGTGGAGGCCTTCTCAGAACAAAGGACAGCAACGTGACCCAGTCAACTCCTATATACATATGCATACCCTGACACACCTCTGTAACTTGGACTGTGTCCAATTAGACTATATGTGTCACCATATATGAAAGACAAAGAAGTAGAAATTACATAAAAGGCTACACCCCACTGCTCTACAGGCTCAGCCTTTTGGGGTCTTAGCCTGCTGAGCCTATGCTGCAAAAATAAAGCTGCTTCCTGGAAATAAAGGCCTCAGTGTCCTGTCCCTCTGTGCAAGAATCCTGCTACACCTCCACGTTGTCATTCATGCTGTATTGTCTTCTTAGAATTCCCCTCATATGATAATGCTTTTTTCCATAATTTTTCCATGGTTCAGCTTTGTAATCTGAACTTCCTACTCAAGAGAGTAGGGATGAGAGGGGAAACCCTGTCTTACCTGCTTTTTATAGCAAGTTTGTAAATGTTTGAATACCGCACTGATCACACTCATTTATATTTGCTTAATTATTTACCTGAGTAGATCCAAGGTCTGAGGTTATGGCTTATCACGTAGAATATAGGAGGTGCTTATCAAAGAAAAATTGCAAGAAGGAATTAAATAGGCAAGGAAGACTTTCTTCAAGACTGTTGTAGTAGCAGAGAGAGGGAAAACTCAACTCCTGCAACAAAAGGCAAGAGAGTTGTTAACCACTGGGGTGCGCTAGTAGGAAAGTACTGAAGGATGTTGGAAGAGTGGGGGTGGTCCTGTGGTTGGTTATTGCCATTTGTGTTGACTAATCGACAGTTTTCAAAGTTGAGTCTCCACCTTTCCACAGACCCTGGCATATATGGGCTTTGTCTTTTGTGGCGATTATGTTTCCAAGAGATAGTTTCAAGATCTTTTTATTTTTCCAGTTTTACTGATATATTATTGACATATAGCATTGTATAAGCTTAAGGTTTATAACAAAATGATTATATATATATAGTGGAATTGTTACAAATGTAATTAACATTCATCACCTCATATAATTGTAATTTTTTCTTGTAAAAAAAAATTCAAATCTGTTAGCAACTTTGAAATAGCTTGTTAACCATAGTCGTCATGTTGTACATTACATCCCTAAAACTTATTTATAACTAGAAGTTTGTATCTTTTAGTCACCTTCACCCATTTCAGTAATTTCTCCAACCCTCCTTCCCACCTCTGTCAGCCACCAATTTATTTTCTGTGTCTATGATTTTGGGCTTTGTTTTGTTTGTATAGATTCCTCAAATAAGAAGTGAAGTCATACAGTATTTATCTTTCTCAGTCTGACTTCTGTCACTTAGCGTTATGTCCTAAAGGTCTATCTGTGTTGTCACAAATGGCAGGATTTAATTCTTCCTTTTAGGCTGAATAATGTGTGTGTGTGTGTGTGTGTGTGTGTGTGTGTGTGTGTGTGTGTATGAATCATAGTTTCTTAGTCCTGGGCAGTTGGGTTGTTTCCAGGTCTTGGCTATTATAAATGCTGCAATTAACACCAGGGTGCAGATACATTTTCAAGAGTGATTTTTGTTTTTATTGTTACCTTTGGATAGATACTCAGATGTGGAATTGCTAGTTCATATGGGAATTCTAATTTTAATTTTTTGAGGAACCTGCACACTGTTTTCTATAGTGGCTGCATCAGTTTACATTCCTACCAGCAGTGTATGAGGATTCCCTTTTCTCCACATCTTCACTAGGATTTGTTACCTCTTATGTTTTTGCTGCTTAGACATTCTCATAGGCGTGAGAGGAAATCTCCTTGTGGTTGTAATTTGTGTTTCCCTGATGAGTGATGCTGAGTACCTTTTTATGTACCTGTTGGCCATTTGAATATCATCAGAGAAATATTCAGGCCTTCTGCACTTTTAAATGGAATAATTTGTAGGGGGGTTTTGTTTCTTTCTTCTTCTTTTTTTTTTTTTTGCATGTCCTACTTGTTTAGTTTTGATTTTTATAGCTTGTGTTTAGGTGCTATATCCAAAAACATCATTGTCAAGGCAGGCAGATTAGGAAGCTTTTTCCTATGTTTTCTTTAAGAAGTTTTGGTTTTAGGTCTTCTGTTTAAATCTTTGATTAATTTTGAGTTAACTTCCCAGAAAAAATTTATTAAAGTTGCTCTCTTATCCCCATTGAATAATAGCCCTTTTGTCAAAATATTAGCTTGTAATTTCCTAAATGGTGACTAACCACTTGATGTTTGGGAGGTGTTTTCCTATTGCTCTGCCTGTATCTATGTTCCTAAAAGGCTGTATGCAAATAAACATAAGTAATCATTTAAAATATAGTAAAACAGTTGACTGTTTAAAGAACCCTTAAAGGAAAGGTTATTTATATTGATGATAGCACCACTGAATTAAATTTTTATGAAACTTATATTTCCTTTACCAATCCCCCTTAAAGACTGAGGCACCTCTCGTATGCTGGGGATGATCTATTTCTTGATCTCATTTCTGACTACATGGATGTTTGTGAAAATCCCTTGAACTGTACCTTTATCTGTGTACTTGTCTGAGTACATACTCTATTTCAATATATGCATTTTTTTCTGAATATTATGCTTCAATATAGAAAGATACAGAAAAAAAATTGACACAGGATTTGGAGTTAGCGGCCTTGGTTTATAGACCTGATGCATGTTGCTAAATTGCTCCGTATATCTGTTTCTGGGCTGGAATGTAATACCATTTACCTGACAATTATTATTTAGATCAAAAGATCATATATGTAAAATTTTATAAAATTTAAGTTAAATACAAATGTGAATTTTTATGAATAGATTAATGTTGAGAACCTGGCATCTTAGAGTCTTTGACTTGCTCCCATGACTCTGAAGTGGAAAATGATATACTTTGTAATTTCTTTAGGCTGAATTCATTTAAAAATTTTTTGCCTTTTAATAATATTTTTTTCTCCTGATTTTATAAGAATTTTCCTTTTGGAGGAAAATAATTAGGTTTTAAACATTTTATATGAAAACTCTGAGCATAGAACAAAGTTGAAAAATGTACGGTAAAACCTGTATATCCACTAGGTAAATGTTCCCCATTTTCTCACATTTTTAGTAATTTCTTTACTTAGAGTAAAATTCACCTGTAAATGTACAGTTTTGAATTCTGATAAAAAATTTGCATAACCACCACCATAATGAAGATAAATAATATTTTTATTACATCAAAACATTCCTGAGTGCAAATCTGTGGTCATTCCCTCCCTCCATTCCTGTCCTCTGAGAACCACTGGTAAGACTTCTATACCTACGATTTTGCATTCTACAGAATGTTATATAAACGAAATCTTAAAGCACAGACTTGCAAATTTGACTTTTTTCACTCGACATAATGTTCTTTAGTATCCTTACTGTTACTGCATGTGTTAATAGTTATTTCGTGTCATTGGCTAAATGTTAGATCATTATTTAGCTGTCCCACAATTTGTTTATCCATTCTCCAGTTGATTGACATTTGGATTCTCTCGTGTTTTTGGCAATTCGGAAGCTGTTAAAAACATTTACCAGTAGTTTTTTGTATGCAAGTCTTATTTCATTTCTATGGGAGAAATTT
Source organism: Cryptoprocta ferox (assembly GCA_028646485.1). Taxonomy (NCBI): domain Eukaryota; kingdom Metazoa; phylum Chordata; class Mammalia; order Carnivora; family Eupleridae; genus Cryptoprocta; species Cryptoprocta ferox. Next base: position 26,233,485 of record CM053559.1, on the reverse strand, counting down.
TCTCTTGGTAAAATATGGCATTCCTAGGAGTGGGATTGCCACATCACACCAGAGTGTGCGTTGTGCTTCATGGGATACTGCAAAACTGTTTCCCAAGGTGGTCATATCCTCTCTCATTTTCAAAATTGTCTGAGGGCCCTATCTGTACCTCATCCTCACCAGAAATTGGAATTGCCATTTCTGTTTTTTGTTTTTGTTTTGCTTTTGTTTTATAGCCATTCTAATAGATGTGTAGTGGTATCTCATTACAGTTTGTATTTTCACGTACATAATGACTTATGATACTGAGTAAATTTAGGTTCACAGGCTTATTGGTTATCCATGTCTTTTCCAGCATGTCTGTGCAAGTTTCTGTCCTTTTGTAAATTTTTGTTTTAAATTGGATATTCGGGGTGCTCAGTTGGTTAAGTGTCTGACTCATGATTTCAGCTCAGGTCATGATCTCACAGAATGTGAGTTCAAGCCCCGCGTCAGACTCTGTACTGACAGTGTAGAACCTGCTTGGGATTCTCTCTCTCCCCTCTCTCTGTCCCTGCCCTGCTCTCTTGCTTGTGTGTTCTCTCTCTATCAAATTAATAAACTTTATAAATAAATAAATAAATTGGTTTTTTTATATTCTCTTCGGCAAATTTTGAGAGTTCTTTATTTTCTGTATACAAGTTATCATTGTCTTTGGCAAATCCTTCACTATTTTTATAGCTATATTTATATTCATGTTGACTCCAATTTTTATTCTCTTATTCCTTTAAGTTTAATTTTCTTCTAATTAAGGTACAGGATGAGATAGTAGTTTGAGGTTATTCTTGTTTCCTAAAATAAGCATATGATATACAAACTCTAGGCCCTAGAGCTGCATTGCACACATGTTTAAAAATGTATTTTTTATTCAATTCAAAATGTTTACTAATGTGTCTGTGACTTTCTCTTTGATCCAATCTTAGAAGTGTCCTCTTAATATTTAAGTCTCTGGGGAATGTTCAAGATATCTCTTATTATTAACTCTAGTTTGGTTTTAGCTTAGAATTTTTTTTTTATATCTGATTAAGTTCATTCTAAGGTCCAAAATATGGTCACTTGGTGAAAGTTTCCTGAGTGCTTGAAAATGTGTGTTCTGCTGTTCTTGTTTGACACATTCACTTAGCTAATGTTAATTGATGATAGTCTTCATGCTTTCCTGTCTCTGGGAGGGAGTAAAGTCTCTGCCTATAATCATAAATTTTTTTTTACCAGTTCTCTCAATTTCTTCATAGTTTTTGAAGGAACTGTGAATATACACATAAAATTGTATCTTAAGGATTTTTCTTCATCATTATGAATTTTCCCTCCTTATCTCTGATAATTTTTGTTTGAAAGTCTCCTTTGTTTGGTACTGGTATAGCCAATCCATCTTTCTTCTAATTACTGTTACTATTAAATGTCTTTCCCATTTTAATTTAACCTATCTATGTTTTCATATATTAAAGAGACTTATTTTAATAGCATGAGTTTTGTGTGTGTGTGTATGTCTTTTAAAATTAGACAATCTGTTTTTGGTTGGGTATGTAGAATATTATAAAATAGCTTTTTATTACAATTGAATTTAAATTTATCTTGCTAGTTTTCAGTCTTTCCTGTGCTTTTTTCCTTTTATTCCTAATTTTGAAAAACAAAATGATTATTATGATTCTGTGTTATTTGCACTATTGACTTCTTAGTTTTATCTTTTTTAATTTTAATGGTGTCAACATAAATATGACATTAATAGATCATAATATACTTTAAACAATATTTTATCATTTCACATAGTCTTGAAGCCTTGCAACAATATACTCGAATGCGTCCATGTCCTCTCTGATGCTCTCTCTCATATATCTGAATTTTTCATGTCCTAGGCACAACAAGATAGTATTTTTGTTTTAGATAGTCCATTATATTTTCAGCTGCTTTTAAGCAGAAATCTTGCAGGCCAGAAGGGAGTGGCATAATATAAAGTCCTGAAAAGAAAAGAAAAAAACAAAACAACAATCCTATAACCACAAACACTCTACCAAAATTATCATTCAGAATTGATTGAGAATTGAAGGAGAAATCACTTCCAGACATAAGTCAAAGAAGTTCATTATTACTAAAGCAGTCTTATAGTTTTAAAAGATATCTTAGAGGAATGTCTTTAAGTGGAAATGAAATGGCCATAATTAAAAGTTAAAAAATATCACTAGTAAAAGCAGACAAATAGTAAAGGTGGTAAACACCATTTTTAAAGCTGGTATATAAAGGTTAAAAGACAAAATTAGCAAACTTGGTTTTGTCTTCAAAAATTAAAGGATACAGACAATAAAGATAAGACCTTGTATGCATAAAACAATTTTGGAAGAATATAATGTGCTTTTAGAATGTGTTCCAACTTGGGTGACCAATTGAAAATAGGCTGATCTATATATAGAGAGAATGCTCTCTATGAAATTCATGGTAACCACCAACCAAACCCTATAATAGAAAAAAAAATTAAATAGAAAGGAATCTAAGCAGAACATTAAGTCATTCGTTTCAAGGGAAGAGAACAAGAGAAACAGGAACAGGGAAGAACTACAAAAACACCCAGAAAACAACTAACAAAATGGCACTAAGTACATACCTATCAATCATTACTTTAAATGTAAATGAACTAAATGTTCCAATCAAAAGATGTAGGATGACTGAAAAGATAAAATATCAAGATCCATTTATAGTTTTCCTACAAAAGACACACTTCAGACCTAAAGACAGATACAGACGAAAAGTGAAGGAATAAAATCTATACCATTTAAAATGGAAACAGAAAGCTAGGATAGCAATACTTACATCACACAAAGTAGATTTTAAAACAAACCATAATAAGACAGAAGGGCCTTACATAATGAAAAAGGGACCAAACCACCAAGTGGTATAACAAGTGGAACTATCTATGCATGCAACACTGGAATGACTAAATACATAAATATTCCCAGACGTAAGGGAGAAATTGGCAGTAATATATTTATAGTAGGGAATTTTAACACCCAACATACATTCAATGGATAGATCAGACATAAAATCAATAAGAAGATAGTGGCTTTGAAAGACACTTTAGACCAGATAAACTTAACAGATCTATATAGAACATTCTATATAGAAACAACATTCATAAGGGATTCTTTCCACGGATGCAAAGCTGGTTCAGTATCTATAAATCAATCAACATAGCATAACACATTTTTCACGTGTACCTGGAAAATTCTCCAGGATAGATCACACTTGTTTATGGCCCTAAAACAAGACTCCATAAACTTAAGAAGATTGAAATCATTGAAGCATCTTTTCTAACCACAATGGTATGATGCTAGAAATCAATTACAAGGAAAAAAATGGGAAAAAAAACCAACCGGGGGAGACTAAATAACTTTCTACTAAACAACAAGTGAGTTAACAAAGAAATCAAAGATGAAATAACTGGAGACAAATTAAAATTAAAGCACAATAGTCTAAAATCTTCAGGATACAGTGAAATCAGTTTTAAGAAGGATTTTATAGTGATATAAGGCCTAACTTAAGAAACATGAAAAATCTCAAGCAACCTAACCTTAAACTTAGAGGAATATAAAAAAATGAAGGACAAACCAACCCCAAAGTTAACAGAAGAAAGACAATAATAAAGATTAGAGCAGAAATAAATTAAATATACTAATAAAGCAATAGAAAAGAACAGTGAAACCAAGAGTTGCCTCTTTGAAAAGAAACAAAATTGATAAACCTTTAGTTAAACTTGTCAGGAAAAAGTGTACTCAATATCAAATGAAGAAAAAGTTACCAATGTCACAAAAATAAAGGATTTTAAGAGACATTTACAAAATTTATGCCAACAAACTGGACAGCTTAGAAGAAACTAATAAAGTCATAGTAACATAAACTCCCAAGGCCAAATCAGGAAGAAATAGAAAATCTGAATAACCTGATGAGTAGTAATGAAATTAGTGATCCCAAAACTCCCAGTAAACAAAAGTCCAGGACCAGATGGCTTCATAGGTGAATTCTAATATTTAAAAAAGAGTTACTACATATTTTTCTCAAACTATTACAAAAAATTGAAGAGGAAGTCATGCTTTCAAATTCATTCTACAAGGCCAGCATTACCCTGATATCAAAATCACACACGCAACAACAAAAAATTACAAAAAAAAAAAAAAAAAAAGACAGGCCAAGATCCCTGATAATCATAGATGCAAAAATCCTCAAGAAAATATTAGCAAACCAAATTCAAGGATTCTTTCCAAGGGTGCAAGGATGGTTCAATATCTCTAAGTCAGTCAATATGACACAACACATTAGCAACATGAAGACTAAAAGTCATGATAACAATAGATGCAGAAAAAACATCTGACAAATTTGGCCTCTGTTCATGATAAAAACTCAACAAAGTGGGTGTAGAGGGAACATGCCTCAACATAATAAAGCCACAGATAACATCATACTCAATGCTGAAAAGCTATAAGCTTTTTCTCTAAGTTCAAGATTAAGACAAGGATGTCCACTCCCACCACTTTATCACTTTTATTTAACATAGTACTGAAAATCTAGTTCCCATCATTCAAAAAGCCATCTAAATTGATAAATAAAACTCACTATTTACAGATGAGATAATACTATAGATAGTTTTTCAATGGATTTTTTAGAGTTTTCTATTAGAAAAATCAGTAAAGTTGCAAGATATGAAATGAATATATAGAAACCTGTTGCATTTTTATACACTAATAATGAGCTAAAAGAAAGATAAATTGAGAAAACAATTCCATTTACAATTGCACCATAAAGAATAAAATACCTAGGAATAAATTTAACCAAGGAGGTAAAAATATACTCTGAAAACTATAAGACACTGATCAAAGAAACTGAAGAAGACACAAATAAAAGGAAAGCTATCCCATGCTCAATGTGATGTAAGAATATTATTAAAATACCCGTATTACCCAAAGCAATCTATAGATTCAATGCAAACCCTATCAAAATACCAACAGCATTTTATATAGAACCAGAACAAATCATAATAAAATTTCTATACAACCACAAAAGACTTCAAATGGACAAAGCAATGTTGAGAAACAAAAAAGCTGGAAGTATCATAATCTTAGATTTCAAGATATACTACAAAGCTGTAGTCCTCAAAATAGTGTGGTGCTACAGGCACAAAAATAGACACATGGATCAATAGAACAGAATATAGATACAGAAATAAACCCATGCTTATATGGTCAATTCATCTTCTACAACACAGGGGACAAGACTATACAATAGGGAAAAGATGATCTCTTCAATAGATGGTGATGAAAAAACTGAATAGCTACATGCATAAGAATGAAATGTACCACTTTATTACACCACTTACAAAAATAAACTCAAAATGGATTAAAAATCTAAATGTGTAAGACCTGAAATCTTAAAAGTCCTAAAAGAAAACATAGTAAACATTTACATGTTGGTCTTAGACATATTTTTTTGATTGGTGTCTTCATGCAAGGGAAATAAAAGCAAAAATAAACAAGTGGGGCCATATCAAACTAGCAAGCTTTTGCACAGCAAAGGAGACCATCAACGAAACAAAAATAAAACCTTCTGAATGGGAGAAGATAGTTGCAAACAGTATATCCAGTAAGAGGTTAATATATAAAATATATAACTTCTACAACATCAAAAAATTTTTTGATAAAAAAATGGGCAGAGGACCAGAGGACCTGAATATTGTTCCAAAGAAGACCTACAGATTAGCCAACAAATATATGAAAAGATATGCAACATTAATCATCAGGAAGTTGCAAGTCAAAACCACAATGAGCTGTCACCTTACACCTCTCAGCATGGCTAGAATCAAAAAGATAAGAAATAACAAGTGTTGGCAAGGATGTGGAGAAAAGGGAACCCTCGTGCACTATTCATGGGAATGCAATTTGGTGAAGCCACTATGAAAAACAGTATGGAAGCATCTCAAAAAATTAAATATGGGAATACCATATTCAATAATTCTCTTTCTGGATATTTACCTGACAAAGATGAAAACACTAATTTGAAAAGCTATATACCCCTATGTTTATTGCAAAATATATGCATAGACAAGATAAGGAAGCAACCTAAATATCCATTTATAGATGAATAGAAAAATGGTGAATAGTGGTGTGTATATATCTAATGGAATATTAGTCACAAAAAAGAACTAGACCTTGTCATTTATGATAACATAGATGGACCTAGAAGGTATTATGCTAAGTGAAATAAGCCAGAAAAAGACAAATACCATATTATTTCACCTATATTTGGAATTGAAAAATTAAAAAACTTAGGAACAGACTCATAAATGCAGAAGACCAACCAAATGATTGCCATAGGAGAAGATGGTAGAGGTACAGGTGAAACAGAAAGGAATTAAGAAATACAAACTTCCAGTTATGAAATGAGTCATGGAGATGAAAATTACATTTTAGGGAACATAGTAACTATTATAAAAACTGTATTGTGACATATTACACTTATGATGAGCATTTTGTAATGTATGTAAATGCTGAATCATTGTTGTACATGTGAAATGATTATGATGTATATCAACTATACTTCAATCTAACTTTTTTTTAATTAGGGGTACCTAGGTGGCTCAGTTTGTTAAGCGTCTGACTCTTGATCTTGGCTCAGGTCATGATCTCGGAGTTTGTGGGATTGAGCCCCTCATTGGGCTCTGCACTGAGACTGTGAAGCATGCTTTGGATTCTCTCTCTCCCTCTCTCTCTGCCCCTCTTCTGCTTGCATGTGTTCTCTCAAACATTTTTTAAATGTTTTAAAAATTAAATATTGTATATATTTATCTAGAGTTCAAATATTCCCCTTATCTACATATGAATTGTTATCAGTCAATAGTCAATGATATTTATCTCTATTTTATCTTCATAAATGTATAGAGAAATAGCTGTGGTTACCAAATAGAAAGTTCAGCTGTTTATGGATAATGTAAGTGGAATTACTTTACCAATAAATATGTACTTTTTAAATATTCCTATAAACTTAAAAATGACCATGTATGGATTTTACATAATGTTATTTTTCTTTCAAAAAGAATTTTATCAATTAAATATATAAAAATCTAATAACACTCTGCCTTTTAGAATCCCTTTCAGATAAATTTTATGTGACCTCAGAGATTTTAACCATTCCCCATAGGAAGTGGTTTGGGATTTATAACTAGTCCATAGCTTGCTTGGGCATAGAGGGTCTGTATTAAAAACTGAAGAATCTATACCTTAACAAAAAGATTATTATGAAATTTTTCTCTCATTTGATTATCCAAAGCTGATACTTTGTTTCTGGTATTCTGACTCTGTGTCTTTCATCTTGTTTGAGAAAGTTCTGGAAACTTAAGTGACTTTCTGATTTCCTTCTTCTGTCTTGATTTGCTAACTCTTAGACATTTCCTTCGACCTCCCTCCCTCCACGACTCCCTATGTGCTCAACCTTAAGAACTAGATACTGGTCAGTCTACTTACACTTTTTACTTTTTAGGACACTCTAGTATCTTAAATTTTCCTGGATAAATTTCTGTTTATATACTTTATACTTTATCCCAGAGCATTTTTCCCTAAGTGTCCTCTTTAGGATCCCTGTCCCCAAGAGCTGAAAAGTCTTTATTATTTAGCAGCACAGTGATTTCTCATGAAGCACATGAATATACATTTATGTAACTAGTTTTTTAATTTTTTATTCTTTCATTTTTTTATTTATTTTTGAGAGACAGAGACAGCGTGAGTAGGGGAGGGTCAGAGAGAGAGGGAGACACAGAATCTGAAGACAGGCTCCAGGCTCTGAGCTAGCTGTCAGCACAGAGCCCGACGCGGGACAGGAACCCACGAACTGTGACATCATGACGTGAGCCAAAGTCAGTTGCTTAACCGACTGAGCCACCCAGGCACCCTGTAATTAGTTTTTAAAATACAGTTTTAAAGAAATATTTTTATATTCATGGCCCATTTTTAGCAAAACAATTTATAAGGTGAGATTTATCCTCATAATATACAAATAGTAGCTAACTGTTCTTTAATAGTCATTATGTCCCAAGAACTATTTGAGTGCTTTACATATTTTATCTCACTTAAAATAACCTCATGAAACAGGCAGTACTATCTCCATTTTGAGTATAATGAAACTAAATCATAGAAAGATTAAGCAACTTATCTAAGGTCATAGACTATAAAGTGATACCATCAAGAACACAGATTTTGGTAAAATTGACTTTGTGGTCCTATTACCTTAAATTCATGATTAAATTCATCTTTGTTTTTATAAATAGAGGACACATTTGCATAAAATACACTGAAAAAGTAAAATATCTTTTACTGTTTACTAAATTTATGAAATTCTGTTTTGCTCTAAAATAAGACAAAATTTATTTTTAAAAAATCTGCATCTTAGAATAATATGAGGATTGTTGAATGCTCCCTACCATGCTCCCTACCATGCTTCCTACCATTGAAACATCAGTGAGAGCTGCTGGAAAATACAGTTGCTCTAAGAAGTGGAAAAAAAAAAAAAACATAGATTAAGCAGTTTAATAGAAATAATGAAAGTGCCGTAATTTTGTGAGGTAGACCTACTTTTTTCATTTTTTATTCAATATATCTGAATATAGCTCAACTAAAAATCATGTATTTCCCTGATATTCTTTAGCTAGTAGCATATAAGGGTGTAATATATGGAAACTGAGAGAGAAGTCTTTTGAAAATGCCTAAAAGAAATAGGACAAGAATGATTTTGTCATGTAATAGAATATGTAATCATGACTAATTTATTATCTTGTCATAATTTTACATAAAATAACAACCCATAATATGTCTTCCACAAGCAAACATTTTTGAAAATGACACATTTATTAAATTTAAACTCTTGTGTTTAAATAGTACCTAGTATGTATTAATAGTGACAAGTGCAAAATGCCATGTCATTTACTGTTCATGTGTTTCTTTTTAGTTCTCTTCAATGTAAAGCTGGAATGTGAAAACTATTTTAGATATGAATTTTGAAGGGTTTAATCAGACTACGAGAATGAAGCCCTGGGGGAAAAGGTATCAACCTATTCTTAGAGGACATGAGAGATGGAATTGTTAATAATTCTCAAAACTAAGTAAAGTATTATTCCTTGACATGATAGAAATTTTGTCAATCATTTGATTTTTTTTATTATTATTCTTGTGCCATCAAGAATGTCAGGACAGGTCAAGACCATATTAGTCAGTCATTGTGTCCTATTGATTTCATCTCAGTGCTTTTCTCCTCTCATCTCCAATGACACTGCTTAAGTTCAAAATTTTGCTTTGATTTAAGTGGACTTACTGTCATCTCTACTTTCATTCTTCCCTTTCCTATCATAACTCCTCTCCCCCAAACCAGTCCGTTTGTAGTGCTTTCATAAGGATTTTCTAAAATTCTTACCTGATGTCACCCTTAAAATTTTGAACACAGAGCCAGATGTTCTAGATGTGAATTCTACCTCTCTTACCTAGCAGCTTTGGAAACTTCTCAAGTCGTTTAACTCACTAATGCTTTGAGGGTTGTTTTTTTTTTTTTTTTTCTGCACTTAAAATAGAAATAATCGTATTAGCTACCTCAATAAGGTTGAGGAATTACAGGAATTTAGTGAGTTAATATACATGAATTGTTAACAGTTGTACCTGGTACAGAGTAAGTAATATAGGCACTATTTTACAGAAGAATAAAAGAAAAAAAAATAGTGCTATCACCCAAACAAGGGGAGGCAGCCACCATGTTTGGTCATATATATATGTGTATGGGTATGGGTATGCATGTGTGTAGGTAGATATATATAATCAAGCAGCTGGCTTAATAGCTGTCCTTATTTGACATTAGAAATTTTTATTCACTGTGAAAATCCAGGATGAGAAGAAATGTAAAACAATCAGAGTGGGGTCCAAAGAAACATTAATAATTGGCTCCAGATAGATAAAAGAATGAGTAAGCAAGCAAAGTAGGCATAGACCAGGGTTATGTAAGTGGTAGAAGTGGTAGAAGTTTTCTCTGGGACATAGAGAAAGAGATTGCTTTCTTTGAAGGCACCGACCAATAACATTCAGATGAGGTTCAGGTTCTGAGTATCGTCTAGAATATAGACAGCAAAATTAAACAGAGTAGATCTATGTACAAGGTTGATGGGCAAAATAGAGTCTGGCTAAGGTCAGGGAATTTAACAGATATTTAACAGGATCTAACAGTGACCAGGGATCAATGTCAACATCTCTGAAACTTGGTTACTATGGTATATGCTGCCTTTGATTTCAAATTTTACTTCTGTATAACTACAACTGGTTTCCAGGAAGATGTTTTATTCTTTCTATACAATCATTCCCCAGTTGTTTGAAATGATCAAAAGCAGACCCAACCACATTGTTTCAGAGCTAGTTCTCAGGTGGATGAAAGATACCAGACAGATGAGATCAGGCAGCAAAGTGGCAACCAGTATGGTGGCTCCCCGGCTACTGTGACTATGCTCTAAACCTGTCCCCTTACACCACTTCATCTGTATTTATTTGACCACCATCTTGACTCCATTCTTTAAACTAGTACATACTACATAATTGCTGCCCGCTGGTATGGACAATGGAAATCTCAACTTGCTTTGATCTCTAGCTCTTGCAGTTTCATTCCTTAGTTTCTCCATGTCTTTGCTACCCAGTTTTTGCTTTAAGCCATTTCCAGTCCTTTTTAATAAGCCCATGCTAGAACAGACAACTCATTTTCTGGGATGGTGGACTGGGATACACAGGCATAAGCAGGTTCTAGGACACTACCTTGATTGAGCAGATTAGGAGTTCGATCTTATAGTCCTACTACATTGTGTATTTATATATAATAGATATCATCTACATACTCTATGTACATATGAACATGCACACACCCACATTGTAGCAATGATAGCATTGTCCAATGTTTGGTACATTTGTGACTCTCCACTGTATTTTAAACTACTAGATTTTAAACTACTTCTCCAGTAGAACAGTATTTTTATTTGTGTGTGTTTATCCCCAGTGCCTATGTCAGTGCCTAACTTGAAATGAATAACATAAAAATAATTTAATAAATAGAGGAGCCAAATGATAGGTATAAACTAATGGTTGGCAGAGGAGGAGCTGAATGCATTCCTAAACAAATATTGATAAGGAAGCTGTCCAAGTGTCTTTTAGAAAATGAAGTATTTTCTTGAAATATTCTAACTTTGCAAGATTTATTTGCTAGGCTAACTTAAGTTTCTTTGGATGACAATAATATTTTTATCTTCATTGTCCCAAAGAATAAAAATCAAGCAAGTTACAGAAAAATACATTTAAAGGTACATTTACTGTTGTTTTTTTAAAAAAGCAGAACTCTATATATCAATTTTTTCAAAATCATAAAATTAAAAATTTATATCCCAGATGTGCCTTAACTCATTTATAGAAAAATATTGCTATAGGTTGGAATTTCAATATATCCTCCTGACCACATCCTATAGTCCCTATAAGGAGCTCAACATTTTCAACTGCTAGAAAGGGATGATAGAGAACATTTAGATTTTTAAATGGAGACATTCATGAGTAAGTATAATGTGTGCTACGAGGGTAAAAAAACTATTTTAAAAACTATTTATTTACTGCGATATACTTTGGATATTAGATGTTATCTTTAATCTCTATACTTAAGTGTCAGTGAATGTAATATGTGGAACTTTGCCATTAAGAAATTTTCGAAATTCACATGATCATATTTCATGATTGGTAACTCTTCATTCCCTTTCCAAAGCTTGACTTTCCTTCAATAGTGCATTTCTTAAGATACTTCAACAAAAGCAGCAAAGCAAAATTTTCCTTCTTGTTTTTGTCTACATTGTTCCTCTAAGTGGGTATGGCTACAATAAAAGTAGAACATCAGTGTATGTTTGTACTTATCTCAAAAGTCTGTTTTTAAGCCATTCACTTTATCCATTAGTGATAGCAAAGGAAATTACTTGAAATATTATGGAAAGTTATCATAAGGGGATAAATACCTGTGATGTATCTTTAAAATTAAGAATTTTTAGGTGCGCCTGGTGGGTGGCTCAGTTGGTTAAGCGTCCAACTTCGGCTCAGGTCATGATCTCACAGTTTGTGGGTTCGAGCCCCGCATCGGCCTCTGTGCTGATGGCTCAGAGCCTAGAGCCTGCTTCAGATTCTGTGTCTCTCTCTGCCCTCCCCCACTCATGCTCTGTTTCTCTCTGTATGTATTTTATACACACCATTTTATAGTATGTATAAAACATAAAAAGTTTTAAATAAAAAATTTTGAAACTATTATATCAAGAATAGTTACATAATATAAATGCACGTACCTATGTGTATGAAATTTCTCAAAGATATTTTTACCTGAGTATCATACTTTCCAAGAATACTATTAACCTTAGGAGTAAACAGAACATCCTACTTACAAAATACCACTTTGAGATCGCTAATTCTAATAGCTCAAAATTAAATTTTCAAACGTTTCCAAAGTATGATTACTTGGTTATTGAGAGAAACATCCTAGCCAGTCTTTTGTCCATAATTTTGCATATTTTATACCAACTTTATACTAATTTTTATTACTGTTTTAGCACTGAAAATAAGATTAGAAAACAGGCGAGGTCCTTGCTCTTGTGATATTTATATCTTGGAGGATGTGGTGGGGAAAGGGAAAAAGATGTCACATGAACAAATGCACAAAAAAGATGATTTTAGATTTTGAAAAATACTGTGAATAAACTAAATTTGTGCAATAAAACAGGACATGAGAAGGCTACATTGCTTATAGTTTTCTGTCTGTGACATGAATGACAAGAAGGAGCAGACCAAAGAAAGTATATTCTAGGCAGAAGGAACAGCAAATGCAAAGGTATGATGCTGGGACAAGAGCACTGGCTTAGAGGGACCATCAAACACGAACATACCTAAAACAAAGAGGAGATGGTTGAACAATTAGGTGACTGAGTTTGGCAGGGGTGGGGTCCTAAAGAAAAATGACATATAAACCATATAATAATCTGGATTTTCTAAGTATCCAGAAAGACTATTCAAAAGTTTTTAGCAAGGGCTGAAATTATCTAATTTTTCTCTTCAGTGTAAGAGATTAATTTGGTTACTGTCAATGAGTAAATTTTTATCTAACAAAGTTGACATAAGTGGGAAGCTCAGTTAGGATGCTGGTGCTATGGCCCAGTGAGTAATGATGGTGTCTTAGACTGGGATGATGGCAATAAAGAAGTCAAAAAGTAATCAGATTTGGTGTTTATGTTATAGGTAGATGTGACACGATTTAATATTGGGGTGTGTGTGTGTCTGTGTGTATATGTGTGTGTTTGTGTTGAAGAGAGTGGTGGTGAGGGAAAGAAAGTTACTAAGAATGACTACGGTCCTTTTGGCTTGAGGAACTGAGCAAAAGACAATATTCTTTACTGAGATAGGGAAGATTGATGAAAAATGTTGTGGGAAGAGAGGCACAAATCAAAAAGTTATATTTTAGACATGGTTAACCTGAGATGCCTGTTAGTCATTTAAGTAACAGTTGGGTTTATGAATTTGGAGCTTAGGGGAATACCTAGAAAAGAGGACATATGTTTAGAACTCACTGCCTAATTCCTGGTATTTCTAGCAATGCAATTGGGTGAGATTATAGAGGAAGACTTCTTAGAGAAGTAATAGGATAGAGCTTAAAACCAAGTTCCAGGGCACTTCAACTTTCATAGATTGGGTAGAAGAAGGGATCAATTCAAAAAGGTAAGGAAAAAAGTCAAAGTGTAGTTGCACAAAAAAAAAAAAAAAAAGCAGGAATAGATAGTTGTAAGTTGTGTTCAAGTCTGCTGAGAAGCATGGAGATCATTAGTGAATTTAATGAGAGCAATTTCAGCAAAGTAGAGAAGACAAAAGTCTGATCAAAAAGGATTTGAAAAAAAGTGGTGATAAGGAGATAGCAACTATAGATTACTTTTATGTTATTCTGGGAAAAGGTAAGGAAAAGAGGCAAATGCTCTGTTGTAGCTTAAAAGGTAGTATTTTAAATGAAAACACTTTTTTTTTCTGTTTAAGATTAGAAATACCAGAGCACACTGGTGTAATTGTTTAAGAAGAAGAAATTATTACTGTGAGGGAAAAAGAAAAGGTAAAGAAAGACTGAAATACTTAGGAAGACAGGAAAAGGTAGGATCTTGGTCAAAAATACCGAATTGACCTTTAGGAGGACCATGGACACATCTTCAGTGTCCGGAAGAGAAATGAGGAATGGAGAAACCTACCAATTAAGTAAGTATAGGTTTGCTTACAGAAAAATGAAATAATTCTTTTCTGCTTCTGTCTTGGTAAATAATCGTAAGGTGAGGTCATTATCTGAGAGTTCATGGAAGATAAGACAGACTACAAGTGAGAATAAATATGAAATAATTGTCCATGAGAATTCTCACTTATTATGGAAATATAACAGAATTGTCTGGATAGTGTTGAGTACCAATTTAAGACTTGTGGTTATGAATTGAAAGTCCATTTAATATGTCTGCATAATGATCTACAGCAAAATTCAGCTTTCTACATGCAGGTATAATATAAGAAAAGTGTTAAATTACTTAGATTTGCAGTTCAAACAGGTGAACATGAAGGAAGATGTCAACAGAAGCATTTTTGCAAGTAAAGGATTTTAATAATGTACAATTTGGACTTGGTAACTTGGAAGCTTGATTGTGGAAAAAATGAGTCATTTAATTCAGCTGGAACGAGAAAGGAGGAGGAAGGGGGAAAAAAAGAAGGCAAGGGCTTGAAATTGGAATTTTGAAGGTGTTCTGTTAATGATGATGTCAATATAAAGGATATAAACACAGTAATGGATGATTGGGGTAGAATGAAGACAATTTCCACTGGAGATAAGGTCAAATAGCTCAAAGCAAAAAAAAAAAAAAAAGTTAGAATGAATTTATAAATTTCTCTGATTTAACAACTCCTTTTCCTCATTCATAACTCTAATAAGGAAATGAACAAGAAACCTTTGTATTTTATTTACTATCGTTTTGTATTATTTTCATCGGGTTAGAATTGTACAAAGGGAACTCAGTATTACTCTCCAGAATAAGAATACTTTTAAATAAATTGTAATAATTCATTTTGTGTTAATGCTGAAAGAGTCTTTCAAGATGTGATTCTTTATATTATATATCTTTTTAAAAAAATTCACAGTAATATAATAGGGAAGTGTTTCATTTGACTGCATTGCACAGATCAAACTCTGAACATTTTGGTTTTTCGGAAAGAGGGTTGCAGCTTTTTTACAAGACCGTGGTATCCAGAATTGTGTTATTTTTCAGATGTTTAAAAGCAATCACCAAATGCACTAAACACCTATTATGTAGAACTTTGGGTTATTCATTTGGAGGGTTTCACCTATCAGAAGACTTTGAATTATTGACTCCTTTGTTCACTGAAATTGAATTTTTAGCCCTTTCCTCTAGGGTCACTTTGACAAAGGTCTTTTTGCACTTGACATCAGTACCACTGGGAAAATATTATTAAGAAGAATATCTCTGTGTTTGGACTAAACATCTATTCACGTTGCTACTGGAATGAATAGCACCACATCCATTAGTTTGTCATATCCCTAGGCACTGTGAAATATATTTGACAAAATAAGTGCATTATTTTTATGGCTCTTGTAATTTTCTTACTCTCCACATTTCTGAATAAAACTTCACCATTAAAATAAGAAAACATGTCTAATTACAACTTTGACCATATTAAATTGAAGAAAGTAAAAGATCTTAAATCTAAATTTTCGATTTTGTCAACCATAGAGACATTTAAAATAATTTTGAATAATTTCTTCTATTTAACAACAAAGGATAATGCTTTGCATTGCACTGTTACACATTGGACATTGTATTAGGGTCTCATGATGTATCTGAATAAAATGGGCCCCTGCCCTCATGGAGCTTACTGTTAATTAGAAATGGTATTTAATTTAAACACAAAGAAATACAAAAGAGTATAGGAGAACAAAATTTGGAGACCTCACTAAATTAATGAAATCCAAGATGGTGGATTGGAAAATAATGATACTTAATCTTCTATCTGAATTATGATAAGGGTTTTCCAGGAAATACAATTGTGTTAGGGAAATACCATCCTCAATAATTTTTGAAGCAAAAAAATTAGCATTTAAAAAACTTAAATTCAGTAAGTACAGATGGCATAATGGAGGAGCGTCAAGATTATAAGAGAGAAAGGGAAACAGTGTTCAGATAGGACACTAAGGAGTCTTCCAGGAATTGGCAAGCCTTATAAAAGGGAGTGATCAATTTTATTTGTTTTCATAAAATCACTATGGAAAAGTGTATGGAAAATGTTTAAGAATGGAATAAAACTAGAAATAGGCAGGAAGGTTAAGGATAATAGGTGATTAAAAGTAGGCCAGTGAGATTAAAATAGTCCTCTGGAACAATCCTTAATACATTCATACAATGAATAGGAGATATTCATTGAAGAGTCATTATACTTCAGGCTTATATATACTTCATACTCTACCTACAACAATGAATCACCATGGGCAACAGAAACATAAATTAAGAATATTTATAATGCTTGGTGATTGTAAGGGATGGGGTGTGAAAGAAGAAAGTTGAGCAACTTCGCAGATTCAGGAAACATGAAGTTTGGAATCGATCAGGCTGTGTGGTGGGGATAGATGATGAATTCAGTTTTAGTCATGTTGCCTTTAAAGCAAGATGTCTAACAAGTAGGTGGCTTAATAAGTCTGCGGCCATGAAAGAGATCTAAGAGAGAAATAGACTCAGGGGTCACCAAATTATTCATAGCTATCAAAGACTAGGTGAGGTAACACAAGTAGGGTGTGTACAGAGAACTAAGGGGATAGTTGAGATACATGAAGTATCTCTGTGTAAAAATAAACTTATAGGGCATAAGTGAAGGTAGATAATAAGGAGACTACTAAGGAAAGGTCATGGATTTAATATAAATCTCTAGCTTTGTTTCTTATAAACAAAGCCCAGGAAAGCAAGTGTTCCAATGTAAGGAATGATGGGTAAACATACATGAAAACTCTTTATCTCTGTCATTATCAACAAAAAAGACAAATGAACAAATGAAAATTTAACAAGCAGTAGAAATAGAAATAGGCTTTGTCTGAAACAATTCTTATAGTGTCCTTGACCCAACTCTTACTTGAGAATGACTGAAAGCTCTTGTTTCTTCCCAACATACCAAACTTCATTAGTTCACTTAAAAACAGAAATGTTTTGGGGTGCCTAGGTGGCTCAGTCAGTTGAGCATCTTACTCTTTATTTCAGCTCATGTCATGATCCCAGGGTCATGAGATTGAGCTCCATGTTGAGCTCCACACTGACCATGGAGCCTATTTAAGATTCTCATTCTCTCTCTCTCCCTCTCTCCCTCCCTCTACCTCTTCATTACTCCATACTTGTATATTCTCTCTCTCTCTCTCTTTCTCTCTCTCTCAAAACAAACAAAAGAAAGAATTGCTCTGTTTTACTCAGCAAAATATTAATGAAAACAAAGGTACGTTTCAATCATATTGAATTAAGAGCCACTAACATTAACATGTTTCTCCCATTTTTTTTCCTTTTAACAGTTTTGTTGTTTTTCCATAAGTAACCAAAAATTTCTTTGGATCAATTAATCATAAAAATAATCTATTAAGTTAGCAACTAACTCATAGAATTAAAAAAGACTATAGAATCAGAAACATTGGGAAATGGAAAAGCTTCAGAGTTCTGGTTACAGAAACTTACCTATAGTTTAGTTTTGTTTCATTATCATTTTTATTTTGGTTTTGGTTTTGGTTTTCAAGGCTCAACTGCCAATATTAATGAACTCCAACTGTTGCCCCCACCTTAGATCTCTTTAAGATTTAATGCCTAGGGAATTAAGGAATCTACTAGCTCTATTTGGGTTATGTTTGTCCTCTTTAAAGAAGGGAGAATTTGGGACTGCAACAATGGAGGAGGTCATTAAGCCACACAGAATTCAATAAGTTATTACCAAAAAAAAAAAAGGGAAGGATTGACCTTTGAGTGACAACAAAACTGTTTTGTTTTTATTCTTAAGCTTTTTTTTAAGTTTTATTCTTTTGTTTATTTTGTTTTAATTCCAGCAGCATTAACATACAGTGTTGTATTAGTTTCAGGTGTATAGTACTGTTACTCAACAATTCTATATATTGCTCAGTCCTCTTTATGATAAAGTATATTCTTAATCCCCATCACTTTTTCATCCGTCTCCCCACCCCCCTCCCCTCTGGTAACCATCAGTTCTCTATAATTAAGTCTATTTCTTAGTTTGTCTTTTTTTCTCTTTGCTTGTCTGTTTTGTTTCTTCAATTCCATATGTCAGTGAGATCATATGATATTTGTCTTTTTCTGACCTATTTCGCTTAGCATAATACTCTAGCTCAATCTGTTTTTTTATTTTTTAAATAAAATTTAAATTTAAATAAATTTAAATAAATAAAAGTTAAAATTTTTAACTTTTGGAGGAAACTCCACACTGTATTCCACAGTGGCTAGGTAAGTTTGCATTGCCACCAACAGTATAAGAGGGTTCCTTTTTCTCCACAACCTCACCAACACCTGTAGTTTCTTGTGTTTTTGATTTTAGTGATTCTAACAGGTGTGAGGGGATATCTCATTGTAGTTTTAATTTGCATTTCTGATCAGTGACCTTGAGTGTCTTTTTATGTGTCTGTTGGCTATTCGTATGTCTTATTTGGAGAAATGTTTGTTCATGTTTTCTGCTCATTTTTAAGTTGGATCATTTGTATTTTGGGTGTTGAGCTGTAGAAGTTCTTTAATCATTTTGGTTTGTTTTTGTTTTTAATTTTTTTAATGTGTATTTCTATTTGAGAAAAACAGCATGAGTTGGGAAGGAGAAGAGACAGGGGGAAACACAGAATCCAAAGGAGGTTCCAGGCTCTCAGCTGTCAGCACAGAGCCCAATACAGGGCTTGAACCCACAAACCGTGAGATCATGACCTGAGCTAAAGTTGGACACTTAAGCGACTGAGCCACCCAGATGCCCCATATTTATACATATTGGATACTAGCCCTTTATCAGATATGTCATTTGCAAATATTTTCTCCATTCTATAGTTTGCCTTTTAGTTTTAGTGACTTTTTTTCTTTACGATGCAGATTTTATTTTGATAGAGTCCCAACTGATAATTTTTGTTTTTATTTCCCTTGCCCTGTTCTTTCCTAGGATTTTTATGGTTTTAGGTCTTATATTTAGATTTTTTGAGTTTATTCTTTTGTATTGTGTAAGAAAGTGGTTTAGTTTAATTCTTTTGTATGTAGCTGTTCAGTTTTCCCCACACCACTTGTTAGAGACTGTTTTTTTCCATTCTGTATTTTTCCTCTCCTTTGTTGAAGGTAATTGACAATATAATTTTGGGGTTAGTTCTAGGTTTTCTTTTTTGTTCTAATGATACAGGTATATATTTTTATGCCAATACCATGTTACATCTTTGTAATATAACTTGAAATTTGGAATTATGATACTTCCAGTTTTGTTTTTCTTTTTCATGATTGCTTTAGTTATTTGGGGTCTTTTGGGGTTCCATACAAATTTTAGAATTCTAGTTTTGTGAAAAATGCTTTTGATATTTTGATAGGGTTGCATTAAATCTGTAGATTGCTTTAGGAAGTATAGACATTTTAACTGTATTTGTTCTTTCAGTTCATGAGCATGGAATATATTTTCATTTGTGTAATCTTCAGTTTCTTTCATCTGTTTTTAAAGTTTTCAAAGCACAGGTTTTTCACCTCTTTGGTTAAGTTCAGTCCTAGATATTTGGTGCGATTTTAAATGACATTGTTTCTTAATTTCCCTTTCTACAGCTTTATTATTACTGTATAGGATGCAACAGATTTCTCTACATTGAATTTGTATCCTGTGACATCCACTTATACGCTCTAGTAGTTTTTTGGTGGAGTCTATCAGGTTTTCTATATATATAGTATTATGCCACCTGCAAAAAGTGAGAGTTTTAATTCTTTATGATTTGGATGCCTTTTACTTCTTGTTGGATTGCTGTGGCTAGGATTTCCAGTACTCTTTGAATAAAATGGTGAGAGTGGACATCTTGTCTTGTTCCTGACCTTAGAGTTCTGGAAAAGCTCTAGTTTTTCCCCACTGAGGATGGTGTTAGCTGTGGGTTTTTCATATAAAGAAGGTATTTTATTCTCTAATACTGCTCTGTTGAGGGCTTCATCATAAATGAATTTCCTGCTTTGTCAAATGCTTTTTCTGCATCTATTGAAGTAATAATAGGGTTTTTTATCCTTGCTTTTGTTGAGATGATGTATTACTTTGATTGATTTGTGAATATTGAACCACCCTTGCATCCTGGAAATAAATCCCACTTGATTGTGGTGAATGATGTTTTAAATATATTGTTGGATTCAGTTTGCTAGTATTTTGTAGAGGATATTTGCATCTAGGTTTATCGGAGATATTGGCCTATAGTTCTCTTTTTTTGTGGTATCTTTATCTGGTTTTGGAATCAGGGTAATGCTGGTCTCATAGAATAAATTTGGAAGTTTTCCTTCCACTTTTATTTTTTTGATTACTTTGAGAAAAATAGGTATAAATTCTTCTTTAAATGTTCGGTAGAATTGGCCCGTGAAGCTGTCTGCTCTAGGACTTTTGTTAGGAATTTTTTGATTACTGATTCAATTTCATAACTGGTAAAAAATCTGTTCAAATTTTCTATTTGTTCATGTTTCACTTTTGGGATGTTATATGTTTATAGGAATTTATTGATTTGTTCTAGATTGTTCAGTTTATTCGTATATATTTTTTTCATAATATAATTGTTTGCATTTGTGTGGTGTTATTTCTTTTTCATTTGTTATTTTTTTTATTTGCATCCCCCCGTTATTTATTTATTTATTTGATGTGTCTTGCTAGAAGTTTATCAATTTTGTCGATCTTTAAAAAACCAGCTCTTGGTTTCATTGATCTGTTCTATTGTTTTTTTAAGTTTCTATATTATTTATTTCTTCTCTAATCTTTACAATTTCCTTCCTTCTGCTGGTTTGGGGTTTGGTTTGTTCTTCTTTTTCTAGCTCTTGAGGTTAAAGTTTACATCATGTGAGATTTTCTTCTTGAGGTATACCTGTGTTGCTCTAAACTTCCCTCTTAGAACTGCTTTTACTACATCCCAAAGATTTTGGTTGTTTTGTTTTTTTTTTCATTTGTTTCCATGTAATTTTTTATTTCTTCTTTGATTTTTTTGGTTGATGCATGATTTGTTTGGTAGCATGTTACTTAACCTCCAAGTGTTTGTGGTCTTACCAGATTTTTTGCTTGTTCAGATTTTTTTCTTTTTGTCATGTCTGGTTTCATGGAGTTGTGGTCAGAAAAAAAGCCTGGTATGACTTTGATCTTTTTGAATTGGTTGAGACAGAACCTGTATTCTGTTGTTTTAGGGTAGAATGTTCTGAATATATCTGTTAAATCCATGTGACCCAGTGTGCCATTCAAAGCCACTGATTCCTATTAATTTTTTTGTTCGACGATCTGTGCATTGATGTAAGTGCAGTGTTAAAAAATCCCCTACAATAATTGTACTACTGTCAATTAGATCCTTTATGCTTGTTATTAATTATTTTATGTATTTGAGTGCTTCATATTAGGTTCATAAATATTTACAAATGTATATTCTTGTTGGATTGATCCCCTTATAATTATATAGTGTCCTTCTTTGTCTCTTGTTACAGTCCTTGTTTGAAAGTCTGTTTTGTCCAATATAAGTAATGCTACCTCAGCTTTCTTTTGACATCCATTTGCGTGATAAATATTTCTCCATCCCCTCACTTTTAACCTGCATGTGTATCTGAAATGACTCTCTTGTAAACAGCATATAGATGGGTCCAATTTTTTTAATAGACTGTCACTCTATATCTTTTGATTGTAATATTCCATTTACAAAATAATTATTAAGTATTTGTTGCTATTTTGTTATTTGTCTTGTGGTTTTTGTAGTTTTTCTCTGATCCTTTTTCTGTTTCATTCTTTACTGGCTCTTTTTACTGATATAGAATCTTTTTCTTTATTCTTTGCATATCAGTCATTTTTGATTTGTAGTTATCATTATGTTTATATATAACATCATCTGCATACAGCAGTCTATATGAAGTTTATGGTTGCTTAAATTTGAATCCATTCTTTCCTTTCTCTCCTCTCCACATTATAGGTATACACCAAATTTTAGGCATTTTACATCCTTTTATTTATGAGTCCCTTGGCTGGTTTTTACTGAAATATTTATTGTTTCTGCTTTGTGTTTTTCACTTTTCATATTCTCACCTACGGTCTTTTCTTTCCACTCAAAGAATCCCCTTTAATAGTTGTAGGTCTGATTTAGTGGTAATGAACTCTTTTTTTTTTTTTTTTTTTTTTGTCTGAGAAACTCTTTATCTGTCTATTATGAATGATAGCCTTGCTGGATAGAATATTCTTGGCTGGAGATTTTTCCCTTTTGGCAGTTTGAATATATCAGGCCACTCTCTTCTGGGCTGTAAAATTTCTGCTGAAAAATCCACTGAGAGCCTTATGAGGGTTCCTTTGTATATAACTGCTTTTTTTACAATTGCTGATTTAAAGTTTTTTTCTTTATCTCTGTTTTTTGCTATTTTCATTACTATAGGTCTTGGTTGTGGGCCTCCCTGGGTTGAATTTTTGGGGAGATCTCTGTGCTTCCTGGATCTAGATATCTGTGTCCTTGCCCAGATCAGCTAAGTTTTTAGCTGATTATTTCTTCAGATAAATTTTCTGCCTCCTTTTCTCTTCTAAGCTCCCTATAATGTGAATGTTATTACACTGATGGGGTCACTAAATTCCCTAAGGTTTTTCACACTTTGCGTATTTTTTTCGCTTAGTTGCTCAGTTTGGTTACTTTCCATTATTCTGACTTTCATGTCACTAATTTGTTCCCCTGCTTCATCTAGCCTGATTTTTTATTCCATCAAGTCTATTTTTAATTTCTTTTATTGTGTTTTAAACTTCTGGTTCGTTTTTTATCTCTGGCTAAGGCCCCCACTCTTAATTCCAGTGAGTATCTTTATGATCATTATTTTTTTCAAGTTATTTAAATTCCAGTTAAGATATACTATGCTATATGTTTGAGATGTGGAATTTAGTGATTTATCACTTACATACAACACCTAGTGCTCTTATCATTACTTTTAATTCTCTATCAGGCATATTACTTATATCTGTTTTGCTTCGGGCTCTTGCTGTGGTTTGGTCCTGTTTTCATTTGGAACATAATTCTCTATCTCCTCATTTTGCTTAACTCTCTGTCTGTTTCTCTGTGTGTTAGGAAAGTCAGCTATGTCTCCTGCTCTTGAAAGTTGATGGCCTTGTGAAGAAGAGATCCTATAGTGCCCTGCAATGCAGTGTTCTCTGTTCCTCAGGCTCTAGTGCTTTAAGGAGTGGCTCCTGTGTGTGTTGCATATATTCCACTGTTGAGTCCTAGCCTCTTTTTCCTCGGTCCAATTGTCTGTGAAGACTCTGCTTGTTGTGTTCCTAACAACCTCTAGGCTCTCCAGTATCTGATCTGGCTGATATTTAAAATTCCAGGCTTTAAGTCTTGCTGGTTCTAAGAACTCATGAGATTGGCTTTTCTTGCTTTTAAGGCCAAATATTAAAAGAATTTGTCTTCCCCATGCAGGCTCCAAATTGTGATAGCCTTATTTTTTGCTCTTCTCTGTTCCCCCAGCTCCCTCCTCACCATGGACAGCCACTGTCTGTTTTGCTCCCAAACTGAGTCTTTGCCCTTCCTATCTTCTTTGATGTGGCCTCTATCTTTAGTTGTGGAGTTTGTTCTACGAGTCTTTGTTTCTTTTTCTGGGTTATTTACACTGAGGTAGTGTTATCTCCTATCCATGGGATGAGGCAAGCTTAGGGTCCACCGATTCTGTCATCTTTCCAGCCTCTACACTGGATTTCAAAGTAAGAAAACTAGAAATAATATTTTGAATTTCACATTGCATAAATTCTATTTTTTCAGCTTTACTTTTTTATATCCTGTGACTTTTTAAGTCAGAATTATTGGAAATATATGGATATACATCAAACTAACCATGTAAAAAGTTTATAACTACATAATTTTTACATTTATATACATTCTAAAACCATCTATACTATTAAGACAAGAAATACACACTCCACTGAAAAGTTTCCTCATGTCCCTATTAACAATCTCTATTGCCTGCATCTCTCCATTCCACCCCCGGCCATCTCAAGGCAACAGTTGATCTTCTGTTTGCTAATAAACATTCAATTCCATTTCCTAGAATTTTAAAGAAGACTAATGCAATGTATACTCTTTGGTCTGGATTTTCACTGAGCTTAATTATCTTGAGATTCATCCACACAATTGACAATAGTAACAGTTCATGTCTCTGCTGCTTGGTAATATTTTATCATGTGTCTATACCACAATTTGTTCATTCATATACTAATTTTCCATTTTTGTCTATTACAAATCTGTAAACACTCATGTACAGTTCTTTGTATGAATATATGTTTTTATTTCTCTTGGGAAATACTTAGGACCGGGATAGAATAGTGCTAACATAGGTACATATTTAAACATGGCATAATTGTTTTACAAGAATTGCTTCATTTTCACATTCCCACCAACAGTGTATATGAGTTCCAGCTGTGACACATTCTTGCAAATAGTTGGAGTGGACATTTAAAAAATATTAAGCATCCTGTTATATAATGAAACATCATCATGGTTTTAATTTCTCTACTGACTAATGTTGAACATCATTTCCCTTTTGGCATTCATATAGATTCTTTGGTGAGTATTCAAACCCATATGCCTGTTTTTTTTTTTTTCTTGAGTTGTTATCCTCTACTTTGAGTGACTTTATATATTCTAGGTGCAAGTCCTTTATATCAGATATGTAATTAACATACATTTTCTCTCAGTCTGTGGCTTGGGTTTTGATTTTCAGCACCATCTCTGAAAGGATGAAAGTTCTTTTCTGGTAAAGTCAAATACGTTATTTTTGTTTTCTTTTAAGTATCATACTTTTAGCATTGTAGTTAAGAAATCTTTTCTAAACTAACATCAAAAAATATTTTATCCCATCAAATTTTCTTCTAGACATTTTATAATTTTAGGTTTTACATTTGGTGTTCTCTGGCTCTCTCCATTCTGAAATCCCTCTCTTCACTCTTCAGAAATCTATTTCCTCCAATTCCTTTCCAGTGGTCCTCTGACATGAAAGATGATGAGTTTTTCCTCTCAGACATTTGTACACTGCACCTCCACAACAACTGGATCCTCTCCCAGGGGAAAGTATACAAGTTGAAACTTCCTGTTACTATCTCTACAATTTTTATTAATATATTGTATATGGATACCCACTATCTAGGTAATTAATACATACACATCCATCATTTCACATATTTTTGGTGAGAATATAAGCCTTTATTATGGTAAGCTACTTTTCTTCTATACCTAATTTGTTGAATGTTTTTATCAAAAATGGATGTTGAATTTTATCTAATATTTTATCTCCACTTATTGAGATAATCTTAGGATTTTTATCATATTGTGTATCACATATATTAAGCACTGGATAGACTGGGAGAGAGACAAATAAAGGTAGAATATCAGATAAATTGGTTATCAGATAGATTAATTTGCCTATATTGAGCCTTTCTTACATCCAAGAAATGAAGCCTACTTGATCATGGCATATCATATTTTTAAAGTTCTGCTAAATTTTGTTATTCTTTTGGAAATTTCTGATCTGTATTCATCAGGGTTATTGGCCTATGGTTTTCTTGTCGTGGCCTCTTAGAACTTTGGTATCATGATAATGCTGGACTGGTAAAATGAAATTGGAAGTATTCCCTCTTCTTCAATTTTTTGGGAAGAATTGAGAAGGATTGATGTTAATTCTTCAAATGTTTGGTAGAATTCACCAGTGAAGTTATATATCCAGCCTTCAGTTTCTTGGAAGAATTTTGATTACTGATTAATCTTCTGACTCATTATTGGCCTGTTGAGATGTTCTGTTTCCTCCTGATTTAGTCTTGGTGAGTTGTATGTTTCTAGAAAGCGCTCCATTACTTCTGGGTTGTTCAATTTGTTGACATATAGTTGTTCACAATAGTCTCTTATGATCCTCTTTCTGTGGCATTGGTTTTAATGTCTCCTCCATTTATAACTTTATTTGTGTGCTTTTTTTTGTTTTTATTTTTATTTTTTTGTGAGTCTAGCTAAGTTTGTTGGCTTTATCTTTTCAAAGTCAGATCTTAGTTTCATTTATTTTTATTTATTAGTTTCCTGTATTCTATTTCATTTTTTCTGTTATTATTTCTTTCTGCTTACTATGAGCTTCATTTGCTCTTTTTCCAGTTCCTTTAGGTATAAAGTTACATTGTTTACTTGAGGTCTATTTCTTTAATGTATGCATTTATATCTATAAACGTCAATAGTAGAGCTACTTTTGCTGCATACCTGCATAACTTGGTATATTGTGTTTCCAATTTCATTTGTCTCGAGAAACTTCATGTTCTCTTTAATTTTGTCTTTGATCCATTGGTTACTCAGAAGTATGTTGTTTAATTTTCATGTGTTTGTGAAATTTTCAGCTTTCCTCCTGTTACTCATTTCTAGTTTCATATTATTATGGTCAGGAAACCTACTTGGTATGATTTCAGTCTTGTTACATTTGCTAATATTTGTTTTGTGGTATAATAATCTAGTCTTAAAAATGTTCTGTGTGTACTTGAGAAGTATGCACACTCTGCTATTTTTGTGTGGAATGTTCTGTGTATGTCTCTTAGGTCTTTTTGGTCTGTAGTGTTGTTCAAGTCTACTCTTTCCTTATTATCTGACGGGAGGATCTATCCATTGTCCTAAGTGAGATATTAAAGTACCAAAATCTTTTTGTATTGCTGTTTTATTTTCTCCTTTTTGTTCTATTAGTATTTCCTTTATATATGTAGGTGCCCCAATGTTAGATGAATAAATATGTATGGTTGTTATAACTTCTTGCTGGATTATAATCCCTTAATAATGGGCATCTTTCTCTTTTGATCATTTTTACGTTGAAGTATGTTTTGTCTGATAGAATTATAGCTACGCCAGCTTTCTTTTATATATCATTTGTTTGAAATGTCTTTCTACATTTCCTTTTACTCTGTATTTGTCTTTAAAGTTATAATGGGTCTTTGATAGGCAGCATGTTGCTTGAAATTTTTTTATTCATTCAGCCATACTGTCTTCTGAGAATTTAATTTATGTCTAAACTAATTATTGATAGGTAACAACTGACACCATTTTTAAATTTTCTTCCTGTGTTGTAGATGCATGGTCGCTTGTATCTTTCTGTTGTCTTTTGTGAATTTAATGACATTTTGTAGAAATTTGCTCTTACTCCTTTATCATAATGTTTTACATAATTACTTCAGATTTTTCATTGTAGTTAACACCAGAATTACATAAAAAAACATGTCTTATGTTCTATTTTAAGCTGGTGGCAACTTAACTTTAATAGCATTCCTAAACTTCACACTTTTACTTCTCCCCTTTTAGGCTATTAATGTTACAACTTATCTATTTTTTTAGTATAGGGGACAAACAGTTAAATTTGTTTCAGGTGAACAACTTAGTGATTTGACAAGTTTATACTTATGCTATATTCACACTATTGTAAATCCCATCTGTCCTGTTATATCAATATTATAATATCATTGGCTGTATTCCTTATGCTGTGCCTTTTATATGCATGGTTTTTTCATTCCATAACTGGAAACCTGTATCTCCCTCTCTCCTTACCCCATTTTTCCCACCCACCCACCCACCCACCCCTCTTCTCTGGCAAATATCAGTTTATTGTCTGTATTCATCAGTCTACTTCTGCTTTTTGGTTTGTGGGGTTTTTTTTAGATTCCCTTATGATTAGAATCACAAAGTATTTGTCTTTCTCATCCTGACTTATTTCATTTAGTGAATGGACCCTCTAGGTCCATCCATATTGTCTCAAGTGGCGGAATATCATTGATTTTTATGGCTGTGTAATATTCCATTGTGTATGTATACCCCATTTCCCTTATTCATTCATCTATTGATAGATACTTAGATTGCTTAGGTATTTTAGCTATTGTAAATACTCAGTAAACATAGGGGTGCATATATGTTTTCAAATTAGTATATTCATTTTCTTAGGATAGATCTACCCAATAGTGACATTATTGAATCATATGGCATTTATTTTTAATTTTGTTAGGGACCTCCATACTGTTTTCCATAGTGGCTGTACAAATTTACATTCCCACCAAGAGTGCATGAGAGTTTTGTTTTCTATATATCTTAAGCAACACTTGTTACTTATTTTTATACTATGTGTACAATAAGAAAATATTGTCGTTGTGGTTATTTTTAAAAAAAAATTTTAAACTTCAAGTTGTATTGAATTACATACCACCACTACAATATTAAAGAATCTGACTTTGACTATATATTTACTATTACACGTAAGTTTTATACCTTCATATGTTTTTTATGATGTTAACATTCTTTTGTTTTTAAATATTTATTTATTTTTACCAGGGGAGGGAGAGAGAGATTCCCAAGCAGGCTCCATGCTGTTAGCACAGAGGCCAGTGAGGGGCTTGATCTCACAAACCATGAGATGACCTGAGCTGAAGTCAACATTTGGATGCTTAACCAAGTTAGCCACCCAAGCACCCCAAAATTCTTTATTTATGCTTGAAGAACTGCCCTTAGCATTCATATAAAGCAGGTCTAGTGGTGATCTCCCTCAGCTTTTCTTTGTTTGAAAAAGTATCTCTTCATTTCTGAAAGTCAGCTTTGCCAGGTATAATATTCTTTGCTGATAGGGTTTTTCCCCCAATATTATTAATACATCATCCCATTATCTTCTGGCCTATGTTCTTGTAGTTCACTCAACTTCTTTATGAGAATTACTTTGATTACTGTGAGACAGTTCATAGATGTTCATTTCTTTAGGGTCAATTATTGCAGCTTGATTAGGTTATTTTGATGGTATCATGTTTGCCTGATTTTTTAATGATCTTTGATTCCTTATATTGATATCTTACATTTGAGTAGTCTCCTTTTCCATACTTCACAGATTTGCTTTTGTAGAACCTTACCAGTCAGCTCAATTCGGGGTTCTGGATGGGTAAACTGGCATCATCCTTCATCAGGTGTGTCTTGTTACCAGGGTCTATATTTGTGTGAGATCACTGTTGAATCTCTGAGGTTGGGAGGAGTGGAACCATTAGATGGGAACAAGTGGATAGCACTGCTGGCTTGGTTCCCTGCCTGAGAATGGCTGCAGCATGGTCTCTGTAGTTGCTTGGATTGTCAGATCAGGTTCCTTTGGTAGGACTGTGTGCCATACTTAGCAGTAGGTAGGCCTATGAATTAGCCTTGCTGTCCAGGCAGGGCAATGGTGCAAACCCAAGGCTAACCTGGCTTGTGGTTTGGGGACCTAACTCATGCAGAACTGTGCACTGAGTTCCCTGGCCAGACAGAGCCACTGCATTTGTTCTACAGATTGGCAGAGCTGCTGGCTGGCCTCTTTGCTCTATTACACTGTTAGATTATAGGATGGACTACACAGCTTTCCAGGTGGTCTGGTTAGATTTCCTGGTCAGGCAGGGCTGTTTTCATGACTTACTGGCACTACAGATTATATTCCTTGCCTGAGTGGAGCATAGAACAAGGCTCAAGTCTAACAAGGATTTTGGGATCCCAAATCAAACAGAGTTGTACACTAAGCTCCCTGGTCAGACAGAACCTCTGACTTGGCTCTACGAAAGGGCAGTACTGCTGGCCCGACTCTCCACTCAAGTTCTGGACTACATAGCTTTCCAGGTGCTGTGGCTATAAGTTTCCTGGCCAGGTGGGGCTCAGGTGGCACTCGGCAGTACACAGGGCTATGAATTAACTTCTTGCCTGGTTGCAGTGGTGGAACAAGCTCCGCAAGGAACTCTACACCAATTGCCCTGATCAGTGGGGTCACTCTCTTAGCTCTGCAGATGGGCAAAGCCATTGTCAGGGATTTCTCTTTAAGCGCTTCTACATGTAGAAACCCAGTCTATTAAGATTTATTGCAGCCAGTCCCACCCTTCCCCATCATAATCTGCTTTCCAATTATCAACCCCCATTGATTACCACCTATTTCCCTGTGAGGCAAGACCCTAGTGGGCCTCCCAGAAAGTAAGCCACAGCTATGGGGGACCTGAATATTCATCTTGAACTCTTATTCCCAGTGGGGAAAATCAAGGGCCAAGGGGAGCCCTCTTGGTGTGGCATTGTGTCTGCTTGGTGGAGAGAAGACAATAACAGTCCGAGTGTGGTCAGTACGCATTCTGAATGCTGCTACAATATACATGGTATTGTAGAGATGTCTTCGACATCCTGTTTACGTTTTGTTGGCAACATACCGAAAAGTGGAATTGCTGGATCATAGGATACTTACTTTTTTAGTTTCTTGAGAAACGTCCATACGTGTTTTTCAACAGCTGTACCAATTTATATTCCCACCAACAGAGCACTAGAGTTCCTTTGTCTCCACATCCCTAACAACATTTATTGCTTGTCGTTTTGATGACAGTCATTCTAACAAGTGTGAGGTGGGATCTCATTGTGCTTTCACTTTCCACTTCCCTCATGATTAGCGGTGTTGAGCTCCTCTATGTATCTACTGACTCTTCGTCTGCTGTCTTTGGAAGAATGTGTATTCACATCTCTGCCCAATTACAAAAGATAAAACATTCCATTGCTTCCTGTAATTTTGACTGTCCTTTGAAATCCACTCTTTGTGCTTACGTTTTTGTATTTTTCTAGAGTTTATTTGTAGTAGCATTAACGTGTATTACTTCTCCATACCAGAAGGTGAACGGCTAGAATTTTAATTATATATAACGTGTTGCTATTGTATTGGTTTCAGCCTTTTTTATCAAAATAAAACTGGCAAACTCAAAATTGATACCTACTGTGTTGGACATCTCCCGTTAGACACATCTGTTTCCTTTCTTCCTCAAGCCAAGGTTTATTTTACTGGATTCACAATGGTGCATGCGAACTAATGTCCCCATGCTTTGGACCCATGCCATGAACTTTACATGTTCTGCTCTGAGATTGTGGTTATGTTATGAAATGCCAGTGAACTCTTAAATCTGCATTTAAGATTATGCTTAATTCAGGTAAACAATTTAATAAAAATAGGAACATAAATCCTAATACGGCCTCTTCCACATTGGTAAAGGGTTTTAGGATCTTTGCCATATCAGGATATCTCCCGTTAAGATAAAAGACAAATTTTTGCATCTTAAATCACATACCTTTCATAATGAGACACTTTACCTCATTTTACTCCCCCATTTTGAAACACTGCATCCTACACTTAGGAAAATTCTTCCTTTCTTTGATTTATTATTCTAGAAGTGAGCAAACATTTTCTGTAAAGAATAAGATAATACAGCGGTGCCTGGGTGGCTCGGTTGGGCGGCCGACTTCAGCTCAGGTCATGATCTCACAGTTTGTGTGTTCAAGCCCCGCGTCAGGCTCTGTGCTGACAACTCAGAGCTTGGAGCCTGCTTCTGATTCTGTGTCTCCCTCTCTCTCTGACTCTCCCCCACTCACACTCGGTGTGTGTGTCTCTCTCTCAAAAATAAATAAATGTTAAGAAAATTAAAAAATAAAAAACGATAATACATATTTTACGCTTTGCAGACAAAATGGTTTTGTTGGAACTACACAACTCTGCTATTGTGGGAAAAAAGTAGACATAGACACATAAACAAGTAGGTGTGGTTATGTTCTAATAAAATTTGATTTAAAAAAAGCATACTTGATTTGGCCTACAAGTCATAGTTTTCAGAATCCTCTAGTAATGGGTAACTTGGAAAAGTTCTAGTCTAAAGTGGGGTCCAGAAGAAGAAGTTACTTTATAATTCCAGGTCCAGAATGGATGAAAGTTTCTCTGTCACTCAGGCCATGTGGCCCAACAGATCTGATGATACTAGGCTTTTCTATAGTGTATCAAATGCCAGGTGGAGCCTCTGACAAACATCAGTAAAGGATGTTGCATAGACCAATAAGCAGATCCTTCCCTCAGAACATACTGGATACTTATTTTATGTTGTGATTGATACTTTCTTTGACACTCCTGTGTTTAAAACTCCACAGCATCTTGATCAGCACTCAAGCATGTGTACCCAGGAAGTCCAGGGTAATTAACACTTCCAGGGCCAACCAAGTGATACACAACTGGTTAAATGCATTTGCCTTTCATCATCTACGTAGACAGTTTTGAGATATGTAAGACCTCTTAGAAGCAACTGTGAGAGAGTACTAGTTGCCATAGTGATGGCCAACTCATTTACGCACCTTTTTATTTGCTTTCCCTTCTGCATTTCACTCTCTTCACCTATCAGTTTGGCTTTCTGGGATTACCTCCCCATAAAACACCAGCCATATTAAAATATATGACTCAGAGACTTATTTCAGAAGAACCCAATGTAAGATACCCTGTTAAAACTCCTTAAATGCACAAGACAAAATGGTACTATTCTAATGTTCCAAGATAGAAATAAAAGAGTTCTTTTTCTGGATGCATTTATTTATGAAGAAACCTAATGGCCCCCTGAAAATAATTTAAAATACAACAAAAAAATAGGGAATGATGAATCTCCTTTCTTTGTCATAAAAACAAAGGGTGGATGTATTTCAATATACACTGAGAAATCAAATGTAATCTAACTAGTCTGTACCCTGGTCAGCAGTATTTGCTGTAATTTCAAGTTACTTAAATGATGTCTCTGTAGCTCTATATAAAGAAATTAAGTTCAAAGGCAATTTGGTTTTTACAGATGAAAATATAAATCAGATAACACTTTGAGAATATTTTCTACTTTGTCTAATCTTTTTTGTGGCTTCTTTTTATTTTTCAGTGGGGGAGCATTTGGAAAAATTGTGATAGAATATTCAGGGTTATATTTTGAATCATGTTTGGTGTCATAGCATGTAGATTTACCTTTATTTAAACTTGGATATAGAGAAAAAATCAAGATAAATGGTAATCTTCCCTCTTCTGTTTGCATATTTTTTTTCTTTAATTTCCTAAACCAGAGATGTGCTGAGTGTAACACAATATGTCACTCTTAAACAAGTTGCTACTTCTGGCTGTCACTTTTGATCAGAAGGCGGCACACAGGTTTGGGGCATAACACTTGCAAGTCAGAGAAATAAAAACAATTTCCATTTTCACTTAAAAATTCACAAACTGTGGTGCTCTGAGCAGCATGTGGTAGTTAAGAAAACATGTCTTTCATTTTTCTTGCTTCTATAGAAAAGAATTTGGAGAAATAGCGAATGCCAAAAATATATCTTAGTTTTCTGAGTATTTGGGAATGCTGTGAAGATACCACTTAATTAAATAAAGGCTGTGAAGTCTTGTTCCCCTCCTGTGTTAGGCCTAATGTGATCAAAGAGGCTGTATGTGGCATTTTAACTCACTGGTTGATAGGAATATTTTATATTATTTGTTCAATTAGTAAAAATTTCCAAAACAAAACATGGCTTTTAACTTCTCCATGGGTCTTGACTCTACACTGTTAAAGTGCTTTCTTCCAACAGATGGAATAGTGCTTGACATATTAGAGGCCAAAACAAATTATCAACATCTAATTTCTTGATTAGCCAAATCTCAGCTTGCTTTCTCTGTCTATAGGATCTTGTCTGCCATAGTGATTTCTGATAGAAATCATTATAAGTAAGCTCACAGGGCAGAATGTTTCACTTACGACTACAAATCCTGTGAGATACTATGTACAATCATGAATCTACCTGTTTTGGGAAAACATCACAAATCTTCATTTAAAAAATCCTCTAATGCTTTAAAATCATGTTGCTGAAAACTTCTAGCAGAATTGTCAAATCTGGTCAACTGAATCCTACTAAAATGTTAAAGTATGTGATACATCCACACAATGGAATATGACCCAAAAAAAGTGATCTAACAAGCCATGAAAATACATATAATAACCTTAAATGCACATTGCAAAGTGAAAGACGACGCTCTGAGAAAGGTATGTATAGAGGACTCCGAACAACACATGTTTTAACTGTGTGGGTCCACTTAAACGTGGATTTTTTTTTTTTTTTTACAAATACAGTGTTGTTAATGTATTTTCTTTTAGAGTATTTTCTTTGACTTATTGTAAAATATATGTTAAAATAACATACAGAGTATGTGTTAAACAATGGTTTTTAGTAAGGCTTCCAGTCAACAGTATTCAATTAGTAAAGATTTGGGGGTTAAAAGTTATACATGGATTTTCAACTGCATGGGAGGTCAGTGACCTTAACCCCATATTGTTCAAGGGTCAACTTTACTTTGATTCCGACTGTATCACATTCTTGAAAAAACAAATCTATGGAGAAAATGTAAAGATCAGTGGTAGCCAAACTTATTAAATGTATAACACCAATAATGAATCATCAGGTACACTGTGGACTGTGAGTGATGTGTCAATGTGGCTTTATCTTTTTTTTTTTTTTTTAATAAGTACCATTCTTGTGTGTGATGCTGACAACGGGGAGGCTATGTATGGGTGGTAGTAAGGTGTATATGGGAAATCTCTGTGTCTTCTCAGTTTTGTTGTAAACCTAAAAATGATATTTAAAAAAACAGTCTTAAAATTATGCACTGGGTAAAGGAAAAAGTTGGGAAGCAGTGTGTAAAGGTAAGTATAGGAGAAGTAAAAAGTTGGAATTAGAAGATGCTGCTTTACCAGCAGTAGTTTAGTGATCATGGCCGACTGTCTTACATCCTTTCTACCTCCACATCTGTGACATGAGATAAATAATATTTCTCTCACCAGATTGCTCAGAGAGAATATGAAATATGAGTATATATTTTAGCTATAGAACCCTTTATATGTTATCTACTACTCAGTAAGATTGTAGAATTTTCTATGTAAAGTATATCTAATTGTTTGATAGCTTGTAAAATAATAGTTCTTCCTAGCAAATTTATTCATCAGAATCAGCTGTGCTAACACCCAAAAGACTTTTTTTTTTTTTTGGTATTTGATAACACTATTTTTAGAAAGTCAATAACTCTTTCTCTATTCCTAATTCAGGAGGATACTCTTTTTTAAATTGAGAGATTTTATTCAATGTCATTTACTGAATTTGCAGCATGTCACAAGAAAGGAAAATAAATACTACTTTTCAACCTTGCCTTTAGTTGCCTTCATTTTTGCCTGTGGTCACATTTAAAGACATCAACAGAACACTGGTTTCATTTGTTTGGATCAAAGAATAGGACAATGACTCTAAATAGGTCTTTGCTCCATCTTGTCACTTTGGTGGGTCCTTACTTCAGTGGTGTATTAGTCTATGGCTTTTAGACCAACAGGTTCCCCTGAAGTTGTGAGATTTAAAATGGTAGCTACTATGGATCAAGAGCACTCAGACACCAAAGTCTTGGTGATAATAAAGGAGAGGGAAAATAAAACAACTTGTCCAAAAAGGGTTTCTGAGAAGGACTTTATTTAGAACTAATCTAAATTGCATTGTAGTCAGTCTTGTTCAGATTTGTCTTTGAAAAACAATACTTGTATCATCTCAGTTTTAAATTCCATCCAGCAGTTGATTCCATAATTTTTTTTTCAGGAAAACTCATGTTTCTCCCCTCAAAGGGAATTAGTTCATGTAATTGCCTACTTCATGGAAAGGAACATGACTATGGCAGGGGAGAAAAAAGATAAACCCAGAACATCTCGGGCTATAAACTAGTGCTCCAAAAATGATTGTGATATGTCAAAAGGATATAGGAGCTAGTCAGAGGTTTCTCCCACAAGCCAAAGGGGAACAATTTGAAATTAAAATAATATTTTAAAAAGTTAATTGTCAAAATTAATTATGGCTCATTGAATAAGAATACATAAGTCTATGCCATTATAAATAAGTGGAAAAACAGAAAGTTTAGTGAGAAATGGGATATTTATATAGTTTCAAAGCAGGTCCTCACAAAATGCTGATAAATTCCAAGGAGAAAAAGAGTAACTTTCCAGTGAAGAAACCTGGAAGACACCTTATTAATCAAGTGATCAAAGTGAACATCATCAATAACTAGATAAATTGAGATAGTTTGCCACTATAAAAGATATAGTGAGAAAAACCCTCTCTCATGTGCTTCTTGAGGAATGTGAGCCAGTTCCAAGTAGAAGGACATAATACAAAATAACTGGTCAGTTATCTTCAAAAGTGTCAAAATCATGACAGCCAAGAAAAGACTGAGGGACTGTTAAGTACTGAAAAAAACTAAAGAAAAAATTTTATTTTGGGGTTTATTCTGCTCCGAGGAATATTGTTGGCTGACAAAATCTGAATGACTTCTTAGGCTTAATTGATAGCAGTGTACCAATGGTAATTTCTTGGTTTGAAAGGTTATATTGTGGTTACATAGGATAATGTATTGTTTGTAGAAAGGACACATCAAAATATTGAAGGCCCCAGTTTTGCTGTGATCCTCAAATAATATCAGAGGAAAGTCTTTGCAATGCTCTTGTGACTTTTCTGTAGGTTTATAATTATCAGATATCCAGGATCCACTCTATCAAAACCAAATCATGGTCAGTAAAGATATAAGCAAGCAGACAGCCCTTGGCATGCATCTGCAGCTGCTGGACCTTCACAGTGAATCTCTTTAGAGGAAGCTGGGCTCCATAACTCTACCCTAAATCCCAATCCTGGGTTTTGACTGGTTATTCTTGGTTAGGGTAATGATAGTACGAGTGGACCATTCTCTACAAGCTAGGGCTGAGCCAAGCCCTTGGCATACAATATTCTATGTAAACACTTGCTACCACCTCACAGAGGTTTAATGGAAACTCTTGAGGAAGGCAAAACTCTCTATGCTTCTTAGAAGGCACACTTTTAGGCTCCCCTCATAGCAGGGTGCTGTGGTACAGGACTGGATGATGTTGACAAGGATAGGCTTCCATGTCTTCAAAAGTTGGTGGTGGAAGATCCAGACAATATCAGGTAACTAACACACCAAGCTGTGGACCAGACTTTGAGGAGCCTTGCTCCAAAGCCTTCTTCCCTGGCTTAAAGAGCGGAGATTGTCACCTGTTACTTTAATAATAAATTCTTCTTTTCATGCAGGCTCATATAGTTACCATTATTTGCAACCAAAAGAATATAATAACTTACACGTAAAGTAGCCAGCTCTTTGATCTATTGTAAAGGACTCATAGAGGTAATTCACCTGTCTGCCTCCTTTTATACATACATGATGCATTCCTAAAACTGTGGACTTTTATAAAATGATATATTTGAATTTTTTAATTCATGTTTTTGTTTGTAGACAGTTAAGATGTTATATCCTTAAGTACACATCACATTTTGAGTATAGTTTTCAACAAGGTATTTTTAAACACTATATATATTCTTTAATTTCCTTCTGTTTCTTTTAATTGCACACTTTATCAATAAGTTAAATCCTTGAGCATCTCACTGAGGGTTAAGATTTTCTGGTTTTTATTAGATACAAAATATTTTCTGCCCTTGTATCAGCTGTATTAATTCGTGACACCTGCTATATACAAGCAGTGTGTGCACTTCCATTTTTTTGCATGGAATCATTCATCTTCAATGTTCATTCATCAAATAATTTTTAAGAGTCCATATTTGTTCAGGTAGATATACAAATATATACAAAGATAAATAGATAAAATTTGTCTATCTCTTAAATTAATGGTATGGATGTACCATATTTAAAAAGTGAGATTATTCAGAAGCTGAATATGTAAATTCATAATAGTGTATAATAAGAAAATTAGAAACAAAACAAATATTTCAAGTAAAATAACTCAAGAATTATGCTGTAGCATAAGTATATGTTAAGTATACATATGTAAATCAAAGATTTTCATTTAAAGAAAAAGATGAGGGAAGGACTGTCCTAATTTAAGGACTTTTCTTATATCTTTAATTATCAATGAAAATAATACAAAATTACATGTACTCACACCTCTTCTATCTTCCCTACATCTCAATCCACTTTCCAATAATGAACACTGTTAGTGCTTTGGAGCAGATCCTTCCTGGGCTTTTCCTATATTTACGAGCATGAGAATGACAATACAATGAGAATGATAAGAACATATCATGCAGCCAGCTAAACTGCCTGAGTTCAAATTGCTCTGCTGCTTAGCATTTCTGCAAATGTGAGCATATTCTCTTTGAAGTAGTTTCTTCATTTCTGCAACTTGGCTGATAACCAGATTGGTTATACAGATAAAATAGTTAATGTGGAAACACTAGAACAGTGTTTGACTGTAACCATCTTGCTGGGCTTTTTATGTAGACAAGCATGTCTAGTTTTCATACGTATATACACAAAATCAAAACCTCTATGTAATGATATTTTTTCACAGTGAACATTTCACAATTTCTTATCTCAGTAAAAATTATAGTATTCCTTACAAAAATTGCATCATAAACCTATGTTTTCATCTATGATTATAGAGGAGATATGATTAGGTTATCAAACTTACTTGAAAAATTCTATAACTTTACTGGTTATTCATTTTCTCCAAGAGCCAAAGGTTTTTTTGCTGTTGTTGTTTTCTTTTTTAACTATGCAGCAGCTTCATTCAGAATCACCTTTGAGGCAATCTGTACAGCATCAAGACATTTGACAATTTGAGGTTACAATTGTCTTGTTTGTGCCAGGCAATGAACAACAGCTGATGCATTCAGCCATCAGAAGTCGTAAAGGAGAGACAGTGTTAGGAAAGGTGACCTGAAAAATGGGAAAAGATTGTCCTGGAGTCTGGAGGTTGGTGGTGTTGGATGAGCTAAGGATCAACCACCAGAGAAGAATGGGAATTGGTGTATGAAAGTGAGTACTTATGACACCAGGAGTACTGACGCCCAAAGTAGTCTGACAGAACTCACAGGAACAAGTTTATCTCAAAGACCTAGAAAGAAAGACAGCAGGATTCAGTAACTTATCAATTAAGGAGACAGAATCTAGCCCGGGGAAGTGGGTCATGAAGACAAAAATAGATGAACAGCAGCAAGGCAACCTATCCTTCTGTGATACTGCTCTAAAACTCTACTTCATTAAGGACATTTCCTATGAAGGCAAGAACCAAGTTCCAGCTTATGTGACTTGAGTGTGGAAAGAGAAAATGGCCACATTTAGTTGGACTGGCGATAGAAGCAAAAAGGCCCTGACATCAAGAAGCCAAGATCATGTCACAGCACATAGGCTGATTTTCAGGGGCCGCTGGCTGGCCATAATTATTATGAAACTCAATGAATTTCAAATACAGATTTTCCTTCATGTACAGGGTTACATCCTGATAAACCTATTGTGGGTTGAAAAATCATAAGTCAAAAAGGCAATTAATACATGCTAGTCTACCCTAAGTGGGCTGAGAACACTTAAATTAGCCTACAGTTGGGCAAAGTCATTTCACATAAAGCCTATTTTATAATAAACTATTGAATATCTCATGTAATTCATTGAATAATATACAGAAAATGAAAATCATAATGCTCTATGTGTACTGAGTGGTTGTAAATGTATCAGTTGATTACTTTTGTGATCACATGGCTGATGGGGAACCGTGGCTTGTTGTTGCTGATGCCATCACGGGAGCATAATACCGCATATTCATAACTCAAGAAATGATCAAAATTCAAAATTTTAAGGACAGTTTTTACTGAATGTGTATCACTTTTAAGTCTTCTATTTTTATTCCAGTGTAGTTAACATATAGCATTATATTAGTTTCAGGAGTACAATATATAGTTAATTCAATAATCGTATACATTACTCAGTGCTCACTATAATTCGTGCACTCTTCAGTCCCCATCACTTATTTTACCCATCCCCCCACCTATAATCCCTCAGGTAACCTTCAGGCTGTTCTCTATAACTAAGTCTGTTTCTTGGTTTGTCTGTCTCTCTTTCCTTCATTTATTTTGTTTTTTAAAATACACATAAGAGTGAAAATCATATGTGTTTTTCTCTAACTTTTTTCACTTAGCACTATAATTTCTAGCTATATCCGTGTTGCACACAATATTCCATTGTGTGTGTATTTATATACACACATACATACATACCACATCTTCTTTATCCATTCAACTATTGATAGACACTTGGGCTGCTTCCATAATTTAGCTGTTGTAAATAATGCTGAAAATAAACACAGGGGTGTATGTACACTCTGAATTATTGTTTTTATATTTTTTGGGTAAATAGTGTGATTTCTGGATTGATTTTTAAATTTAGGAGGGAACTCTATACTGTCTTTTACAGTGGCTGCACGAGTTTGTATTCCTACCAATGGTGCACAAGTATTCCTTTTTCTCCACGGCCTTACCAACACTTGTTACGTCTTGTGGTTTTTATTTTAGCCATACTGACAGGTGTGAGGTGACATCTCATTGTAGCTTTGATTTGCATTTTGATGATGAGTGATGTTGAACATCTCTTCATGTGCCT
This sequence comes from Cryptoprocta ferox, assembly GCA_028646485.1. Lineage (NCBI taxonomy): Eukaryota > Metazoa > Chordata > Mammalia > Carnivora > Eupleridae > Cryptoprocta > Cryptoprocta ferox. Next base: position 26,192,843 of record CM053559.1, on the reverse strand, counting down.
GTTGGCCATCTCAATGTCTTTGGAGAAATGTCTGTTTATGTCTTCTGCCCATTTTTAAATTTGATTGTTTTTTGGATTTGATTGTTTTGATTGTTTTGAGTTGTATCAGTTCTTCATATATTTTGGATATTAACCTTTTATTAGATGGAGCATTTGCAAATATCTTCTCCCTTTCCATAGGTTGCCTTTTAGTTTTATTGATTGGTTCCTTCATTATTCAGAAGCTTGTTTTGATGAAGTCCAAACAATTTATTTTTGCTTTGATTGCCCTTGCCTCAGGGAACATATCTAGAAAATGTTGCTATAGTTGATGTCAGGGAAATTCCTTCCTGTGCTTTTTTCTAGTATTTTTATGGTTTCAGGTCTCACATTTAGGTCTTTAATCCACCTTGAATTTATTTGTGTGTGTGATGTAAGAAATTGGTCTAGCTTTGCTGTCCAGTTTTCCCAACGCCATTAAAAGAAGACACTGTGTTTTTCATATTGTGTATTCTTCTTTTCCAAGATAAATTGACCATATAATAACAGGTTTGTTTCTGGACATTCTATCCTGTTCCATTGATCTATGTGTCTATTGTGTGCCAGTATCATACTGCTTTGATTACTATAGCTTTGTAATATAATTTGAAGTGAAGAATTGTGATGTCTCCAGATTTGTTTTTTTCTTTTTCAAAATTGTTTTGACTATTTGGAGTCTTTTGGTGTTCCACAAAAATTTTAGGATTATTCTAGTTCTGTAAAAAAAAATGCTGTTGGGATTTTTATAGACATTGCATTAGACAAGTAGATTGCTTTAGATGGTAGAGACATTTTAGCAGCACTTATTTTTCCAGTTCTTTCCATTTGTGTCTTTTTCCATTCCTTTCATCAATATTTTATAGTTTTCAGAGTATGGATCTTTTAACCCCTTGATTAAGCTGATTCCTAGGTATTTTATTCCTTTTGATGCAATTTTAAATAGGATTGCTTTCTTAATTTCTCTTTCTGTTGCTTCATTATTTGCATACAGAAATACAGTCCTTTGATTTTTGTTGATACATTTACTGGTTTTGTATTTCCTACTTACTGTACTCTTGCTTATGGTCCTTTATTTCTACTCAGAGTCCCCTGTAGCATTTCTTATAGGACTTGCTTAGTGGTCATGAATTCTTGTAACTTTTGTAGGTCTGTGAAACTTTTTATCTCTCCTATTTTGGGGTGCCTAGGTGGCTCAGAGTTCAAGCATTTGACTTCAGCTCAGGTCATGATCTCATGGTTTGTGAGTTTGAGCTCCACATCAGGTTTGTGCTGACAGCTCAGAGCCTGGAGCCTGTTTCAGATTCATTCATTCATTCATTCTCTCTCTCTCCCTCCCTCCCTCCCTCTCTGCCCCTCCCTGGCTCTCACTGTCTCTCTCCCAAAAATAAATAAACATTAAAAAAATTATCTCTTCTTCTATTCTGAATGATAGCCTTGCTTGTTAGAGTATTCCTGGCTGCAGATTTTTCCCATTCAGCACCTCGAATATATCATGCCACTCTCTTCTGGCCTGCAATATTTCTGCTGAAAAATCTGCTGACAGCCGTATTGATTTTCTAGTGTATAGAACTGCTCTCTTTTATCTCTCTTAAAATTATCTCTATATTACTACATTTTCCTATCTTAATTACTGTTTTTTGGTGTAGATATCCTTGAGTTGATTTTGTTATGCTTCCTGGATCTGGATTTCTGTTTCCTTCCTCAGATTAGGAAAGTTTTCAGCTATTAATTCTTGAAATAAATTTTCTGTCCCTTTTTCTTCTTATGAGATTTCTATAATGTTAATGTTATTATGCTTGAGGGTATCACTGAGTTCCCTAAGTCTCTTCTCATTTTGCATTTTTTCTCTCAATGGCTCAGCTTACTTTCCATTACTCTGTCCTCCATATCACTGATATGTTCTTTTATTTCATGTGGTCTACTATTTATTCCATCTGGCATATTTTTAATTTCATTTATTGTGTTCTTCATGTCTGATTGGTTCTCTTTTTATCTCACTGTTAATGGTCTCACTGATGTCCTCCACTCTTCTCAAGTCCAGTGAGTAACTTGATAAGGATTACTTTAAATTATCTATTAGGCATTCTACTTCTATCAATTTGGCTTAGGTCTCTTGCTATGATTTTGTCCTTTTTTTTTTTTTTTTAGAACTCATTCTTTTGTCTCCTTATTTTTTTCTAAATCTCTGTTGTTTCTCTGTGTTAGGAAAGACAGCTACGTCTCCTGCACTGGAAAATAATGGCCCTGTCATGCCCTGCTATGTGGTGTCCCCTATTCACCAGAACCTGGAATTTCTGAGGTATCTCCTGTGTGTTGCATGAGCCCTGCTATTGTGGCTGAGCCATTCTCTCCTTCAGGCAGTTGTCTGCATTTCCTCCCTTGACTTTGTGGATAGTGCTTGGTCCCTGTTGTATTTGGGGGCCAGTCTGGGGCTGTCTTGGGCCTGAGTTGAGTCAGACCAGGTGTTTTCCAGAGATGCAATAGCACCAAACTTAAGGGTGCTTTCCATATGTTGTTCTTAATAAGCTTTCTCTGGTGAGCAGTGAAACCAGTTGCTGCCTCCTGCCGACTGCTGGGGCTGCAGTTTTACTGGTGTGTGTGGGATTGTCTTTCCCTCTTCCTAGTGCAGTAGTTACTTGGAAATGGTGCTGGCCACAGAACTCCTGAAGGAATATCATGGAGATTTCTGTCCTTCTGGGATAGGCTCTGGGATTAGTAAATAACTCTCCTTCCTATATGCTGCAAGCACCTTTCAAACTGCTACTTCCATGCTCTATCTCCATGGGCTCTTTTTTGGTGCTTTCTCTTTAAGGGCAGATTCTCAGTTTCCTATCACCTTCCTGGCTCTCCCAAAGCATAGCCTCCTGATTTTTTTCTTTTTTATTTTTTTTAATCTTTATTTATTTTTGAGAGACAGACAGAGTATGAGTTGGGGAGAAGCAGAGGGAGAGGGAAACACAGAATCTGAAGGAGGCTCCAGGCTCTGAGCTGTCAGCACAGAGCCGATGTGGGGCTCAAACTAACAAACCACAAGTTCATGACCTGAAGTCGGATGCTAAACCAACTGAGCCACAGAGATCCGCCCCCCTGCCTTTTTTAAAAATTCTGGGTTTGAAGTCCCACTGCTTTAAGAACTCAGGAAATGCAAACTTGATGGTTTTCAAAGCCAAATATTATCAAAATTCATATTCCCCTTCTGGGTGCCTTCATGTGAAAGTCTGTTTCTTTCCCCTTTCTGCCTCAGTGGTATCCCTCCCCCTCCCTGGACAGTCCTAGGAGTCCATTTAACTCCTGACTATGTCTCTGGCCTTCTTACCCTATTCACTGTGGCTGCCTCTACATTTAGTTGTGGAGTTTATTCTGTCAGTCATTTGGTTATTTTATAGGTTATTTACACTGATGTGAGTGTTACCTCTTTATATCCATAGAAGGAGGTGAGTCCAGGGTTCTCCTACTCTGCCATTTTCCCTGGAAGCCCTAACCAGCCTTCTTGAATATATATCACTTCTGTACTATTGTAAAATAAAAAATTCCTAGTTGAACTATCATAGGTTGACCATCTGTATTGAATGCCTATAATGTGCAGCACATTGAACCAAAATAAACTTTTCTATTGAAACAACATGCCACTTTTTTTTTTACTTTTTTGAGCCCCCTATTTTTTTCCATAATCATAAGGAAGTGTTCTCTATATACAGGAAGCAATTTATGAGAGCAGGAAAAGGAATCTTTAATGTGAGATGTCATAAAAATGGAAAAATTACTTATACACATTAACCATAACATAAAAAGAGAACGCCATATTTTGAATTTGAATAAAAAATAGAATTTTAAACTAATTATAAAGTGTTGTGACAAATGCAATGGGGAAAATTTTTAGCCTGGATGACAGAAGGACTAGTCATACTCTTTTCTGGAGTTTGAGGCTTTGGAGTTGTGCTGGGGCAAGAGTAGTAGTCACTGCCACATTGCACAACTCCAGAATGCCCCATCCACATCATGTTTTATGTTAATATCACCCCCTGCTGCTGTGAGTGAATGCAGCCTGCATGGGAAAACATGGCAATCTTACTACTGATCTTTTTCTTTAAAGCTTGTTCTATGATTCTCTGCACTGGATTCGGCCCTTTCTTTTTGTATTCTTGGTCTACACTTTTGCAGTTGTTCAAAGCTGACTTAAAGAACAGACTTTTCAACTGATTTCCAGAGCAACTTTGATCCCCTCAGTGTTCTCTTCAAAATGCTACCTACATGCTAAGGCTTATGTCTTTCACATAAGATCTTGGCTGTACCAGCATTAAGTTTCCTCCATTTGGTTTATCTTCTTCACTATAAAGGAGATAATTTTATTTCCTTAAGCAGAAAGAACCACTTTCCAATTAGAGTTATAGCTAAAACTGTATTCTGACATGCAACTTCATGGTACTACTGGATGAATATTAGTGTTATTCTCTATTAATATCAGTCAGTATTTTTAGACTACACACCATTTTGCAACACATAGCATATTACAATTATATGGCAGTACTAATATGAATTAGATCTAGTCTCTATCCTCAAATTGCTTACAGTCTCCTAAAAGAGGAGGAAAAGATCATAGAAAATTAAAATTCAGCCTAACTTCCTTGAGTGGAGTATGATTTCACTGGCTCTGTGCAGGCAAGAGCCCCTATTCTTCATGCTTTATTATTTGGTGATTTAAGAGATGCTATTCTAGTGGTGCCTGGGTGCCTCAGTCATTTAAGCATTGACTCTTGATACCTGCTCAGGTCATGATCTCAGAGTCGTGAGATCAAGTCCGCATGCCAGGCTTCGCACTGAGTGTGAACCCTGGTTGAGATTCTCTGCCTCCTTCTCTCTCTGCTGCTCCCCCACCCATACTCATTCACTCTCTCCTTCAAAATAAAGAAATAAACCTAAAAAATGTTGTTATAGGGGCACCTGGGTGGCTCATTCGGTTAAGCATCCAACTTCGGCCTAGGTCATGGTCTCACTGTTCTTGAGTTTGAGCCCCGCATCAGGCTCTGTGCTGACAGCCCAGAGCATGGAGCCTGTTTCGGATTCTGTGTCTCCCTCTCTCTGTCCCTCCCCCACTCACACTCTGTCTCTCTCTCTGTCTCTCTGTCTCTCTCTCTCTCAAAAATAAACATTAAAATTTTTTTAAAAAAGGTTATAGCATGTGAATAAAAGGCTGTGTTAGCTTGTCAAGTGACAGCTATCATCAATTGGTTGAAATTAAGAAAGATTCCAAAGAAGAAAGAGTATTCAATCCTAGCTTTAAAAAATAAGATACTGGTAGGCAGAGAAGATAAAAGAATATTCCTGTCATAGATAATAGAATAATAGCATGAACAAAGTCATATATGCAAGTTCTCTCTGCCTAGTGCTCTCTTATCCCAGATACCATGTCTCACTCCTTACTTCATTCAGGTGTCAAACGCCATCTCACTAGAGAGACTCCTTCCTTAATGACTGCTTTGGAAGTAGTTCTCTATCACTCTTTCCCATGCCTCATTTAAATTTTTATCTATTAATAACTTAAAAATGTATATATTTTATCTATTTTTAAGTGGATGTTTGCTCTGATATAAATATAACCTCCATAAGATAGAGAAAATACTATTTAGTTTGCCCACTGTTGAAGCCTCAGATCCAAGAACAATGACTAATCCAGAGGAGATGTTGTTGTTTTTGAGGCAGTGAGGCAGGTAGGAAAGATTAAGTGATTGTGAGGCATGACTATTAAGGATAGCTTTAGTTAAGCAACTTTCTCTCCTCTGGTTCAGCTCAATGACAAACAAACTAAAGACTTGGTCACCACATCCTCCACTCAAGAGATTCCCAGAGTTACCGCCACTTCTCCACAGAAGCTCTCTACCTCCCCCAAAAGAACAGGCACTTTACTTTGATAAGTTGCCAATTCTTTCATATTAGCAGGTTCACTCATTTTCAACCATCCTTTTGTACTAGCAGAGAGATGATCTTTGCAGTATAAATAAAAACTTGCATGATTCTGGTTGTATCTGAATGAATACTGCCCTGCGAGATTGCCTTTGGTGCTACTTGTAAATCCTATTTTTCAGTTTCATGACCTGTATCTGTAATCAGCAGCTCTGTTAAGATTTGCCTTCCTTATTCGTCTCCATTTCAATGTTCACATCTTTATTCTTATTAGATATGCCTTCTTGCAAAGCAAATTCTACACCTCATTTCACCTACATTTTCCCAAACACAGGTTACTATTTCATTGCCTCAAACAGCCCTCTGAACCCAATCATGTGCTGTGTTGTTTAATATTTGTAGTGTCATGCCTGTTTTCTCCATGGATTACCTATCAATATTTTTCTTAAGACTCCATTTTCAATGTGTCTGCTTTATCTTGAGCCGTCTTTTGATGAAGGATTTTACATGGTGAAGTTCAGTCTTGAAATTTAGCAAAGTTCTTTAGTTATCAAAATAAGCTGTAAATGGCTAATCCTTAAACCTACCCTCTCTAACATACAACTTGGCTTTCTTATCAAATTTAAACTGGCTTAGAAACAGCATAGCAGAAGTGAGTTAAACTAACTGCGCTGTATCAATCGCTATTCTAAGCCAGCTGCGCTACCTAGTATCTAAGGAAGCAGAGCCAGTGGATGCTTTTCATAGACATTTTTTCTCTAAAATTTTTGTTCTGACCTGGAGGTAAAATGTAGCAGTCAAATCTCACAACACTGGGCAATTCAGGACAAATTTATTATATGAGCAGAATTTCTTAGAACAAATGTCCTAAGAACAATTTATATTAAAAAGCCCACAAAAAATTTTCTGGAATTTTAATTGGAATTTCACTCAAACTATAGGTCAGTGAAGTTAACATTTATGTGTATATACATACATATATATATATATATATATATATATATATATATATATATACATACACACATACACACACATATAACTATATGAATCTGGATATATAAAACTATATGAAAATATGTATACATATACACTATATGGAATCTTTCCTTCCAAGAATATGGGTATATTAGTCTATTCAGCTGTTTTAAAATATTTTTCAATAAATTTTTTAAAAATTGGCAACAATCACATAGTTTAGAAGTGTGGCAAGATCTGAGAGCTAGTAAACAGAAATCTCAGAAACCCCTCATGGGAGGTTTTTGAATAACCAAATATTTGTGCTTATACATCTGATTAGACCACAGTGGAAACATGTTTTTGTCTGTTCCTCAATGGCTCAATGGACTATGAGCTATAGGCTCATAGTTTTCAGGCTATATTAACTGAAGACAGCCTGAGAAGTTAAGAGATTTGTCAAAATCAGACATTTAACCAGAGGCAGTATTATAAATCAGAACTTGTGTGATTTCAGCAAGCAATTCCAGCAACGAAGTCTGTCATACTTAATAAATATGTCCACATTGGACTCTTGAACAACAATGGGCGTTAGGGGGGTTGACCATGCCTCATGCAGGTTGAAAATTTGCATATAACTTCTGATTCTTGAAAATCTTAACTACTAATAGCTTACTGCAGACCAGTAGCCTTAACCAGTAACATAAACAATAGATTAATACATGTTTTACATGTGTATTATATACTGTATTCTTATAACAAAATATGCTGAAGAAAATAAAATGTTAGGAAAATTATGAGGAAGAGAAAACACATTTATAGTACTGTATTTATTGAAAAAATCTGCATATGCGGACTTCCATGGTTCTAACCATGTTGTTCAAAACCAACTATGAATGTTTTAATGAATGGATTAATGAGTTTAAATTTATTCTGTAAGTTCATTTTTAGAATGAGATTTTGCAGATGTGATAGTCGTAATATGTAAAAATTTCTTTGGACACAGAGTTTATCTCCAAAATATGACATAGATGTGGTGGCTTAAAAATAAGCATAGACCGTACTAGTGATGTCTTGAAATATAAGGCCCTTAAACCTATCAACTATTCTGAGCTTCTTGGTCACTAAGAAAACTTTTTATCTTGTGGATAAAACAGCCCATTTTCATGATTTTAACCAAGTATAATCCATTTTATTATCCTGTTTCTCCAAATAGAATTTCCCCAGTTATTCTTAAAAAGCCTATGCACTAAAACAGTTTCGGGATTAGGACAGCCAGAACACACTATTATTCCTTTGCAATGTACTTTTATACTTCTTTTGAGATTTGAAGAACTTGATTCCCTAGTCATGTCAAGAGAAGCATCATTACATTCCTGTCTTTACCTTGTATTCACATCATTGACATGAGCTCTTTGCTGCAGCCCTCTGTGCAGTTTGAAAGCACATCGGTTTTGATTACATGATTTCAAATAATGATTTTAGAAAGTGAGGAGTTAATGATCTAAAAAAAAGTAGGCAGGGAAACCAGAAACTGTAGATATATCTAGGGTCATAAAATTAATGCAAGATTTGGATTTAAAAAATTTTGGTTCACATCACTTCTCTTACTTGCTGAAAAATCATGGACTAGTTCCATGGTACTCCACTGGAATTTGTCTAATGGAGATATATTTCTGTAAAAACTAAATTAGCACTTTCTGTTTCTTTCAGGAACACTGATGTTAAATACAGTAGCTACTAGCCACTTGTGGCTATTGAGTGCTTGAAATGTAACCAGTCTGAGTTATGATATACTGGAAATATTAAATACTTCTCAACTATCTGAAGACTTAGTGACAAAGTAAAACATCTCATTAATAATTTTACATTAATTGCATGTTAAAATGCTATTTAGATATATAGGGTTAAATAAGATGTATTATTATTAAACTTAATTTTACTTTCATTTACTTTATTAATGTCATTACTACAAATTTAAAAATTAAAAATATTTCTGTTGTACAGCAACTGCCCCATATGTTTGTGCTTTTGTCCCCACTAAACGAAAGTTACTTTGAGAAGAGGGATTTTATCTCCCTTATCTTACTGTACTACTAACCGGTGAAAATCCTGACATAAATATATATAAAGTTTACATTGAGTAAGTATAGTAACTTTAATCATGAGTTTTTAATGCAGTTTCCTAAAGAAGTATCATTGTTGCTATAAGCAGACAAATTCAAACCAATCTTCCTTTATTTTCTATCCTATTTGTTACTCAGAGTTCCAAACATCATGTGTTTTGGTCTCACTGTTTTATATAGCCCAGGGTTCAAAGGAGAAATTACAAGTAAAGTGCAAAAATATATTGGATTAAATGCAAGTTAAAACATATTCAGTTTCAAAGAATGGATTTTAATCAGTGTCTAGAAGAATATTTATAGCAGTATGTGGAAAACAAACTCTAAAATTAGAATCTAAACCTCCACATTAAAAATGATTTTAAAAAATCAAATTAAAATGTAAGAAGGAAGGGGTTAATAATTTTAAAATGAGCAGATGTTAGTAAAATAAGAAGCAAAAAAGGAAGATGAGTTCACCCAAAAATATCATTTTTTGAAATAAGAGGAAAATTGATAAACATCCAGAGTTCAGGAAAAAAAGATCCTCATTTACTGTTAAGATTTCGAGGCCTTTGGACCCTCCTACACTGTCGGTGGGAATGTAAACTGGTACAGCTGCTCTGGAAAACAGTGTGGAGGTTCCTCAAAAAACTATCAATAAAACTCCCCTATGACCCAGCAATAGCACTGCTGGGGATTTACCCAAGGGATACAGAA
>CM053559.1:26171226-26183045 GCA_028646485.1 Cryptoprocta ferox | reverse complement strand
GTTAGGGAGAGGGAGGGAGACAAAGCACGAGAGACTCTTGAATACTGAAAACAAACTGAGGGGGGAAGGGGGAAAGGTAAAGGGGGGGTGATGGTCTTGGTGGAGGTCACTTGTGGGGAAGAGCACTGGGTGTTATATGGAAACCAACCTGACAATAAACTATAAAGTTTAAAAAAATAAAAAATAAAAAAAGAATTTGAAAAGAAACTTAACTAAAGATAATGATATATAAATCACCTTAAAGAACACATGAAAAGACGCTTGGTATTATTTGTCATTGGAAAGATGCACATGAAATCCACAATGAGATACTACTAGGCATCCATCAGCATGGTTAAAATAAGAAAGACTGGGGGGGTCCCTGGGCAGCTCAATTGGTTAAGTGTACAGCTTTGGCTCAGGTCATGATCTCACAGTTTGTGGGCTCAAGCTCCACATCAGGCTCTGTGCTGACAGCTTAGAGCCTGGAGCCTACTGTGTCTCCCTCTCTCTCTGCCCCTCCCCTTTCTCTCTCTCTCTCTCTCTCTCTCTCTCTCTCAAAAATAAACATTAAATTTTTTTTTAAAAAAAGACTATTAAGTGTTGAATGTGTGAACAATTTTTGCAATTTTTTAAAAACCTAAAGATACACTTCATATATGAGTCAACAGTCCTACTCCAAGTTATTTATTAAAGAGAAATAAAAGGTATATATGCACATAAGAACTTACACATGATGCTCATAAAAGTTTTATTGATAATATTCAAAAAATAGAAACCATGTCCAACAATAGAGGGGTGGATAAATACATTTTGGTAATATTTATACAATGGGTATAAATAACAGGAATGGAGTATAGGATTAAGTTGGAATGCAGCCCCAATACATGTAGCCTCATGGATGAATCACAGAAAAACATTATGCTAAACACTAGACACCAGATACAAAAAGAGTATATACTATAAAAATTAATTTGTTAGGATTTTTAGAAAAGGCAAAACTAACTCCTATCAGAAATTCATAATATAATATCAGTAATTCATCATATGAATAACTATCCATAAGATCACTTTTTGCCTTGTGTTCATGGTGTGTGTGAAGAGGTGTGGGGTTAAAAGCAGATATGATCATAAGAATTATATGTAAAAGTTAGTGAATATATTCTTTATTTTGAATATAGAAATTCCTATAATTTGCCAAAACTCATTGAACTGTACATTTTAAATGTGTGTATTTTTTTTGTAAATCATACCTCAATAAATTTTCACTTTAAATATTGAATATAGATTGGTTGCTGGACAGAGGAAATAGGCAGAAAAAAGGTAAACCTGTGAACAGAGGTACCTAGGAAGGAAATCATATGGTATATGGTATGGAGTAGTGGTGAGTTTCATGACTAGAATAAAAGATAAATCGACAGGAATTGTTGCTGTACAAATCGGAAAATTAATTAGAGTTAGAACATGCAAGGTCATGAATATCAGAATAAACCTCTCAAATATTTTATGAACAAATGACTGGACATCAATTTATTCTGTTTGCCCTTCCCTTCCCTTTTTAAACTTTGAAGTAACATTCTCAGACAAGTACATAGACAGGTCTCCAGCAAACCATGAAAGGAAGAATGTTACGATTCCTCCTTAAATAGTAGGATCTCTTTGGCCTCTGGTATGCATGAGCTCCTGTCCATAAGTCACATTATTTACTTGTTTGTATCATGCCAGCCTTCCTCACAATTACTATCAGCAGAGCTCTTAAATATGTGCTCACACAACCAAATGAAAGCATGATGGTGGGTTTTAGGCATTTCTTAAAAAAAATGCATTGAGCAAAAATAAAATATTTTTCTCAAAAATGTTTTTAGGTACTGCCCATTATTTTAGTCATGATTTCCAAAATAACTGTCTTGATACAGAGATGGAAACATGAAGGTTTAGTCAACTATTTTTTCCCACCTCTCAAGGTTAATTTATATTTGATGAATCGTAATGATTGGTCATATATCCCAAAATACTGAAAAGGCTAAAAGATGAAGATATTTTATACGCCTATAAATCTGTTGAGCTCTGTATTAGACAAAACAGTGTTGTTCTCTCCAGATGGTTAATTTGCATGGCTTCCTTAACACTTGACTTTTCAACAAACATTTGCTTATTGTAAAGACCATTATAAGAAATATGTTACTCAAATTGTGAAGGGAAAAAATACCCTGCAAAAATCTGGCTGTGAGATTTGTGTCTTGCTATTCATGTTCCTAAAATGAAGGAGAAAAGAGGTTTAAAGGATTTGGGGCTTTGAAAAGCCCATAGCTGCTCTTGCAGCCCCCATTGAATTATTCTCCTGGATTAACCAACTGTTAAAGTTTCAGATAGGGACAGTTTAAAGTCTTACTAGAAAAGTAAAAATTCAGGTAGAGTTCTCAATACTATTATTTCATAGTTACTGTTTATCATAAAACACTTTCAAAGGTTTTATAAGAAATAAAATCATTTAATGACAAATTATAACAATATGTTAATGTATTGATATCATATAGAAATATTTTACTGTATCAACATGTAACTTTTTTTTTTAAGAGAGAAGGAGAGACAGTGTGAGTGGAAGAGGGTCAGAGGGAGAGGGAGATAAAGAATCCCAGGCAGTCTCCATGCTGGCATGGATCTTGACCTGAGCCAAAATCGAGAGTTGGACACTCAACCACTGAGCTACTTAGGTGACCATGTAACTATTCTTTCTTTTAATTTCCCATCAAGCAGATTCACAATACTTCCCTTCAGTCTAAACACTGCTAATAATGTTTTCTATTTGTGTTGGGCTTTCTGACAATTATTTTAGTGCATTCTCATAATCTCTGTCCCCTTATAAGTGTAGAATTGGACTTTATAAAATAACTCAGAGCATTGCCTGGGGTAGAGATGAAATATCTAGACTGGGTCATTTTCATTCCCTCACTCTGAAGTCTTCCTTCTACATTGTGCTGAATCTGTAAAATCTTTTTATAGCTATCACCTAGACAACTAAAGAGGGGGGGAATCCAAGAAGGAACAGAATAAAAAACTGGAAAATAGGAAATTATAGAGATTCCCAAAGAAAGGCATTTGGGAAAGGGGAGCTTGTCAAATGCAATAATGTCATTATTTAGATTGAAGTCAGAGAAGTAGAGAAGATTAAAAATATTTGACTATATTTTCATTTTAATTATGTTTGAAGAGTTTGATTTTCATTTCTCTGATGATTAGTGATGCTGAGAATCTTTTCATGTGCCTGTTGGCCATCTATATGTCTTCTTTGGGAAAATGTCTATTCAGGTCCCTATCCATTTTTAATTGGATTGTTTGGGGTTTAGTATGTGTGTGTTGAGTTGTATAAGATATTTAAATATTTTGGATACTAACCTCTTAGTGGATATTTCATTTGCAAATATGTTCTTCCATATAGTTGGTTGCCTCTTTGCTTTGTTGGTGGTTCCTTTCACTGCGCAAAAGCTTTTCATTTTGGTGCAGTACCAAGTATATTTTTTGCTTTTGTTTCCCTCGCCTTAGGACACCTATCTAGAAAAATGTTGCTACAGCCACTGTCAAAGAAATCACTGCCTATGTTTTCTTCTAGGAGTTTTTATGATTTCAGGTCTCACATTTCAGTCTTTAATCCATTTCGAGTTTATTTTGTATACGGGGTAAAAATGTGGTCCAGTTTCATTCTTTTGCATGTAGCTGTCCATTTTTCCCAGCACCATTTGTTGAAGAGATGGTCTTTTCTTCCCATTGTATATTCTTGACAACTTTGTTGTAGATTAATTGACTATATAAATGTGTGTTTATTTCTGGGATGTCTATTCTGTTCCATTGATCTAGATGTCTTTTTTTGTGCCAGTACCATACTGTTTTGAATCCTGCGACTTTACAGTACATCCTGAAATCTGGGATTGTGAAACTTTATTCGTGTTTTCTCAAGATTGCTTTGGCCATTCAGGGTCTTCTGTGACTTCATAGAAATTTTAGTATTATTTGTTCTAGTTTATGAAAAATGCTGTAGGTATTTTGATAGGGATTGCATCAAATTTATAGATTGTGGATAATATGGATATTTTAACAATACCAGTTCTTCCAGTCCATGAGCACGGAATATCTTTGCGTTTATTTGTGTGGTCTTCAATTGCTTTCATCAGTGTTGTATAGTGTTCAGAGGACAGGTATTTTACTTCTTTGGCTAAGTATATTATTCATTTTGGTGCGATTGTAAATGGGATTGCTTTCTTTCTCGTTTGCTGCTTCATTATTAGTGTATAGAAATGCAACAGATTTCTGTGTATTAATTTTGTATCCTGCAACGTAACTGAATTCATTTATCAATTCTAATAGTTTTTTTGGTGGAGTTTTTAAGGTTTTCTGTATATAGTATTATCTCCTCTGCAGATAGTGATTTTAACTCTTTCCTACCAATTTGGATGTGTTTTAGTTCTTTTCTTTGTATGATTGGTAGAGCCAGTATCTCCAGGACTATGTTGAGTAAACGTGTTGAGTAAAAAATACTTCTGTTCCTGATCGTAGAGGAAAAGCTCTCAATTTTTTATCATTGAGTATGTCAGCTGCACATTTTTCACATATGGCTCTTACTATGTTGACGTATGTTCCCTCTAAACCTACTTTATTGAGAATTTTTAACAGAAATGGATATTGTATTTTGTTCAGTTCTTTTTTATGCATCTATTGAGATGATCATACACTTTTTATTCTTTGTCTTCTTGATGTAGTAAATCACCTTGATTTGCAAACATTGAACCACCTTGTACACCTAAAATAAATCTTACTTGATCTTACTGAATAATTGTTTAATGTGTTCATTTGATTTGCTGATATTTTGTTGAGGCTTTTTGTATTTCTGTTCATCAGAGATATTGGCCTATAGTTGTATTTATTTATTTTTTTAATGTCTTTGGTTTTGAACTCAGAGTAATGCTTTATAGAATGAATTTGAATATTTTTCTTCCTCTTCTATTTTTTTGGAATAGTTGGAGAATAAGGACTAACTCTTCTTTAAATGTTTGCTAGAATTAACCTGTGAAACCATCTGGTCTGAACATTTGTTTGCTAGGAGATGATGATGATGATTACTGATTCAATTTCATTGTAAGTAATCAGTTTGTCCAAATTTTCTATTTTTTTCTAATTCAGTCATGAAAGGTTATATGTTTCTAAGAATGTATTCATTTCTTCTTGGTTGTCCACTTTGTTGGCATATTAATTTTTACAATATTCTTTAATAATCCTTTTGTATATCCATAGTGTCAGGAGGTATTTCCTCCTCCTTCATTTATGATTTTATTTATATTTTCTTCACTCTTTTTTTCTGTTCATGAGTCTAAAGTTTTATCAATTTTGTTTATTTTTTTAAAGAAACAAATGATGTTTTCATTGATCTTTTCTATTGTAATTTTAGTCTTTACTTCACTTTTTTTCTACTCTAAGATGTATTGTTTCCTTTCTTCTGGCTTTGGGCTTAGTTTGATATTTTTCTACATCCTATAACGCGTAAAGTTAGGTTGCTTATTTGAGATTTGCTTATTTCTTGAGGTAGGCCCATATTAATATAAACTTCCCTTTTACAACTGCTTTTACTGTAGCTCAAAGATTTTGGACCATGATATTTCCATTTTCATTAGTCTCCATGTATTTTTTAATATCCTCTTTGACTTCTTGAATGACCTATTCTTTAGCATGTTATTTAGTCTTCATGTATGTATTCTTTCCAGATTTTTCTTATAATTGATATCTAGTTTTATAACATGGTCAGAAAAGAAGCTTCATATATTTATCAAGACTTGTTTTGTGGCCTAACATGATCCTGAAGAATGTTCCATGTGTACTTCAAAGAATATGTATTTTTCTGCTTTGGAATAGAATGTTTTGTATCTATCTATTAGGTCCATCTGGTCTAATGTTTCATTCTAAACCATTGTTTCCTGGGGCATCTGGCTGGCTCAGTTCAAAGATCATGTGATTCCTAATCTGAGTCATGAGTTTGAGTCCCACAAAGAGTGTAGAAATTACTTAAATAAATAAAAAACTTAAATTATCTCCTTGTTGATTTTCTGTGTATGATCTATATACATTGATGTAGGTGGGTTGTAAAGTCGTCTACTATAATTGTATTGTTGACAATTTTTTCCTTTATATTTGCAGATAGTCACTTTATGTATCTAGGTATTTCCATGTTGGGTGCATAGATATTTACAATTGTTATATTCTCTATTTGGATTGTTCCCTTGATCATTATATGTGCATTCCTTGGTCTCTTGCTACAGTCTTTTTTTTTTTTTTATGTTTATGTTTGAGGGGAGAGAGAGAGAGAGAGCGTGCGCGAGCGCAATGGAGGGGCAGAGAGAGAGGTAGACACAGAATCTGAAGCAGGCTTCATGCTCTGAGCAGTCAGTGCAGAGCCCAATGCCAGGCTCAAATTCATGAGCAGCAAGCTCATGACCTGAGCTGAAGTTGGACACTTAACCGACTGAGCCACCCAGGCGCCCCATAAAGTCTTTGTTTCAAAATCTACTTTGTCTAATATAAGTATTGCTACCCCAGATTTTTTTTGTTTTACTTCCAGTTGTATGGTAAATATTTTCCCATTCATTTACTTTCAATCTGCATGTGTCTTGAGATTTGGAGTGAGTTTCCTGTAGATAACATATAGATGGATTATATTTTTTAATCTTTTCAATCACCCTATTTTTTTATTGAAGCATTAGCCCATTTATGTTTAACGCATCATTGAGGCACATGGGTGGCTCAGTCAGTTGAGGGTATGACTCTTGATTTCAGCTCAGGTCATGATCTCAGGGTCATGGAATTGAACCCCACCTTGGGCTCCACAGAGAGCATGGAGTCTTCTTATGATTCTCTCTTTCCCTCTCTTCCTTTGCCCCTCTCCCCTGCTTGTGCTTTCTAAATAAATAAGTAAATAAGTAAATAATTAATGATATGTATGTACCAGTTGCCATTTTGTTAATTGTTTTTTGGTTATAGTTGTAGTTCTTTGTTGTTCCTTTCTTCTCTTGCTCTTTGCTCGTGGCTTAATGACTTTCTTTAATGTATGTATGGGTTTCTTTCTTTTTATATATCTATTACAGGTTTTTGATTTGTGTTTGTCATTAGGTTCATATTAGAACATTTTGTGTGTATAGCATTCTATATTAAGTTGATAGTCGCTTAAGTTTAACACATTGTAAAACCACCATATTTTACTCTGCTCCTCCCCACATTTTATGTATATAATGTCCTGTTCCACACCCTTTGATTTTGTGTATCCCTTGACTGATATTTATACATATAATTAATTTTACGGCTTTTGTGTTTTAACTTCCATACTGGTTTTATAAGTAATTAATCTACTACTTTTACATATGTTTGCGTTTACCAGTGAAATTTTTTCTCTTTTATAATTTTCTCACTTGTAGTTATGGCCTTTTCACTCAAATAATGCACTTTAGCAAGCAGTTCTTATAAGGGTGGCTTAGTGGTGATGGACTTTTTAAATTTTGGTTTGTCTGGGAAACTCTTTATCTCCCTTCTATTCTGATAGTGTATTCTTGGTTGCAGTTTTTTTTTTTTCCTTTCAACACTTTGGATACATCATGCAAGTCTCTTCTAGCCTATAAATTTTTGCTGAAAAATCATCTGATAGCCTTACAGAGATTTTCTTCTTTGTAACAACATTTTTTGCTCTTGCTGCTTTTAACATTCTCTATCACTGCTTTTTACCATTTTAATTATGTGTCTTGGTATGGCCTTCCATGGGTTCATCTTGTTCAACACTCTCTGTGATGCCTCAATCTGCTTATCTGTCTCCTTCCCCACATTAAGAAAGTTTTCAGCTATTAATTTTTCAAATAATTTTTCTGCTCCTTTCTTCTCTTTTTAGGATTCCTATAATGCAAAGTTATTATTGAGGATATCTGTGAGTTGCCATAATCTGTTATCATTTTTTATTCTTTTTTTCTGTTCACGTTGGTTGCTTTATACCACCCTGTGTTCCAGATCACTGATCCATTCTGCATCCTCTAATCTGCTATTGATTTCCTCTAGTGTATTCTTAATTTCAGTTATTGAGTTCTTCACTTCTGACTGCTTCTTTTTTATATTTTCTGTCTCTTTGTTGAGGGCCTCAGTGAGATCCTCCACTCTCTTCTCAAGTCCTGTGAATATATTTATGACCACTAGTTTGAATTCTTTATCAGGCATATTGTTGATCTTTGTTTCATTAACTTTTTTGCTGTGATTTTGTCTTGGTTTTTTAATTTGGATCATATTGCTTTGTCTCTTCATTTTGTCAGACTCTGTCTGATTCTGTGTGTTAGAAAAGTCAGCTACATCTTCAGTTCTAAAACTACTGGCCTCATGAAGAAGACATCCTCTGGTCACCAGAACCAGATAGTTCATTGGTGTCCCCTGTGTGGGCTGCCTATGCTCTCCTGTTGTGGCTAACCTGCATTTGCTTTCAGTCCAGGAAGCTGCAGTTTACCTACTTTGGGTGCGCAGGGTAGAGTATGGCTCCTGCACTGGTAAGGGCCCTGTCTGAGGTGCCATGCACTTATAGGTAGGTAGTATCAGCAATCTCGCTAGCTGTGTGCACCTACTTTGTCTGTTACAGAAGCATGTGCCTCAGATGGCTGTTTAGTTTCCGTGTAAGGCATCCTGAGAGGTTTTCATTGGTGGGCAAGGCTGATAATCAGACCAGATGTCTGAATCCAGTCTGTTTTCCAGGGCTGCAGGCTTACTAAATGGGAGGGCATTCTTCCTGCCTGGCCAGCTAAGAAACTAGGCTGCTCAGACTGGTGGTGCCCTGGTAGGTGTGATTATCTACCCTTTCCCCAGGGTGGGAGTCACTAGAGAATGGTGCTGGTTCCAGCCTGGACTGCTTTCAGGGTGTGCCAAGGTAGGACCTGCTTTGGAGGATACCTGCTGAGACAGGCAGGTTTGATGAGGTAGATCCACAGGGGAACGTGGGGGGCCGGGCACTCAGTACTGGAACAATAGGTGGCAAGTGTTCCTGCTGGTTCATAGAAGTCTCCCATATCTAGACTGAGGGGAAGAAAAAAGAAATGGTGCCTGTCAGCACTTTTGTTCTTGAAGAAGTCTCCTGAGTTCCCTGCCCCTCTAAAGCACTTTCCGAGATTAGGAAATAACTTTCCTTCATGTATAACTCAAGTGCTTTTCAAACTGCTACTTCTGTGCTATGTCTCAGCTGAGTTATGCTGCTTCTTTAAGACTGTGTCCTATTGCTGCCTACCTTCCCAGGACCTAAACCTGCTGATTTTTAAAGTATCCAGAGTTAATCTCTACTAAGTTTTAAAGCTCATAATTTTAACCCCCACTGTGTTTTAAAATCTAACGTTGTGGTGAGTGGTCATCCAGTAATGTGATTCTTGGGCTTCTCCATGCTTGTGATGTCTCATTTGGATTAGTTTCAATAGGGATTTGGTTCTCAACTGGGCATCTGCCTCTACTATCCTTTTACAAAAAAATTAAGTTTACTTATTTATTTTTCAGAGAGAGAGAGAGAAATTGTGAGTGGGGTAGGGGCAGAGACAGAGGAGAGAGAGAATCCCAAGCAGTCTCTGCACTGTCAGCATGGAGCCTGATGCAGGGCTCAAACCCATAAACTGTGAGATCATGACCTGAGCCAAAATCAAGAGTTGGATGCTTAACCAGCTGACACATCCATGCACCCCATTCCTAACCTTTTTAATGTGGTTTTCTCTGTGTGATTAACTGTGTAAAGTCTGTTCTGCCAATCTTCAGGCCATTTTCAGAGTGGGTTTTATACATGTGCTGTTACATTTAGTATCCGTGGAATGAGGTGAGCTCTGGATCCTCCTATCCTGTCATCTTTCTGACCCTTTCTAGAGGGTCTCCATCTTCTTAGATCACCCCAGATGTAAATTACTGTTGGTTGGTACTTGGCTCATGAAAAGTTTCATTGTGACAGGTGGAGTATTTTTCTCAATCCCCCTGTAGTACCTTCATGCTTCCTCATAGGTAGTGCACCTGAGACCTAGGAGTGAAGTTTCCTCAGCCTTCTTTATCTTTTCCCTTTGGTTAGTTTGAGCATAAGAGTTTCCTGCTCTGCCTTCAGTAACAGCAGAAATCTGTATTGTATCTTCAGAAAATCCTAGGTACAAGAAGGTTCCTGACCTTTACATTACAGTGGAAAGTTACTTGCTTATGTATATCCCCAAGCGAGAGGAGGAGAAAAGAGAAAAAAGTAGGCTTGCTGTCATTCCCTCTGCAATAATCTTTTTTATTCTTTTACTTCATATCATAGAAATGTCCAGGTCACCAAATAAGCTTTTGTGTATCACCCAACATCACCCAAGCACTATGTGCATATCTGTGTCACTAGGCATGCCACTTTTCTCTCCCTAATCTTCCTCCTGAGGCCTCCTAAAAAACTGTCAAATAGGTGCTAACTCCTATTGTGTCTGGAACTCCCTGTGATTTACAGTTGTCAAATAGGCTCACACTAGACATTTAAGAATTTATTAAACTTTTTGTTTTCCTGTTTGCTTTTATATATGTTACCTCTCTCCCTCTCATAGTCTGTTTAATAGAGATACCATTTATATGCTTTGTCTCTCTTCATGGGGTCTTATTTCTTTGAAATTTAGTTCAACTTACTGTTTTGTGTTAGTAGTTTGCTAATGAGCTTTAAAAGTATTTGATTGCATAGATTACAGATTTAACATTTAGTAGTATAGAATCTTTTGCAACATTCTACATTCTAACTGAAAGTGGAATTTGGACACAAGTACATTTGGAATTCAGTTTTTTTTTACTATTTATCCTAAGGCCAAAGATTATAAAGTACTTAAATGAATGTTGAATTCTAGTTAATATGTTTATATATTCTCTCTCCCTCTTCCCCCATGCTCTCCCTGCAGTAGAATAATAACTTATAAGTGTAGAAGAAATGATGTAGTAAGAAAATCACGTTTTGGCAATCAACATACTAATTTATTCAGAAAATGATCCTAAATAAATGTTCAAACTAACAGTAAAAGTTTGATGAGAAACAAAATACAGTCTGAAAATATCTCCCCAAGAAATGCTTATAAATTACAAAAGCGAAAATGGAAATAGCTGGCCGACACCACCTGAATCATGTGATTAAAGTTGTCATAAACAGAATTAAGTCAAGATATTGCCTCCTGACAAGATGCACAAAAAAGACATAACACTAATTCTACGATAATTCTGCCAAATTTGAGTTACTTGGTTCTCATCATAAGGAAATATTTAAAAAATCCAAAAATTGGACATTCTACCAAATAACTGGCTGTTTTTTCAAAATTTTCAAAGATGTAAAAGACAAAAAATAATATTGAAGAACAGTTCTAGATTAAATGAGTCTAAAGGGGCATGACAATAATTGAATCACAGATCCGGGACCATAGTAACTTTTCTTCTTTTTTGCCTTACTGAGATGTTATTGGGGTGGTTTGGTTTAATATCAATAAGATCTGTCGTTTAAATAGCGTAATATCAATAATTTTCTGATTTTGATCATGGTATAATGGTTATGGAAGAGAATCATATTTTTCTTAGGAAATATATAATAATCATCGGGGGAATAAAGTGTCCTACCTGCAAATTATCCTCAGTGATTCAGAGAAAAATATTCAGTTATAAATATGGAAGGATAAATAAAATGTATAGAAAAATTTTAATAGATGGGTAATGTAGTTGAAGGTCATAGACAATTTCAAAGCCTTTTCTAGAAACTTTTCCATAAGTTTGAAATTACTTTGGAAAGATGTAAATTTTTTTTTATTTTATTTTTTTTT
>CM053559.1:26103549-26170726 GCA_028646485.1 Cryptoprocta ferox | reverse complement strand
CCTGGTCTCTCCGGGGCACAGCGCGCTCTCCCTGTGTTGGGCTCGTGGGCTCCTTCCCCTGCACCACCGGGACCGCCCGTCCCCTAATTTCCCAGATCACAGTCACTCACTCAGGCATCTTTGAGGTTGTCTTCTTTCTGGCGTTTGTTTCTTCTTTCCCCCACTTGCAAATCCAAGTTTTATCCCTTCAGTCCCTCTCAGTTCAATCCATACGGGCGTGCTCGGATTACAGAGCTCCCTGCTCTTCCGCCATCTTGTCCTCCTCCCCCCATTTTGTCGTAAATTTTTAATACTAGAAAGTAGTAGAATTACACTTTATGTTTTCTTTGGCTTTGCTTTTTCGTCTTCCCACCCCTCCCCCAGGTTTCTTGAGGTAAAATTGATCCACAACATTTTTTAAGTTGAAGGTGTACAAAATGTTAACTTTACAATACAGAAATGTATGAAATTATTACCAGAGTAGAATTAACTAACACCTGTATCCCATCATAAAGTTATTGTTTCTAATAAAATTAAAAATAAATAAAGTTATTGTTCTTTGAATAAATAAAGTTAAAGTTCTTTATTGTTAAATAAATAAAGTTCTTTTGGGAGGGCATGTAAAATTATACTTCCTTTTCTTCATTTAAGATTATTTAATCTATTTGAAACTTTTTAAAAAAGTTATTTAAATTCCATTTAGTTAACAGTGTAATATTATTTTCAGGTATACAATATAGTCCTTCTATATTTCCATTAAACACCCAATGCCCCTCATAACAAGCGCACTCCTTAATCCCCATCACTTCTTTAACCCAATACTCTTCCTTTCCTCCAGTAACCATCAACTTGTTCGCTTGTTTCTTGTTTTTTTTCCTCTTATTTTTTCCCCTGCTCATTCGCTTTGTTTCTTAAATTCCAACTTTGAGTGAAGCCATATGGTATTTATCTTTTTTTTACTTAATACATTTAACATAATCTCTATCTCTATTCACATTGTTGCAAATGGCAATATTTCATGTTTTATGGCTAATATATATATATACACACACACACACACTATATATGTATATATATATATCATACATAATACATACATACATTCCACATCTTTATCCGTTGATCAGTCAATGGACATTCAGGCTATTGCTGATAATGCTGCTATAAAAATTGCGTTGCATGTATCCCTTCAAATCAGTATTTTTGTATCCTTTGGGTAAATCCCTAGTAGTGCAATATATGGATCCTAGGGAAGTTCTATTTTTAACTTTTTGAGAAGCCTCCATACTGTTTTCCAAAGTGGCTGCACCAGTGTGCATTCCCACCAGCAGTGTAAGAAAAGAGGGTTCCTCCTTCTCTGCATCTTCACCAACACCTGTTGTTTCTTGTGTTTTTTATTTTAGCCATTATGACAGGTGTGAGGTGATATCTCATTGTAGTTTTGATTCACATTTCCTTGATGATGAATGATGTTCAGCATCTTTTCATGTGTAAGGTCACACTTTCTTAGCAATATTCAAGTATATAATGTAGTATTATTAACTGTAATTACTGTGCTGAACATTAGATCTCCAGAAGTTTTTCATCTTATAGCTGGATGTTTATACCTTCTGGCTGACCTCAGCCCCTGACAACCATCATTATAGTCTTTTTTTCTGTAAATTTGGCTTTTTTAAGATTCAACAGGTAAGTGATACCATGCAGTATTTCTCTTTCTCTGTCTGGTTTATTTCACTTAGTATGATGTCCTCAAAGTCCATGTTTCCCCCAGTGGCAGGATTTCCTTCTTCCTCATATCTGAAAAATATTCCATTGTGTATATGTATATGTGTTTGCATGTATGTATATGTACATATCACATTTATGCATTCATACATTGACAGACACAGGTTTCTATATCTTGGCTAGTGTAAATAATGCTGCAATGAACACGGGAGTGGAGAGATGTCTCTGAGATACTGATTTTGTTTCCTTTGGCTATATAACCAGAAGTGAGATTGTTAGATCATATGGTAGTTCTATTTTTATTTTTTGAGGAACTCCATACTATCTTCCATAGAACTATACCAATTTTCATTTCTACCACCCATGTAAAAGAGTTCCCTCTTCTTCATACCCTCACCAACACTTATTATCCCTAGTTGTTTTGATAAGTCATTCTAACAGATGCGAGGTGATATTTCATTGTGGTTTTGATTTGATTTCCCTGATAATGAGTGATGTTGAGCATCTTTCTCTTGTAGCTGTTGACTATTTGCAGTTTTTCTTCAGAAAAATGTTTATTTAGTTCCTCTGCCCATTTTTGACAGGTTATTAGATGTCTTTGCTAATAAGGTGTATGAGTTCTTTGTATCTTGGATATTAACCTTTTATCAAATAGATGGTTTGCTGATACAGTCCATTCCATAAGTTAAGTTACCTTTCCATTTTGTTGATTGTTCTTTTGCTGTGCTGAAGCTTCTTTTTTTTTTTTTTTTTAAGAGAGAAAAAAAGCAAGTCAGGGAGAAGGGCAGAGGGAGAGGGATAAAGAATCAATCCCAATCAAGCTCCATGCTCAGTGCAGAGCCCAACGCGGGGCTCAATCCCACTACCCTGGGATGATGACCTGAGCCAAAATCAAGAGTCAGACATAACCAACTGAGTCACCCAGGCTCCCGTGAACCCTTTTAGTTTGATGTTGTCTCATTTATTTTTACTTTTGGCACATGTGCTTTTGGTGTCGTATTTGGGTAATTGCTGCTGACACCAAGGTGAAGGAACATTTTCCCTTTATTTTCTTCTACGAGTTTTATGATTTCCAGACTTAAATTTAAGTCTTTAAGTCATTTTGAATTCATTTTTTAAGTTGTGTAAGATAGGCATCCAATTTAATTCTTTGTTATGTGGTTATGCCAGTTTTCCCAACACCATTTGTTGAAGAGCCTCTCCTTTCCCCATTAAGTGTTCTTGGCATTGTCAAATATTAGTTGACCTTATATGTAAGGATTTATTTCTGGGCTCCTAATTCTGTTTCATTGGATTATGTGTCTATTTTATGTCAATACCATGTTAATTTGATTCCTATAGCTTTGAGGCATAGTTTGCAATCAGGAAGCATGCTGTTTTTGGCTTTGTTGTTTCCCAGGATTGCTTTGACTGTTTGGGGAGGTTATTCATAGCTCCATACAAATAATAAGATTTTTTAAAAATTTCTGTGAAAATTTCCATTGAAATCTTGATAGGGATTGCAATGAATCCATAGATAGGTGACTTTGTGTTACATGGCCATTTTAACAATATTAATTCTTCCAAACTAGGAAGAAGGACTGTATTTCTATTTGTGTATTTATCGATTTCTTTCATTTTCAAAGTCTTGTCACTTTCATTGTACAGTTCAACTTTCTTGGTTAAATTTACTCCTAGGTATTTTACTGTTTTTAATGGTATAGTGAATAAAATTATATTCTTTTTTCAGTTGCTGTATTTTTTATATATAGAAATGCAACTGATTTCTGTATATTAATTTTATGTCCTGCAACTTGCCTGAATTTATTGATTAGTTCCAACAGATTTTTGGTGGCATATTTAGGATTTTCTTTATAGATGATCATATAATTCAAAAGCAAAGGCAATTTTACTCTTCTTTTCCTATTTGGATGCTTTTTATTTCTTACCTGATGGCTCTGTCTGAAACTTTCAGTGCTATATTGAATAGGAATGATTATGGTGAATAGTGTGGTCTTTTCTGATCTTAGAGGAAAAACTTTTGACCTTTCACCATTGAGTAGGATGTTGCCTGTGGGATTGTTGTACATGGTCGTTATTTTCATAAGGCATATTTCTTCTATGACCAACTTATTGAGTGTTTTTATCATGAAAGGATATAGTTTATCAAATACTTTTTTGATATGATCATTGGATTTTAGCTCTCTATTAATGTGGTGTTACTACATTTACTGATTTGTGTGTTAAACTATCCTTCTATTCCAGGCATCATTCTTACTTGATCCTGGTGAATTACATTTTTAATGGGCTGCTGAATTTGATTTGCTAATATTTTGTTGAGAATTCTTTTCATTGATATTCAGTGATACTTGTCTGTAATTTTTTTGTCTTATAGTAACTTTATCTTGTTTTGGTATCAGAGTAATGCCAGCCATATAAAATGAGTTTGAACATGTTTATTGTTATTCCTTTTTTTGGAAGATTTTGAGAAGGATTAGCTAGATTATTTTTTAAAGTTCAGTAGAATCCATCAATGAAACAATCTGTGGCTCTTCTGGGTTGGGTGGTTTTTGATGACTAATTCAGTCTTACTAGTAATTCATCTATTCAGATTATCTATTTCTTTATGAGTCAGTCTTAGTAGTAGTATGATTCAGTCTTCAGAAACATATTTCTTATGTTTCTAGGAATATTCTCTTGTAGGTTATCCACTTTGTTGGCATATACATGTTCATAGCAGTCTATCTCAGGATCCTTCATATTTAGGTATTATCAGTTGTAATGTCTTTCATTTCTAATTATGAGTCTTCTCTCTTTTTTTCTTAATCCACCTAAAGGCTTGTTATTTTTGTTGATTTTTTTTTCAAAAATCAGCTCTTTGTTTTTTTTTTTCTTTTATAGTCAATTGTCAAGTTGGTTTCCATATAACACCCAGTGCTCATCCCAGCAAGTGCCCTCCTTCATGCCCATCACCCCTTTTCCCCTCTCCCCCACCCCCACCCAACAAGGTCCATCCGCGTTGCTACAGTTGGCCAGATTTCATTCTTTCTCATGGCCATGTACTATTCCATTGTATATATAGACCACATTTTCTTGATCTGTTCATCAGTTGATGGACATTTAGGCTCTTTCCATGATTTGGCTATTGTTGAATGTGTTGCTATGACATTGGGGTACATGTGCCCCTATGCATCATCACTTCTGTATACCTTGGGTAAATTCCTAACAGTGCTACTGCTGGGTCATAGGGGAGCTCTATTGTTAATTTTTTGAGGAACCTCCACACTGTTTTACAGAGGGGCTATATCAGTTTTCATTCCCACCAACAGTGTGGGAGGGTGCCTGTTTCTCCACATCCTCGGCAGCATAATATAGTCTCCTGATTTGTTCATTTTAGCCACTCTGACTGGCATGAGGTGGTATATCAGTGTGGTTTTGATTTGTATCTCCCTGATGATGAGTGATGCTGAGCATCATTTCATGTGTCTGCTGGCCACCTGGATGATCTCTTTGGAGAAGTGTCTGTTCAGGCCTTCTGTCCATGTCTTCACTGGATTATTTGTTTTTCGGAGGTGGAGTTTGGTGAGTTCCTTGTAGATTTTGGATACTAGCCCTTTATCTGATATGTCATTTGCAACTATCTTTTCCCATCCCATCAGTTGCCTATTAGTTTTATTGATTCCTTTGCCATGCACAAGCTTTTTATCTTGATGAGGTCCCAATAGTTCATTTTTGCTCTTGATTCTCTTGCCTTTGGAGACGTGTCAAGTAAGAAATTGCTGCGGTTGAGGTCAAGGAGGTTGTTTCCTGCTTTCTCCTCTAGGGTTTTGATAGTTTCCTGTCTCACATGCAGGTCCTTCATCCATTTTGAGTTTATTTTTGTGTATGGTGTAAGAGAGTGGTCTAGTTTCATTTTTCTGCATGTTGCTGTCCAGTTCTCCCAGCACCATCTGCTAAAGAGGCTGTCTTTTTTCCATTGGATACTCTTTCCTGCTTTGTCAAAGATGAATTGGCCATCCATTTGTGGGTCCAGTTCTGGGTTCTCTATTCTATTCCATTTGTCTATGTGTCTTTTTCTGTGCCAATACCATACTGTCTTGATGATGACAGCTTTGTAGTAGAGGCTACAGTCTGGGATTGTGATGTCTCCCATTTTAGTTGCCTTCTTCAATGTTGCTTTAGCTATTCGGGGTCTTTTGTGGTTTCATACAAATTTTAGGATTGTTTGTTCTAGCTTTGAAAGCAGCTCTTGGTTTGATCCTCCCTTCCTTCCTTCCTCTTTATTTTTCTCTGAATTCTTATTTCCTTACAAGTTGGGGCTTAGTTTTTTTCATTATTTTATAGTTCATTGAGGTGTAAAGTGAGATTTTTTTATTTGAGATCCTTCCAGTTTCTTAATTTTAGTGTTTATAAAAATCCCCTATTAGAACTTCTTATGCAGCATCCAATAGGTTTTGATATGTTTTGCTTCCATTTTCATCTGTTTAAAGATATTTCTTGATACCACTTTTGATTTCTTGTTTGATCCACTGATTATCTGTTTAATCTTCACACACTTGTAAATTATCCAGCTTTCCTCCTGTTATTGGCTCTTAGTTTCCTATCACTGTGGTCAGAAAAAATATTTGGTATTATTTCAATCTTTTCAAATTTGCCAAGGTGTTTTGTGACCTATCATGTGATCTGTCCTATGTAATGCCCTATGTGCACTTAAGGAAAATGTGCATGCTACTACTATTGGATGGAATGTTTTCTATTTGTCTCTTAGGTTCATTTGGACCAATGAGATGTTCAAGTCCAATGTTTATTTGTTGATTTTTCTGTCTGTATGATCTGTCCCTTGCTGAAAGTGGGCTACTAAAGTTCCCTACTCTTATTGTATTGTTCTTCTTTCAGATCTGTTAGTATTTGCTTAATAAATTTATATGCTTCTTTGTTGGGTACATATATAATTGTTATGTTTTCATGAAATGACTCCTTTTTCATTATATAATGACTTGTTTTCTCTTATCAATGTTTTTGGCTTCAAGTCTCTTTGATGAAAGTATCACTACCTCCACTTTGTTTTGATCTTCACTTGCATGGAATATCTTTTTGCATTCCTTCACTTTTAACCTATATATGTCCCGAAGCTGAGGAGTTTTTGTTTTTTTTTCAATCCATCCTGCTACTCTATATCTTTTGGAGAATGCAATCCATTTACATTTAGAGTATTATTAACATTGAAATATTTACTGAAGCCATCCTATCAATTGTTTTCTGGGTGTTTTGTGGTTCCTTCCCTCCCACCCCCCATTCCCTCCCTTGTAATGTGATGATTTTCCATAGTGTATGCTTTTCTTTATCTTTTGTTTGTGAATTATAGATTTCTCTTCATAGCTCCCAAGAGGTTTACAGAAAAAATCATGTGTATTATATATATTTTATATATTATATATAATCACATATATCTATTTTATACAGATAATTTAATTTTTATAGCATTTAAATATTTTTCAATTTTTCTAATGTTTGTTTATTTTTGAGAAAGAGACAGTATGTGAGCAGGGGAGGATCAGAGAGAGAGGAAAACAAAGAATCTGAAGCAGCTCCAGGCTCTGTGCTGTCAGCATAGAGCCCGATGCGGGGCTCAAAATGAGATCATGACCTGAGTCAAAGTTGGACGCTTAACCGACTGAGCCACTCAGGCACCCAATTAAAGTTAAAATTTTAAGTACAATTTTATTTTATTTTTCTTTAACTTTTCTCTTTTATATTTTTATATCACCCTTTACATAGTTTTTACTGTGTATCCATTAACAAATTGTTTAACCCATGGCTATTTTTAATAATTTTGACCTTTAGCATTTATTCTAGAGTTAAGTAGTTAGCACATCATCGTATTACAGTTAAAGTATTCTGAATCTGATTGTATGTTTACCATTATGGTGTTGCATATTTTCATATGTTTCCATGGTACTAATTGTGATACTTTGCTTCAGCTTATATAACTTCGCTTAACATATTTAAGGCAGTTTAATAACAAAGGATTCCTTCAGCTTTTATTTCTTTTTAAAAGAAAATTTTTAATGTTTATTTTTGAGAGGGAGAGAGACAGAGTGTGAACAGAAGAGGGGCAGAGAAAGAGGGAGACACAGAATCCAAAGCAGGCTCCAGGCTTCAAGCTGTTAGTACAGAGCCTGACATGGGGCTTGAACCCACAAACCATGAGATCATGACCTGAGCCAAAGTCAGACACTTAACTGACTCAGCCACCCAGTCGCTCCTATTTCTTTTTTAATTCTGAAGGATGACTTTGGGCAAAATATTTTTGATTGGCAGTGTCTTTAGCTCTTTGAATACATCATCCCATTTTTTCCTGGTCTCTTTTGAGAATTATGCTGGTAAATTCACTGGAGTTTTCTTTTTTTGATACTTCTTTCTTGCTGCTTTAAAAATGTTCCATCTTTAGTTTCAGACAGTTTTGCTATTGAGTGTCTTGGAGAAGAAGGTTTTGGATTCAAATTTTAAGGTTGACCTATTAGCTTTATGAAGTTATATGTCCAAAAATCTCCTCAGGTTTGAAAAGTTCTCAACTATTATTTCTTTAAATAAGCTTTCTACCTTTCTCTCCTCTTTCTGGGACTCCAGTAATACATATCTTATTTCTTTTCATGATCCTTCTGCTTTTTCAAGACTGCCATTAATTTCTCTATTGAATTCCTCAGTTCAGTCATTGCATTCTTCAGCTACAAAATTTTTTAGGTTCTTTTTTTCTGTTTTTTTTTTCTCTTTATTGAACTTCTATTTCATTCTTGTGTTTTTTATGTTAAATTGCTTGTGTCCTTTAGTTACAGTTTAAGCATCTGTATAACAGTTACTTTAAATTTTTTTATTTCCATTTCTCTGGGGTCAGTTGCTAGAGATGTACTATATACCTTTCATGGATATATGTTCCCCTGTTCTATGTGGTCCCTGTAGCCTTGTGTAGATGTCTGCACATTTGAAGAATCAGTTACCTCTTCCAGATTTATGGACTGATTTTGGTAATGGAAGTCTTTCCCCTGAAGATGGGGGCATATTGTATCATGCTGTGACCCTGGGTCTGGCTGTAGAGTGTGCCAGTGCGGGGGGAGTATGGCATCTCTTCAGCTCAAGCAACTGGGGTCCACAATATTTGTAATTATGTTGCCCTTTGTAAGGATTGTGGAGAATCTGCAAAGTTTTCAAGGGCTGATTAGTCTGAGTGGTGCCTTCAGATCCAATAGCTAGGAACCAGGGCAAGGAGCAATGGTGGCGAGGGCCACAGGTTTTCACACATTTAGCTGTGGAGGCTAGCTGTAGATGTCTATGTTGTGGCAGAGGCCAGTCACAGAATCACTCATGGTGATGGAGATCAGGGCAGGTAGCAAGGCTGGGACCAACTATGGGCTCACTGGAAGCTGTGGAGGCCCTAGCTCTTAGTGTGCTTTCCTATGACTTCACACATAATCCCTGGTTGTGTATAGTACAGTGAAGTGCAGTCACAGGAGTCAGACTGGGGAGTATGCAGGTGCACAGGTGGAGGGAGGGACTCATTATATGTTGTCATGCTGTTGCCAGCCAACGACAGAAAGAAGGGCCTGATCTGGCCCTGCAAGCAGTTGTGGGGGCCCAAGCTGTCCATGTGTTTTCCTATGATTGCATACTCTCTGGGCATGTACACTGCAATGGAGGCTGGTGATGAGGATCAGTCTGAGAATGTGCAGGTGCACAGTGGGAAGGTCAGGAAAGAACTCAAGTATCTGATATTAGGAAACACAAATACCTGTAAGCCAATAACTGGCAAGATATGTGGGTGGTCTACACTGATTGTGCTGGCTGGTGACTTTGTTAGTGGCTGAAGCTGCTGAGTCTGTATACAGAGCAGATCTTTGGGAACTACAGAGATTCCCCCTGCCTATTGGCTAATAATTATCTTTACTTTCTTATTTGCTCTTAACGAGATTTATATGTATTAGCTTTGCCAATCTGGGTTTTATAAAACCAAAGCAGGACCTTTGTTTTGCATAATGCCTGAGGAGGCTGGTTGGTCACCCTACTCTTCCTTTCCTGGTGAGAACTTCCTAGTTGGTAAGACCCTTCTTGTAAGAGAACAATGCCAACTTGGGGGATGTGATGATGCAGGCCAAATGAAGTCTTCCTTCACTTCTCGTGCAATTATTCTCAGGTTTGTTTTTTCATTCCATGCTGTGGCTAAAATTTCCTAAATGTGCTTTCAAGGTCTTCTGGAGCTATTTTTGTTTGGGGATAACTGTCTGATCACTGCTCTGGAGATAGGGACACTGGGTTCCTGTACCTTGCCATTTTTTTCCTACAAATGAAAGTATTTCAATATTACCCTCTAGAAAAATAAAAGGAACTATGGATCAAACACTTAAAAATTGATTGCTGTCTCATGGAAGTTTTGCCTATTTGTTACATTTAGAACATAAAATTATTCTTCTATGAGATCCCTCCCCAAATTTCTTCTAATATTACTTTTACAATGAAGATAACTCCTGTACAAAAAAGTGGATCTGTGTGATATACAAGCTTTTCATACAAGCTTTAGTCCTCAGCTTGAGTGTGGTAGAAGAGGTTTTTTATACAGTCAATGCATGATGTAGGTATAATTCATTCATGAAGAACCAAACACCTGTGATTCCATATGTTCTCACTGATTTCACTAAGTTGGAACCTCATGGATGAATTTCTGTATAATTAGATGAGCATGATAACTTCCCAGAAAGACAGGTTTTCCTGGGATACACTATTCTCCAAATGCTTATGAGTTTAGAGGGAAGTAAGGATGAATGTCTAAATTGTCATACATATATACATCAAATAAGTGAACCTGACACAAATATTTTCAGTCATATTACAGACATATGAATGTTTAAAATGTGACCTGCTAGTATGTTTTGCTAAAATACTTATAAAACATTAATAGAACAGGTTGTGTAATATAACTGAATAAATCCTATGCCTGCTTCAATGGGTACATTTTTGGGCTAGGTCAGTATTTAGTTTCTTTAGAGAAAGGTAGGCAGCTCTACAGTCTTTAAGAAAATCACCTTCTGTCTTTTAAAAAATTGAAAAGACACAGGCATGAATATAGTATGATATTGTTTAACAAAGTCTCAGGGATTTTTTTGTATTCATGATAAACTCACTGAAAATTCAGTGCATGATCTTGATATTAAAAAGAGGTATACTTACTACAAATCTGAAACACATACTTTATTGTAGCTGCCAATTTTTCTTCCATCTAGATTTTACTGTTATTTTCAGAATTAAAACTATAGAGAATTGTAAAATAAAAATAAAGTCTAACATTCTGAGCCATAAAGTATGAAAAGTTTATAAATGATTGAAAAGTAAAAGAACATGTTTCTTTGAAAAAAATAAAAGCCTAGAGAAAAAAAAGATTTAATGGAAAAATAAATGAATTAGAGAAATGTTATAAACCATATATGCATTATAGATCTAACATTTTTAATCCTGTTGATAAAATCTAAGTATCAACAGAATGCTCTTGCGAGGAATCAAATTGAATTTTCAATGACAAGTGGAAAGTTTCTGTGCTACAATGTCAACAGAGAACTGAAGAACTCTGTTAACTTGAAATTTTGACAAATTGAAACCCTCCTGTTAGTGCGTCAGTAGTTTATAAAGTAAATTCTGAGTACATAAAGTCGAAATATAGAACCCTTTTATTAATGTGCTTAAGAATATAATAAATGTGTGTTACAGATGATTCTGAGGAGGTTTTCTTTAAGAGTAACTTTAATTTCTAATGTCTAAAAAACAAAAGAATATAAATATTAATAAGTAAAAGGCTTGATGAGAAGTTCCAAAAGGCATGGTATAAAGAAAATAGTAGAGGAGGAAATAAAAAAGGAACGGACTTAAGGATATATGGTGAAAACACAAGATGAAAACACATTATTCTGTGAGTGTTACTTACCCATACTAAGCAGTAAGGAATTAAGTGTTTGTAGACAGGATAGAATTTATAAGTGTTAATAGGGTAGGACAAAGTCAATTTTGAAAAATCTTCTGAAAGTAAACAACCCTACAAATGTCAATGGAACGTAAATATAGAGGCCTAAAAAAGTGAAAAGAAATTTCATTAGATAATCAAACATTAATCTCTAAATCATTAATAAAAATTATCCTAACTGCATGATAATTCAAAAAATTTAGATCTTTTAATATGAAAGCATTTCAGCATTTTTCAGAAAGAGCAAAATATAAATTAATATCTCTTATCCTATATATTGATCATATTCAAAAAAAGTAAAATTACCCATGTTATGGTTCCTTCTTCAGAAACCATGCTTTTACCCAGATTTTATATTAAAAGATTCTGTGCTATTTTTAAATCTGTTAGCTATCTACTTTTAGAAACGAGGCACATCAACTCTCTATTACTCGTTACCCTTTTCTAGATAGTTAAAATCTAAAATTAAAAATTTTGATCTTAGTGTCACTAACCATAATTCAAACACTCCATTGTTACTGGTGGCCACTGTCGCAGGCCAAGGACATTTTCATCAGCACAGAAAGTTATATTAAGCAGACTGGTCTAAATTATATCGTGTTTGTATAATTTATTGTTTTTTGTATGTTTTGTTTCTTTAAAAACTTGTAACAAAATGTGTAAATTTAAGGTAAAAACATTGATTTGATACATTTATATATTACAATATGATTACCATCCTAGCTTTACCTGACACTTCTATCACATCACAGAATTTGTGTGTGTGTGGTAGCAAAAATTAAGCTCTAGTCTTAGCAATTTGAAGTTTATAATAAGCATTGTTGTCTATTATCACTCTTCTGTACATTAGATCTCCAGGGCTTATTTATCTACTGATTGCAGATTTATACCTTCAACAGTGTATCTTCCCAATTCCCCTACCCTCTTGCACCTGCCTGGTAATCAGAATTATTCTGTTTTTATGAGTCTGGCTTCTTAAACCTTCCACATATATATGATATCATACAGTATTTGTCTTTGTCTGACTTATTTCACTTAACATAATGTGCTCAGCGTTCATCCATATTGTCACAAATGGTGGGATGTGCCACAAAATGGTTGAATAATAATCCAGTGTGTGTGGGGGGGGTAGGGACGGTGGGAGGGTGGGTGCGCGCACGTGCACATGTTGGGCAAAGAGGGAGAATGATCACCTCTTATTTATTTGGCCATCCATTGATATACACTTAGGTTGTTTCTGTATCTTGGCTACTATGAAGAAATGATGCAATAAACATGGGGGTGCATACATCTTTTCAATATCCTCTGTTCATTTCCTTTGGTTATATAACCAGAAGTGGAATTGCTAGATCATATGGTAGATCTATTTGTAATTTTTCAAGGAAATTCCATATTGTTTTCCATAATGGTTGAACCAACTTATATTCCCACCAATAATGTACAAGCATTCCCTTTTCTCCACATCTTTGCCAATACTTCTCTTCTTAATGATAGTCATACTGACAGGTGTGAGGTGATAGCCCATTGTGGTTTTATTGCATTTCTCTGATGATTAGTGATGTTGAACATCTTTTGAACATCTTTTTAGATGTCTATTAGCTATTTGGATGTCTTCTTAGGAAAAAAAAAACTTATTTAGTTTTCTGCCCATTTTTTTCTATTAAGTTATATTACTTCCTTATATATTTCAGATATTAATCCTTATCCATATATGGTTTGCAAACATTTTCTCCAATTCTGTAGGTTACAGTCTTTTCAGATTGTTTCTTTTGCTGTATAGAAGCTTTCAGTTTGAGATGAGCCCACTTGTTGATTTTTGTTTTTGTTGCTTGTGCTTTTGGTGTTATAT
Organism: Cryptoprocta ferox; assembly: GCA_028646485.1. Taxonomy (NCBI): domain Eukaryota; kingdom Metazoa; phylum Chordata; class Mammalia; order Carnivora; family Eupleridae; genus Cryptoprocta; species Cryptoprocta ferox. The sequence continues at coordinate 26,157,191 of CM053559.1, read as the reverse complement.
CAAAAAATGCATTGCCAAGACCAAAGTCAAGGAGCATCTTCCTTAACTCTTCTAGCACTTTTATGGTATCAGATCTTAGGCCAAAATCTCTAATGTATTTTATGAATTGTGTAAGATAGAAGGCCATTTTCATTTTTCTGCATATGATCCAGTGTTTCCAGTACCAGTGTTTTTTTTTTTTAAGTTTATTTATTTATTTTTGAGAGAGAGCGGGCAAGGGAGCACAAGTGGAGGGGGGACAGAGAGAGAGGGAGACACAAAAGACACAGAGCTCTTAGCACAGAGTCTTATACGGGGCTCAAACCCACGAACCATGAGATCATGACCTGAAGTCAGATGCTTAACAACTGAGCCACCTAGATGCCCCTCAGCACCATTTGTTCAAGACTATCCTTCCCCTACTAAGTGTTTTTGGCTTCTTTGTCAAATCTTAGTTAACCTTAAATGTACGGGGTTTGTTCTGTTTTGTTTTTTTTCTGAGCTCTCAATTCTGCTTGATTGGTCTATGTGTCTTTTTATGCAAGTTTTGATTACTACTGTAGCTTATAGTGTTTAATATCAGGAAGCGTGATGCCTCCAGTTTTGTTCTTAGTTCTCATAATTGCTTTAGCTATTCAAGATATTCTGTGGTTCCATACATATTTTAGGATTAATTTTTCTATTTCTGTAAAGAATGCCATTGTAATTGGGGGTGGGAAGTTGCATTGAATCTATAGATTGCTTTGTATAGTATGGACGTTTTAACAAAATTCTTCTAGTCGTGAACAAGGGATATCTTTGTGTCTATGTATTCATAAACTTTCATCAAGGTTTTTAATGTTACATTTAGTGGGTTAAATGTATTCCTATTGTTGTTGATACTATTGTGAACAAGATAGTTTTATTTTTCAGCTTTGTGTATGGAAATGCATCTGATTTTCTGTATGTTGACTTTATATTCTGCACCTTTACTGAATTTGTTGATTAGTTCCAACAATATGTTGGTTGAATCTTTAGGATATTCCTTATATAATACCATATTATCTGCAAAAGAAGACAACTTCAATTCTTTTACTCTCATTTGGATGCTTTTTATTTTTTTGTCTTGCCTAATACCCCATTGAATAAGAGCAGTGAGAGTGGGTATCCTTGTCTTGTTTTTTTGTCTTCGGGGAAAATCTTTTAATATTTCACCACTGAATACAATGCTGGCTATTGGTTTGTTTTATATGGCCTATATTATGTTATGCTGAGGTAGATTCCCTTTATATCCAGGCTGGTGAGAGGTTGTTGTTTTTTTTTTTTTTTAATGAAAAGATACTGTATTTTGTCAAATGTTTTTTCTGCATCTATTCAGATAATCATGATTTTTATTGTCTGTTAATGTGATTTGTATATGTTGAGACATCTTTGTTCACCTTTTGATCATGGTGCATAATCCTTTTAATGTTGTGTTGGTTTGCTAATATTTTGTTGAGAACTTTACATTTTATGTTAATCTACGTTTTACATAAGGCATATGAGTCTTTATTTTTCTTTTATTATAGTGTCTTTTATCCAGCTTGGTAACAGGGTAATCCTGCCTTGTAAAATGAGTTGGGAAATGTAAAGGAGTTTGAAAAGGATTGGTGTCAATTATTCTTTAAATGATTGTTGGAATTTGTCAATGAAACCATCTGGTCCTAAGGTTTCTGTATTGGGAGGTTTTTTATTACTGATCCAATCTTCTTACTCACATTCGTCTATTGAGATTTTCTATTTCTCCCCACTTTCCTGCTGGTGGGTTTTAGAAATGTATCTATTTATGTTAGGTTATCCAATTTGTTAGTATATCTCTTCATAGTAGTCTCTTATGAACCTTTGTATTTCTGTGCTATCTTTTTTAACATCACCTCTCTGATTTGGCTGTTCCTTTTTCTCCTAGTGGAGCTAACGATTTGTCAAATTTGTTTTATTTTTTAAAATGGCTGTATTTTTTTCTATTTATCTCATCTCAATTTCATTTATTTTTGCTATGATCTTCAATATATGATCTTCAATATATCCTTCCTTCTGGTAACCTCGGGCTTAGTTCTTTACTTTTCTAGTCCTTTGAGAGGCCAAAGTAAGGTTGTTTGAGATATTTCTATTTTTAAAAATATTTATCACTATACACTTCCTCTCAGAACTGCTTTTGTAGCAGTCCATAAATTTTGGTATGTTGTATTTCCATTTTCATTCGTCTCAAGGTATTTTTTGAATTCCTTTTTATTTTTTCTTTGACCCATTCTTTGTCAGGACTATGTTTTCTAAACTTCTACTTTTATACCACTGTAGTCAGAAATGATACTTGGTATAATTTCAGTCTTCTCAAATTTGCTATGGATTACTTTGTGTCTTATCATATGGTCTGTCCTGGAAAATGTACTATGTGCACTTGTCTATGCTGCTACTGTTGAACAGAATATTCTATAATTATCTATGAGGTTTATTTGGTATAACATATGGTTTAAGTTCAAATTTCCCTGTTGATGTTATGTTTGGATGGTCTATTTATTCCCGAGTGGACTACTGAAATCGCCTACTATTAGTGTGTTGTTGTCTATTTTTCCTTTCAGATCTATTAGAATTTTCTTAATATTTTGAGTACTCCAATGTTGAGTGCTCATATATTCACCATTGTTAGTATTTTCTTGATAAAGTGATCCCTTTAATAAGTTTATAATGACCTTTTTCTCTGGTTAACTTTGTTGGCATAAAGTCTATTTATCTGATATCACTACAGTTATGCCCACTTTATTTGGTTTCTATTTGCATGAAAAATCTTTCCATTTCTTTGCTTTGATCCTCTCTGTATCCTTAGAGCTTTAGTGAGTTTTCTGTATACTGCATATATTTGAGTCTATTTTGTTATCCATTCAGCCACTCTGTCTTTTGATTGGTGACTTCATTACATTTGGTGTTATCATTGGTAATTAAGGGCTTATTAATGCCATCTTTTTTTTCTATTACCATTACTCCCCCCACCACCATGTTTCTGTGTATCTTTGTAAGTTGGTGATTTTCTGTGGTGTTAAGCTCTGTTTTACCTTTATATTTTGTTCTGCTATTCTAGCTTCTTGCTTTGTGGTTACCACAAAGCTGACATAGTATATATCATAGATAAAATAGCCTATTTTAAGGTGATAGCAGCTTAACTTGATTATCTACAAAAGCTTCACCCTTTTACTCCCCCCTTTTGCATTTTTTTATTTCATTATATACCTCTTTTTCCTTATTTCATCATTTGTTCATTAACAAATAACTTTTCCTTTGACTTTTATACTACAGTCAAGTGATTAACACAGCATGCTATTACAGAATTAGAGTTTCCTAGTCCAACTCTATATTTACTAGTATATTGTATACTGGTATATTTGTACTTTCATATAGCCCTGATTAGCATCTTTTATTTCAGCTTGAAGAAATCCTTGCAGCATTTCTTGCAAAGTAGGTGTAGTCCCTCAGCTTTTGTTTGGGAAAAATCTTTCTCTTCCATATCTGAAGGAAAAGCTTCTGGATAGCATATTCCTAGATGATTTTTTTTCTTTCAACATGTTTAATATAATATAATATTCCACTCTCTACTGGCCTGGAGGGGTTCTACCAAGAAATCTGCTGATACCCTGATGGGGTTTCCTTTGCAGGTTACACTCTGTCAGTGGCTGCTTTTAGAATTCTCTTTTTCTCTTTGATTCTTGATGGTTTCTTTGTAATGTGTCTTGCAGAAGGTCTTTTTGCATTGAGATAATGGTGTATTCGAATAGTTTTAGAATTTGGATGTCCAATTCTCTCTCCATGTTTGAACATTCCCTGTGACTTTTTTCCTTCTTTTTTCTCCTCTAACTGGGTTATTTCAATATTGTTATCTTTTAACTTACTTCTTTCATTTCCTCTACTCTACTGAAGCCCTCTATTAAATTTTTTATTTCATTCATTTAGTTTGTTAGCTCCAGGATTTTTAAATCTTTTTAATTGAAGCATAACTGACATAAAATATTTTAGTTTCAGGTGTACAACATATTGACTTGACAATTGTATAAATTACTCATTGCTCACCATCTATCCCCATACAATATTATTACAATATTTTCTATGATGGACTTTTCATCTCCATGACTTACTTATTTTATAACTGGAAATTTGTTCCACTTGATCTCCTTAACTATTTCATCCTTCCCCTGCCTCTCTCTCCTCTGGCAATCATCAGTTCTCTGTATTTAAGAGTCAGTTTGTTGTTTAGTTGGTTGGTTGCTTGGCTCTTTAGATTCCACATATTACCCTTTAGGTCCAACCATGATATTAAAAATGGTAACATATTCCTTTTAATTATTAATATTCTATCATGTGTTTATGTATATCACATATTATTTGTTTATCTATTAATGGACAGTGGGTTTTTTCCATGTCTTAGTTATTGTAAATAATGGTGCAGTAAATATAGGAGTGCAAATATCTTTTATTTTTACATGGAACATTTATTTTGTTTTTTACATATTCATTTTTTTTTTAACTTTTAAAGTCCAGTTAACATAGAATGTAATACTAGTTTTAGGTATACAATATAGTGATCCAACACTTACATATAACATGTAACATATGTAAACATGGTTTACATATAACACCCAGTACTAATCGCAACAAGTGCATTCCTTAATCCCTGTCACTTATGTAACCCATCCTTATATCAATCTCCCCTCTGGTAATCATCAGTTTGTTCTCTATAGTTGAGTCTATCTGTTGGTTTATCTCTATCTCTCTTTTTTCCCCCTTTGCTCATTTTTGTTTCTTAAATTCCACCTGAATGACATAATGTGTTATTAGTCTTTCTCTGATTGACTTATTTTGCTTAGCATAATATTCTCTACGTCCATCCATTGCAAATGGCAAAATTACATTCTTTTTTATGGCTAAATAATATTCCATTGTGTATATATATATCACATCATCCTTATTCATTAGTTGATGGACATTTGACCTATTTCTATAATTTGCCTATTGTAGATAATGTTGCTATAAACATTGAGGTGCATATATCCCTTTGAATTAGTATTTTTGTCTTTTCTGATATAAATACTAGTGCAATTGCTGGATTGTGGGGTAGTTTTATTTTTATCCTTTTGAGGAATCACCATACTGTTTTCCACAGTGTCTGCACCAGTTTTCATTCTCACCAACAGTACAAGAGAGTTTCCCTTTCTCCACAACCTCACCAACACCCACTTTTTCTTGTGTTGTTGATTTTAGGCATTTTGACAGGTGTGAGGTGATATCATTGTAGTTTTCATTTGTATTTCCCTGATGATGAGTGATGTTGAGTATCTTTTCATGTGTCTGTTGGCCATCTCATCAGTCTTCTTCGGAAAAATGTCTATTCATGTCCTTTGCCCATTTTTAATTGGATTATTTTTGGGGTGTTGAATTTTATAAGTTGTTTATATATTTTGGATATTAACCCTTATCAGTTATGTCCTTTGCAAATATCTTCTTCCATTCCATAGGCTGCCTTTTAGTTGTGTTGATTGTTTCCTTTGCTGTGCAGAAGCTTTTTATTTTGATGTTTAGTATTTACAAGTCAATTACCATGATATAACACCTTAATTAAAAAAAAAGGATAAGAACCATATGATATTTTCACTAGATGCAAAAAAAAAGTATTTGATAAAGGACAACATCCATGCATGGTAAAAACCCTCAACAAGTAGGCCAAGGGGGAACATACCTCAACATAATAAAGCCCATCTATGAAAACCCACAGCACATATCATCCTCAAGGGGGAAAAACTGAGAGGTTTTCCTCTATGATCAGAAAAAAGACAGGGATATCCACTCTCATCACTGTTATTTAACATAGTATTAGACGTCCTAGCCCCAGCAATCAAACAACAAAAAGAAACAAAAGGCATCCAAATTGGCGAGGAAGAATTACAACTTGCATAATTTGCAGATGACATGATACTCTATATAGAAGACATATATAAATTGTTTATACTACCCAAAGGAATCTGCACACTTCTTTTAAGCAAAGGACTTTTTTTAATGTTCACTTATTTTTTAGTGAGAGAGAGACAGACACGCAGGGAAGGGTCAGACAGAGAGGGAGACACAAAATCTGAGCTGTCAGCACAGAGCCCTATGCAGGGTTGAAACCTGTGAACATAGGCAGTAATCTCTGACATTAGCAGTACAACATATTTATGGATATGTCTCTTGAGACAAGGGAAATAAGAGCAACAATAAATAAGTGAAACTACATCAAACTAAAAAACTTTCATAAAGCAAAGAAAAACATTAACAAACTTTTAGTTGCCTTTTAGGCAACCTAATGAATGGGAAAAGACAGTGCAAATGAAATATCTGGTAAGTTAATATTGAAATATACAAATAATTTACACAACTCAACACCAAAAAATTTTTTTTAAATCCTATTAAAAATGGGCAGATGACCTGAATAGTTATTTTTCAAAGAAGACATACAGATGGCCAACAGACACATGAAAAGAGGCTCAACAGTAGTAACCTTCAAGGAAATTCAAATCAAAACCAGAGAGCTATCATCTCACATCAGTCAGAACAGCTAGTATCAAAAAGACAAATAAGTGTTCATAAGGATGTGAAGAAAAAGAAACCCTCGTACACTTTTGGTGGAAATCAGTATGGAAGTTCCTCAAAAACTTGAAAATAGAAATAGCATACAATCCATTAATTCCACTAGTAAGTACTTATCTAAAGAAAATGAGAATTTTAATTTAAAAATATATGTACAGTCCCAATAGTTTAATTGTGCTTTTGTTTCCTTTGCCTCAGGAGACATACCTAGAAAGAAGTTGCTACAGCCATTGTCAAAGAGGTTACTGCCTGTGTTGTCCTCTAGATTTTTATGGTTTCAGGACTCACATTTTGGTCCTTAATCCATTTTGTTATTATTTTAATTTTTTAATGTTTATTTCTTTGAGAGAGACAGACACAGATCTGAAGCAGTCTCCAGGTTCTGAGTTGTCCAACTTGTGAACTGTGAGATCATAACCTGACCTGAAGTAGGCTGCTTAACTGACTGAGCCACCCAGGTGCCCCAGGTCTTTCATCCATTTTGAGTTTATTTTTGTGTATAGTATATGAAATTAGACCAAATTCATTTTTTTTCATATTGATGTCCAGTTTTATTGGCAGTATTTACCGAAAAGACAAAATTTTTCCAATTACATAGTCTCACCTCCTTTGTCATAGATTCTTTGACCATATAAGTGCGGCTTTATTGCCGGGCTCTCCCTCTTCTTTTGTTGATCTATGGATCAATTTTTGTGGCAGCACCATATTGTTTTAATTACTATAACTTTGTAGTATATCCTGAAATCTAGGTTGTGAAACCTTTTAATTTTGTTCTTTTTAAATCAAGATTGCCTTGGCTATTTGGGGGTCTTTGTGGTTGCATATAAACTTTACTGTTATTTTTACTAGTTCTGTGAAAAATGTTCTTGGTATTTTGATGGAGATCACACTGAATCTACAGATTTCTTTGGATAAAATGGACATTTTAACAATACCCATTCTTGTAATCCATGAGTATGGTGTATCTTTCCATTTTTCTGTGTTATCTTCAGTTTTTTTTCCACAATGTCTTACAGTTTTCAGAGTATAGATCTTTCATCTCCTTGGTTAAATATCCTTTGGTATTTTATTCTTTGGTTGCATTTGTAAATGGAATTGTTTTCTTAATTACTGTACAGAAATGCAACATATTTCTATGTATTAATACTGTATTTTGCAACTTTACTGGATTCATTTTAACTTCTAATAGTTTTTTTGGTCAAGTCTTTAGGGTTTCCTTTATATGTAGTATCATATCTAATGCAAGTAGTGACAGTTTAGCTTCTTCATGGGATATAGTTAATTTCGTATTCTTGTCTAATTACTGCAGCTAGGACTTTCAGTACTATGTTGAATAAAACTTTTTAAGACTGACACCCTTGTCTTGTTCTAGACCTTGGAGAAATTTTTTTTGGCTTTTTGCTATTATGTTGTTAGCTGCAATGTTTTTATATTTGACCTTTATTATGTTGGGATATGTTCCCTTTTAACAATACTTCCCTGAGAGTTTTCATGAACAGATACTATATCTTGTTAAGTGTTTTTTCTTCATCTACAGAGATGATTATATGGTTTTATCTTTTTTTGTTAATGTGTTATATCACGTGGATGTGAAAATATTAAGACACATATGCATCCTTGAAGTAAATCCCACTTGATTATGGTGAATGACTTTTTAAAATGTATTATTGGATATTCTTAATATTTTTTGAGGATTTTTACATCTATGTTCATCAGAATTACTGGCCTGTAGTTTTCTTTTTTGTAGTGTTTTTGTTTGGTTTTGTTATCAGAGTAATGTTGGCCTTATAGAATGAATTTCGAAGTTGTCCTTCCCCTTCTAATTTTTTGGAAATAGAGATTTGAGAAGGATAGCTCTTCTTTGAATGTTTGGTAGAACTCACCTGTGAAACTATCCAGTTTTGGGATTTTGTTTTTTGGGAGGTTTTTATTATTGATTCAGTTTCATTATTAGTAATCAGTGTCTTTAGACTTTCTATTTCTTCCTGATTTAGTTTTGGGGAATTTTATGTTTATAGCAATTTACCACTTCTAGGTTGTCCAGTCTGTTGGCATCTGCTTTTTCATAATATGTTTTCTAATTTTTTTCCTTGAGTCTAGCCAGACCGAAGAAATGTTTATCAGTTTTTTGTTTTCTTATCTTTTTAATGAACCAGCTCCTGGTTTCATTGATCTTTTTTTTCATTGTTCTCTATCATTTACTTTCTATTACTTACTTTGGATTTGTTCTTTTTCTAGCTTATTTAGGTCAATGGTTAGATTATTTATTTGAGATTTTTCTTTTTATTGAAGCAGGCCTCTACCACTGTATACTTCCTTTTTAGAACTGGTTTTGCTGTCTCCCAAAGATTTTGGACCATGTATTTTCATTATCATTTGTTCTCATGTATTTTTTTTTATTTCTTCTTCAATTTTTTCATCGATCCATTGGTTGTTCAGTAGCATATTGTTTACCGTCCGTGCATTTGTGTCTTTCCAGGTATTTTTTCCTCGTAATTAATTTTTAATTTCATAGTCAGAAATAATGCTTGTTTGAGTTCAACCTTCTTTAATATATGGATACTTGTTTTGTGACCTCAATGTGATCAATCCTGGAGAATGGTTCATGTGTACTTGAAAAGAATATGTATTCTGCTCTTTTTTGATGAAATGTTCTGTACTTGTTGACTTTTTGTCTGGGTGATCTATCCATTGATGTAAGTAGGGTCTTAAACTGTGTGCTATTATATTACTGTCAGTCTCTCCCTTTATGTCTGTTAATATTTCCTTTATTTAGGTGTTCCTATGTTGGGTGCACAGATATTTACACTTGTTATATTCCCTTCTTGATTTGATCCCTTTATCATTATGTAACTTGGTCTCTTGCTATAATCTATTATGTGATATAAGTGTTGACTCACCCAACTTTTTTCCCCCACTTTGATTTGCATGGAATAACTTTCTCTATTATTTCCTTTCAGTCTTTATGTGTCTTTTGGTTCGAGTCTCTCATAGGTGGCATATAGATGGGTCTTGTTTGTTTTTTTAATTCAGTTATCCTATGTCTTTTGATTGAAGCATTTATTCTGCTTACATTTAAAGTAACTATTGATATGTATGTACCAGTTGCCATTGTGTTAAATTGTTTTCTCGTCGTTTTTGTAGTTCCACTCTGTTTCTTTCTTCTCTTTCTTTTTGGATTGATGGCTTTGATGTTATGCTTGGATTCCTTTCTGTTTTGTGTATCTATTACTGATTTTTGATTTGTGGTTACCATTAGATCTATATGTAACATGAATACAACAGTTCATAATAAGTTGGCAATTAGTTTGAGCACATTTCAAAAGCACTAAATTTTTACTACCCTCTCCACATTTTATATGATGTCATATTTTACAACTTTTTATTTTATGTAGCCCTTGACTAACTTCCGTAGTTATAATTGATTTTTACTGTTTTTGCATTTTAACCTCCATACTGGCTTCATAAGAGGTGAATCTACTACCTTTACTATATGTTTTTTACCTGTGATTTTTTTTCCTTTCAAAATGTTCCTATTTACAGTTATGGCTTTTTTTTCCACTTAAAAGAATTCCCTTTAACATTTCTCTTAAGGCTGGTTTGGTGGTGATAAACTCTAACTTTTGTTTGTCGCAGAGACTCTTTATCTCTCCTTCTACTTTAAATGATAACCTTGCTGGGATTAACCTTGCTTGATTGTTGGGATGTTTTCCTTTCACCACTTTGAATATATCATGCCACTTTCTTCTAGTCTACCAATTTTCTGCTGAAAAATCTGATGAAAGAGAGGGTTTCCCTTCAATGTAATTGTTTTCTTTTCCTATTTCTGTTTTTAATATTTTCTGTTTATAACTACATTTTGCCCCTTTCCTTGTTGTGACCCTCCTTGGGTTCATCTTGTGAGAAGCTCTTTGTGCTTCCTGGATATCTGTTGCCTTTTTCAGATTAGTGAAGTTTTCAACTATTTTTCTCTCTTTTTTGGGGATCAAAATAGTTATTTTGAATTCTTTATTAACTTGAATGTAAGATTCCATGCCTTTGAACTTAGATATTGTAGAATTGTTACTATATTTTGGTTATACTATTCTTGGTTTTCTCTGTTTCTTGTAGACTTGTATTGCTGTTTTCATATTTGAAGTAGTAGCCACGGCTTTGTTAATTGCCTTCAGATAGGGTCTTCTGTGTTTCGTTGTGTTATTATTTGGGGGTTTTCTCTGCCTTTGTGTGAATACACCTATTATACTTTTATTGGTTTAATTTTTTTAAGCAGAATTCGTAAACATTCATGACTTGTCTAGTTCTACAACTCACAAGAATAACTACTATAAACCTCTTTTTTAATTTTTCAAAGATGGCACTTGGGGTTTCTCCCTTGCCTGCAGACCCTGGCCCGTTTTTTGAGCATATTCTCCATCCACTGGAGCTTCCTCAAGAGCATATACAAGATGGCTGCAGAGTTGGGGAAGTGTGGGAAGTACTCAGGGCGTTAGAGGTGCTAGCAGATAGAGTAGGCCTGTCACCATGTGTGGTATTTCTAAAGGCGTGGTGTGGCCTTCCTGCTAGGTCCATTCAACAGGAACTGTGTCTTGGTATTCTTACCTGCATTTTTCCTGACTTTTTCCCTCCAGCCAGTCCTGAAGGTCCCAACTCAGTACTTTGGGTGCTGTTGGAAACTGTTTCTCCAGCTGTGTCCCACATCACTGGGGTAGCCAGGCACTTAGTGCTCTCCTTTTCCCCTTGCTGCCATTTAATAGTTCAGCATTGTGCAATATTATCTTTGAGGGTAGTAGAGGGGAGTAGCACTGGTGAAGTTGTATGTACCATCTCTACTACATCTAAACTTGAAATGTGTGTGTGTGTACATGTGCACACACACCAATGGTATGCTGGAATCTCCCCTCAGGAAGGCTAGAGTCCTGAAATTTCTTTCTTACCTGTGGTTATCTTCCCAACTCAGCACTTTCAGGTTTTGGGGGGATTTTTGCCCCAACAAGAGTATGAAGTCTGTCTACCTGTTACTAGATGCATGGGTGGGCAAGACTCCTCTTGAATCCTCTAGCATATGATACTGGATCCTCTAATTCCCACAAAGGAATATTTATTCATAAATAAATGTCTAATTCTTTGTTGAAAATGGGGGACTAAAAGGCAGAATGTCTTACTTTTTTAACTTTAGAGAGAGAACATGAGCAGGAGGGAGACAGGGGAGGGGAGGGTTGGGAAGAGAGAATCCCAAGTAGGCTCCATGCTTAGTAAGGAGCCTGATGGGGGGCTCAGTTGCATAACCCTGGGATCATGGCCTGAGCCTAAATGAGTCAGATGCTCAACAGACTGAGCCACCCAGGCGTAAAAGACAGAATGTCTTAAACCACTCTGATGCTGATATCACTCTTATAATGATTTTTAATTACCAACATTACTATGTTTTATACTATTTAACCTTTCTCTTATACATATTTTGTTACACTTCTAATGTCTTACTAGTAGAAACAAATAGTGTTTTTCTGATAACCCCTTTCTAATCTTCAGTACGTTACATCTTCCTGGATTTTATGGGCACAGATAGTATACTCTGTAATCCCTAAATAATCACTTCATTTGACATTTTTCTACCTAAACAAACATTATGCCTTTCATATATGCTGAGTATTAATATAACAGGTTTTTCACTTTGAGTTTGTTTTAAAATTCCTATAACACTGGTGCCTGGGTAGCTCAGTCAGTTAAGCATCTGACTTCGGCTCAGGTCATGATCTCAAAGGTTGTGAATTTAAGCCCCGTGTCAGGCTCTGTGTCTCCCTCTCTCTCTGCTCCTCCCCGACTCGTTCTCTTTCTCTCTCTCAAAAATAAACAAACATTTAAAAAAAATCTTTAAAATTCCTATAACAAAAGATTGTATTCTTTCCACTTTACAGATAAGGAAGCTGATATTGAGAGGGCAGATGATATACCTAAGGGAACAAAGCTAATTTTTGAATTGGGACTCATTGACAAGATATAATCTGCCCTTTGCACAACTGTGATATTTCCTTTATGCTGGCTACCTTGCTACTTTTATCATGTTTGTGTGGAGAAGGAATGAGGAGAAAAGAAAATACCTGTAAGTTTAATAAGACATGAAACATGTCAGAGAATAATAAACTCACCTCTGTTACAGAAACAGAAATAGAAGCTAATAAACATGTCCCCCTCTGCTGTGTAAAGACTTGAAAAGTTAATATGATTATGCACAAACGGAAACACTCGGTCAGTGGTCTAAGAGGAATCAAGGGACTAATTATGTCTTTCAGAGAGGGGAACGGTGGCAAACAACTAAGACCAAAATTGGATCAGACACTTACACTGAGATCCTCTCAACTAGGGGTGAGACAGGCAGATCATATAATAAGGCAAGCTGCAGAAACAGACACATTAGTATGATTAGCTCTTTAAGAAAATGGAAAGGAAGGGAGCCTCATGCTAAACAAAGCTTAGTGACACAAAGAAATACTGTCTTTTCTGAATTTTTGAAGTCAGAACTTGAGGTCCAAATCAAAAAGTATACTATAGGCAATAGAGCCTAGAAAGCAGGTAATAGAGAAAAACAGGTATCTATTGGAAAGCTTGTCACTATAAGGTCTTTATTAGTATTGGAAATTATAGAAAATGATTCATTACCCTGGAAGACAGGGCCTTCGACAGTTTAAAAATATCAAAGGTGCAAACAATAAAGCTGAAGTTCTAGGTGAGGTTTTTGCTATGGCAGACAAGACACGGGGGCAGTTTCATGGGGGGTTGTGAAACTTTGGTTGTCAGGGCCAGGTGGATGTTTGAGACTCATATTATATATACTGGACAACAGACCTTTGACAATAAGCTGCATTCTATACTCACCAGTGGTTAGTGCCAGAGCTCTTTTTTTTTAAGCTCTATATAAAGAATATAGAATTCCTAAGGAATTAAGGATTAATTCCTTAATCATGGTAGGAATTAGGCTGAGTCTGTGTGTCTTGGCTGAGAGTCTGGAGAAAGAAAGGCAGAAGTTGGCATTATGCATTAAACAAAGCCTGTTCCAACCCCTAAGTCTGGCATCTACAAAGTCCTCTGACTTATAAATTACTTGTCAATCATGGATAAGCTAGCTAACTTACCAGTCTTTCTCGCATAGCTCTTTAAAAGCAAATTTGTATTCATTCATATGTATTCCAGTAGGTTCTTTTCCCTCTTTCATAACCATAGAAAATACGTTGTTAGTACATAGATAGATCACTCATACACTGAAGTATATCTACGTAGAATTTAAAAATACTTATTGTATAATATAAAGTAATATATAAACATATTTATTATAAATTTATATGTAAATATGATATAAATTATAATATATAATATATATTTATATAATAAATTTATATATAGCTTATATATAAATAATATATAAATATATAACACAATATGTATATTATAAAATATAAATGTATAATTTAAAAATACTTATTGTATAAGATAGATTGTATAGTAAAGACCATATGGCTTAGGTCCTATGGCTCTGTAGCACTATATAAGGAATATCTATTTATAGCACTTAACTAATACTGTTCTAAAAAATTCCTTTAGGTAGTTGCATTTAACATGTATTACATTTTTTTAATTTAAATTCAAGTAGTTAACATACAGTGTACTCTTGGCTTCAGGAGTAGAACCCAGTGATTCATTTCTTATATATGACATCCAGTGCTCATCCCAAAAAGTGCCCTCCATCACCCATTTAGCCCATCCCCCACCTCCCCTCCAGCAACCCTCAGTAGTCTCCTATTTTTTTGTCTACCTCTCTGTTTTTATCTTATATTTCCTTCCCTTCCCCTATGTTCATTAGCCGAGTTTCTCAAATTCCACATATGAGTGAAATCACATGTATCCTTTTTATACCTGGATTTTTACATATGTTTACAAAAAGTTCTCTTAATTCCTGAGAACTATTTCTTAAGAATCAAGGACAAAACAGCTTTTTTTTTTTTTTTGTAATAAAACTTTGATGAATGGATACCTGAATTAGTAAAATTGAGTCCCACAAGTATTTAACTTGTATACACATACTGGAGAGACAGAGATGGATAAGAAATTATAACCACTGTCAAGAATCCCTATCCTTGGTGAAGAGAAAGAGATACATAGCTTCAGTGTAAATTCATAGGGACAAATACTATAAAACAACTATAAACATTTTCTCTGGGAGCAAAAATGAAAACATGATTGAAATTATGAGTTAGATATTAAGAAAGAGAAGCCTTGAAATGGATATGAAGTTTGAGTTATACCTTTAAGGATACCTATATCAAGAAGGCAGAGGAGGAAAATGAAAGAAAGGAAAAAATCCAAGACCTACAATTGCATGTTTCTTTTCAAGTGGCAGAGAATAGTATCCTGTGTCTGGAGTATTGAGGGGTAAGGAACAGAGGACAAGCTGTTGGATATGGATTTTAAAAAGTCATTGCTAAAGTTCTGCAAAATGTGTTTAATAAAGAAGCATTAAATGGTGGTTAAATAAGTTATATGACTTTCAAAATAGATTATGTAAGAAATGTTGATCCAAAAGAGAAATTTGTCTAGAATAATGAAGGTTGGTGGGAAGAGGGCATATTTGCATGTTGTCTGGCTCATGCTGTCAAAGAACTGGTTGGTTTTCCTTTGAGTCTACAGTCAAGGGGACTCAAAGGAAGACATTCTTTATAGCTTTAGTGAAGGAAAATTAAAAAAAAAAATAGGACTACAGGAAAAAGAAATGGTTCAGGAAAGACAAGAAATTTGATGTGAGAATTATGGTACAGACCTTGATCTGAGTTACACAGCTAGCCTCATGCCTAGGCTACATTTCCCAGAGTTCCTTGTTGTAGGAACCATGGATCTGAGCTCTATGCAAGGGAATATAACTGGATTGATGTGTACCACTTCCAGATCTGACCAAAACATCCTCCTGTGCTTATTTCATGTTCTTTCTCCTTCTGCCACTAATGCAAGTGACTGTGCTGCCTTGGTTGGTTATTTGATCTGTAAACCTCAGTGTTTTTGAGATATTGGAGAATATCTATTTGGTTCTGTTCTCTGGAACAGAACAATGTTTCATGAGAGATAAATAAGCAGGGTCCCAAGATAATATGGAGAAGAAGCAACTAACTCAGGATGAGAGGGCTAAGAAAGCTTCCCAGAAGTTTACCTTAAATTGAGATAGGGAGCTTGAAGAGAGAAAATTATTGGGAAAGTCTTTTTTTTTTTTTTTTTTGAGAGAGAGTGTGTGTGAACGAGTGTAGGAGTGGTAGAGGGAGACACAGAATATGAAGCAGACTCTGAGCTTTCAGCACAGACCCTGATGCAAGGCTCTAACTCACAAACTACAAGGTCATGACCTGAGCCAAAGTCGAAGGTTTAACAGACTGAGCCACCCAGGTGCCCTGGGAAAGTCATTCATTCTTAAGAATAAGTGTCATCTATATATTAACACAAGATTGAAGGCCAGGATTTTTGTGAATTTCTTGCCTTTTGGATTCTAGGAAGCAAAGACATCCATTAGTTGGTCTTACTGAGATGCCGTAGTTTGATTATACATTACTTGGTTAAAACAAAACTATAAGCAGGTTCTTTTGTCCATAAGATCAAGTAGTTTTTTCCTTAAAGAATACAAGTCTTAATGATTTGAAAGCCTTAAACAAGCTTTAATTCACCCACCCACCTGCCCTAGACTAAGTGGATAAGCCAAAAAAAAAAAAAAAGTGGTTTCTCATGCCTCTAGTAAAGGAATTGAAGAGATTGTCAACAGAGAAGGGGAAGTAAAAGTATTTTGACAAGCTATGGTGCCAAAAGAAATTGGATTTTCCTTCATTTTGTCAGAGGAGAAAAAGCACTTTCTAGTAAGTGCAAGAATAACAGCACAGATCAAATTCATCTTCTGTTACCTGAATTACTCTTTTTTGCATTTTATATAAATTTTAAAACCAGCTTGTTAATTTCCAAAAAAAAGGAAAACAGGTAGACGTTTTATTGGAATTGCATTAAAGCTATATGTCAATTTATGTAGGACTGACATCTTTATAGTATTGAGTGTTTCAATCAATAAACATCATAAATCCCTATACAGATTTCCCTTGCTGTCTGAAAGTGCAGTGTTCCTATGAAATATTTCATAAGCTGCAATGACATAAAGCGAGGAAGCAATTGCCATTAATTTATATGGAAAATTTTGTAAGCATTCCCAAACCCAAAAAATAACTGATCTTAGGCTTTTCTGGTAACTTGGGACACCTCTTGCTAACAGATGCACAAAAATTGAGGTAAAGCACAAATGCTCACAGTTACAGGTCAAAGCTATAGCTGCTTGATGCAGATCCTAAGTGTAGGTATGGGGAATATCCGTGGTTGTACTATTCTAGCTTTTTACCTTTTTTGTTGTTGTAAAAGTGAAAATCCTCTTCAGATTTCTTTTGAGTAGCAAAACCTGGTACTAATGTCTTTTATAAAAGCAAAATGGTATAACACAAACATTCAAAAACAGACAATACCTATGTGTAGGTCTTCTTTTGCTGTTATGCCACTTTTTAAAATTAGTGGTTCTTGGGCAGCTTTACGGTGTTTAAAACTTCTGATGTAGAGACACAGATGTTTGCTGGGTTTTATCTACTGTAAGATAATATTGTCGCTACTTAGTTGACAGCTTTTTAAAATGCCATTTCTACTTTGTTGCTGAAATAGAAACGTGCAATTAATTTTTATGTACTGATCTTATAAATTCACGTATTAATTTTAATAGTTTATTCCCTTGGATTTTCTTGATTCAGTCATGTCTTCTATTAATAAGGGTAGATTTATATCTTTCTATTTCTTACAAGTCATGAAAAGGAAAAATATATATATAACACTGGTTAAGACACTTAATAGAAGTGTCACAAGCTGATATCCACCTCTTATTCCTACGCTCAAGCAGACAGTTTTCAATATTTCACCATTAAGTGTATTATCTGCCAAACATTCTTTTTAGAGATACCATTATCAGATTAAGGAAATTACCTTATATTCCTAGTTGAGTGTTTTCACTACTGAGTGAAGCTTAACAAATATTATTTATACATCTAGCAATGTAATTTGCTTATGAAATGTATACATTTCCTTAGTAGTTTTTCCAATCAGATGTTACACACCTTTAAAATTAGATTTAGGGGCTCCTGGGTGGCTCAGTTGGTTAAGCATCCAACTTTGGCTCAGGTCATGATCTCACAGTTTGTGAGTTCAAACCCTGTGTCAGGTTTTGTGCTGACAGCTCAGGGACTGGAGCCTCCCTAGGGTTCTGTGTCTCCCTCTCTCTCTGTCCCTCCCCAACTCACTCTCTCTCAAAAATTAATAAAATATTTTTAATTAGACTTAAAGTCCACTGAAACTCTTCACATGGCAGATCTTAATCTGTGTTAGAAAATGCTGTTTCTAAGATAAATCCATAAAATATAAGAGTTTTGATGATCCATATCCATATCACATAAAAGTAGAAACATTTTAAATATCCATTTTAAAAAATGCTTTTCTCCAAAGAATGAATTTTCTTATGAACATTTACCTCTTTGCCCATTTTCAAAATGTTTGATCATCCAAAAATTTGGCAATACATTTTCTTGGCAAGTCTAAATAAATGAGCATCTCATAAACTCCTAGTAAATTCATGAAAATTAGCAGCACTGTTTTGGAGGGCAGTTTAACCCAATCTATCAAAATTACTGCATTTATATCTTTTGACTTACTCATTCCACTTTTGAGAATTTAAACTTCAAGTCCACTTACACATTTTCAAATGATATGTGTATGTCATTGCAGCTGTATTGTAGCAAAAATACAAAAAGAATTGCCTGGAACATTGGGGGCTGCAGTGAAAAAGGAACATCAAAGTATGCCCCATGACATAAAGACTCTTATTACATTAATTCTGTTTACAATTTATTTGGCAAAAACAGGGCATATGGTCACCTTTCACCCTAATGAGAGAAGGAATCTGAACATAATTCTTTTCCAGAGAATTAAACACTGATGGACTGCAATAGGATTTACCACAGTCTTACTTTCAGATCAACATATCTTGGGCTCTTCCTCTCTTGCTTACATACTCATCTCCTCCCAAGGAAAACAATGCAAACCTCCCTCTCATTTACTACTTGAGCTCAAAATCCCAGGTCTAGGAATTCACCACCCGCAGACACCCTCTGCCAGATCCATCAGATTCAGAGCAGTGAAACAAGAAAAGCATACGTCCCATGAACACTTCCATTCAGATGCAGAAACTTAACACTGCTTCATATTTAGCAATGCCAGTTCATATAGGCCATACATAGAAATGGGCTTCTTTCATGGTTGAGGGGAATAATCCTGGATAGGGCTCTGATTTGTCCTAAAGGTGATTCCCAGTCCATTGTTATCTATGGTCCTTGAATCAACTCTATTCAAGGTCATTCTTTTTCCATTATCTACATGTGCTCCAACTGAAGAAAATGTGTGACAATATTACTTTTTAAGTGGTGAATATCTTTCTCGGCTCATTTTCTCACCACAGAGAGTTGGAAGCACAGTAGTCTATTTTAATCCATACTAGTGTTCCTCTTGATAGTACAACTCTCTCCAATAATTTATTGGCCTCTAATTTCAATTAATATGACATAAAACAACCACACTCAGAATTTTTCTCAAGACATGTCTCTCTATATATATTTAATTGAAGGTATTTTTAAAGAAGAACTTTTTAAAGAAAGTCACATTCTAACTCTTTTTTCACAGAAATTGTCTTTCCAATGAAAAGCATGTACCGCTTGCCACTTAACCTGTTCAGATATTTTAGCAATTGTTATAAGGTCCATTTGCTTTATACCATCTTTGCTACAAGGCTGATTTCAAACATTTTTTCTCTTACTTTTCCTGTTAGAACTCAAAACGCAATCTGCCTTGCAAACCTCAAGTCTTAACTTTCAGGACTGTCTCATGCTTTTCCTTTCTCCTCTCAAACTGGCAATTTCTGCCTTAGGCTTATATCCTCATGCAATTCTTCTTCAAGTATAGTCAACAGTAGACCCTTCACGCATGTCTTCCAACATTTTACCAAACTATAAAAGACATTACTGAATTTCCAAATTATTGCAGGTGACAGTTTTATCACTCTTTCTGCTTCCAGCTTTAACAACACTTTTCTTTCCACTCATTTACTTGGGGGTAACTGGGGACTTACAAAGTAACCTGAGACCATGTAACATAGAGATAATTTTACCTTCTCTCTTGATAATATTTGGTCAGGTTTCTCACTCTCTTTGTATCACTGTACATGACACTAGTAGTACCACTATCCAATTGGCAGCGGGCTGGGAAACCAGATAGCCAATTTTGTTACTTTAAAATATGTATGGATGGACATATGTCTGGCCCTGAGTTATTAGTTCTCCTCCATCCAATAAAGCTTTGGTTTTTGTTCATAGGTTTGTGTCTTTTATTTTGTGCTGGTTTTGTCAGTCAAGCTCTATCATGACTATTATACCTAGAGAGATCTTCTCCCTCTTATTTCAGAGTTTAAGATGCTTCCTAGAGATTTGATGTTGTTAGAGACCTAACTCTGGATTAGTGTTTAAACAAATTTTGATAAAACAAAATTATAATAAAGTTCCTTTTCTTTCTTCAAAATGCCAAAAATTATATTTATTTTCACATTTTTGCTAAGCTATACATGATTTGCCTTCTTCTATTTGTAATCTGCCTGTTTTTATTTTATTATTCAGAAAAGCAAGGGCAAGTACTTAACTGGAAAATACTTTTGGTTCCTCTATCCTGTACATGAAAAAGAAATTATTTTAGACTGAATCCTTGGAATCTTAGCACTAGAATAACAGAAGATTGGCTGGGGCTTTAAATATTGGCTTTCATCCTCATTCTCAAGAACTTTGCAACCCTCGCAAAAAAAACTCTACGGAAAAGAAGAAGTAGGTATCTACTTAGCAATTGCTCTCACAATTTGGTCCATTAGTACCTCATTTTCCCCTGTCTGAATTTATCACTATATAAATGGAAATGTAAACATTTTTCACAATATTCTAGGAACTCTGGGAACAGATTATGCATAAAATAAGTTGACTTATTAAGCAATGTATCAACTCCCAAATATCCAAAGGTTATCTACCATGTTGACTATTTCCTGAATTTTCTACATAGATTTGTCCAACTTTAATTTTCAGGTTTACCTCTCATTGTCAATATTAGAACACACAAATTTTAACTTTATAGTAACAAATACAACTAAAAATGTTATACCTTATAAAAAATATGTAGCATTATACCTTCATTTAGAGTCTAATAATCCTGTCATGTCAATTAAAATATAAGTGCTTTGTTTTCCCTGAAGAATATGAACAAAAACGTCAAAGGGAATTATGAAACATGGAAACTAGATACAGCTTTCCTTAAATATGATGAATAAAAAATGAGTAACATATGTTTTTGAAAATAAAATGCATATTTATATAGTAATTAATTTCTTCGTATCTTTTCAAAATAATTTTTGGGAAATTAGAGGATTTTCATTGTGGAAGTCTAACATTTATAGAAAAAACTTGTTTTATACAGGCATTTCTTTCTTTGCTCCCACAAGAATGTAACATTTCCTGAAGTGTGGAATTTATAATTGGAAAATAAACTCTTAACCAAAGTGATTTCTTTACTTCTATTTTGGGTTGAAAAGGTAAAAGCTCTGTTTTAGCTCAAAAAGCTTTTCGCATATGCTTCTTGGGTATATTATTGCAATTGCTGAAAACAGAGGCAATAAGACTGTTTCTGCTTGCATGCTGTGAAATTCTCCTCAAAAGATTTTAAATTGAACTTGCTCAACAGGCAGAGAGAAGTGCCTTCTTTCTTCAAAGACAGAAGAGGACTTGTTCAGCGAGAAGAAAAGGCCAAACAACATTCTCTGAAAGGGGCACGGTGAGTGCGCCTGTGATTGCTGCTTTTAACAATTGTACTCCTCTCATCAGAAGATGCCAAAGAAGCACAACATGTGCATGTCACAGGGAGAGTAAGTTTAAAGCAGAAGCTGACCTAACTGCCTGGAAAAAATATCTTAAAAACAGAAGATCATTTGATTTGTACATTTTGTGGTCTGAAAGTCCAAAAGGACGGTGCTTAGTATATCAGTATTTCCCTCAGTCTACTGCAGGTAAAACTGAAAGTAAATTCCATTCTCCTTGAAACAAGGTTTTAGACTGAAACTTTGAGGCTAGGTTGGGGGTAAAGTTAGTGTTAATAAAAGGGTAGGGAAATACTTTCTTCTATCATTCAAGGTTTCTATAATAATGCATACTTTCAGCCCTTGATAAAAGCAAAAGTTATTTTACAAGAAATGTACATTTTCGAATTCTAATCAGACTTCCAAGTCATCAGTCTTTTATGTATTTGGGAAGCATTCTGCTAACCCTGATTCAAGTTGTGGACTTTTGGATGTGGGAGTAACTGAAAGGAAGAGATCAATTAGCTCCAACTGAGAATGTTTGCATATATGTATTTGTTATGGACTGAATGTTCTCAAATTCATATGTTGATGCTATTTGTAGGTGACCTTTCAGAGAGCTAGTTCCATCTCTATCTGCCACGTTGGAACAGAAGGAGAACTTGGAAGTCTACAGATATAAAGAAAACTCAAAATGCTGACAACCTGATATCTGAGTTCCAGCCTCCACTCCAGAGACGTTCTGTTCATAAGTCCTCCAGTCTATGGTATTTTGTTAGAGCAGCTAAAATTAAGAGACTTTATTGAGGGAATTACTTGCTTGGACACTGCAGTGTGAAGAGCTGGCTGTGAATACATGAAGAGATAGAGGTTGTTAAAGAATTTAGCCTAAAGAATGTGAAGTGCCTCTAGAAAGGAGTGACAAATGGCATCACAATGTGATGCTTTGAACTACTCCAGAATATAAAATTAACCCTCAGAAAGTGTTTTGAATGGATAAAACTAACACTAGTATCAGAAGTAGTGGGTGATGGCAAACCTTACCCACTGATTCTGGAGGAGACAGAATAAAATGCAACATTTTCTTAACTACTTTGATTTTATTATAGAAATGTAAAAATTAAAATTTTATCTTTTGACAACACTGTACGTAAAAGAACCAAGAGAATAAACATTGTATGTCCCATTCCTATAAGAATGAGAAACATTAGGTCCTGACACCTCACTTCTGGTGGCAGCAGGGTCAAGTCACATTTTACAAGCAGATCACCACACACATTATTAAAATGTACTCCACCCCTGCTGGGCACGAAACATTACCCACAACAGGGTGTAAGTAAGTCTTAAGGAACTTAGTGACTCCATCAACTCTAATAACATTTGTATTATAGGGATCTGAGAAGAAAAAGAGTTAAAGAGGGCAGGAAATTTGAAAAAGAATAGCTGAAAACTTTAATATGGGGAAGGAAATAGATATCCAGATAGGAGGCACAGAGATCCCCCCAAATTCAACACATGAAGGTCCACAACCAAGGGCTATAGTAATGAAAATGGCAAAAAGTAGAGGTAAAGAAAGCAGTTACATACAAGAGAAACCCCAGAAGGCTCTCAACAGATTTTTCAGCAGAAATTTTGCAGGCCAGAAAGGAGTGGCATGATATGTTCAAAGAGCTAAAGGGAAAAATCTGCAGCCAAGAATACTCCATCAGGGCTATCATTCAGAACAGAAGGACAAATAAAACCTAAAAGTTCATGACCACTGCACCAGCCCTCTAAGAAATATTAAAAATCAGGGGATTCACAAAATAAAAAAATGTAAAATATGTCACCCTGTACCTAAAACATGGAAGAAGAGGAATAAGGATAGGTTCCAACTTAAGCAACCACCTACTTCATATAGACTGCTATATACAGAAGCTTTTGTATGCAAACCTAATGGTAACCACATATCAAAAACCACTAATGCATATTGCAAAAAATAAAGGAATCTATATCACTCAAGAAAGCCAACAGGCAAGGATCAGAGAAAAACTACAAAAAAACACAAAACAAAACAGCAATAAATATTTATCAAGAATTTCTTTGAATCAAAAGACAGAGGGTGACAGAATGGATTAAAAAAACAAGACCCACCTATATGTTGCCTACATGAGTCTTGTGACAGACTGAAAATGAGGGGATGGAGAAAGATTTATCATGCAAACTGATGTCAAAAGAAAGTTGGGATAATAATACTTATATCAAACAAGATAGACTTAAACTCTGTAACCTGAGGCAAAGAAGGACACTATAAAGGGAACAAAGAAGAAGATACAATAATTGTAAATATTTATGTACCCAACATGATAGCACTCAAATACAACAAACATCATGGCAATGATCAATAGTAATATAATAATAGTATGGGGAGTTTAACACCCCACTTAAAATGAATGGACAGATCATCCAAACAGAAAATCAACAAGGCAACGGTAGTTTTGACTGGACAAGATGGTTCCACCCTTAAACAGCAAAATAGACATTTTCAAGTGTACAAGGAATATATCAGGACACAAAACAAGTCTCACCATATTTTTAAGAAGTTGAAGTCATACCACACATCTTTTCTGAACACAGTCCTAAGAATCTGGGAATCAAGCCTAAGAAAAAATCTGGACAGAGCAGGAAAAACACATGAAGGTTAAATAATATGCTACTGAACAATGAATGGGTCAACCAAGAAGTCGAAGAAGAAATAAAGACAAATGACAAACACAATGGTCCAAATCTTTGGGATTCAGAAAAAATAGTTCTAAGAAGAAAGTTCATAGCAATATAGTACTACTCAAGAAGTTAGAGAAAAAAAAAAGCCAAAAACAAAACACCTAACCTCAGACCTAAAGGAGTTAGAAAAAGTAGAAAAAGAATAAAAGCCTGTAAAAGGAAGGAAATAATAAAGATTGGAGCAAAAATAAATGATAGAAAACAAAAAATAATAGAACAGATCAATGAAGCCAGGAGCTGGATTTTTGAAAAGATCAGCAAAATGGATAAACTTCTAACAGATTCATAGAGAGGGAAAACCCAAATAAAATCACTAATTAAAGAGAAGAAATACCAATACCAGAGAAATACAAACAATTCTAAGAGATTATGAAAAATTATATGCCAACAAATTGGCCACCTAGAAGAAATTAATTCCTAAAAACATATACCCTACCAAAATTAAAGCAGGAAGAAATAGAAAATTTGAACAGACCAATTACCAGCAATGAAATTGAATCAGTAACTTAAAAAATCCCTCAACAAAGAAAAGTCCAGATAGTTTCACAGGCTAATTTTACCAAACATTTAAAAAAGGGTTAATATCTATTCATCTCAAACTATTCCAAAAAATAAAAGAGGAAAGAAAGCTTCCAAATTCATTCTATGAGGCCCATATCACCCTGATGCCAAAACCAGATAAAAACACCACACACAAAAAAAGAGGGTACAGGCCAGTATATCTGATGAACAAAGATGGAAAATTTCTCAACAAAATATTAGCAAACCAAATCTAACAATACATTTAAGAAAATCATTCACCAAGTGGAATTCATTTCCAGGATGCAAGAGTAGTTCAGTATTTGCAAGACAATGTTATATATCACACCAATGAGAGAAAGGATAAAAACCTATGACCATTTCAATTGATGCAGAAAAAGCATTTGACAAAGTACAACATCCCTTCAGATAAAAACCTTCTCCAAACCAGGTCTAGAGGGAATATACTTCAACATAATAAAGGCCTTATGTGAAAAACTAAGAGCTTTCTCCTAAGGTCAAGTACAAGACAAGGATGTCTACTCTCACCAGTTTTTTTCAACATAGTACTGGAAGTTCTAGCCACAGCAATGAGAAAACAAAAAGAAATAAAATGCATCCGAATTTGTAAAACTGTCAGTATTTTCAGATTACAAGGAACTACATACAAAACCCCAGGGAGTCCATCAGAAAACTACTAAAACAAATAATGAATTCAGTAAGTTGCAGGATACAAAGTCAATGTACAGAAATTTGTTGCATTCCTATACAATAATGAAGCAGAACTGAAATTAATAATCCTATTTACAATTGTACTCAAAAAAGTAAGCTATCTAGGAATAAACCAAAGAGGTGAAAGATCTGTACTATAAAAAACTGTTGAAACATATTCAAGATGACACAATGACATAGAAAGACATTTCTTGCTCATGGACCAGAAGAACAAGTGTTGTTGCAATGTCTATACTATTCAAAGCAGTCTACATATTCAATGCAATCCCTATCAAAATACCAACAACATTTTTCACACTACTAGAACAATCCTAAAATTTATATGGAACTACAAAAGACGCCAAGTAAACAAAACAACCTTGATAAATAAAAAAGCTGGAGGTATCACAATTCCAGATTTCAAGTTATATTACAAAGCAGTACTAATTAAACCAGTATGGTACTGGAATAAAAACAGATGGAATAGAATGAAACTGGACCACTTTATCTCTCCATATACAATAATAAGCTCAAAACAGATTGAAGACCTAAATATGAGACCTGAAACCTAAAAAATCCTTGAAAAGAGCACAGGTAGATCTGTTTCCTGACACAAAGCAAATAAAAGAAAAGATAAACTATTGGTACATCAAAATAAAAAGTTTCTGCACATTGAAGGAGACACATGGAATGGGAGCCACATGGAATGGGAGACAATACTGGCAAATGACATAACTGATAAAGGGTTAATATCCAAAATATATAAAGAGCAGATACAACTCAACACCCAAAAACTAAATACTCCAATTAATAAACCACAAAAGACCCCAAATATCCAAAATAATATTGAAGAAGAAAACCAAAACAGGAGGCATCACAATTCCAGACTTTAGCCTCTAACACAAGGCTGTAATCATCAAGATAGTATGGTATTGGCACAAAAACAGACGCATAAACCAATGGAATAGAATAGAGAACCCAGAACTGGACCCACAAATGTATGGCCAACTAATCTTTGACAAAACAGGAAAGAGCATCCAATGGAAAAAGACAGTCTCGTTAGCAAATGGTGCTGAGAGAACTGGACAGCAACATGCAGAAGAATGAAACTAGACCATTTTCTTAAACTCAAAATGGATGAAAGACCTAAATGTGAGACAGGAGACCATCAAAACCCTAGAGGAGAAAGCAGGCAACAACCTCTTTGACCTCAGTCACAGCAATTTCTTACTTGACACATCTCCAAAGGCAAGGGCATTAAAAGCAAAAGTGAACTATTGGGACCTCATCAAGATAAAAAGCTTCTGCACAGCAAAGGAAATAATCAACAAAACTAAAAGGCAACCCACAGAATGGGAAAGGATATTTACAAATTACATATTGGATAAAGGGCTAGTATCCAAAATCTATAAAGAATTTACCAAACTCAATTTCTGGAAAACAAATAGTCCAGGGAAGAAATGGGCAGAAGACATGAATAGACACTTTTGGCCAACAGACACATGAAAAAATGCTCAACATCACTCATCATCAGGGAAATACAAATCAAAGCCACACTGAGATACCATGTCACGCCAGTCAGAGTGGCTAAAATGAACAAATCAGGAAACTACAGATGCTGGCAAGGATGTGGAGAAACAGGAACTCTCTTGCACTGTTGGCAGGAATGCAAACTGGTGCAGCTGCTCTGGAAAACAGTGTGGAGGTTCCTCAAAAAATTAAAAATAGAACTCCCCTATGACCCAGCAATAGTACGACTAGTAATTTACCCAAGGGATACACGAGTGCTGATGCACAGACCACATGTACCCCAATGATTGTAGCAGTTCATTCAACAATAGCCAAATTACAGAAAAAGCCTAAATGTCCATCAACTGATGAAAGGATCAAGAAGATGTAGGTTTTGTGTACAGTGGAATACTACTTAGCAGTGAGAAAGAATGAAATCATGCCATTTGCAGCAACATGGATGGAACTGGAAGGTATTGTGCTGAGTAAAATAAGTCAGTCAGAAAAGGACAGATATCATATGTTTTCACTTATATGTGGATCTTGAAAAACTTTACAGAAGACCATGGGAGAAGGGAAGGTGAAAAAATAATTACAGAGAGGGAAGAAGGCAAGCCACAAGAGACCCTTAAATACAGAAAACAAACTGAGGGTGGACAGAGGGGTGAGGGAGAGAGGAAAATGGGTGATGGGCATTGAGGAGGGTACTTGTTGGGATGAGCACTGGGCGTTGTATGTAAGCCAATTTGACAAATTATATTCATGAAAAAAAAGTTAATGGGCAGGACACATGAACAGATATTTCTCTACATGTACACAGTGGAATATTATTCAGCCACAAAAAATAATGAAATCTTGCCATTTGCAATAACATGGATGGAGATGGAGAATATTATGCTAAGAGAAATGTCAGACTTATGACAAATACCATAATTTTACTCATATGTGGTATTTAAGAAACCAAGCAAATGAGCAAAGAAAAAAAAACAAAAAACACAAACCAAGAAACTGACTCTTAATTATAGAGAACAGTTTATTACCAGAGGGTAGGTGGGTGGGGGGATGGGGATTAAAGAGTATACTTTTCATGATCAAAAAAATGCTAATACAGACATAGTGTTCTGTAACACTGACCAAAAAAATTACAAGTCACTTTTATGTTAAAAATCTAAACACCTTTCATTTGGGAGCTAAAGGGAAACAAAGAAAAATAGAATAGGTATAGAGCAATGGTTTCCAATAAACTTTTTTGTTTTTTTGCCTCTTCCCATCATTGTCCTTTCTTCTGTTTTCTATTTATATCTCATCTATCCCCTTGGTAATCAAAGTTTGGTTGAAAACCAGTAGCATTGGTATTATCTAAAAGCTTGTTAGAAATGCACAATATTGTGTTCCTTGTTAGGTATTGAGATTCTACATTTTAACAAAATTCCCGAAGTGAAAAGCAAGTTTGATTTAATCATTTACATAGAAATTTAAGTTTTTTCGCTGTCCACACCTAACTTTTTCCCCTTCTCTCCTGTTTTTGCATCTTTTTCACTTTGTTTATGTGGTGGGTTTTTTTTTTTTCTATCTTTTCATTGTATCTTGACATGTTTTGTTTTGTTTTCAATAAATCTTTGGCAATGCTTTCCTAAATGTATTCATGATGTTCTTTGGTCTCCTGCCCAAAGTGTTGGTATTATTACTGGATATAAAATGTTATCTCAATGAAGACAGGGATAATTTGCTTTTACAACTTTTATCACAGTTTCCACAACGTATCTTACATTAGCTGTATTTCTCTTTATTAGACTTAAAATGAAATCACTAAAAGTCAACATGCTTTCACTAAGTCCTACCCAAATCTTGGCTGACACATAACCTATGACAAGTTTCAAAGGAGGCCTACCAAGCTCACCTTATTCCTAAATAAACTGTCCTTCCCCAGCTGGGTCACCAGTTGAAATTTTAAAAGAAGCCTATAGATAGATATTCATGATCTGCTAAAGTAGAACTTCCTACCAATCCCCAACCCCATGACCTCAGTAACTGCCTAAGAGACATCACAAGGGGATGTTGTAAGGTTTTCCTTTTTCTGAAAGACCAATAAAACTTATCTCATGTTATCGTACATTGTTGTGCATCTTAGTCACTGCCAAAAATCCAACCTCTCAGAAAGACCATCAAACCCAGGGGACAAATCTTAGATTACCTCCATACAACTTAACACCATTTCCCCTCTGGCTATGATTTCCCAATCAATCAGTATTGCCTTTGTAATTTGTGTCCTCATATCTGTAAAATCTAGTCTCTTTCACCTCTTTTTTGAAAGCTTCTTTCATACTATTTAATCAGAACCATGTGGAATCAACCAATTGTTTGAAATTCAAAGAGGGGAAAAATACATAGAGATAAATAAAAATGAAAACACAATGATCCAAACTTTGGGGCATACAGTGAAAAAATTTTAAGAGGGAAATTTATAGTGAATACAAGCCTGCCTCAAAAAAAAAAAATAAGAAAAATCTGAAATCATCTAATCTTACACCTACAGGAAATAGAAAAAGAACAAATAAAACCCAAAGTTAGGAAAAAGAAAAATATAATAATAATCAGAGCAGAAATAAATGAAATAGAGTAAAAAAACAGAAAAGAGCAAGATAACCAGGAGCTTGTTGTTTGAAAAGATAAAAATTCATCAAGAAAAATAAAGGGCCCAAATAAATAAAATCAGAAATTAAAGAGAAATAGTAACAACTGACACCAAATAAATACAAAGGAATATAATATGCCAACAAATTCATTACTAGTAATGAAACTGAATCTGTAATCAAAAAATTCCCAACAAACAGAAGTTCAGGAGCAGGTAAATTCTACCCAACATTTAAAGAAGAGTTAATTCCTATTCTTCTCCAGTATTTCAAAAGATAGAATGCTGGAAGCCATCTCCTTGTGAGGTAAGGCAGGTTTGCAAGACCTCCTGCCATCAGATGGCGACCGATGTCTACCCCCCACTCAATTATTTTTGCTTGAGCAAGGACCCCGAAGGCACCTTGTTGACTGATATCAGGAGTGACTTGACTCCTTATTCTGGCCCTGAAATGCTGATTTCACCTTGTGAAGGAACTTATTATAGGAATTTCTTCTTTTGTGTTTATGGGAGCAAATATTACATTTCCTGAGAAACCTGTTTTTTCTTCCTCTCTAGAAAACAGGCTATTGACCCCTGCTCACAAAGAACTAACTTTTGCCTTTGCTATGCTAAAAACATTGCCTTGTATTTGAATGCTGAGGATACCTTCCTTCCCCATATGATAAGCATCTAAGTCACCTACATCAATCACTTTTGATAAAGATTATGCATGAGTCTTCTACCAATCTATGTTCTGAGAAATTTTTACATACCAAAGAATTTGTTATCAGAAATCACTGTCTAAGGCAATTGCCACGTCTGTTTTGTACCCCATACATTTTTTCAATAAATAAAGCTGACTCTCTGGTCAGTGCAGAGATGCCTGACTGGTGATCAGAAAGAAACTCGAGGCTCTCTCACTCACTCTCGCTGACACTGTCCATCCTTCAGGGAACCCTGGACCTTCTGGAGCTGGACTCTGGCAATAGAAGAGAAAGGAAAACTTCCAAATATGTTCTATGAGGCCAACATTACCCTGATGCAGAAACTAGATAAACTAAAAGAATCAAAAACTACCAGCCAATAATTCTGATAAACATAAATGTAAAATCCCTCAACTAAATATTGGCAAACCATATTCAACAATACATTACAAGGATCATTCATCACGATCAAGTGGGATTTATTCCAGGAATGCAAGGGTGGTTTAATATTCACAAATTAAACAATGTGATATGCCACATTAAGAACATGAAGGATAAAAACCATATGATGATCTCAATAGCAGAAAAGGCATTCAACAAAATTCAACATCTATAGGACAGCTGACAATACCGACTCCATCTTTGGCCCTCCATCTTGTTCATGTCCACACAATGACCTGTTTCATTCAAGGTTACACGTTCCAGGTCACTTGGAGGTTAATATGTGTCCTGACCAGAATGTCGGAAGGCTTGTTTTGATCTTTTTAAAAGTTGTTTAGATAAATAGTAGCAATAACATTTTCTTCTCCTCTCCCCGCCTCTGACTTACAGATGGCACCATGAGATCTGTTAAATCTTTTACTTCACCCCAATGACCTCTGCACATACCCTCACTCTATGAAATCTGTGGACTAAGCTCTTAAATTTGTGGAGAAAAGCTGTGCAGCTTCTGGAGTAAGTTACCCCTAAATAAAACTTTATGTAAACTGTGTGGAGTTGACTGCTTCATTTTCCAGTCTTAAAGTACCTTGTCAGTTGGGAGAATACTTTATTCTCCCTTCTCCAGTTTCTAACAAACATCCATTCATAATAAAAACTCTCCTCTCAATAAGGCAGGTTTAGGGAAAATATACCTTAACATAATAAAGGCCATACGTGAAAAACCCACTGCTAACATTACACTCAATGGTAAAAAACTGGTAGCTTTTGCTCTAACATTAGAAACAAGACATGGATGTCTACTCCTGCCACTTTTATGCAATACAGTACTGGAAGTCCTAGCTGCAGCAATCAGACGAGAAAAATTAAAAGGCATCCAAATTGGTAAAGAATAAGTTAATTTATCACTTTAGTATATGACAGGCTACTACTATATATAGATAATTCTAAAGACTCCACTAAAAAACTATTAGAAATTATAAATTACTCAGAAAAGTTGCACGATACAAAATGAACATACAAAAATCTGTTGCATTTCTGTACACTAAAAATGAAGTAGCATGAAGCTCAATTAAGCAAACCATCCCAATTACAATTGCACACACACAAAAAAATGAAATACCTACTAATAAACGAAGAAAGAAAAATACCTCTACTCTGAAAACAATAAAATATAAATGAGTGACACTGAAGATAACACAAATAAAAGACATACCATACTTATGGATTGGAACAATTTTGTTAGGATATTTATGCTACCCAAAGCAATCTACAGATTCAGTACAATCACAGTCAAAATACAAATGCTTTTCACAGATCTAGAATAATCTTAACAAGTGTATGGAATCATAAAAAAAAAACCCTGAAAAGCCAAAACAATCTTAAAAACAGGAACATGGTTATAGTTGGGTGTTATCATAAGCCCCACTATCAAATATACTATAAAGCTATAAAATCAAAACAGTATGGCACTGTCACAAAAGTAAACACACAGATCAGAACTGACACAACAGAAGAGAGAGCCAAGAAATAAATTCACACTTAGTCAATCTGTGACAGGAGTCAAGAACTTACAATAGGGAAAAGACAGTCTTAAATGGTTTTTGGGAAACTGGACAGCTACATCCAAAAGAATGAAATTGAACCACTTATTATGTCATACACAAAATAAACTCAAAATGGATTAAAGACTGAAATTTGAGATCTAAAATCATAAAACTTCTAGGGGCACCTGGGTGGCTCAGTCGGTTAAGCATCCCACTTTGGCTCAGGTCATGATCTCATGGTTCCTGGGTTCAAGCCCCTCGTCAGGCTCTGTGCTGACAGCTCAGAGCCTGGAGCCTTTTGATTCTGTGTCTCCCTCTCTCTCTGACCTTCTCCTGCTCATGATGTCTGTCTGTCTCTCTCTCTCTCAAAAATAAATTTTAAAAAATATTAAATAATAAAATCACAAAACCTAGAAGAAAACATAGGCAGTCATCGGTTTGACATTGATCTTGCCACGTGCAACATGGATGGATCTAGAGGGTTAATGCTAAGTGAAATAAATCAGGTAAAACAAATGCCATGTGATTTCACTTATACGTGGAACCTTAAAAACAAACAAAAAAGTAGAAACAGATCCTCTAATCAAAGACCAAATTAGTGGTTGACAGACTGGAAGGAGGTGGAGGAATGAAGAAAACAGGTGCAGAGGCATGGGAGGTCCAGGCTTCAAGGTGTGGAATGAGTAAATCACAGGGTTGAAAGATACAACATAGGGGACTATAGTCAATGGTATTGTAATAGCATTATATGGTTATAGATGGTATCTGCACATATGGTGAACACAGAATAAGGTATAGAGTTGTTTAAATCTATGTTGTATACTTGAAACTAATGTAACATTGTATATCAAATGTACTTCAATAAAGAAACTATAAAGTTCTATATGTAAAATATTTTGAACTAAATAAAAATACTTTTTCAAAATTTATAGGCAATAACTAAAGCAATGCCTAAAGGGTGTTAGTAGCAATAAATGCATACATTTAAAGAGAAGTAGATCTAAACTTAACACTAGCTTTTGCCATGTAAAACTGGAGATGAGCAAATAAACCTAAACCATCCATAAGAAAAAAATGAAAATTAGAACAGAAACCAATGAAAACAAAAGAGAATATCAACTAAACCAAAAGTTCTTTGGGAGGCAAAAAAGAATAAAATTATAAATACATAGCTACTAATGAAAAAAATAATATTTGCTACTGTCAGAAATCAAATAGGTCATGACTACTGATCACATGGAAATTAGAAGGGCAATAGAGGAATACTGCAAACAACTCTGTTCCAACAAATTTGATAAATTATATGAAATTCCCTGAAAGACAAACTACCTAAACTCACCTATGGAAAACAAATACATTTAATGGTTTTATATCTATTGAAGAAATTAAATCAATAACAAACTTCAGGGAGGGAAGAAGAGAGGAGGAAGGACAGACAGATGGACGGACCAGGCCCTGCTAAGTTTATTGATGGTTTCTACCAAACACCTAAAAAACAGTACCTATTTCCATAATCTGCTTCATAACTGAAGAGAAGAGAGAACACTTTGAAATTCATTTAATAATTCAAAATTTAATAGCAAACAAGAAAATGACATTACAAAAAGGAAAATTATATGCCAGCATCTTTGATGAATGTAGATATGAAAATTCTCAACAAAATATTAGGATAGTAGATTCAACAATGTATAAAAAGAAATACACATGATGAAGTGGAATTTATTTCAGATGTGTAAGAGTGGTCCAGCATTCAAAACACAATGTAGGCGCGCCTGGGTGGCTCAGTCGGTTAAGCGTCCGGCTTCGGCTCGGCTCAGGTCATGATCTCACAGTTCGTGGGTTCTAGCCCCGCATCGGGCTCTGTGCTGACAGCTCAGAGCCTGGAGCCTGTCTTCAGATTCTGTGTCTCCCTCTCTCTCTGACCCTCCCCTGCTCTGGCTATCTCTCTCTGTCTCTCAAAAATAAATAAAAAACATAAAAAAAAAACCCACAATGTAATCCACCACATCAACAGACTAAAGAAGAAAAATGATCATATTAAAAGCAGCAGAAAAAGCATATATTGGATAAACTTTGGTATCCCTTCATAATAATAATAAACTCACAAAACTATGAATAGAGAAGAACTGCTTCAACTTGGTAAAGAACATCACAAAATACTTACACCTCCCATGACGTTTAATGATGAGAAACTGGATTTTTTTTTCCCACTAAGATTGGAAATAAGGCAAGAATATCCTTTATCACCAATTCTATTCAAAATTGTACTGGAAGCCTTAGCTAATATGTTAAGGTAAGAAAAAGAAAATTATACAAACTGAAAATGAATAAAATTGTTTTTATTTGAAGATGAAATAATGGTCTACATGGAAAACCTCAAAGAATTGAGAAAATAGTTAATGGAACTAATAAGTGAATAAGGCATGGTCATAGGATAAAAGATCAATATGCAAAAATGAATTACTTAGCTGTATCAGCAATAGACAACTGGAATTTGACATTTAAAAACCACTATTACAGTAGCATAAATAAAATCAAATACTTAGTACATATCTAAGATAGTATGAACAATGGTGAAAGACTATGAAACACTGATGAAAGAGATTTCAGATCTAAATAAGTAATTTATCTCATATTTGTGTGATAGAATACTCAGGTTAAGATATCATTTTTCTTAATTTCATCTCCAGATTCTCCAATACATGCTCAGTCAAAATTCCAGGAAGCTGTTTTATAGCTATCAACAAATTATAAAAATTTTTTATGGAAAGACAAAAGACCTAGAATAGGAAACACAATACTGAAGGTGTTCAAAGATTTAATCAATCCAGGGTGGTGTTGGCTAAAGAAGAGATCAATGGAATAAAAGAACTATCTCAGTAACAGACCCATGCAAATATAATCTGCTATTTTGACAAAGGAGCAAAAGCAATTAAATGAAAAAAGAATCGTCTTTCATAAAGCTAGAGAGTGACATCACCAAGATGGTGATGTAAATTATTCCTGATTTTGCTCCACCTCACAAGAACAACAACCAACAACTAAGAACAAGACACCATGGGGACAATCCTTGAACATGGTGTGAGGCTGAAGACACTGCTCTGCACCATACAAACCAAGACAAACTGCCTTAGAAGGGTAAGAGAAGAGACCAGAGGTTGTCCACATTGCCTTCCCCCAGGCCAGTGCAGCACCACATGGAGAGGTCTCCCCTGAGCCTCCAATTCCTCAAGTGGGGAGAAAAGAACCCCCCTGAGCATTGTGACTCACTTTGTGGAAGTCCCTACTCTGATTTCACATTACAGGGTTTGCAGGGGAATCTTTGGGCTCAACCACTGGGAGCCTGACTGATAGAGCAGTGGAGAAGGGCTTGCAACAACTAGCACAGGACCTTGGCAGACCAAATCCATACCTGTAGTCCCCAAGTAGTAATCTCAACCAGTGGCTTTGCTAATATGCAAAACCAAATAGAACACTCTGATTACGAAGAGTGGCAGGGTGCACATCTGCCAGATTTGGATCCTCAAAGGTCCTAGGGCCTGGTTTGCTCTCACCCAGCCAAGAAGTTGAATCACAGCCCCACCTCCTGTGGAGTGTCTCCCACCAAAGTGGCTGGTGACAACTGGAAGCAGTATGACCCAGGGGTGCTTGAACAGAGAAGCAAGCAGACAAAGTTGATCATCCCCAGAGCAAATCCAATGATGGATGTGTGGTACTCCCCTTCTTCTAATAGACCAAAGAGATTAACTCATAGCCAAGGATAAGGGTAGCTCCCAGCACTTCCCAGCCAGGAAGCCTGTTTGAGAGTGGCCTGGAGCAGCCACTCCTCCTCCCAGACACACAAGAATTTGGATCACAGCTGACCCAACCTCATAGTGTTTTCTGGACCCATATGACTAGAAGGGTTGGCAACAACTCCTGAAAGTTGTGCTGACCAGCAGCACTTGAGCAGAGAGGTGGCCAGGCAGAGTAGATAGTTTGCAGAACAAAGCATGTTGCCCTGTTTGGTCACAAAACTTGGGGTGCAGGTTGGCTTGAGTTAAGACAACAAAGAACTTTACCAGCCTTAAAGCTACCTCTCCCACTGTGTCTTGGCAGGAAATCTAATTCACTGCCTGCTCAGCGCTAAATATACCCTTTAACCGGTCCAGCTGGGGACCCTAACCAGAGCAGAAGGGTAACAATTCAACAGCCCTATGTATGGTGGCACTTGAACAGCACAGGCTATGACTTCCCCTATTTATAGAGTAAAACCATTGGCCTTACCTGATCAGAGAATCCAGTGTATAGTCTGTCCAGATTTGGGTTCTCAAACAAGCTGTATAGGCCTTCGGTTTCATCCTGATGCTCTGCCTGGGCAGAAAATCTAATTCATAGCCCCATATACTACTTAATATAATATCCAATTCCTACTATCTAGTAAGCGTAATCAGAGAATCCAGGCAACCAGGCAGCCCACCCTACAGCTTCATTTAGGTAGGAAACCAAGCCAGCATTCCTCTCCAACTGTTCTCAGCCAGGGGCACAATCCTCTTTTCCATCCTCAAAGGTCAAATATTTGCCTTGCCCCAAAACAGACCATGATAGCAGCCCCTATCTACCCAAGAACATCACCAGAAGATATGCCTGGAAACCCAAACTGAGCTGACTATAAAGAATCGTTTCTGTAAGCCGACCTCTATTACTCAATTACTCAAATACACAGATACCAATGTAAGGAATAAAAAATTTTGAAAAATGAGGTAAGTATGACATCACCAAAGAAAACTAGTAAAGCTCCAGTAACTGAACCTAACTAGTGGAGATCTAGAAAATGTTAGACAAATAATTCAGAAGAATCCACTTAAGAGGCACCTGAGTGGCTCAATGGGTTAAGCATCCAATTCTTGATTTCAGCTCAGGTCATGATCTCACAGGTTCATGCCCCACATAGTGCTCTGCACAGATGGCAGATTCTCTGTCTCCCTCTCTCTGCCCCTCCCCCACTCACCATCTATTTCTCTAAGTAAACATTATAAAAATTTTAAAAAGGTAGAATCCACTTAAGGAAATTTAATCAACTATAAAACATGCACACAAACAATAGAATTAGGAAAACAATGCATGAACAAAGCAGGAAGTTCAATGAGTAAATATCGCACCATCAAAAAAACAAACGAATTGTAGCGTTAAAAATAAATGAAGAAATAAATTCAATAAAAAAGTTTCAAAAGTAGACTCAATCATGCAGAAAAAAAGAATCTGTGACTTGAAGGATAAGGACATTGAAAATTGGAGGAGCAAAAAGGAAAAAAAAATGAAAGAGTGAGAAAGCCTATAGGAATGATGAGATACAATGAAAGAAAATAATGTTCTTTTCATAGGAATTTAGAAGGGAAAGAGACAGCAAGGATATTTAAAAAAAAAAAAAAACTAATAATGGCTGAAAACTTCCTAAACCTAGGAAGAGAAATGAACCTTCAGACTCATGAAGCTCAAAGGACCCCAAACAGATTGAAATTGAATACGCTATACTGACACAGTATAAGTAAATTGCCAAAAGGCAAATGCAAAGAATTTTAAGAGCAGCAGGAGAAAATAGAGAAGTTACACACAAGGAAATCTCCACCAATTAAAATTATTGGTAGATTTTTCAACAGAAATTTTTTAGACCAGGAGAAAATGGGATAATACATTCAAAATACTGAAAACAAGTAACTGTCAACTAAAAACTGTATATCCAGCATAACTGTCCTTCAGAAACTAAGGACTGATAAAGACTTTCCCAAAAAGGAAAAATTGAAAGAGTTTATTACCACCAGATTTGCCTTACAAGAAACGGAAGGAAAACTTGGAGCGGAAGTAAAACCACCTTAATTAACATCATAAAAACATAAAAATGTAATATAAACCTCACCAGTAATGGTAAATATATAGTCTTACTTAGATTTTGCAATATGGCACTAATGGTTCATAAATCACTTACAACTCTAGTTAAAAATTTTTTAAGAGAGTAAAAAACAACTAAAGCTAAAATAATCAGTATTGGTTACACAATATAAAAAGCATGCAATAGCAATAACCTAAAATATGAAAAGGAGAAGTAAAACTGTCATTTTTGGGGTAACCCAAGAAATGCAAGAGTAGCTATCCTTATATCAGACAAAATAAACTTTAAACCAAAAATGGTAAAGAGAGGCAAAGAAGGTCATTATATAATAAAGAGGGCAGTACATCAAGAATATATAACAATTGTAAATATTTATATATCACTGGAGTGGCTGAATATATAAAGCAAATACTAATAGAGCTAAAGAAAAAAAACACTATACAGTAATAATTAAGGACTTTAATACCTTATTCTTAACATTGGATAGATCATCCAAAGAATCAATGAGGAAATAGCAGATTTGAATGACACTATAAATGGACCTCACAAACACATACAGAATATTTTATCCAACAATAGCAGAAAACACATTCTTCTCAAGTGTACATGGAACATTTTCTAGGATAAACTATATTTTAGGGCAATTTACATTTGGTCCACCCCAGAGACCTTGTTGAATCACAATTCCTCTATCTACAGCATAGTGTGGAAATCATTTTTGTTAGTAACAGGCTTTTGTGTTATTGCCAAGTCACCACCCTACCCAACAGGCAAGAACTCAGCTTAACGTCAGAAGTCATGGCTTCTCAGAAAGTGCAAAGACAAATAACCTAGGATGGGTAACTTCCTTCCCTCCTTTACCTCAAAGCTGGATCCCTTTAGGTCACTCCTTCCAGCTTCCACAATTTTCAAGGGTGTTGCAACAGAGAAAGAATATGCCACAGAGGAAGACTGAGAGGGATAAGGAACACAGAGAAGTAAATAGCTTACGTGTAAATTATTGAATTAGGTGTTGAATCTAATGGGAAGTAAGGTTCTAAAGGACTAGGCCTGCATCAAGGCACCATCTCTGAAACCTGGGACAAAGCCAGCCACATCTGAAATACACTGTCTGCAAATTTAAAAAAATGCGGATGCTCCTACAACAAGATGTCAGAATTAATGCTAAGCTGAGCAAGCAGGAAATAATCCACTACCATTCCCTTCCTTAATGTCTAAAGTTTAATCAATAAATTATTGTGAAATCCAAGCCTTGGCTTCTTCATGCCATTCTTTTGGGAGGTACAGAGGCCACCTGCTTCTGTTTACCCTGCTGAAGTTTATACTATCACTGTATATCTGGAAGTAATCACTTGCTCAAACTACTCCACTGACTCCCAGGAACAATACGAGAACTCATTAGGTTACAGCTGTGAATCGCCTGGCGTATTTACGAAGGTAGTGTCCATTTAAATATTTACAGTGCTATTCTTACTGAATAATTTTTGGTATGATTTGTGTTCTGAAAATCTCCACTTGTTTCTCTTTATAGTTAATGATACAATGTCATTCGGGCAGCAATTGAAAAAGAATTTAAAGCAGATGTTCAACTTAAGCTCTAAGACTGATTTTCTGAGGTAATTGATAAGAAAGAAAAAGAACAATGAAAACAATTCTAGCATGGAACAAAAAAGCATTGATATAAATTTGTAAAAAATAATTTTCCAATAAAAATTGTGATGTAGAAATATGGGTATTTTCACACATAGCTCAGAGATCACATAAATGCCAAAAGAAGTGACAGTTGCTGAAATAAATGTGTTTTTTATGAAAAGGAAAGTAGTAAAACAAGCAAAATAGATGCATAAAATGGGCAAATTTTCAGTGTATTAGTTATTGCTGCCTCGGGGCAGCTGTAAATTACAAACCTGTTTTTAACTTTTTTTGTGTGGTATTCATGAATATATTCTGCAACTCTTCTTCCTTCTACAACCCTTGTGATTTGACCCTTCACTGATTTATAATCTTCTTTAAAGTTTATAAATCAAAGGGTACCAGATATTTGGATGGAAAAATTCATATAAAAAACTAAAATGTGATGGTGGATAAGATACTAACTTTTGAAAATATCACGGTTAGAAAAAAAGGTGAAAAGATCAAATTTTGTATAAGATTTTATTTCCTCTCCCCCATCCAAAAATGTTTTTTAATATAAAACTTATTATTTTGCTTTTTTCTTTCAAAAATGAACAATGCTACATACAATGACTATGGAAGACTTAAATGAGAAAGTCATTCATTTGGTCATAAGTTCTTCATAGGTCAAGTTGATTAACTCTTCAGTGAAAACATTTGTAATGAAACACAGATAACAACCCTAAGTTAAAATGCTTTAATAGAATGGCAATGAATCCTTCAGTCAGAAGAGTCATTTTGCTGTCTTACATATATACCTAAATATTTTAGCACAGCCCCTAGAGCTACAGCAAACAAAGCAAAGAAAATGCACCTCTGAATGGCATTACCCCAGACGACTACACACCCT
Organism: Cryptoprocta ferox; assembly: GCA_028646485.1. NCBI lineage: Eukaryota > Metazoa > Chordata > Mammalia > Carnivora > Eupleridae > Cryptoprocta > Cryptoprocta ferox. The sequence continues at coordinate 26,116,401 of CM053559.1, read as the reverse complement.
CAAGTTCTTGCCTGGCACCCATATATGCAGTTGCAACTGGAATTGAAACAAAAGGGCAAGAGCCATTAAAAAGTTTTATTCCTCATCTTTTAAGGAGAAAATCAGTACCTAGGACTCAATTTTAAGTTAACTGCCAAAGGTACAGTTTACAAGAGAGTAGTAAGTTATAAAAGGCAACTGTACCATTAATGCATCATTTCCTCCCCACCCTCTCCCCTGGGTTTATTGAGGTATGACTGACAAATGAAAATTGTATATATTTAAGGTATTTTTACAAATATATACACTGTTCAATGATTACCATAATCAAGTTAATTAATATATTCATCACCTCGCATAAATACCGTGTGTGTGTGTGTGTGTGTGTGTGTGTGTATGTGTGTGGTGAAAACACTTGAGATCTACTTTCTAAGCAAATTTCAAGATACAGCATATTATTAACTGCGGTCACCTGTTATACATTAGGTCTCCTAAAATTATTCATTTTATAACTGAACATTTGTACCCTTTGGTCAATATCTCCCTTTCCCCCCTACCTCCTAGCATCTGGTATTTACCATTCTCCTCTATGTTACTATGAGCCTGGCTTTTTTTCCTAGATTTCGCATATAAGATTATGCAATATTTGTATTTCTGTGTCTGGCTTATTACATTTAATATAATGACCTCCAGGTTCATTCATATTGTCACATATGGCAGAATTTCATTTTTTTAAGGCTCAACAATATTCCATATTGTGTATATATGTGTGAATAGATAGGTAATTCCATTTTATTTATCCAGTCATCTGTTGATGGACACTTAGGTTGTTTCTATGTCTTGGCTATTGTGAATAATGCTGCAGTGTGCATGCAAGTGCAGATATTTCTTTGAGATTTGAATTTCATTTCCTTCAGATATATAACTAGAAGTGGGACTATTTGGTCATATGGTAGTTCTATTTTTAATTTTTTCAGGAGCTTCCATATTGTTTTCCATTAACAGCTGTACCAATTTACATTCCAACCAACAGTGCACATAGGTTCCCTTTTCTCTACATTCTCACCAAAACTTGTTACTTTTTCACTTTTTATAGTCAGTCTTAACAAATGTGATATAATATCTCATGGTGGTTCTGATTTGCATTTCCCTGATGATTAGTGATGTTGAGCATTTTTTCATGTGTTTGTTGGTCATTTGTATGTCTTTGGAAAAGTATTCAGGAAAGTTGCCCATTTTTAATTGGGTTATTTGTTTTTTCTATTGATTTGGATGAGTTCCTTTTATATTTTAGATGTTAACCCATTATCATATAAACGTTTTACAAGTATTTTCTCCTCCTGCATAGGTTGTTTTTTCATTTTATTGTTTCCTGTGCTGTACAGAAGCTTTTAAGATTGCTGTGGTCCCACTTGTTTAGTTTTGCTTTTGATGTATCTGCTTTTGGTTTTGTATCAATACAAATTTATTTCTGGGCTGTTATCCATCGGTTTGCATGTCTATATTTTATGCCAAAACCATTCTTTTTAGATTACTATAGGTTTATAATACAGTTTTTGAAATAATGAGGTGTGATGCCCCCAGTTTTTTTTCTTCTTAAGACTGCTATATTCAGAGACTTTTGTGGTTCCATATGAATTTTTTTTTAATTTCTGTGAAAAATGTTATTAGAATCTTGATAGGGATTGCACTAAATCTGTAGATGGCTTTGGATCGTATGGACATTTTGACAATATTGATTCTTCCAATACATGAAGATAGGATATCTTTCATTTATCTATATCTTCAATTTCTTTCATTAATGTTTTATAGTTCTCAGTGTAGAGATCTGTAACATCCTTGGCTAAATTTCTTCCTAAGTATTTTATTCTTTTTGATGCTAGTGTAATGGGATTGTTTAATTTTTTTTTATAATTCACTATTAGTGCATCAAAATGCAACAGATTTTTATACATTGATTTTGTATCTTGTACCTTTATTGAATTCAGAATTAGCTCTGACAGTTTTTGGTGGATTATTTAGGATTGTCTGTGTATATACGATCATGCCATCCATAGAAACAATTTTACTTCTTCCTCTCAATTTGTAATGCCTTTTATTTCTTTTTCTTAACTGAATGCCCTGGCCACAACTTCCGGTAGTATATTGCAAGGGATGGTACGTGTGGAAAGGCTTATCTTATTCCTGATCTTAGAAGTTTTCAACATTTCACTATTAAGTATGATAGTAGCTTTGGACTTGTCATTTATGAACTTTATTATATTGAGGTATGTTTTTTCTATATTTAATTTGTTGAGAGTTTTTATCATGAATGAACATTGAATTTTGTTAAATTCTTTTTCTGCATCTATTAAGATGATTATATAATTTTTATCTTTCATTCTATTAATTGGATGTATCACATCTATCAGTTTGTCTATGTTAAGCCATCCTTGCATGCAAAAATGACTTCTGGATCATAGTATACGATCTTTTAACATGCTACTGAACTCAGATTGCTAATATTTTGTTAAGGATTTTCTTATCTATATTCATCAGGGATATTGCATTGTAGCTTTATTTTCTTGTTGTGTCCTTATCTGGCTTTGGTATCAGGTTATTGCTTGCCAGAAAAAAAATGAGTTTGGTAATGCTCCCACCTCTTTGATGTTTTGGAAGAGTTTGAGAAGGATTAGCATTAATTCTTTTTTAAACGTTGATAAGATTCACCAGGAAGTCATCTGGTTTTAGGCTTCTCTTTGGAGTTTTTTAAAATTTGATTCAATCTGCTTAATTATTATATTGGTCTGTTCAGATTTTTTATTTTTTCATGATTCAGTCTTTGTAGGGTATATGTTTTCAGGATATTATTCACTTCCTCTAGGTTACCCTGTTTATTGGCATACAGTTCTGCATAATAGTCTCTTATAATATTTTGTATTTCTATGTTATCAGTTGTAACATGTTTTCTTTATCTTGTCCTAAATATAGCAAGCCCCATTGATATTTTCTACAAATAGAAATATCTTGGCTCTCCAAAATATTTCATACCCATCTCCTATGCTAGATGAACATTGTAGACTTTATTGGATTTGCTGATTCATCTTCTTTTTCAGAAATACTTCTGAGCTCTATGTTAAACACCTTCCAACATTGCAGAGCCATTATAAAATCTTTGTTATTCCTTGGCTATGACTTTTCATACCTTATGTCATGAAGTCATCCACTTGTTATGTTTCAATGCTGCCAATGAATTTTTAGTACTGGATTTTTATTTATTTTTTCAGTTATAAGATAATGGTGATTCAAGCCATAATCACCAAGCTTTCCTTGTATTGGTTTTCTCCTAACAGCTTTCTAACTTAACCCTTAATCCTTCTGTTCCTACTTGTTTATAATAGCCAGGGTCATCCTTGTAAAACATTAATCAGATCATCCCACCCATGCCTAAAACTCTCCACTGACTTTCATCCTTACTGAGGCCTGCGGGGTATTCAGGGAGCAGTCCTACCACTTACCTCCCCCACCCATTCCACCCCTATCGCTCCCTCATTCAGTACTCTCCATCATATTGGCTTTCTAGCTGTCCTTCAAACAGACCACCACTGATGCCCTCTCAGGGGCTTTGCATTTGCTCTTCCTGTCACATAATTGTTTTAACTGAAATTTTACTATGGCATTTTCTTTCTTATTATTCATGTTTCAACTTTGAGTTGCTTTCTCAAAGCAGCCTTTTTTACCCACTTCCCTAAGGAGTTCCTCTAGTCATTCTGTGCTATTCTTCTGTTTTACCTTTTTCTAAAGTTTATTTATTTGTTTTGAGAAAGAAAGAGCAGGGGAAGGGCGGAGAGAGATGGAGAGAGAGAATCCCAAGCAGGCTCCTGCACTGTCAGCACAGAGCCCAGTGTGGGGCTCAAACTCACGAACCGTGAGATCATGACCTAAGCCAAAACAGACGCTTAACCAACTGAGCCACCAAGTACCCTCCATTTTATCTTTTTAATAGAACCTGCCAGTGTTAGAAAATAATCTAGTGCATTTAGTTAGCTAGCTAATATGAGTCAAGAACAGAGAAGTGTCTGAAATTTTACTTTACTTTCAACTTAATGTCTTTATGTCATACCTTATGGTTGCTCACAGAAGACAAGAGACTCCTGCATGAATGACCAAGTATATTAGGACTCACAGCAGCAGTATTTGTCAGTTACCCAAACTTCATTTATCTTAGGATGATTCAAGGAGGGTCAGATAAAACCTGAACACCGGGTGAGTTGTGTTACATAAGAAAAAAAAATCTCAGTTTAGGGAAGTCAAAACATTTATACTGGACCTTAAGCAGACCTCTTGGCTCCAAAGGATACATAATACATACACTATGTATTCCAAGGTTATACAATTTACATAATACTCTTATGCTTTACCATCATGTGTATGCTAGATACTAATTTATTACCTCTAAATTCACCCTTCAATATTTGTCCTGGCTAATAGATGGAATTCCTTTAAATATTTCTCCTTTAATATGAGCATGATGTTAACCTCTCTCAGAGGACAGTAGAGAAAAATTGCAGAAGGAAGGGGCTGTCTAGCATTTTCCAGCTGCAGCACAGTGTGGGAATGTCAGAAATGTGGCTGAGAGGCTAGAGTTCTGCTATTAGCAATTGGCTCAAAGCATGAGAGCTTTTGGCAACCTTACAGCCTTAGCCTGGAGATAAACTTCCCATGGCTCACTTGATCCAGAAAACTGTTGCCCTAAAGGCCTTTCATCCACATGAGCACCCTAATTCCTTCTACAGTTCCTGAGCAACATGCCTGCAACCTGGAAGGAGCCCATGGAGCTGTTTTTCTCTCTGTGGTCCCTTGCACAGACTGCCTATGACTCACAAGATTCTCACTGTTTCTCCAGTAGCACTGTATAGTTCTTCTTTAGCTCAGAGTGTTCCCACCCCTCTGTACACTTCTACCATTAGCCAGTGAATGCCAGCTCCATGCCTGCATTCTGGGGGTTGCCTCCTGTCTATCCAGTGACCACAGATGAGCTCCAGCCTGTTTCTGCTATCCAGTGAGGTGGACTATACCTTCTCCAAAGAAGTCTCAACCTCTAGCTCCCTTTCTTCTTTTTGTGTGTGTGTTTGTGTGTGATAAATGTGTGTGTGCATGGTTTAGTTACATAGTTGTATATATCTATATATAATTTAATTATATAGTTGTTATATATAAACTATAATAAATATGTAAAATTACTCTTTTTATCAGAGTTTCATTATTCTTTAAATTAAAGCACCCATTTAATCTATCGTGTGTATCTATCTCCTGGGTAGATCCAGAAAAATTCATTGCCTTTTACCAACTCATGTGGTGAACATATATGTTGTTTCTAATTTTTCCACTATTTTTACAAAAACAACCAAGGACATTTTTGATCCTAAATCTTTGCATGTATCTGTGATTATTTCTTAGAGAAAATTCCTAGAAGAGCAATTGGTACATAAGCCATTATGTGCATTTTTAAGAACATTGACATTTTTCCAAAATACCTTCCAGAAGGAAGTAAAGGATCTAATAAGGGGCACCTGAGTGACTCAGTCAGTTAACAATCCGACTTCAGGTCATGATCTCACAGTTCTTGAGTTTGAGCCCTGCATCGGGCTCTGTGCTGATAGCTTGGAGCCTGGAGCCTGCTTCATATTCTATGTCTGCCCCTCTCTCTGTCCCTTCCCTGTTCGCATTCTGTCTCTCTCTCGAAAACTAAATAAACATTAAAAAAAAATTTTTTTTAAAGAATCTAATAAACTATACTTATAGAAAAGTGTAGAATGCCTAAGTTCTATTACGTTATAAAAAGCATTGCCTTATAAGAAAAAGAAAAAGCACTAAGATTGTTAACAGCATCCTCTCTACAAAACATCTACCAAAGGTGAGCAAACTCATTTATCTCAGCTTGTGTTGGACTCTCAGAGGTTATTACTCAGAGAAATAAAAGTAGTATTGAATGGAAAATTATTTCTAGGTCCTTATTGACTTGTAAACCCTCTACACCCCAGTGCCCTCTCCATTTTCACTTCCACCAGAAACTAGAACCTCTTCACACCTCATCTCTTCCCTCATTAAAAATCTCAAAGGGACTTACAAGGCTTACAAACTAAGCCACAGTGTAAGTTTAAAAAGCTTATCAATCACCTTAATCATTACTTACTATTATCCTGAAAAAAAATTCTGACGCTTTAAGTTTAGAATTTTTATAAAAGAAAATATTTTTACTAAAAAAATTAGATTTCCTTTTTAACTTTGGGAAGAATATGATTCAATCCTGAGAATGAGGGACATTTATTTGGTTTGCCACAGAAACTGAAAATCTGAAATTTCTGATTGTTGGGCTGGGACACATGGGAGCAGGTTTAATCAACAGACATTTCCTTAAAGTAATAATAATAGTCCACTGAATGGTCGACAATGGGTCAAAGTTTCATGAGCTGGTAGTAAAACTTAAAATTTAAGAAAGGCAATGAGTTAAGAGGACAATAGACTTGGAAATCAATTTACTATCCTCCAATAAACCTTACTTAGAGTTTCTGGTCCTTTCTCCATCATTAACTAGTAAGTCCAGAATCACCTATTTATTTTTTTCACAACCACCTGTCTTTAATAGGCAATTAGAAAGAAGTGGATCTATGCCCCCAAATCTAGGCACTTTAGTGTTGCTAAATATTTGCTGTATACGCAAACACTTGGATTCTGGAGCTTAACCCTTTGACATTTAGCAAGTCTTCATTTATTCCAAATATAGGTACTGCTTTGCCCAGGTATGTGGGCTTCCACAAGTGAGCCACAGTGACGTAATAACTAGGCTTAAACCTGCTCAGTGGCTCCTTTGTTTCAAGTGTTTTTCAGACATGGTACCAAATGATCACCCATTTGAACTTACAAAAAAGAGAAGGAGAAGATATAAATCTTAAGGCTAGTTGTTTAGCCATCTATACAGATGTAGCCTTTATTTTTTGAAATGAGATAATAGTTTTCCCACATCCTTGCCAATTAAAGTGTAAAGATTAGTGGCTTACTTTTTAAGCTTTTTAAAGCTTTTTGGTATCCTCAAGATTAAGATTTTACTAAAAGGCAGGGGGTCATTATGCCTCCATTGTGTTACTCATAATTGCACAGATGAGACAGGAAATCTGGTAACCTAATTCCATTCTCATTAGTCTCATGAATCTACTATCAACTCCTGGTCAGAGCCTGGCACTGTCCTATTAATAGACATATGAAAAACCAAGGAAAGAGAGAGCATTCTTTTGAACTAGGACTCCTCATTGACAGGAAATGAAAAGAGGAGGTGCTTTTTTTTTTTTTTTTGAGAAGTCACTGCACTCAGCAACCCCAAAGCTATGGCTGCTTCAAAGAGGCTTCCAACAGAGTGACGGACTCCCTTCTGAGGCAGAAAGATGGGAATGAAAGCTCTTCTGGATCTCAGCATCACAGGATCTTGCACATGGCAGTATTTCAAAGGCTCCCTATTCCCTTCAATGGGACAATGTCACTTTAGTAAAAATGCAACTGGTAGCAAAGTAAAGCAAAATCATGCAGCTTTTTGTCTCCTACTCAGCACCTCTGAAGCTCTGCCATCCTACTCTCTGCTGAGAAGATAAAAATGTTCAATCAAGTATTGGGGGCCCAACAGTTCAGAACTCACAATTTGACAATGACATTTGCAGAACTGTGGAAGGCTGAATAATGCCCCCAAAGGTGTCTACATCCTAATTCCTGGACCCTGTGAATATGCTACTTTATAGGGTAAAAGTGACTTTGCAGATGGTGTTTAGTTAACCACACTGAGATGAGGAGATTAACCTGTGTTAATCAGGTGGACAAAAGAAATTACAAGTGATGAAAGTCAGAAAAAAGGAGATGTGACTGTGGAACCAGAGGTTAGAGTGGCAGGCTTTGAAGTCGTAGTAGGAGCCATAAGCAAATGTTTGCATGTGGCCTCTAGAAGCTAGTGAACAGAACTTCCTGAAGTTTCTAGAAAGCATACAGTTCTGCCAACTTCTTGATTTCATATTTCTGAATTTATAAGCGTAAAAATATAACTTGTGTTTTTTCTAGGCCATTGAGTTTGTGATAATTTGTTACAGCAGCCATAGGAAACTAACAAAAGAACCAATGAGCATATATCAAATGTCTGTAGTGAATTTAGGTTTGTGACTGTTTAGGGATCTCATGAGGATGGTATCCATGATAAAGTATGACTGCCATAAAATCTCCAAATACACATGAAGGGAATAGCATATTGACTCTGGGAGCTAAATGGTGGCCTGAGTTAGAGGCCAGAGTAATCATCCTAAAAACCTAAAAATGTCATCCTAAAATCCATCCCCTAATTATGTCATGTTCTCACTTGAAAAATCTTTGGCCTAATAGATGACTACTCAAAACACTCAAGTTGGTATTAAAACAGGCTAATAATTTCTTTCCAATCCATTTATGAAACCTCATCTCCTTCTCTTGCACAATACATGCCAGATACATTCCCTGAACAAACTCCCCAGTGCTGGGCACACTGATTAGTATGCCTCACTCACTTGGCATATGTGTACTGTGGACTTCAAGAGGTCCAGTGTAAATATCTTTTCTAAAAACCCTTTCCTGACTCTGAATTCCATCCCTGATGGTCTAAACACATAATGAAATATTATTGCACTTGCTATTTTATTATTAATGCAATTTATATTATGATATAATGTGTATTTTTAAAAATCTGCCTATTCGTATTTGATTATGGTCTTATGAAGGAGGAGAGGCTTTCTTACAATGTCTTTGATTCTTGATACATAAAGTTTGGCACTCAGAAAATGAAGGGAGGAATTAAGAAATGAATTAATGAACAAGTGACTGAACAAATAAAAAGAGTGCAAGATTTCAGAATACAATATAGGGCCACACAAACTATTTAAGAGTTCAATTTGTATGTAGACCTCTAGATTTCAACATGTTCTATGAAAACAAAATCCCAAGTCCTGTCCATGGCTAACGGCACCCTGTGTATCCTGGCTCTAGCCACTTCTGCCGTCCTTATGGTCCTTTTCTCTGTTTCCCACCATGCTAACCACTTTTCAGTTACCCAAAAGCAATATTCTTTTTCTTGTCTTAATACTTTTGCAAATGCCTCTGCCAGTTATACAACCTACACTGACTAAATCTATTTTCACGTTTTATTCCACATTTTGTGAGCACCTTACTATTCAATAGATCTCACACTGAATACCAATTTTCATAAAAGCCTTTCATAAAAGCCTATTTAAAGCAGATCCCTGTTACTTTCACTCATATTCTTTTCCTATGTATCACAACCTATAATACATTCCTAATTACTTGTTGAATTTAGATCTTTCCCATGGGGTTAGGTTCTATAAAGACAGAGGCCATGTCAGTTTTCTTCCTCACTATTGTATCCCTAACACCTTACAGGGACTGTTCACTATGTTAGTGCTCAAAAAATATTTGTCGAATGGTTGACTAAATGAAGGATACATGCATGAAAGAACACATATGTAACTTCATGATCAATGTCTGCCATACTTTTTTGTCACAATTAAGTGAATACAAATTGATGAACACAGATCTACTCCTTTATAATAAGTATTTAGATCTGCCCATTTTAATTCCAGATTACAGAAACACTTGCTCAATATGATGGTAAATAGCTGCTGGTTGAAATATGAATTACAGCTGAGGAAAAGCAGATTAGCATGCATTAGTCCCATACAAACATCAAAATTTTTGATTCAAGAAAATAAAATAATGTACATTTGACACCAGATTGTCCTCATGCTCCAATAGTAAATATCACTTCTGATCTTAGAGGGCTACTTGTGGCCACTGAGATTAAAGTATTACTGGGGTTCCTACTTTGCACGGAAATGTGTTTTCAAGGAATAATGGAATTTGTGTGAATTTCTGCATTCACAATTTGCTTTCTCTTTATGTGTTGTTTCATATTAAAAAGAAATACCTTTATAGTATTATATCAATACAGTGAAGATTCTAGTTTCTGAGAGTTGTGAATTTTCTAGTCTAGAGTGATGGTTCTGACTACTTCCCTGTCCAAAGCTCCATCATTTTAGGGTGCCTGGGTGGCTCAGTAGGTTAAGTGTCAGACTCCTGATTTCTGCTCAGGTCATGATCTCACAGTTTGGGAAACTGAGCCCTGTGTTAGGCTCTGTGCTGACAATGTGGAGTCTGCTTGGGATTCTCTCTCCTTCCCTGCTCGCATGCATGTTCTCTCACTCGCTCGCTCTCTCTCTCTCTCTTTCTCTCTCTCTCTCAAAAATAAATAAATAAAAGTAGTAAGTTGGAGTTTTAAAAGAAAAAAACACCATCATTTTAATTTCTCAAAGGTGATTATGTTGTGACTCCTACTGAAATCATCCACAAGTACTTAAAATAATTAATCTTTTGTTTTCAAGACAACTTGAATTTCTGCCATTTTCTGGGGCTAAAAGACTAAGAAGTATATCCAGGGTAATGATAATAATTATCATAATATATTACTTGTCTTTGTGTAGTTTTGTTCTTGAAGCACATAAACATTTATTCTTACGTGAGGCTCCGAAGCATACTTAAGGTTTTGTTTTTACTGCATGTCCCTTTATCATAATAAACCTTTTTATCACATTGTATTATAAAACTTTATAAACACTGTTTATAGTTATCTGTATTTACATGTTTGTTTCCCACACCAAAAAAGATTCTGGTTATTCAGGTGGTATCACAACTCTCTATAATGCCCATCACACAAAAGGCCCCCAATAATATTTACTGACTTGAACAGACTGGAATAGTGGTTGTAGATATCAAATATATTTTAGAAATTAGAATCCTAGGTTAACTGTGTAATATATTTGCAAGTTCAAAACTGAAAGGTAGTAAAATCAGAACCAGAAATTACTTAACTGACACCATGAATAAAGCTCTTTCCACTAAATAGCATTTCACACAAAATAATATATTTTCATATCATCAAGAATTAGAAGTAAATGGCAGAATAAATCAAATGACTTTAATTCAAATCGGTATAATGTATAAGTATATAAAATATTATTTCTTTGAATAGGTTTTGAATTAGTTATCACTAATAAGAAGTGAAAGAGAAGGGAATACTTGAGCATAAAAACAATGGTTGTGGTAGGTAACAGTTGAAGTCCCTTTCAACAGGTAAAGTCCATGGCTCTATTTTTCCAGCAACTTGTACTTTTAGTTGAAAAAAAAGCATGGTTTTTATTTATCTAACAATCATTTGTGATCACTAAAAAATTAATTAGTGGAAAGAAACAGTAGATCCTAACCCAGAAACAGGGTTCAAGTTCTGATACTGCTGACCTGAGAAAAGTAATGATATACAGTGAAATGGTTCAGGGTAGGAGATCAGGAGTTATTATTGCTGAACTTAAGTCTGTCTTGATTTTACTTCTTTGTCCTAAGCACATAACTTATTCTAAGACTCAGTTGTCTCCTTTGTAAATTGAAGATGATGCCACCATAAAGTTTCTATCAGGAGTTCATGAAGTAATAGCTACAGCATGCTTAGCAGAGTGCCTGATCTGGAATACAGTATTCTATAAATGCCGTTCATCCTTCCTAGCATGGTTCCTCGAAAAGAAAAAAAAAATCTACTAGATCAGAAATATCAAATAAGATGGTGAGAGTACCACTCTCACAAATGTATCATAGATTTCCAAGTAATTGCCATATGGAATGCTGAGAAACCAGCCTGGTTTGAGAATCCTGCTCAACACACTAGTAGCCACTAGCAGCTGATCAACCTGGACAGAATTGGAACCTACATGTACTATTTAGACTGGATGGCACTAAGATTACCTGTCTGTGACTCTTAAGAACAAAGTAGCAATGATACTAAATGAAACAGGGTCACAGCATTGTATATAGGATGCTGTCATTTCTCTCATGAAACTTTATTTGAATACATAGTAAATGCTCATGGCACATACTCACAGCCATAGTCTGTTCTAATGAATCAAATCATTTCCATTGTCCATCTTTACAAACAAAAAGGCACTTTCCCCTTTGCACTATCCCCATCTTCCCAAAGTCATGGTGAGAGTGTTTTGTAGAGAACTGGCTGATGTCTGAATGAGGAAGAAAACTTAAAGCTTAAAGCATCAATTATATCACATACAACATACACGTATCTCACAATCATTCAGTGCGAATATTTTGGGTCACAATCAAAATAAATGATTACCTTTTCTTCCCAGTGAGGTCTGACCTGACTGTGTTGGTATAGCCAATTTAGAATATGTTAAAAACATCTCACTTCTTTTCACCTTTTTAATTATGGAAATTTGTTAAACAATGGGCACAAACTGAAAGAAGGATTGAATACTATTATTTAAGGAACATTTGCTAATAATTCATATACAGTTAACATTGCAAGTGAAAGAGAAAATGGTGCTAGTAACTAAAATTAATGGAAATTGACCGGAATAATCTGTTCCCTTTGTTCCTCTTACTGAACTTCATTGGTACCATTGGTACCTATTGTGTTCTTGATCGTTGACTATCAATCATTTGAGTAGTAAACCTCTTCCCTACACATGGATGTCAATCATATGGCAAACTGGATGTAGGAAACTAGAAAATCTGAGGCTTTAAGTGGGATGTCCACACAATCAAATCTATTTTGTTATGTGATTTTATATATGAAGACCACTACTATTTTGCATAGAGAAAATTATGAGAAATTAAATTCTCCATCTTCCAACTCTGGCTCTTATAAGGACACACAAATGTTTTAGAGATTGTGATGATTGTTAATGATTGCCTTTAGGGATAATTTGATAAGCATTTGATTCATCTGTTTAAACTGTATGGCCAACA
>CM053559.1:26065382-26103049 GCA_028646485.1 Cryptoprocta ferox | reverse complement strand
AAAAGAGTTAGGGAGAGGGAGGGAGACAAAACACGAGAGACTCTTGAATCCTGAAAACAAACTGAGGGGGGAAGGGGAAAAGGTAAAGCGGGGTGATGGTCTTGGTGGAGGTCACTTGTGGGGAAGAGCACTGGGTGTTATATGGAAACCAACCTGACAATAAACTATAAAGTTTAAAAAAAAAAAAAAAAGATCCAATTACAAAGTCATGGTTTTTGTTTATTTAGGTCTCCCAGCATTGAGGGATGGGAAGGGGAGGGAATGATATGTCTGATGAAAATCTGATTCTTGCTTTTGTGTGTGTGGCTGAGGGAAGGGTTCTCTTTGTATGCTTGCATGATTCTCTCACTGAGGAAGTTAACAAAATTTACCAAAATACATCCAACTGTGGGTCTGTTTGCTTTTGTCCTTCCTAGCTTTCACAGAGTCTCTTCAATTTGAACACTCTTGCCTTTTCCTAAGATGTTGTTTTTCATCAGCTATTTTTTACTGTTGCTCTTCACTCCCCTGTTTTGAAATTGCAGTTAACACTTGTGGAATGCTATTTCTCATTTTTAGCACATCTATGGTGCCATCCACAATAAGATTTAACTTAATTTCAGAGGTAACATACAAATCAGGCAACAGGAATTATAATATGGTATAGGCCCACCTGGGTGGCTCAGTTGGTTTTCTTCTCAGGTCATGATCTCACGGTTCATGGGATCGAGCCTCTGCCCTGAGCATGGAGCCTGCTTGGGATTCTCTTTTCTCTCTCTCTCTTTCTCTGCCCTTCCTTGCTTTCTCTCACTCACTCGCTCTCTGACTCTCTCAAAATAAACTTGAAAAAAAATATATGGTATAGACCATTAGATGCATCCTGTTTCCATAATATGACTATTTGAAAAATATGCTTCTAGAAAATAAATAAAATCCTGTTTCTTTTAAGTTATTGCCATAGTCACCTCTTAAAATTTCAAATTTATTTTTATTATTCTAAGTTTTATGAACACCTCTCAAACTCTTTTTCTAAGCAGCCAATTTGTACAATAGTTAATCTACTGCCACTACCTACTAGATTTTACATGGAATGAAACTTTTTAATTACCATTGTTTTAATTTCAAAAAACTTTCATTTTGAAATGAACATTCTAGTATTGTATTATGCTCTCTAAATGTTACTCTCACTATTTAATATTTAAATATTTAATATTCAAATAAACATTTAAAGTTCTTTGAGCACTCAGATGCCCACGCTGTTATAACTCATCCTAACATATTTAATACTGGTAACCATTAGCCCTGCCAGTAATGGTAGTCATATCTCCATTTTACCAGTCCCAAGTACAAGAGATACAAATAAAATATAAAATAAATTTAAACATTTTTTTCAAAGTATAAAATTTTATTTTTTATTAAAAAAATTCTTTTAATGTTTATTTTTGAGAGCATGAACAGGGAAGGGGCAGAGAGAGAGGGAGACACAGAATCTGAAGCAGGCTTCAGGCTCTGAGCTGTCAGCACAAAGCCCGATGTGGGGTCTAACCCATGAACTGTGAGATCATGACATGAGCTGAAGTCAGATGCTTCACCAACTGAGCCACCCAAGCACCACAAAGTATAAAAGTTTTTAAGCTTACTTTATTATTTTTTTGTAAAACTTGAAGATCCAGTGTGACTGCTATGGAGGTAAGATAGAGTTTTAGGCAAAGAAAACTACAATTTCAAAGAAATTTATTTGTGTGAGTCAGATGCCAAATGCGACAATGTTTTCAAGCTATATTCAGTAAGTTTCCCAGGCTGCTGGATGCCTCTGTGCAAAGTCTATGTGACTTCCATGGGATTCTTCACTTTGAAGCCTCTGGCCCTTATTGAGAAGCATGGAATCCATCTCCCCAACTCCCTGTCACAGCTTCAAAGTCCACCTTTTTGTTCACAATTCACTTAGAATTAAAAGAGGTTATTAAGTTTCTAGAGAAGGAAGATGGGGAAAACTGAGGAATCTCTTTACCCACTCCACTGAGGATTCTGTTCAACCTGAAATGTTCTCTCAACTGTAACATTTATTGACCATAAACTTGGCAATATCATGTACATGAATGAAACATCTATTTTCTAGCTATTACAGAATGCCTTAACTCTTAGTACATCATTGATACATTTAGTAGAAAATAAAGAGCAATATAATACAAAATACCATGGCTTCAGTATACCACCTTGAGCTGTGTATTCAAATTGCAGGCTATATTTTCTCAATTGGAAACTTACTAACTTTTTTTTATGTAAACTTATTCTGTGCCACTCATGATAAAAGGGCAAACTCGCCAGAATTGAAAACCCCTTGTTAGCTCAATCTTTTCAAAGCCATCTTCTGGAATACTACAAATGCTCATTGAACTTTACTTTTAGCAGTTACAGTTTCTGGACCTACTATGTTCTCTCATGCCCCCAAATTTTGCCTACTAAGCCTGAAGCATGTTCTTCCACTTTTGTCTTTGAAGTATACCTCCACTCACTTTCCACTTCAGTTCCCAGATCATATATTTATGAAAATTTTCCCAGCCCCATCTGCCATATTTGGACTCCAATGATGCTTTTTTGATAGCACTTATTTCATAGTCCTCTAATGATGTATTACATGAATTTGTTACATGTGACATGACTCTTTTCTCTCTCATATGTAGGAAGTCATAGGCTGATGATATATGGGGGTCAAAAATCCTAATACTTTCTCCATCCTATTACTTTGATTGGCCTGTTTTATAGACTGCATAGAACTCAAGTGGTATTCTATGAGTTCTATTTAAGGCACTTATCTTTGTCATTATACAATTAACTAACAAATGTTGAATGTTAAAAAATAGGATGTAAACATTTTAAATAATACCAAAAAAATTGAAAGTAGGGCTAACCCAAAACAATATGTGCCACTTAAGAGATCAAAAGATTTAGTTGATATCTTCTTGAGTCTCCTTCACATTTCCATATACATTATTTTTCTCAAATTCTAGACCAATTACCCAGAGCTCTTATTTCAATTTGGCTTTTTATTGTTATTATTACTAACTATACTATATGCCTAACTCTGAGTATGTAACGCACATCAGCTAATTTAATTAAATCTTGAGGGGCGCCTGCGTGGCTCAGTTGGTTAAGTGGAGGACTTCGGCTCAGGTTATGATCTCATGGTTCGTGGGTTCGAGCCCCGCATCAGGCTCTGTGCTGACAGCTCAGAGACGGGAGCCTGCTTCAGATTCTGTGTTTCCCTCTCTCTCTGCCCCTCCCCCACTCATGCTCTGTTTCTCTCTGTCTCAATAATAAATAAAAGCATAAAAATATTTTCTAAAAAATCTTGAAAATGATCCTGAGATGTGGGTGCTATCATTATTCCATTTAAAAGTAAGGAAACAGAGGACAAAGGGAGAGGATTTTTTTATAATTTTTTAAAATATTTATTTATTTAGAGAGAGAAAGAGAGAAAGAGAGACATAGAGTGCAAGTGGGGGAGGGGCAGAGAGAGAGGGAGACACAGAATCTTAAGCAGGCTTCAGGCTCTGAGATGTTCAGCACAGAGACCAACTCAGGGCTTGAACCCACAAACAGCAAGATCATGACCTGAGCCAAAGTTGGACGTTTAACCAACTGAACCACCCAGCAGCCCCTAAAATTCTATCATTATGTTATCATAGTTGCATTATTAATCCAGCAAAACATTACTAATATTTTATTAAAATATAATTGACTGTTTGCTATTAAAATATTTACACTGCCTTATATTTGTATAGTGCTTTATCTCTTAGGCAACACTTTTACAAACATGCTATCATTCATTTATCACAATGACAGTAATGCAAGTCACATCATATCTGTTGAAGAATGAATAAAACCAAAGCCTAGAGAGGCTAAGAAAAAGTCCTTATTTTATGCCAAGACACCATCTTATGCTCAGATTGGGTTTGTCATAGGCTAAATAATGGCTTCCAGGACCAGGATACCAGGTCCTACTCTTTTTGAACATGTGAATATTACCTTATTTGGATAAAGGAATTTTGCAGATGTGATTAAAGAAAGATCTTGAGATGGGGAGATTATTTTGGATTATACAAGTGGGCCCTAAATGCTATCACATGTATCCTTGAGAGAGGGAGAGGGAAATTTTATGCACATGAAGGAAAGGTCATATGAAGAAAGAGCAGATAGAGGTTGGAAGGTGTTGGCTTGGAAATTTGAAGTTGTATTCAACCATAAGCCAAGGAATCCTGGCATCACCAGAAGCTGGAAGAGGCAAGAAACAGATTTTCCCCAAGAGCTTTAAGACAGAGTGTGTCCTAGCCAACCCCTTGATTTTGGCTCAGCAAAACTGGAGTTTTGGCCTCCAGAACTGTGAGAAAATAAATTTCTGCCTTTTTTTTTTTTTTTAGCCATGACATTTGTGACAATTTCTAACTGCAGCCACAGTAAAGTAATACAGGCCTGAGCTGAATGTCTATTACATACGGACTGATCAGCCTCATGAAGGTGACTAAATGAACATGGGTGTCCCCTAGTGTCTTGCTATCTAAGATCCAAAGACTTCAAAGAAAGCTAGTAAATTATAATTTCTATGTATTCCATGTAGAAGAGCCTCTTCATTTCCCCTTGATTTCACAACAAAGAACGGTAACAACAGGTAACAACATCTGATGATGTACGTCAAATGCATATATGAATGCTACCTCCCTATGAGTGTCTTCTTGATTATTTTGTTTGCTATTTTCTTCCCTTTTTGATTTGTGTGTCACTCCCATTCACCTCTCATTTTGCTTCTGTCCTCAAAGCTTTCTAGGACATTTACCTCTTCTTCTCAACTCTCATACTGGGTGATGCCCATCTTTTTTATCCTTTTTTATTATTTGATCCTTTAACCATTTTGTAACCCACTTCTTTCTTTCTGGTTTCCTTCCATTTTTATGGGGGCCAATGTTTTTCAAGTTCTTTGCTGATGATTACTCATCGGGATTGTCTTTTGCTTTTAGCTACTTCCATGAAATCCAAACAGCTTAGTATGACAACAAATTCCTACATCCTGTTCGCCACAGAGTTGTATCACACCATTTTTTCTAATACTGTTTGCATTTCTGAAAATGTGAGAGAGGTGTGAGCTTTTATTTGTAACTATCATCACTTTGCTGATGTACCACATTCTGTGAGTCTGTGCCAGCCTACTTTTATCTAAATTGAGCTGACATAGCTTTTGAAGTAATTGTGGAAGGACTTTAATTTCTTACAGCTCCCATTTTACATCCTTTGAATTCAATTACTGTGTAAGTGAAAGGAAGGTGACACCAGCATGGAATTTTATCAGTAGGTCCAAATCATGATCTTTATAATGCAAAGTCTGGGCCTGCCTTTGGGATCTATTGACAATAGGTAACAGCCAATCTAATGGCTTAGTGTTCCGGTGCACCAGTTCCCTTTAGGTTAGGAGGATTGATAGCTGAGCGTCAGGAATTCTGCCTACCTGCAAATTCATAAGTGGTTCTGATAAACTGTTTACCTAGACTTTATTCATAAACTTGCACATTTATGTCCTGATTCATTGGAAGAAGAATTTAAGGCAGCTTATGGAGATGAAATACATTAAAAGAAGATAAAACCAAAAAGGAAAGCACATGGATCATAAAGTCATACACATGTTAGTATGGGCCACAAGTTCAGCACCAAGATTTCTAAGCAAGCAAAGAGCAAAACTAACTGCATGTTAGTTCCTTGAGCTCAGCTCTTCTTTGGAGAAATAGAAAGGAATCTCTCCCAAAGGTTCTGAAGAAAAAGATCCCATATAGGAAATGAATACTCTCCTTTACATGTGATACCACAAATTTCTATAGGGCCATCTACAGTATTCATAAATATAAGTCCTTGGTATCAAAATAAAAGATTAGCCAATCAAATGCTCTTGTAAGGGAAGGTGAACATTTGGTTGCTACACTCCAAATATCCTATCAGGAATACCAATCTCCACACAACGTATCTGACACTTCCCCAACTCTTCACCTCTGTTTTTGCTGTTGCTTCTGCCTGTTACTGTTAATTTCTGATTATATCTCTGTTGAAAATCTATATATCCTTCAAAGGCTAGTTCAAATATTACCTTCAGTCATGTCATATAGTGGATAAGTGCAAAGAATATGGAGTGAGAAAGAACGAAGTCAGAATCTTGCCTCCTTCATGTACAAACTGTGGGATCTTAACCAAGTTAATTAAATTCTCCAAGCATGTGCTTCCATATCTCTAAAATGAGCCTAAAATTTTATCTCCTAAGATTGCCAATATCTTTAAATCTGGTAATGGAGCATAAGAATTCAATAAATGATAGCTCTAGTTGACCAGAAGAGCTTTTTTAAAATATCACTTCACTTTGAATTCATACAGAAGTATGGTGTAAAGATACAGAAGATATGCAGCCAGGTTTACTGTATTTCTTATCACCTATGTGACACTACTGACATTGTAGTAGGCACATAGCCCCAAATATTTGTGCCCACTGGTATATACTTCCTAGCCTGTGCCTGAGTTCCTGATCCACAGAAAGCGAGATAATAAATCTGTGTCATTTTAAGCTGCTAAACTTATGCTGTTTCGTTTCACTGGAATAGAAAACCAATACAGTCATGTTAGTTCAACTCTATGACCTCAAGTGGTCTCATTTGTTGAATGGAGATAATGGCATTCATTGTACAGAAGTGTTGTAAGAGTCGATTGTGATTATAAGGATATACAAATTAATAAAAAGCAAATCCTATAAAACCTGAAACGGCATGACTGCCCTTACGAATGTATGGCACTTAGGGATGACTTCTGTATTCTAGTAATTTCTTCATGGCTTTTCTCTCCCCCCATTATATTGTGAGCCAGAAACAGCTTCTATCGGATGTCTCTGCATCTGAATAAAATATCAGTCTTGCAAATCTTGCAAAATCAGTCATAATGATAAAAATCTCAATAGTTGTTACCTCAACAGGGGAGGAAAATAGATCAGACTTGGAAGGGACAGTAGGAAAACTTACAAAGTTTGAAAATATTCTACATCTGGATCTGGGTAGTATAGATGTAGAAACCATCAAGCTGTGCCTTTAGAATTAGTGGATTTCATAGATTTTTTTTGCACTTTAATTATCCAATTTTTAAATATGCTATTGAATTAATCTCCGATAAAAACAGTTTGGTGACACCTGGATGGCTCAGTAAGTTAAACGTCTGACTTCAGCTCAGGTCATGATCATGTGGTCTGTGAGTTTGAGCCCTACATTGAGCTCTGTGCTGACAGCTCAGAGCCTGGAACCTGCTTTGGATTCTGTGTCTCCATCTCTCTCTGCCCCTCCCCAGTTCTCCCTCTCCCTCTCTCTCTCTTTCTCAAAAATAAACATTAAAAAAACAAAGAAACCAGTTTTATTTTTTAGTGGAATATATAATTTTTAAATACCTTTTTTAGATAAAATCAAGCAAATTTGACAGCAAATGAAATGGGCACATACTAGGTTTTCCAGAGTGAAAGCCATAGCAGCAGTTTTACTGTTTTCAAAAATGGCAAGATGAAGACATATGAATGACCAACAGATGGTCATGAAAAGGTGAGTACAGAAAGACGCTCAACATCACTAACTATCAAGAAAATGCAAATCAAAACCACAGTAAGATATAACTTCACACCTATCAGAATGGCTAATACGAAAAAGACAAAAAATAATGTTGATAGGGACATGGAACAAAGGGAACCATCGTACACTGTTGTGGGATGTAAATTAGTACAGCTACTATGGAAAGCAGTATGGAGGCTCCTCAAAAACTTAAACATAAATTTATCATATGATCCACCAATTCCTCTTTTGGGTATTCATCTGAGGAAAATGAAAACACCAGTTTGAAGAAATATATGCAACCCATGTTCACTGCACCGTTATTTACAATAGACTCGATATGGAAGCAACCCAAGTGTCCAGTGATAAATGAATGGATAAAGAAGATGTAGTGTAGACATATACAACTGAATATTTCTCAGCCATTAAAAATACAATCTTTCCATTTGTGACAACATGGATGGACCTAGAAGGTATTATGCTAAGTGAAGTAAGTCACACAGACAAAAACAAATACCATACGATGTCATTTACATGTGGAATCTAAATAATGAAACAAATGAACAAACAAAACAAAAATGAAACAGACACAGGAGAAAAACTGTTACCAGAGGGAGGAGGGCTTGGGAGACAGGTGAAATACATGAAGGGGATTGAGATGCACGAACTTCCAGCATATTATGTACAGCAATATAGTCAATAATACTAGAACAACTTTGTATGGTGACATGTGGTAATAGACTTATCACCTGGGGATCATTTTGTAATGTATAAAAATATCAAACCACTATGATGTATACCCGAAATAGGATATTGGATGTTATACATCAATAAAAAACAAATGGCAAAATGAACATTATAATATCTAGTCCCTGGGAGAGGGTCTCAGGACTTAGGCTTTTCAGGCAATACTTTTCAGATAAGTGGCTTCAAAACAGATCTTTCTAAAATAAATAAATAATCAATCAGAATCATAGAAATAGCTCACTGGGTCCTATACTGTGACCTCCTTATTCCTGCATCTCAATAAATCTGTGACTCAGCTATCAAACATTACAGAGTCATCAGCATTTTAAAGAACTGAAATAATGTATTGAAATTATCTTAATAAATTATTTAGCTTTCAAAAAAAAAAAGACATGATATTCATGGACTGCCAGAGTAAATGGTAAAAATAGCAAAGGATGTGTGCCCCTGGGACTCTTTCTTGAAACAACATTGAACTCTCATTGGCAGTGTCAGCAGGTTAATGAGGAAATCTCTTAGGCATGGCACATGTTCAATCCAGATTGACATTACTTGAAACACAATTTTAACAAATGCTTGTTCATCAATACTCACCCAAATGATTGACCTGAGTTAAAATTAGAAAAATGCCACTTGCTTCAAGGACTGAATGCCTGCAAAATCACTTCATGGAAGAGTGAGAGGCAACCATTTGATGAATATCAGAAGATAAATAGCATTCAGTGTCAGACTATTGCAATGGTCTATTCACCTCAGTGAATCTAAGGAATGTTTTAGAAAGCAGTGCAGTAGGCACTTTCCACAACTTCAATCTCAGGAAACTAGAAAAAAATCCTCCTATTATCATATTTGACTTTTAAGATTTAGTCTCAGAGCTTGAAGGGGCTCAGAGATCACCAAATCCAAATTACTCTGTTTGCAAGGGGGAAAAAAATGCAGCCTAGAGATTAGGCTTATGGGAGAAGGGAGGATTAGGACTTGTGTTGTATTAAAATGAGAGTAATGATTATATTAAGGGAAATGTATCAGTGTAGTAATTTTTAAGAATTATCAAGTAATTCCATTTTATTCCCATTTTATGGGAAATCTTGCAAATGATTTTGAAAAACTATTTTCAGTTCTTTGTTGAAGTAATAAAACTCACAACTGCTGATCACTGAGAAATCTCAAGCCTAAATGCATTGTCACTGCACAATTTATATGTAGCCAAAGGAGTGGGAAAAGCAAAAGCACAGGTAGAGTCTGACCAGGTTCAAGCATAGATTTAACTGCTCCTGTCTCACCCTCTGGTTCCCTGATAACAGACATACCTCCTTGGGTCAACATAAAACAACTCTACATAAATAAAATTAATGATAATTAGGAGGCTTAGGGACTGTAATTAGCAAGCCCCATTTGGAAAGACCTGGAGAGAAATTTAATAAG
This sequence comes from Cryptoprocta ferox, assembly GCA_028646485.1. Taxonomy (NCBI): domain Eukaryota; kingdom Metazoa; phylum Chordata; class Mammalia; order Carnivora; family Eupleridae; genus Cryptoprocta; species Cryptoprocta ferox. The sequence goes on along the minus strand of CM053559.1, from coordinate 26,093,282 downwards.
CGTTGGTGCTGCAGACAAAGGACTTGAGCATGAGACAAGAAAAAAAAAAAAGTCACGTGTTATATAAAAGGCATTAAACTGATCAGAATGATCAATCACTCCTCACTGCTACACATACCTAGTGTTTCTTCTAGTTTGGACATAGTCAATGTCAACCTTTTGAATGCTCACAAATCCATGTGGCCTCCCTAAGGGCTACTTGTTACCAGAAAGAGTTTTGATCTGGGGTGCCAACAATTTCAACGAACTGGTAAACTAGGTAGGCTGGCTGGAAATTAGAGCAATTTAGCCACCTGGTGCTTAGATCGCTCTCCCTGTTGTTCAGATAGGCCTACAAGTGTCCTATCTGCCAGGAGGGTAGTTGCCAAGAACTAGGTGTCAACGTAAGCAACACTATGGTCTTAGTTAGAAGAGCTAACACCCAACCAAGACCTCCTGATTCCTTATCCAATGCTCTTTCTACCCTGATATTCACCCATGAACGTATCTGCCAAATCACTTCTACATGGTACAGATTCAGAGTTATAAGCATAAGCATTTAACAGTAATAACAGAAGCTAGAGGCAGACCAAGTACAGCCACATCATATGAACAGAGTTAATTTTTACAGAAGGCTCCCCTCATTCCACTTCCTGCCAACTATATCTAACATTTCCCTTTATTTCCATCATACTCCCCATTACCAGTTAGAATCACGTTTCCATGAGGAAAGTAATTCCCCTACTTAAAACATTACCCCAGGTCTCAGAGACTTCAAAGTCAGTCTCCAGTTGCTACTGGCACAATCAACTCCATCACCTGTCCCAAATCTTACTTTCCTGGAGTTCTCAGTAGCTTGCCTGCCCTGTGCCTTGTTCTCACCCAAAAGGCATGCTCTTTGATAAATAACAGCTAATGAACAATATGCAAGCAAGTATGTTTTCATGCGTTGCCCCATTTAAAGCCAGGAAAACCAAGGCAATCTAGTTCAAGCTCTTCATTACATAAATGAGGAAATTTTAGCCCAAAGAATTTTACTCTTTACTTAGCATCCTAAAAATACTAGAAGTAACAACACCAGATGCCGGACACCTAACAGAACAATTCTTTTCTACCTTACTATGATGCCTAAAATCATGCCAGTTATCTCTGTAAAGAACCAATCTAAAATGCACAAAGTGTTCTGACAGCACATTGGCCAACATTGCCAACATTGTTTTTTTCTTTTTTAATGTTTAAAATGAAAATAAAATAAATCCACAGGGATTTAAGTATATTAATGTGTAAGGGTATATACTACTATGAAATTTATAAGATAAGAAAGAACTAGGGGCGCCTGGGTGGCTCAGTTGGTTGGGCAAGCGACTTCAGCTTAGGTCATGTTCTCCCAGTCTGTGGGTTTGGGCCCCGAGTCAGACTCTGTGCTGACAGCTCAGAGCCTGGAGCCTGCTTCCAGTTCTGTCTCCCTCTCTCTCTCTGCCCCTCCTCTTTTTGTTCTTTGTCTGTCTGTCTGTCTCTCTCTCTCTCAAAAATAAGAAACATTAAAAAATTTTAAAAAAAAGAAAGAACTAGAACAGTGCCTGACACTCTAAGCACTGTTTATTATCAAAAATAAATATTCCACTTCACACAAAATTGAAAATCATTTCAATTTTGCCACAAAATCCATCGATAATGTTCAGGAACCCATAATTTTCCTTGAATGCATTACAACCTGGTTTTTTTCTTTCCAACTCTTTTACTAAAAAAAGTATTTTCTAGAAAAAGGGGAAAAATGAAATTATTTTCATTTTTTGTAGCAAATGCATCAACAGATACATTTCTTCCCTCTCCTTCATTTCTGAAAAACATTCAGAATCATCTACAGTTAAATGTTCATTTTTGTCATTAAAAGTTCTTATCTAAAAATCAGTAGATAGCAAAGTAAAGGATGAAATTGTTATAAGAGTAATGCAGAAAATTTCTATATGAACATAAAAACTATGGGACTAAAAAATTTCATGGCAAACCCATCTTTTTTTCACATAATCAGATAAACTACTGCTTTTCCTATTTCCTCGTCATTGGTAATGGCGTTAATCTTGTCCCAATTATTCACTCAAAATCCAATCTTTTACAAGTTTCCTACTTCTCTAACGTCTATTCAAAGATAATCAGTTCCTACTGAGTCTATATTCTCAATGTTTTATAAACACACATTCTTCTTTCTCTTCCCACTATTACAGCCTCAGTAAAAATCTACCTAGTGTTTGCTTTCCTCCATTTTCACTCAGTAGGAAGCATCAGGCACCTGACTGGAAGAGTGATGTTCCATAAACAAAGTCCAGGCTTCTTATGCCCTTTCCTTAAGAAAGTAAGAATTCATCATTCTCTCCCAAGAGCAGAATGTGGCTCAAATTCCTTGCTGGTACATTGAAAAATTGCTACAATCTGAGCTAAATCTACTTTCTTCCATTTCTCAATAATCCCCCATGAGGTCTCCATGTCGTAGAGCAATGCTGTCCAATAAAACTTTCCACTATAATGGAAATATTCTACATCTGTTCTGTCCAATATGGTGACTGTTGGCCCCATATACTTACTGAGCACTTGAAATGAGACTAATACAACTGAGAAAGTGAAATCCCGATTTTATTTAAATTTAAATTATGTAGCAACATGTAGCTAGTGGCTACCATATTTCACAACTGAGCTCCAAAGCAGTGGTTCTCAAATTTTATCATGCATCAGAGTCATCCAGAAGGCTTGTGAAAACAGACAGACTCTATTCCTGACTTTTTGAGCTTGTAGTCTGGGATGAGTCCCAAGAATTTGCATTTCTAAAAAGTTCTCAAATGATGCCAATGCTGCTGGTTGGTCCAGGGTGCAAGTTTGAGAACCGGTGTCCTAGACAAATTTAAACTCTCCTGTCTCTTGAACAGACCTAGTATATGTATATATATCTGCATAGGTTTCTGTTTGTAACTACATTCTACCTTGTTTCATACCCACTTGCATGTCTGTTATCTCCTTCATAAACCATAAATTACCTGAAAATAAAGGCTACATCTTTTTCATATTTACAAGACCTCAAATGCCAAGCTTAGTCATATAAACATAACAAACATACAGTAGGGGGTGTTGGATTGAATTAGAAGTCAGTTGTTTTTTTTTAAATATTAAATATCTCAAACTCATTTTATTCAATGTAAATTTAAATTTAGGGTAGGTGGAAGAATTAGTTATAAAATGATACAGAATGCCTTAAATAATTTTAGAATCTGGAATACATAAATTTGAGAGTCTCATGGTTCTCCATCAATACAGTTATATAAAAAATACACCAATGGTGCTGGTAATTATATTTCTGAGATAAAAATGAGAAATATTACAGAGCTATTAGAGATAGTGGCTGTCATGAAGTATTATTAACTGTTAAAAAATTAATGAGACAAATCTACCTAAGCAGAATTTTTAAAATAAATGAGAAACTCTTCAGATTCAAACTTTTTACACACAACTTTTCTTTAAAATAAAAGTGAAAATAGCTCACATTTTCCGTTGAAATGAGATTCAATACAAAAAGAGGAAGGCATCATTAAAATGAAGCTCAAGGTGATACAAACACCAGGAGAAGAAATATTTCCAAGATCTTTTACAGCAGTGAGCCTAGTTAAGACCAGGCAATTAGTTCCTTACTGTGATCAGACACCTTTAAACCTGCAATTTGAAAGGAGCCACCTATAGAGAAATCTCTTCACTTCTTTTTAAATTATAGTAAGTCACCACCAAATTATTTTTCTTCAAATTATCAAAGAAGTTTACTCAGCACATTTTTTAAACAAACTCACTCTATGTTATTCAAATAATGTGTGGCTGTTCCATTAGCCAAATCACTCTTTTCCCATTTTCCCCACTAATGTGGGTCTTTATGTGAACATCAAAGAAATATGGTTAATGAATAAACACTCAAAATTATAGCACAGGGAAGAGCCTAGATGGCATCATCTGGCCTTAGCACAACCTTATCTGTTGCTAGGCAACCGAAGGTAATAAAAGGAGGTCTGATGCAAGCCAGCAAAAGAGAACCAGCCTTTGCCCATCTTTACTATCAGCCTACTTCCACAATTAAGTTTGTAGGAGGCCCCAAATCGAAATGCAGCACCCAGCTTGGGGGTAAAGTTACTTTTACCCTGTGATGTGAAACCTACCTTTCTACACCAATAAAAGGTTTGGCTGACAAGAACTTTAAGGAAGAACAGTATTTCATTTTGGGTATATTTAATACCTCTTTGAATTCAAGAATCACTTCTAATGTCCTAAGACAGCCATTCAAATATGCAGTCAGTAAATGCCTGAAAGCTTGAAATATATTCTGGAAGTGTCTTGTGAGGGAGGGTTGTTTTGGTTGTTAGTATTTTTGTTTTGTTTGCTATCTTTTGTTAATATAATTTATGATCTAAGAATTTAAAATCTCTTCAGAAAAAGAATACAACAAATAATACTGGGCCATGACTCCAATTAAGGACTAAAGAGCGCGCAGAAAATAAATTTATTTATAAAATATTTATTTTGAGGGAGACAGAGCGAGAGAGAGAATGAACAGGGGAGGGGCAGAGAGAAAGGGAGAGAGAAAATCCTAACCAGGCTCTACATCCTCAGCACAGAGCCTCACAAGGGGCTCAATCTCATGAACCAGGGGATTATGACCCAAACTGAAATCAAAAGTTGGATGCTCAACCAATGGAGTCACCCAGGCTCCCCCCAAATTTAGATCTATCTTCAGAAACTGTGTATTCTGCATTGGTAGGACAAAGCCTCATGGAATAAGTGGGGTTTTGACTGAGTCTCAAGTAAGGGATTATAGTGGAAGGAACAAACGTACAAGGAAGTAGGGATCAAGAGAGCATGATATGTTCAAGATAAAGTCAGGAGATACTTGCCTAAAGAGGAAAGTTCAGTATTATTTTAAATAGCTTGCATTCATTCAAAGTCTATTCTTTCAGAAACAAAACAAACACCACCAAAAAACCAAAACCACTTTTTATGCCTGATCTCATAAATCATGATGGCAACCCTCCAACAATAATTCCATAATTATACCCTTTTTTCTTGCAAAGCCTCACTCTTCTCCTGATTCATTTCTTTTGCCTACAAACATACTCAGTTTACTTAATCTAAAAATCTTCTTGAGAGACATTATAACCCTCCAAAGTAGGTACTATTATATCCATCTTATAAATAAGATGGATAAACAGATGCGTGGACAGATAGATACAAAAAAGAAGATGAGAAGGAAAGGACAGGAAAGGGGAGGGGAGGGGAGGAAAAGAAAGATGGAACAAGAGAGCAAGAAAAAATACCAAGCTTAAAGCATTATTTAAAATTTGCCTAAGTTCATACAACCAAAACCTAGGTTGGTCTGATTTCAAATTTCAAGTTTCTAACTACATTTTACATCACTCCCAGACAGGAGGGCAATATTCAGTTGGTGAAAATTAAGATAGATTATCAAAATTCAAATCTGATTTGATAATTCTATTCAATATAGATACTTTAAAAATAGTTGTTTTATGTAGGAGAGTGAGAGAAATTAATATTAAAACCTTCAGAAGAACATTTCTCAAGCTAACCCTGTTGCCAATTTTCGTGTTGTAATCTTTGGGGTCTCAGGTGTGACAAGTAAGCTTCATGAGCCATTTTGTCCAGATGTTCACTCTTTCTATAAAATATACCCAGAGGCATTAAGAATGGATTATTAAATGAAAAAATATAAAACTATGGAATGTTTGAGTAACAGAAGAATGACTTTAACCTATGATATTATGAATAAACATGTTTAATTGAAACTGCCTTAATGACATTATTCCCCTATTGAGATTGTCATTAAAAGGGTAGCTTTTAGAGAAGCCTAAACTGATTACCCAAATAACTTTTAAAGTCATTTAATTAACATGAACTTGGAAATCTGGGGTTTTGTTTGACAGCCAAAGAATCAGTTCAATACCAGTGAATGGTGCTGGGCTTCCCTTGTGGGCAGATAAAAAGAGTATTGGTAAAAATAGTCTCCTGAAACATGTAGAATGGAGGAATGCAGTTTCTATGAGTTGGTTTATTCTAATCAATTGGTATTTCATTAGAGGTTATATTGGAAATCAATTGGTAGAAAATTTTAAGCCCTCTGAATTACTGCGTCAGTGCCATTTCTAGTCATCTAGGGCTCCTCTGGGTAAAAATAGGAGTCTTGCTAACCTTAGTTTTACTCCCTTTCTATTTATATTCTACTGCCTCTGGTTTCCTCAGCATTTACTTCCTACAGAATTGCTAATGAAAAGACCTGCACATTACAGCTATTGGCACTTCAGTGTGCTCAAGCAGAGTCTTACCACCAAGAAACACCAGGTTTTATGCTGGGAAACTAACTCTTCATCAGTGAGAGGCCATTCAGCATCTCTGGAAGAGGTTGTGAATATTTTTCATGTTCATCAAAGGGATAATAGGTTAAAAACAACTGAGAAACATTTCTACCAATACTGAACGTTTATCTGTCCATCTTCGTTAATTTGGCAATTATTATTCCTTCACTTGGAATTTCTTTCTCCATTTTCTTATGGTCAATGTCCATATATACTTTTTTTAAATTGTTTTTTTAAGTTTTTATTTATTGGGGGGGGCAAATGGGGGAGGGGCAGAAAGAGAGGGGCACAGTGGATGTGAAGTGGGCTCTGTGCTGACAACACAGCACATCCTTTAAAAGCAAGCTTACATGCATCTTCTCTGAGAGGCCTCCTATGAACATTACACTGGGTTTACGTGACTGTTTTCCACTTAGATTGTAACATCCTTCAAAAAGGAGATGTACATTATTCCTCTTCGGATCACAGGTACCTTTAGGATTCGTGTCACAGAGGAGATGCTCAAATAATGTGAGGTGAGCTGAAATGAACTGGACTTTCAATCTAAGTAAGTGATGCTACCTCTTATCTTACTAAGATGCATGAGAAAGAAAAATGTCCTTTCTTCCAATGTAACATGTCCTTTTTGCATCACACTTGGCTGTCTTGCAAAGCCTTGTTCTTCAGTCTACACTTGTATTACCTTCTTTTTCTCCCAAAGAGGAAGAAGCCTGTCCTATTTCCAAGAATAATTTCTATGCTCCCTGTGAACTCATTCCATAATTATGCTTTTTTTCTTGCAAAGCCTCACTCTTCTCCTGATTCATTTATTTTGCCTACAGACATACTCAATTTAGTCTAAATATCTTGAGAGACATTATCACCTTGAATTATATTTCTTATTCTCTCTTCACTCTCAGATTTTCCCAAATCTTCTCCTCAGTAAACAATCAAAATCATTTGTAAATTAAAAAAAAAAAGAGGATATAAGTTTGAGGGTTTTGATTTTTTTAGTTCAGTGTATTGTGTCAAGTTCATTTTATGTCAGAAGAAACACATCAGATATGATTTAATTTTTTGAGGGGTCAGTAAAGAAGGATAGTAGGAAGGGAGGGAAGAAAGGACGAAGGTTCCAATTTCCTGCATGTAAACAATGTGGAGATAGCTGTGTCACTAGGAAATGATTATTGTTTCAGGGGGAAGTTACCAAACAATGAAATATTTGTGGCATCAAGAAAATTCAAGCTGAAATAAAATTCACACTGAAAAAGATACTATGTTTATATTTTGTGTTTTAACTATTTTATTGTGAAGATATTATTTACAGTAAATGACCCCATTAAACCTCAGTATAGTAGATGATTACAGTGATAGCCCCAAACTTATTCATGCCTTCCTGTGTCCTCACTTTTGGTTGATGCCTCATCACACTGACTAAAGTATTTGGTCATAGGACTTGTTTTGGCCAAAAGGATAGAGTATAATATAATGAAATAAAACATGATGCAAGCTGAGATTTGAAAAATGGTGCTTGTGTTCTTGTGACCGTTCAAATGTGTCTCCCTGTAAACAAGTCTGGGTTAATCTCAAGGATTTGGCCATTGAATCAAGGGTGTCTTAGATCAACATCTCACAGACAGCTGTAGATGCATAAGGGAGCCCAGCTAATACCACACCTGTTCAGCTAAGTCCAGTTTTAATACTAACTGATAATTGAGTAATTTAGTCTGGTATTTTTATCTCCTGATAATTGTCATTTTTAAATACTCACAGGATTCTTTCAGAGATAAATTGTACTAATGCACTTGCCATGAATATAAAATTTAACAGTAATATGTGAACTGCGAATACGTAAGCAAAGTGATAAAGGGCTATGTTCATTCAGGATGACGTATATCCTTACAATGTATTGATTTTATGCTGGAAGTTCTTCAGTGAGGTTGAGCCTCTGAATAAGATCAATTCTTAGAAATAAAATATCTCTATTATGATGCTTTTTGGTAAATGTTTCTTACATAAAAATACAGACACATATTTCATTTACTATAGTCTCTTATGTGAATATTTGACATATAGAAATATGCCATTGATAATTTAACTCACCATAGTTTTTCATTCTTGGATTTTAAATGCAAACTACATTTAAAGGCTTACTATTCTTGATAGTTGAGGCTATCCTTGTGGTAAGAATAAACAAACTAATAACTAACAGAAATTGTAATTTCTTAATCCAGATAATCTTTGGATATGCATGAAATCTATCAAAACCTAGACTGATTTGTGTTTATCTAACCAGTTTTTATAGCACTTTGCAGATCCCCTCTTTCTTGAAGAAAACCTATTTAATATTCAGGTTCCCTAATTTAGTACATTACTGAAAATGTTACACAATTATTCATTTAAAAATACGGTATTTATCTAAAACAGAGTTCAAGTCCGCAAAACTGTAACTTTAGGTTACCATGATTACATAGCTACATAAACAAGGACATTTATTTATATTAAATCCAAGGTTCACATACTAGCAAGTTTCACCTAAGTCATTATTACTCTTCTGCAACATAAAAATATTGAGACAAAACAGCATAAATGTAAATGTATTGCTATACATTCAGTTATTATCATTTTCTGATCAGCAAAATTGTCTTGTAAAAAAGAAATACAAAAACTTTTATGAAGCTAGCATAAGGCTTGTTCAAATATTATTTATACATACAGAAGGCAGATTTCATCAGATACTCAAGTAATTAAAAAGTAACTCTCTAGGGGCCTGGGTGACTCTGTCACTTCAGCATCTGACTTTGGCTCAGGTCATGGTCTCACAGCTGTGAATTCGAGCCCCATGTGGGGCTTGTGCCAACAGCTCAGAACCTGGAGCCTGTTTTGGATTCTGCGTCTCCCTCTCTCACTGGCCCTCCCCCACTCATGCTCATTCTCTCAAAAATAAATAAACATTAGGAAAAAAAAGTTTAAACATCTCTCTAAAGAAAAGTCAGATCTTTTTTGTTTCATTTTGTTTGTGTTATAGTGTTTATTTTTTCACCATTCTTGAGATGACCATGTGAGATGAAGTTCTGAGAAATGGGTAACTATGAAACTGAGTGCCCAAAGCCAAAACAACAAGAGACAAGAGAAGCACAGATGAATTAGATTCTAGAATATAGTCAAAAATAAAACACAAATATTAGAATTAGGATCTACGTAAGCAAGAATATCATGGATGAACAATGAGCCAGATCCAAATTCGTATTCCAGAATCAATAATAAAAGAAGAAAAAGAAATGTCATTCACTGAGTGCTTGCTTGGTCCTGGATACTGCATTCCTGCTTAGCCTAGATTACCTCAGTTAATCCTCACCACCACTCTGAGGTAGGAATTGTTGTTTCCATTAACTCAATGAGGAAACTGAAGAACAGATAAATTACACGATTTGCCTATGTTCCCTTAAATTAACCAGCTCAAATACAACAAAAACCCAGGCATGTGAGAGTTCAAAGCCTGTACTCTAAATTTGGCACAGGCACCAAGAACATGAGAAGACTGATTGCAAAATTGAATTTCCCCCTCAGCCCCAGGATTATTTACTAGGATCCCCAGTCTTACAAATACTCTGTTTACTAATGGTCCACTCTTACAAAGGGTCACTGCTGCTTCATATCCCTTGTTCTGCTTTATAAGTTACTCATGAAGGAGTGATTTCTCCATCTAATCTACTTCCCTAGTAGGCTTGGATAATCTTATACATTATACATTATAATGTCTATATTATCAGACTAAAATTAATAAATCATGAAATGTTTATTGAGTCACCCTTGCGTAAGGGATTTTTATTCTTTTAAGAACATATAACGGGGCACCTGAGGGGCTCAGTCGGTTAAGTGTCTGACTTTGGCTCAGGTCATGATCTCATCTTTTGTGGGTTCACGCCCCGCGTCGGGCTTTGTGCTAACAGCTCAGAGCCTGGAGCCTGCCTCAGATTCTGTGTTTCCCCCTCTCTCTCCGCCCCTCCCCCATTCGTGCTCTGTCTCTCAAAAATAAATAAATGTTTAAAAAAAAAAAAGTAAGAAAATATAAAAATATGACACAATCACTGCCTGGTAGGATGCTAAAAGTATAAGACATATACAAATGGCTTAAATATACATAGTTCCCCAAGGGCGAGTCAAGATAATCCAAACCCCCTACTTTGGCACATATAAACCAAAAATAAATTTCATTTTAGTAATAGCAAGTCTAGTTAATTACCAAGTTTCCTACGTTAGGGTCAGAGCTAAATCATGACTGAGGATAAATAGTGAGTACAGTTAGTACATTTAGCACAAAGCTTCAACACAGCAATGGCTCAATCAGCATTCACTGTTTATTTAGTATCACAATGAGTATCAAAATAGCAAAAATTGCAAGGGAAGAAGCATTTGCCATTCAAGAGGAGCTTTTCTTCTGTGAAAATAAAATATTATGCAGGCCTTCGGATTTCAGGAGAGACCAACAAGAAAAAAGATGAAGTCCTGGCATGTATGTATTATAGAACAATGATGAATATAATGCGATGAGAAAAATTAAAAAAAAGAAAAGAAAAAGAAAGTATCAAGAAGTTACTATGACAGTTTAGAAGAGAGGAGGTTACTTCAGGATATAAAATAATACTTTGCTTCACCATAGTTATACCTAGGCTGTCAAATTCATGGTTAGTTCCTGACTATATTTCAAGACTGGCTTGTTCTTTCACAATACACATGAAGAAGTAAGAGATATAATGTTGAGAAAATATCTGGATAGCTCAAAGCCTAAAGTATATTGTTGAACCAAAATACAGACTTAGGAAGAAAATTATGGAGATTACATAATATGCTATCAGGATAAGTGACTTTTTTAAATAGGACAGCCAAAACTCTATACCTCTAAGGGAACTAAAACATGTCATAAAAGTAAGATTTACCCATTTAATTAGTATGGTCTTCAAGTTACATGGACAGCAGCATGATTAGTTTCAGACCTCAATGAGAGTTATGTTCAGCACAAGCTAGTACCATACTACCAAACCAGAAACCAGATTATTTATCCTATTTTGAGAGTCCTGGAATCTTGATTTGGACAACAACTTTTAAGAATCAGTCTTTTTTTTTTTTTTTTTTTTTTTTAGAGGGGGGATGAGTGGGTAAGGGGCAGAAAAAGAGGGAGACACAGAACGCAAAGCAGGCTCCAGGCTCTGAGCTGTCAGCACAGAGCCCAATGCAGGGCTTGAACTCACTAACCATGAGATCATGACCTGAGCCAAAGTCAGACACTCAACCAACCTAGTCACCCAGGAGCCCCAAGAATCAGTCTTATACCAAATGTCTTTCCAGTTATCAATTGAAATTATTTGAATAGTTCTAATGTTGCAGAATATTTTCATCTTTGTAGGAAAATACTCTCATTTTTCACTCTAAGAATTAGGCTTCTTCTGACTATTGAGTCAAGATCTTTCTTCTACTAATTTCTACCTTTTGGTTCTAGTTCTAGCTACACATAACAAGCACTTGCTCTTTTTCCTATGATGACTCTTCAAACTCCAAAATAATCAGGCCACCTATTGCTACCTCTTCATTCTGCCACTCATCAACTGATGTCATTTCCAGGTTCTCCATTATCCTAATTTCTCCTCTCTGACGGTACCAGAAACTTAGGTATGAGTAAGCAACAAAGACACGTACAACCAGTACCACAGAGTATCTCTCAGGTCAGTAAAATACCATGAGGCTTTTATCCCTCTCTCTGTTGAGGACAAAAGTTTAAACATTTTAGCAAAAGAGTGAAGTACATTACTCAGTCAATTGCTTTCTTTCAATTTCTTTCCTCATCTCATCATAAACCAGTGGCAAACTGTTGTGGACTGAAAGCAATGAAAGACCACATTTTGAGTTGCACTGTTCCAGGTAATATGTTCTGTACTTAAGTTGATGAAGCTCTTGCTTGTATGACTACCGAAAGTACATGCTTTCATTCAATTCTGTCAACCAAATTCACATTGATATCTATTAAGCTTTTTCCATCCAGATGCATACTATTGAATATCTCTGAAAAATATAAATTCAGTCATCTTAATACATTAATATGATTGTAAAATGTCAATTTACTATTTCAACAATTCTTATCTTTATTTTCTAATATGTTTTTAATCATTATTAAATGAATATGTTTTCAATGTAGATAATACAAAAGGTGAAAAAATATTTAGGGAATAAAAATAGAGCCTGCTAGAATTCCACTTTTTAAACCTAGCAAATTAGACTTAAAAATAGCCAGAACAAAAGCTAAATTTAAATACAGATCCATAAATTACTATATATGGACTTTAAGTAATGATTTATTTGCCTAAGCATTCTCATTTTGAGAAAAGATAAAAGCATTCATATAAGTTAATTGTGAAAATTAAAAAAGACAACTTTGTAAATTGCTTAAAGGGCAGGCAAAAAGTAAATTCTTAAAAAGTTAAATGTTTTTAACAGCTACAATATTACATTGTTCATAATTTGGTGTTTATCTCCCTATGTTTAGTACACAATTGAGATTTTACAGTATTTTTATCCTTTTGTTTTCACTTAATGTTATATTATACAAATATCCAATCAAATTTCAATTGTTTTTAAGAGATCATTCTAATGGCTTCATTGTTGTGAATTACTGTTCTTTCCAGAATATTAAATATCTTTACTGTTTTTGTGCCTTCTGCCATTTTTAAAGATGGTCTTTGTAACTTCATCCAAATTACTGACACAAATTGCTAAAAAGGAAGTTCAGCCTCTAGTTCACCAGTACAGATTTTCCTTTAGGTCACTGTTTCTCAAATTTGATGTTTCTTTTAAAGAGGCAAGTGTGCTTTTCCTAATAATGAAAAAGCATAATGTAAGCATTTTCAAAATTACGTGGATTACAGTATTTTTTTTTCTGATAAGGGCATATAATTTCAGGGCTAAAATTTCCTACCTTTTTTTTCCACTCAAGGAACACATCTTTCATTATTCCAGGTAGGGCTCAGCAAACTATAACCTACATGCCAAACCTTGACAACTTTCTATTTTTATAAAAGTTGTAATGAAATAAGCCATGCTTATTAGTGTACATATTGTCCATGGTGGTTTCCACATGAAAATGACAGAGTAGTTGTGAAAGAGACTGTAGAGACTATAACCCTGAAGATATTTACTCTCTGTCACTTTCCAGAAAAAGTTTGTCAATTCCTGCCCTAGATAAATGAGAAAAAAGAAATGGAATTAATGGGCAAGTACTAATTTTTTTCTTGCATTTTTTCTTTTTTAAATTGAAGTGTAATTAATACACAATGTTACATTAGTTTCAGGTGTACAACATAGTGATTCAACACTCTGTACTTTATGCTATGCTTATCACAAGCATAGCAACCATCTGAAACCATATGAGACTATTACAATATTATTGACTATCTTCCCAATGCTGTACCTTTCATCCTTGTAATTTATTCATTCCATAACTGAAAGTTATTCCATAGCTTCCTTTCACTCATTTGGGCAAGTAATAATTTTACTACAAGTGAAAACCCAAATTATAATCATGCCCTGAGGTTTAAATAAAAAAAAATTTTTTTTTAAATTGTGTCACGCTGATGGGGCTGCTGGGTGGCTCAGTAAGTTAGGTGACCTACTTCTGCTCAGGTCATGATCTCATGGTTTGTGGGTTCAAGCCCCACGTCGGGTTCTGAGCTGATAGCTCAGAGCCTAAAGCCTGTTTTGGATTCTGTGTCTCCCTCTTTCTCTGCTCCTCTCTCGCTTGTGTTCTGTCTCTCAAAAATGAATAAATGTTTAAAAAAAACTTTTTTAAATAAAAAAACAATTATGTCACATGGAGACTGAATGGCACATGCTAGTCAAACTCAGGAAATCTTGTTTCACAGCATCTATTAAGTATTTATGAAGTAAGGAATGAATTAATGTCCAGAAGAGATTACAATGTTATATTAGCATTTATTCTATCCAGGATTAATGTAGCATCTTATATTTATAACTTAGTAACTTTCATTAAATTTGGGATCCTTGGGCCATTATTTCTTCTTTTCTGTTCTTTTTACTTTCTCCTCTCTTCTTTGGGAACTCTCATTAACATAAGATGAATACTAGGTAATTCATCACATATCATCTGAACCTCTAAGGTTCTGTTCATTTTCCTTTTGTCTTTTTCTCTCTGTTCTTCAGTTTAGATCAAGTCTATTCATCTGTCTTCAAGGTTGTGGATTCTTTCTTCTGCCAACTCACATCTACTGTTGGTTTCATCTAGTGAAATTTTCAGTTCAATTACTATGTTTTTCAACTCTAAATTTTCCATTTGGAAACTGAGGAAAAGGCAAATTTCCCTCTAGAGTCTTCTGAGAGACCACCACCCTATACAAACCTTGGTTGTAGACTTCTGGCCTCCAAAACTGTGAGAGAGTAACTTTCAGCTTTTTTAAGAGACCACGTTTGTGAAAAGTGATTACAGTAGCCTTAGGAAAGGAATACAGGCCCTGTCCAAGCTTCTGACAGACTCCATGAGTATAATAAAATGACTGTCATGTATGCCATTAAGTTTGAAGTGATTTGTTGCACAGCAGTAGATTACTAGATCAATTCATCTGTAGCTATTTGGAAATTCTGAAATGCTCAAAATGAGCAGTTAACTATGTATTATCACTCTTGTCCGGAGTTATCATCAGAAACTTCATCTGCTATCATTCTTCCTTTCTCACTTTAAATCAGTGTTAATTTTTTTATCATTATTATTAGATTACTGGATGGGATTGTTTGGTATCTCTACAAGATGTAGTACTATCTTTTGCCTATTTTAGCCCATGATTTTCCAGTTAGATAAGACACATGTGTATCATGGTGTATTTGTGAATGATATATTTTATTATTGCTGAAGCTGCTGTGTGTGCCTATGTATATACACATGTGTGCATACATACGTGTGTACACATATGTATTTCTTCCATATTACCTTCCAGAATGGCACTTAATTTGTGATGTGCTGCTTGTGAGTTTTGCCAGCTAAATGAATTGCAATATACTATTAAAACAAATTACTGAGAAATCACTAATTTTATAAAACATTATTTTATAATACTAAATTGTGGGTATATGGTATTTTCCCTTACAAACTAAATAAAGATTATTTTTCCACTGAATGTGAGATAATTATAGGATATTTTCTCCTAAGTAAGCTTAAGTAAAAACAACAACAACAACAACAAACAACTTTAGTTAGCTTTGTAATAGTTGTTTCCACATCTACTGCCAAATTTACTAGAATTCCATTTAAGGGTGATATTATATGGCATATGATTCTTTCCTGTGTATAAACAATCTTTGTGACATGCCTGGCTTAGATTAAGATGTATAAAAACTCTGTCAATTTCCTCAACTGTCAGTTTAATTACACTTTAAAGAAAAATAGGTTAATTTGGCAAGACTTGAACTTACTAAAGATGTTTGGTAATGGTTAGTATTTTATTTTCTAAGAACACTCAAGCCATTTGCTTAGTAATTCATTCTAAAGTGTTAACATAATCAACACCAGATTCTTCTGTTCTCAGCTTCTGAAATCTAATTTGTTCCCATCTGGAAAACCTTTGTACTTGTCCACTATCACCCTTAGGTTACCTTTTCAGATATTTTCAATAACAAATACTATACTCATATACCCAAGAATGAAAACAGCAATAAAGAATGTCCGAGATATTTTTTATTGTTTATAAACCCCAGTTATTTATTTTTATTAATTACTACTTTCAAAATCCAAAACTCCAATATTAAATTTCTAACGATTTTTTCCCCTCAATATGACCTACTTTTGAAAATGTTATTCATTTTGCCACTTAATTCTTAAATTTCTACTGACTCACAATCTCTTTGACACTAAAATTAAAAAATAAAAACAACCCTGATCATCCCATTGATTCTTTTTGTTAATTAATGTTATTCATTTTAAGACTTTCCTATATCCTCTTGTCACTAGGTTTAAAGCATAGTCTAATTCTTGGTTACATTGATTACAAGTATTGCATTTTTCTAGTTATTTTTGACTGTGTTTTTTGTACAATTAGGGAAAACATAGTACATAATTTACTCATGTCATTTCTGCTAATTGTGTCCTCATTCACTTCCTTTAGATGGAGTTCAGTTAAATTTTAAAAACTGAAAAAAAAGTACAATTTAAAAAGTAAATTCATAATTCCTCTGGCTTTCTTAAAGCTTTCATTCTGAGGAAATGAGTTAAGCAAGGTTGCTTCCTATTTATATATATATATATATTTTTTAAAAAGAAAAGAGATTTTCAGAGAAACCAACACTTTTTATATTCAAGTCAAAATTCTGAAATAGCTCTTTTCTTCCCAATGCATTGACATTTTGGTCTTCCTTTGCTATTTATGGAGGCAAATATAATAGTTAAGATAACTCTAGCTGCTGTAACGAACAAAATGTCTTAAACCAAAGTTTAAAATGGGTAGTCCTATTAAGCAGGTGGCTCTCCTCCAAGTGGAAAATCAGCACTCATGCTCCTTCCATATTTTGAATTCACTATATTCAACATGGCTTCCAAGGTTACTGGGCCCATTTCCATCAAGCCAGCATGATGGGAGAAGCAGGGAAGATCTCCTTTTCAAGAGTTACATGGGCCATGGCTTGAACTGGTGCACAGAACCTTGCTCACTTACTCATTCACATGGCCAAACCTAACTGCAAGGGAGGCAGAGAAATGCAGTCCAGAAATATTGAAAGAAGAATAAAACTGACTTGAGAAATACCAAGCCATTCTCTGAAATGGAAGAGAAAGACTAAAGGTTTAAAAAAAAATGGACAATATAGATATGAATCATATGATACAATTGTCCTTTATATGAATTATTCAGATTACTTATTGATATGCCAAATGAACCAAAATGTTGAATGATTCTTAGGCAATACATTTGTAGTTAGGTCAAATTTTGCATTAGTTGAGGGAATTATTTTCTAAGAAAATTCCAACTCCATAT
This sequence comes from Cryptoprocta ferox, assembly GCA_028646485.1. Classification (NCBI taxonomy): domain Eukaryota; kingdom Metazoa; phylum Chordata; class Mammalia; order Carnivora; family Eupleridae; genus Cryptoprocta; species Cryptoprocta ferox. The sequence continues at coordinate 26,075,902 of CM053559.1, read as the reverse complement.
CCTTAGCATTTATCAACATTCATAATTATATTTACATAAAGAATGGAAAATGTAAACATGCTAAGTAGTCTCTGAGGGAGACCATGTTTGTCTGTTATGATCGCTGATGAGACTAATTGCCTAGAAAAGTAAGTGGCACAGAGTTGACAATAAAAAATGCTTGGTTTAAATGAGTAAGAATTCTGTAAGTACTTTCTCATACACAGCTCTCTAAACTCTTTGAGATGGTTTATAGTGCTGCTTGAATACTAATTTTGGGGACAAACTTTGAATTTTTCCAATTTTTTATCTCTGACAAATGTATTTTTGTACAATGTTATAACCTTAGACCCATTCTTTTTCTGTTGTGTTTTAGAAGAAAATGGTTTAGCTATCAAAAAAACTTGATATTCATTCTTTCAATTCAGTACATGAAAATTGACAAGTTCATGAAATGGCATTCAATAGTTCTTTTATCTAAACAAATAGATAACAGTTATATTTCTTTGAATGCTTCTTCTTTTTTTCCCTTTTTGAATGCTTGTTGTAAAGATTTTCTTCTACAACAGATTTCACTTAAGTTCTTTATGATTTACTCTGCCACATAGGCTTACAAAAAGAGGAACAAAATTTTCCTATATTATAATCATGATAAAAACTATATATCACTTATGGCCAAAATTGAGAAATGTTTTTCAAGTAATCACAGAATGTTATCAAAAATATTTGATATTTTATAAAGCATATTACACAACTATATGTATAAAACAAGCCACTCTTATTTGTCAAAAAGTTAAATATAGAATTACCATATGACCCAGCAATTCTACTCCTAGTTATATGCCCAAAATAATTGAAAGCAGGTGCTAAATAAAGCCATGTATGTATGTACATACATTCATAATAGCACTATTCACAATAGCCAAAAAAGTGGCAACAGACAGAATGCCCATCAACGAATTAATGGATAAACAAACACAGTATATATGTGAAAGAGATTATTATTCACCCTTGAAAAAGGAAATGAAATACTGATACATGCTATATAGTAGAAGAATTTTGAAAACTTTATGCTAAGTGAAAGAAGCCAGACATACAAGGTTAGGGATTGTGGGATTCCTCTGATATGAAATGTCTAAAATAAATGAACTCATGGGGATAGAATGCATATTAGTGATAGCTAGGAGCCATCGGGGGCGGGGGCGGGGGCGGGGTGGCGTGGGAAGGCTTAACACATAGAGGGTTTTGTTTTGGAGTGATGAAAATGCCAGGATTTTGGAACTAGATAGAAGTGGGTCTTGTACAACACTGTGAATGTACTAAATGTCATTGACATTGCTCACCTTCAATGGTTAATTTTATATTATATGAATTTTGCCTCAATAAATAAGAAACGTCACTATTGTTCAAAAGCAATAATTATAGGTCAATCTATGTGTAAATAGATGCATAAGAAAAAGAAGCACCCAGAAAAGTTCATGCAAAATGTTAATAATGGGTATTACTGATTTGGAATTTGAATGTTTTCTCTTCCTAAATTATTTCTGTAATTTTATAAAGAGGTTATATTACTTTTGCCATCTCCCCCAAAATTCATGTATAATCATAATGCACACATAACATATGCTAGGTAGACAAGTTGTTACCACTTCTTAAATATGCATTTTATTCTGTGTGAGGATGTTGCTAGTAATGTATTTGGTCTTAGACTGAGTTTATAATAAGAATTATCTAGGAAGGGCAACTGGAAAGGAGTATGAAAGTGATGACTCTGTCTAGAACACTTGTGTATCAAATAGAGTTGGTATACAATTTCCTTTCATTTATATAGTAAAATTATATATAATATAGTGAATTTAATAGTAAAATGTATATATAGTAAATTGTGTGTATCCTTGAAAACAATATTAGTATAACCTTACCATTCTCGAGGTTTATAGCCCAAGACCCGGATTTATAAACACAACATCAACTATTTCCTTTGGGAAGCATGTTTTTCATATAGGTATAGAGATTTTATAAATTCAGTGAATAACTGCATACTTAATTCAAGGATAGGATTTTAGATGCAGATGCAGGGCTGTGGACCAGGTTACCATGGTAGATAGATGGTCTTCCTAAGATGTCCACTCCCCATCCACAAAATCTGTCAACATGAAAGGTACCTACACATTGGATCCTCTGTGACAACAGCAAGATATGACCAAATGTCATACCAAATGTCATGGTAACTACCCTCAGGATGATATTACAAGTAAAAATTCCTGAACGAGCTCTACAGAAAAAAAAATCTATAGGGATGGACACATGGCTAGAGTGCTTCCTGACTCACAGTGAGTAAATTAGAATATCTGTCTAAAACTATCACTTTATTGACTTTACAATTGAATATGACCAAAGGATCCAAAAGAAAGGGATAGAAAATATAGAATTTGATAATGTATGTATGTCAAGCACAGACGAAGCGTTTTGGAGAAAGCACTGGCCTCCGATCCCTGGAGAGCTGTCCTCTACTAAAGATCAGGGAGGGGTCACCAGGCATGGATAATGCATCCTTCAAAAATGGTGCACCTCTTTTTCCTGTAGTACCTTGCACCTCTATAACCTTCTATTCTGATACATGCAGGGGTTATATGTAGTAAAATGCTAAAGAATTCTGATCACTAGAAGAAATTATCTTCAATTCTAAAATCATGCTCTGAACTTAATTAATACGAATCAGTCACATAAGTTCAACTAATTCTAGATGCCTTAGAAAATTTAATTCCTCAACCTATGAGCCATACCAACCTCTGAGCTGATCATCTTTGATTACTATCACAGTACGAGATACTTCTGGGCAGGCAGACAGTCTCATACCATTTCTTTATCATATCACTTGTTTTACAAGTGTAACAACTCACTTTAAAAATGTTTTAATATGCAAAATACTGAAAGTAGACCAAATAGCGTAGTAAAGCCTTACGAACACATTTTCCAATATTGCCCATTATAAACTCATGGCCAGTCTTGTCTGTTACATATCCCATCCATTTCATCTCCCAACACATACGCACACATACACCTAACAGCTTGTTTTCAAACAAATCTTAGACATTCTATAGTTTCATTAATCAATTTTTCAGTATGCACTTCTAAAAGATAAGGATATTTTAAAAACATAACCATGATACCACAAATCATACCTAAAATCATGACCATAATTCCTTAAAATGATCAAATATCCATTAGGTGATTATATTTTTCTATCAATTTTTTTTTCTTTTTTAAGTTCATTTCTTTGAAGCAGAATCCAACAAGATATATGCACATAGAACTTTTAAGCATCTGAGCTAAGAACACTGTAAGGTCTGTGTTATCCCCTAAAAGACCACAGTGCATGTCTCCAACAATCCATTTATTTTACTTTGAAACAGATACATATAGGAAGTTTGCATTGCAAAAACAATAAGAACAACAACAACATGGGTAGAAAATACTTGCAGTTTCTTGTTTTCAGTGCTTTCATAAAGAAATTACTTTCATACCCAAAATGGACATGGTTAGCTTCAGCCTTTGAGATGTTAACACAAAATGTGACAACTCTTCTTCTGCTAGGTATGCTGTTTCAGTACAATGCAGAATGCCATTTCAACCTATGCTTTCTGGAATAATGCAAGGAACTGTGTTTACCAAACTGTTTATTTCTGAAGCAAATAGCTTGCAATGATTTTCTAGAATGTGACCACTGCTTTCCAGCTCTAGGACCAACATCTTGGTTCAAGCTACCACCATCTGTCTCCATGATTTACTGCACTTTCCTCCTCATCTGTCTCCCTAAATCTGATGTTGCTCTTTTGCAATTTCACTTCAATGAAGAGTAATTTTATTAAAACATGATGAGATCATATCTATTTTCTGTACAAAAGACCTCCAATGACTTCCCATCTTACTCCTACTGAAATCCTAAGTCTTTATCATGACTTATCAAGTCTGACACAATGTGCCTCCCTGTTATCTCTGACCTCATCTTCTGCTACTCACCTGTACTTTATTTCCTCCAGCCATAATAACTTTAGGACGTTGGGGAGCATTTGAGAATTTGGCAGTATTTTTTAACGTCAGCCCACAGGGCATCTTCCTTTCCATACTGCGGAGCTGCCTCAAGTCACTGCCCACCACCTGCCATCTGACTGGTGTGCAGCAGAGCATGATTCATCGTTCTGTGGCTTTACCTGTTCTTAAGGATAGACAGCTGCACCCAAGGAGCCACTCTGACCAATTTATCAACTCATTTATCACCAATATTCTTAAATTTCAAGCTATATCTGAAAGCTCTCCAATGCTCTTTACTTCCTCTACCAACCAGGATTCTCTCTCAGCTGAACTGTTAAATTGGTGCCTTCATGATCTCTACGGAATCCTTTTAACTTTCTGTATACTATTCTCTACCCCAACAATTCTTAAGGATTAAGTCAAATCATGTCACATGTCAGATGGTAGCAGCTCATGGGGTGAGTAGAGCCTAACAGAGTTGTCCAATTTCTGTATTGTACATCTGACACCTAACATTGTATGTCTTTGCTTCAATTAAACTTACACTTCAATTTACAAAAACTTAAAAATGATGTCACCTGATGTCACCGTAAGGCCATTTCATCATTTTAATTCATGCTGAGAATACAATTCAGTCTATTCAACTGACCTACTGACCTACAGGACCAGATTTTTTCCCATCTCACTAAAGCTTTTGCATTATTCTCACCTTTACTCACTGCACAAGGGAAACGGCTCCACCTTCCACTCTTCAACTATGAATTTCCTTTTCGGATGTGGTCTCCTGGCTCAAATGCTTTACTTCTACCTCTTTAACAGCCAGGTTCCTCATTTTTCACACATCACTCTCATCATTATCTTTCACTGCATTCATCACAATATGCTATTGTATGCATACTATGATATGCATTTTTAATACATCTTCTTACTCTGCCCTAAAATCCATTAAGCTCCATGAGAGTGAGGATCATACCTTTATTCATAAAGTACTTCACTTAGTAAAACACTACTCAATAAACATTTGTTAAAGAAATCAATGTATGTATCCGTGCATTCATGCAAGAATGAAAACCTAAATGGATTACTTACTTAATCAACTAAATCAGGCACTTGGCATAATCCTAGCCATCAGCTTTCAGATAAAAAGAGGAGATGATAAGCATATGCCTCAAGGCATGTTTACTTTTATAATTGGAAAAAAGAACTGAACATTGAGAAGAAATCTGGCTCCAAGTCAAAACAAAGAGGTGAATCTGAAACACTGTGGCCCTGCTGAAAAGTGGTCTCTGAGGTTTGAGTGACAAAGGCTGAAGCAATCAGTATTCTGTTAATGGTTTCCTGAGCAGCATTAAAGCCATTTATCTAAGTTGGGAAAGTGTTTTGTAGAAACATTCTGACCCAAATGGAGCTTCATTTCCACAGTTCAACCACACAATTAATATATACACTTAAAATCTTGTCCCCCCAGAAATAATACTGTAGTAACTCATACATGTGGCCAAGATGGCTACAAAAATATCTTCTATTTGTTCTTCTGAAATGTAACTTTAGCAGTCCCCCATTAAGAGACGTAGTCTAATTTCCTTGAATCTCAATTGGCTCTACTGACTCACTTGTAGTTAATAGAATGGGATCGAAGCCATTTCAGTGCCTTCTTTTAATTTTTTTTAAGTGTTTTTGCTTATTTTTGAGGAAGAGACAGAGTGCAAATGGGGAAGGGCAGAAAAAGAGGGAGACACAGAATATGAAGCAGGCTACAGGCTCTGAGCTGTCAGCACAGAACCCAACACGGGGCTCAGACTCATGAACTGCGATATCATGACCTGAACCGAAGTCAAATGCTCAACCGACTGAGCCACCCTGGCGCCCCTCAACTTCAGTGGGTTCTAAAGTTAAATCCAAAGAAGCCTGTCTCCTACAAAGCCCCACATGATTTAGTTCCCTTGCATCATCTTGGTATGCTTGGACACTTGGAATGCTGTGCCAGTTGTTTCCTGGCACAATACTCTCTTTCAGAACACATGCCACACTGTGAGAAGCCCAAGTTGTGTGGGGAGCCTGTGTATGAACATTCTGAAGATAGTCCTAGGTGAGCCGAGCTTCCAGGCCAGCATCCAGGTATGGGAGTAAAGAAACCTCCAGATAATTCTGGCCTCCAGTCACTCAGGTTAACCCCAGCCATTTCAGTCTTCCCAGTAGAAGCCCTAAACATCATTCTGTCTCCACAGTGTCCTGTCCAAGTTCCTGGCCACCAAATCCATCTGCATAATAAAACTGTTGTGGCCTTATGTCACTAAGTGGAGAGTGGCCTGTAACCCAGGAATAGAGAGCCAGAACACCAGAGAAGCTAAAACCATGTGGTGTCACATCCTGTTACTATATAAAAACTGATACACTTCAAATACCTTATGCAGGCATCTATCTTCATTGTGGCATCATCTATAACAGAGCACTAGAGTCAGTCTTAAGGTTACATCAGCCAAAAATGCTTTATTTATATATGAATAAAATCACCTAATTATGCTGCCATAGAAATAGTGTGAAATGCAGATAGTAATTAAGAACATGTGTTTATGATCTAAGGTCAAGCTGAAAATAAAAAGCAAAACATCAAATCGTACAAAAATTAATGTGTTCCTTAAAAAAAATGTATATTTGTAGGCAGTACTAAAAACATCACGCAAAAGGAGGAAAACTTTTGTTGGTATTCATCATCCAGAATGTAAACAATGCACCAGATTTTCCTGAATATTTTGTAAAGTTATTCTTCCTATAAAAGTATACATAATGTACAGGTAGTTACATATAACATGGGTAGTTAGGTAATTCTTTCAAATTGGGTGGGGCCACAGGAGAATAAATGAAGAGAGTTTCCCTCTTTTGTACTCAGAAGGAAGTTACTGTTTCTGCTCTACTGACGATGAAAGAGTCATTTCTGCTTAGTTCTGCAACACACACATGAAGATTCGGTCAGTGGTTGGATTTGGGTCATAAATACAGACTCTTCCTTGAGCTAAGTTCAGAAAATGACCTCTAGGTCAGTCTTAGGTTATGTTTTCTTATCATTCACCTGAGTAGTCAAGAAGGCAAAAGCAGTTTTCAGTTTCGTTGGTGGTGGTGTTTTCCTGTCCCCAAAAATAAAGGGAAAAAAAATTAAAGATCCTACCTGAGAAGCGAGCAATATAGAATTCTAAGGAACGACCCCTTGGGTGTGCCACCAAAGATAATTTAGAAAAGCTGAATATCTGAATCTGTGTTGATTGCTCTACGAACTCTGATATTTCTCTCATTCAGATCTCACTGGAAATACTGCTATCTCATCCATGCTTACTAAAATGATTGTGCTCTCATATTCAGAATAGAGAACAACAAAGGGAAAGCAGTAACCTGCATGTGCCATGGATGTGCAGGAGAAAACAGACTAGGACTAAACCATGATCACTGATGAATGAGAAATAACAAAACCTCATTTCCATAGATAAAAGATGTTCCACAAAAATACAATAAAACCTTGGATTGCAAGTAACTTGTTCTCTGAGTGATCTGTAAGACGAGCAGACATTTCTAATAAATTTTAACATGGTAAATGAGAGATGTCTTGCAACACGAGTAGTACGTGCCAAATGTCACATGATCACAAATGAGCCAACGATTCTTGAAATTCGCTTTGATATACAAGCGTTTTGGGTTAGAAGTGTGTTTCCAGAACGGATTTTGCTTGCAACCCAAGGTTTTACTGTATATTCCAAGTATTAAGTTTAAGAATGTGTCATTTAGAAATCTGTTTAAGATTATATCTGCACTTACCTGCCCTTTATATGAAAATAGGAAAAGTGGGCTTTTGAACAGCAAGGAGACTCAGAGTGTAGCAAATTTACATACAAGGCTGTATCAATCTACTTACTTCCTTTACCAGATGGTCATACTGCACTAACACAAAAGCATTCAGGGAATCTTTCATTTTAAACTCTTCCTGTGTCTCAATGCATTTCCTAGAATAGTCACTACATCCTCTATTTAAGGAAGTCTATATACTTGGCAGAAAAATTTGTGAATCTGGTGATTTAATGGGCTTGTCTTTTCCAGAAGCGTTTACAAAGCCAAAGTTATTGCTTTGTTATCTTGTTGGGGGTAACTGCTTTTTATTTTTCAGTGCTGTCTGCAAGACCTGCTTTATATCTGTTACTTTAGACATGTCTAATTGCAGAGTTTATATCGAACTAAACCTAAATATCAGAGTTTATGAGGCTGAGCTCATCACAGTCCCTTTCTTATACATGAGAAGCTGCTGGCACCCAGAGAGGCTTGCAAGTAAATACCAACAGTCTGATTTCCACCTCCGATTTCCCGGGAAAAAATTTCTGAGGGGACTCCTCTACTAGGACTTTGATAACATCATCTGGCAAGACTTAGAAGTCATCTCTTAAGACAAAAGTGGAATAAGCTGTTCTGTATAGTAGGTCCAGGCTATTTCTCCTCCTGAACTGTGCCCTGCAGGTCTGACTAAAGATGTCAGACAGAAACATGCCAGTCTTGAGAAAGGGGAGCAGGTTCAAACATAAGCACATACAGTGTGTGACAGAGTGGCCACGAGAAAATGCACTTGACTTACAGCCTCCCAGCACAGCCCTTTCCTGTAGTGCCCTAAAAGAGGTGATGAGCTAAAGGCAGCACTTAGAACTGAACTATTAGCTAATAAATTCTATTTAAGATTTTGTAGTCTAATATGCAATATTCGACCTTATGATAATTATTTTATTTTCATGAACATCTTCACTCTTATCATTCAAAAATTAATCTTCTCATTTGATTATAGCCCCAAAGGCTTGAAGGTCATCAAACAGCTGGGCTCCAAGGGAAAAAATTAGTAATTTAGAAATGTAGAGGGAAGCTACCATTATAAACAAATAACTTATTTTTTGTCAATAATTTTGCGAATCAAGTAACATATCTCTAGGATAACATCAGATTTTCTCCTTTTCTTCCAGATTTCATATGTAAAGTTCATAAAATGAGCAGTGTCTCATCAAAACACTTAATGTGTAAATATGAATAGTGAAATCGCACATATGTATGGGCAGTGTTAGTGGCTGTGCTTAAACTTGATGATTAAACATGCATATATTTAACTACTATAGTATTCATGCTTTTGTTTCAATTCTGGAATTTCCATATGAAATTTGGAGACTCCAATGATAAAAAATGAAAATACATGACTTTTTATTTCCCCTTTTCCATGAGAAATGCCATTTTGTTATTAGATTATCTTTAGTCAAAAAATAAAAATTATGTCTATATAACTCCAATAACTCCAAAATTCATTAATTATAAAAACAAAAGTAATGTAAATGATTTGTTTTATCTAAGGCTCATACCTCTAAGCTATTGTTTTTCCTTGGTGCCCAAAAGACATTCAGTGAACCATGTTTACTACTCCTACTTTCCCAGGAAATCTGAGACAGAGTTTCTCACAGGGAGCTTGAGAACATCCCTGGAGGGGTCAGACCCTGATCTACCTATGTGGGTCAAAGAAATAAAAACATTTATCAGATTCACAGGAAAGTTGACAGCCTCTGATCTTCGGTCAGTTTTCGACAGTTTATAAAGCTCCTTTATATAAATTATCCTTTAAGTTTATCTATTTTGAGAAAGAGAGAGGGAGCACATGCACGTGAGGGAGGGGCAGTGAGAGATGGCAAATCCCTAGCAGGCTCCAGGCTGTCCATACAGAGCCGGACTCAGGGCTCCATCTCATGAACCGTAAGATCATGACCTGAGCCAAAGAGTCAGACATTTAACCAACTGAGCGACCCAGGCACCCCTATATAAATTATTCTATTTTGCCCTTATACTGTTTGAGTGTTAGGACTCCCAGTGTTCTTTATTTGTCACGTTTTCCACAAGGACAAACTGAAGCTCAGCAGAGTTTCTCTCTCATAGTCATGAGGTTCATAGCTGCTAGAGCTGGTGGAGCAGATTTGATAAACAACTGCCCACTGCATCTGACATAGCAGTTACCTTGTTGACTTCTGCCTCCTACCCTGAACAGAGATCCCTAAAAATACTTTCTAATTCTGCACATACCTTGGTAATTCTCATCTTGCCCTAGCAACTGGCACCAAAGTTAAAAAGGACTTAAAAATTATTGCCTAGCAAGAAATCTAACACTATAATACAAATTTCAAGAAAGTTAAAAAAAAAAACTATAAAAACAAAAAAACAGGTGAGCGGGCAAGATGGCGGAGAAGCAGGGAGCTCTGTAATCCACGCAGGCCCGTATGGATTGAACTGAGAAGGACTGAAGGGATAAAACTCGGATTTGCAAGTGGGGGAAAGAAGAAACAGACGCCAGAAAGAAGACAACCTCAAAGATAACTGAGTGAGTGACTGTGATCTGGGAAATTAGGGGACGGGCGGGTCCCAGTGGTAAAGCGGAAAGGAGCCCCCAAGCCCAACACAGGGAGAGCGCGCTGTGCCCCGGAGAGACCAGGGGAAGAGAAAGAGAG
>CM053559.1:26026193-26064882 GCA_028646485.1 Cryptoprocta ferox | reverse complement strand
AAAAAAAAAAAAAGTAAAAGAAGGTATGGCTTTTATTATCAAACAATTCCAATGAACAGTAGAAGATCAATCCCGGAAAGCTAAGATTTATTCTGAATCAGAAGGGTCCATGTTGCACTGAAAACATCTGTTCATTTGGCACCTCTTCCTTGATCAATTTTTGGTAGTCAGAAAGGAAAATCAATTACCATGTTGTTGGTCTGTTCTAACTTACATGTGTAGCTACTACCTGCCAAGGACCTGAACTTTGTGTTTGTCTCTCCCTCTGATTCTACCTAGAGCTAACCAGTAGAGAAAGTTATTCTTTAGTTTTATAAACTACAATTTAACAAATGTTTCTGTCTTTGACTCCGATTCAGCATGTTTCAGGCGTGTGGTATGAAAATCAACCTTTGGAGGTATTAGATCACAGAATCAATAAGGGAACTAGGCTCAAACATTCTATCAGTGGCTGGGGTTTGAGAAAGCATCCACAGGGAGTTTCTGTGATAATAGCAAGAGCAAAAGAGCTCCTTGAAGATGCATAAAGAGTTAGGTTTATCTCCTTCCCCAGATGGTTTCTACGCCCGAGGCAGAGATAGCGATTTGATATTTAGACACAGTGTTTTCCTCACACCCCCATCTCTTAGTGGTGCTATGATAGGCCAAGAGGAAGGTAAACAAGAGCGTTAATTATTTAAAGATGGGCCTCAGACAGTCTAGGTTATATTCATGTCACTGCTCCCATAAGTTGTGTAACAGTTATTGAGGAAGTTTGCTGAGCTCTATTTAAGAAGGATGACACATCCAGAAGATGCTGAAGACATGGTTAAATGGCTTAGATGAATCTCAAGTTCACTTCAGATATGAATTGCCAAGTGAACAACAAATCCTGAATAGTTCTGCACGCCCTGTTTAATATAATCAAGTGCTGTATGGAGAATGAACCTTCTCTTGTCGCAGTGACTGCTCATTTCCTCAACTGAAAGCAATAGGAATTTATAACTTTTAAACGTCGTGTCATATGCTTATTCAATAGCTAATAATTAGTATTTTTATTAGGTCTCTGCAGATCGAGGCTGGCAAAAACCCACTCAATGGGATTGTACTAAAAGAAAAAGTAATTTTAGAACACAAAAGTTCCTTAGAGAGCCAAAAAATGTAGATTCAGTCAGCCTCAGAAATAAACTACAACCAGGGCCGCAAATGCCAATACAACACTACCCAGCTCTCATGTCCACCAGACCGCATCATCATTCTAGCACACAGAATACCACTTTCATTTATGACAAGTTCACATGGTAGGGCATGGCTGACCATAGCTCTGAGGTTTACAGATCCTCTGTTGAAAAGAACACCTATACTCAATCCTGCTATTTTTTAATGCTTATTTACGCTTGAAGGAGAAAGAGCATGAGCATGAGCAGGGGGTGGCAGAGACAGAAAACACAGAATTCGAAGCAGGCTTCCGGCTGTCAGCACAGAGCCTGACGCAGGGCTCGAACCCACGAGCTGTGAAATCGTAACTTGAGCCAAAGTCAGATGCTTAACTGACTGAGCCATCCAGGAGCCCCTCAATTCTGATTTTTATGTCCCTGCAAGGAAATTCAGATTTGACCAACTTGGTCTAGTTGTCTAATCCTAAGGCTAGAGTGGTCAAGTTATGTAAATATAACAATTTAGAAGTGTGGTTCCTAGTATGATAGAACAATTGTGCAGGCAGGCAAAAGAAGAAGAAGAAGAACACCAACACCAATTACATGACACTATTCTGGCTGTGCCTTCACAAGAGAATCTAGGAACCATGATTCCTACTCCAACAACACATTCATCAATTAAGTCATATAGCACAGAGCATCGGATATTCAAGAAGTAGTGGAAGTTCTGTGTTGTGTGGCTCTTAAACTCTTTAGGAAAGGTTTTGACTCTACCTTATTCCTCAAAATCACACAGTTTAAAAAAACAGTATACAGATCAGAAGGAGACTATTTGGCTGTTTATTCAAAGCATCGATCCTTCCTAGGTGCTACCAAAGGGGAAAAAGAAAACTAATTATTATCACAAAGAATAAAAGAAGGAACAGATTATAGATGGTGTCAGGGTGTGGAGTGGTCAGGAAAGGCTCTTTAAGGAAATGACACTCAAGCTAAGATCTCACAATAAGGAAGAATTAATTGGATGAAAGGTGGAGCCAAGAGATGCAAGCAGAGATTATATTAAATGTAAAATTCAATAAACAAACAGTAGAAGCTATTAATACCAAGTCCAAGTTAAAACAATCAACCACAGAGCATACTGAAACACGTAACTGATGGAGGAAATATGATTTATTACTCTCTACCAAATGGTTGTTTAATTTTTAATTACATTAAATTACCACAAATATTTAATTAGACACAGGTGGTAATGTAGCATCCCTATTTGGCTCCCAGTTCCAAAATATTATGTGTGCATTTTTTGGTCTGCAGTCTATATGTATATATACATATTCATAGAATGCTAGCGAGTATAGATTTAACAGCCTGAGAGAAAGCTTTCCAAGAATAAAAATATTCAGATATTGATAAACAACTACCTGATTCACAGTTTCCAGTTCTGTGTGCAGACCAGCTGTGCTATTATAACTTCTGGCATGTGTATAAATCTTAGCTTTATTCCATCCCCAGAGATTCTCTACTTGTCCAGACAAGTTCAAAACTACATGTTTTAAATTCTGGGAGGATGGCAATGGTGGCAGAGTTTTTGAATTTCCCTGCAACCCCCATAAATAAGAGAAAGAGCGATGAGAAGAGGCAAACCAAAGCCCACAGGTGGTATCAACAAGGAAAAGAGGTGAAAATGTAACTGTAACCCCCTAGCCCAAATATGAGCACCTGTGGACAAACTAAGGCACCTGAAAGACATGTGTGATATCAGCAGCTATGCAGAATGAGGCAAAAGGGAGTGAGGTGGGAGCAAGAAGACCTCCAACAGCCAGAAGATACTCCAAGCCAAGGATGAGTTGTTGTGAGCACCTTAGCTCAAACTCCTGTTCGGGAGTAACTGCAAGGGGCCCACTGAAATGTTGAAAGGGGCTGGAGCCATCAGGATGCTGTGAGCTTTCACAACTGACAGTCTGAAAATCGCTCTAGACTCAATCCCCACATTAAAGAGTATGAGCTTGAAACAGAATTCAAATGGAGCAGGACCTCAAAAGTGCATGTGAAGAAAGAAGAGGATCCAAAAGAAGTAGTGGAGGGAAAGAGAGTCTGGAGATGTCAGAAACTAAGAGCCCATATATTTGAACATTATACACTAAAAACAGATCAAGGACAACATCTTTCCTGCTCAAACTTGTGGCTCTAATACCTAGCATAATTCCTACCAGATAGGAAAATTGGTTTTAAAAAAAGAGTCAAATGGTTTATACAAATTACAATTATGACGCTCTTTTATAATCTTTATTGTACATGGACTCCCTTAACTTCTGCCCATAAAGGAAATGATCTGTCCCAGTATCCGAATAACATGCTAAAACTCCTATTTTTTTTCATAAGATAGGAAGAGTGTAGCACAGAAAAAGCATTTGAGCTTTGTATTTCCTCTGTATTCAGAATTCAACCTGTGTTTGTGGGAAGTTTTAACTAAATAATTAATCAGTTGAACATAGTGGAAATTTCACTCTAGAACTTACACAAGGACACAGTCAAAAAAAACATGCATCAAAGGTTCCACACCTTTGCTAGAGACCTAAAGAATATTCCAAACCAAACACACCAAAAAATATTTCATACCAAATTCTTACTGGAAAGGACTCATTTAATTCATTTGAAAAGTAGCCTGTTATGGGGAGGTCCCATATCTTCCAAATCCTCGGTCAGCCTTCAACAATCCCTTGTACGTGGGTTGAATCTAAAAAGCCTAGAATTTAGACATCCTTCTGATATACAATTATTTTATCCTGCAGTTATTAAAGAAGTAGTGGCTGAACTGGGAGCAGAGGATTTAATTTCTCCAATTTTTTTTCTTGAGATATAGTTTTATTGGATGTAAGGCAGCAGTGATTGTACTAAATAGGTTTTTTAAAAAGCTCTTTTCTGAATACCCTTCTCATGGCAGCAATGCTATTACTTTCATACAGTTTTAGTGCAATGCTTGGACTGTAATAGCCTTTGGACACTGCATTGTAAAGTGTAGTATATTATTATTTGTGACACCCCTCAAATGCCACTTTACTAGACAGCAGATTGTTCTCTGGGCTTAATAAATCTTTACAAGTCCATCCCAAGTGGCTAGGCTACACTCTTCTCCCCTCCCCCATTCATTTTCTGTAGTACATTCTATGAAGTGGTTATATTATGATTTCTATTAATCTGAAGTTATTAATATTTTATGATACTTGAAATATTACACAGTGTACACACATGTATCCAGTTGTCACAATAATTATACTATCAATTTATAATCATTTTATATTTGGGTAGAATTTTATAAATTTCACATACACAGATGTGGTTTTGTATTTGTTTAATGCCCTCTAAATCTCTGTGGGGTAGAGAGAGTAAATGACATACACATTTCTTAAAAGAAAGAGCAATGGTTAAAAATGTTCAATGATGTATTCAGTCATACTGTAAATAGTGGAATGCGAATTTGAACATACATCTGCTTCTACTTCCTCAGGAAAAAGACATAAGCCATATTGATTGTAAGATGACTCTTTTAGTGTGAATTTTTTCGTTTAGTTGGGGTATACTTTGCCTGTGTAGGAGGCTTAAGAAGAAAGACAAGTTATGGGTTATTGCAATAATCCAGGAGAGAAACAATGATGTTTTGAATGAGGACGATAGTGATGGAGGAGTTTTTATAAGCATTTGCAAATCTGAGATAACAGTATTAGCAGATACGAGGAATAAAGATGATGGAGGATATCGTCATCATGTTGGGTCTATTCAACGGAAAGAATGCAACTGTCATTTGTTCAGATGGAGGGGGCTATGAAATGAGTAGGTTTTGGCTGTCACAATTCAAGAGCTTGAGTTTGAGCCTGTTAAGTTGTAGATGTCCACTAAACATCCAATGGAGTATACTGAACAGATGGATGGATGGATGGATGAGTTTGAAGTTTGGATGAGGTGTCTGGGCTAGAGGTATGCTTTGAAACTCACACATGCATAGCTATTGTTTAAAGCCCTGAGACTGTATGCAGATTATGAAGATAACATGGTTTCCTAAAATCTAGATGAAGACCATCTTTCAACAAGGTAGGAGTGATCAGCAGTGGTAAAGATTGCAGATACAATGAGTAAACTGAAGCTCTAGAATTGAACACCATCTTTTCCAACAGAGAAGTCCCACATGCATTTGACAAGAGCTATTTTGATTAAGTGGTAGGCACCTAAGACTGCAATGATTTCCAGAGAGAATGAGAAGAAAAGTGAAATGAGTGATTACAGATATTCAAGAGGTGTTTTGCTGAAAGAAAAATAGAATAGAACCTGGAAGAGAATAAGGGGTCAAGGTAGACCTTTTTTTCCTCCCTTTTTTTAAACCAAGAAAGTAACAGCACAATAGTATACTGGTAGATAATCCAGTGGAGCAGGAAATGTTGATACTGCAAGAGAAGAAACTATTGTTAAAGCGAAGCCTGACAGGCCAAAGGAAAGAAGAGCCCCTATAAAATAAAGGAGTTGGTATTGGATACCAAAATGAACTGTTTATCCATGGTGACAGGAGAAGAGACAAAGAATCTAGATACAGATGTAGATAGGTTGACAAATGTAATAGAAAGAACAAATGGAAATTCTTTTCTAATTGCTTCTATTTTTCCACAATGGAATAGAAAGCAACAACGTTATCTAAGGGTGAGGATGCCAGAACTACCTCAATTACAATAGGTTCACAGCTTATTTCTCCAATGTTTTTATCTTTTTCATAAATTTCTTGTTCTATTTTCTAAGTGTAGTTCTTGGTCGTTTTCATTCATTATTCTTTCAGATGAGCTGCAGTATCAGCGTTTTGGGTTCTAGCAACAACAAAAATGTTGAGTGTTGACTGAAATCCAATGTATGGGTTTGGAAATAATTTCCATCTGAACAAATAGCGTGTCTTTCGAGGACAATGGCAGGCCTGTCCACTTATTCCAGTGTTCTTTTACTCCTCCAAGAAACCCTGTTATTTGTCTTGTTCCTTTGTTGTTAAATTTAATCCTGGGTATTTTAGGTTTTTGCTTTTTTTTTTTTTAATGCAAATGACCATCCTCTTATCCCATATCATTTAAGACTTAAGTGTTTATTACTTATGTAAAAGAAAGCTAATTCAATTTCCACAAACTAGTAATTGTTTGTGACTTTGAGTAAGTCATTTACTCCCACAAATATCTGTCTCTGCAGCTGGAAAAGGAATGAACAAACTAAATGACCTCCATAATTATATATATATATATATATATATATATATATATATATATATATATATATATATCTCCACACAGAAAGATACTAATAATATTATATTTTTTTTTATTAGCCAACTGATTCTCAGAGAATGTCATTTACCCAACATCTTTCTAGGGATAATGAGATGAAGTTACCTGGTTTGGGGTAAATTGCCAATGCACTTTCTAGCAGATAAAGATTGGGTTATCTTGAGATGAGAAACAAACCACTCCATAACTTACTGTTTTAAACCAAGAACTATGTATCTTCTTACATTGTTTGGGCAGGCAATTTAGGAAAAACTCTACTGGAGAAGGTTGTCTTTCCTTCATGCAATGTTGACTTGACTCATTCATGCAGATGCAATCAGTTGGCAAGTCAGCTGGAGGCTGGTTGACCCCATAGGGCCACAAGCTAGCAGTTGGCTGGTGGTATTGAATAGAGTGCCTTGGTTTTCCTCTACCTGGCTTATAAAGCAGTCTATCTTGGGCAACCTGGGATTCAAGAGAAAAACCACCATGTGCAAGCAAATGTTCATATTTGTATTCATATTTGTTATTGAACCACTGGGCAAATCAAGTCACACAAGCAAGCCCATAGTGACCACAGAAGACTATACAGGGACATGGATAACAGGAGGCATGATTCACTTGGAATTATTAACATGATAATTCTCCACACTCCTGAATATGATTCAGCACAGTATCATTTTCTAGAATCAATATACAGTTTCAGATTCAGTTTAGGAAGCATGCCTAAAATAAGTCCCATGAGGTTACTTATTTGTTTGATTTAAAATGCCCAAAGCTTTCACATTCCCAAGTCTTCCATCAATCTGCTACAGATGTCTGACATTTCAGCACTAGTGAATCATTTGTGTTAAGAACGTGTTCCTCATAAGACAACATAGATCTCTATGAAATAGGCTCCACATAAATTTATCAGAAAATTTCCAATGGGACCAGTAAACCTTAACAGCTACATTTAAAATAAATAAGGACTTTTTATCTTTAGAGAACAAATGGGAGAAAGCCATTTCTGGAGGAGACTCCTGCCCTGAAAGGTAGATATGGGCTTAACATCTCTTTAGAAGTCCCTGGAAGGTCAACAGGGTACAAGAAAGGAAGAAAATGTGAAAGACTTATTTTATGTTGAAATGAATCCCAGAGCTGAAGAGTGAATGTAGAGAACCGTTCAGCAACCTTACCTTTAACTCACCCAGTACCTATAAACTTGTCTCCTACACATTTGCCATCATATATGCCTTAATAAATTTTCTCTGACCAAATAGATTCTTTTTTGCCACATTTCAGCTTTGAAATCATGGCAAGTTTTAATAAGGAGAATTACATTTTAAAGAAGAGCAATTTCCAACCATGGTATTCGACTCTGGAAACCCAGAGAGTAGTTCTACTTTACTCTTTCCTAGAAAAAGAAAAAAATTATTCTACCCATCCTCATCATGCTCACTCAAAGTATAAAGATGAAGTTTTTCTTATCCTAAAATTGCCTCCAGCTTCTGGACAAAAAAGTGATACTATACGACCATATTACTCTACCTTTCGATCAGCATTTTCATATAAAATCCTGATGCAACAAAAGGAACCAAATAGCAAATTCATAAATTAGGGTCAGAGTACCCTTCTAACATTGAGGCTTGCCATTTATTACAACGAAGGTGCTACCACTAATTTAAGCCCCTGTTGTCTCTATATAAATGTTTTAGTCTCTATGATTATATTTTATTCCTTTATCATATTGATGCAGATATGGTCAATCCTTCGAGAGCCACTCTATTCTTGTAATCAACATATTACATCTTATAATTTTCCATCAATAAAAATCAATTTGAAAACTAAATAAAATATTCATTTAATTATTTCTATTCTCCTTGGTAGGATATAATAAATGGCCTTTTGCTATACTATGTAGAGAAGAGATAGAAACATTTGAAACACTTCATAAACTTGCAGGTGATCCTTGTGCAGGGGCTATGCTAACCTTCTCTGTATCATTCCAATTTTAGTATACATACTGCCAAAGTGAGCACAAGACAAACATTTGGAAAACAGCTTAATATCTGATATAAATCGAATCATTTCTTCTTCCTTTCATCTTCCTTGTTTTTTTTTTTTTTTTAGAACTAGAAAGTTTTATGTATGTATGTATTTTTACCCTTCACTCTTAAAGAAAAAAAAACACTGTGTCAACTGTGTTGGGTACAGAAAGGCAGCAGGAAATTAATCCTTTAATAATACAATAGACAGAAAAGCAGTCACTTTGAGAAATTGGTGGAAGTAGCCAGAACTAGGAGAGCAGCTTTCTTGGTCTCAATGATAAGGCAGTATAGGAAGGCAAATGTCATTTACCAGAGTAGTCAGGAAAAAATGACTAAAAATACACAGACAGGAGAAAGTACCAAGGAAAGCTTGTTGGACTGAGCTGTGTCCAATGTGAGAACTTTCTAGGTAAGTGTTAAAGAGGAGACATGAAGGGCTACATGGAAGTGAAGGAAACTAGTGAGGTTTCAGCCCTGATTATAGATTTAGTTGTTTTAATGGATGTGCCTATGGATGAGCCCAGGTCTCCAGATGATCATCTCAGCCAGAACAAAGTCAAAGAGCTACAAAAACACTGCCTTAGCCTCCGGTGCTGGAGTGCCAGAGACTGGTTTTGGAGAAAGAAGAGACTAAAAAGAAAATATGCTACTTTTAAAACTACCATAACAACAACTTGAAAGCTATTTTTGTAAATGCCAAGAAGAAAATAGTTTAACAGATGTTCCTCCCTTGTAAAATCTGACACAAGCCAACTCTCAAGAGTCATTTCCCAGAAAGAACTGGCCCAACACGACTGGGAGTTTACTAAATAATCAACTTGACTTTTCAAAATATTTTTGAGTCCTACAAATGGACAAACCATAACAACAACAACAAAAAAAAAACCCTACAATTGTTCTTTACAATATTGCTCTATGAATAATTTGATCTATTTAGGAGATAAGGAGTTCCCAGAGACACTAAATAAGATTGGAGCGAAGTCACAATGAATGAGGAGATGTAGGAGTTCATATAAAAGAAGACTGCACTGAAGTCTGAAAAATCCCTAATTATCTGCTATAGAAACCACTTAGAGGACATACTTGCATCAGCATTTTTTTAAATTTATTTATTTATTTTGACTGATAGCTTGTGCTAGCAGCACACAGCACAGTTGTGGGGCTTGATTCCACAACCATGAGATCATGACCTGAGCAGAAACCAAGAGTCAAGAGTAGGACCCTCATCTGACTAAGCCAACCAGGTGCCTTGCATCAGCATTTTTAATGAAGTTCCCTAGCAGAGAAGCTGGATTGCTGGAAGGATGATCCTGGTGGTGATTTTATTCGCCAGGGGCTTGTAATGGTAATCCCCCCGGAGTCCCTACAGTTCAGAATCAACCCCCAGGCTTTTTTCAGTCCAAAAACAAGAAGTCCTTAGTAAACTAGAGAGTGCAGTCTTTCCATGGTGAAGTTCTGCTAACTGACTTTACACAAGACTGATCTATGTACTTCTGATCACAACACCTCAATGGCCATTCATTAATTTATAACAGCAGTCACATTATTCCAGTGATTAAGTACCTACATTCCTTTCCAAGGCTTCCCTTGTTCCAGATTCAATGCGGCCATGTTTCAGAATGATTAAGAACTCAGACTTGAAGTTCTGACCACCCCAGTATGAATCCCAGCTCTGCCACTTACTAACAATTTAACAATTGAGCACGTTTCTTAGCCTCTGTGGAATCAAGTTCCTTCATTTGTACAATGGGGCCAATGACAGCTTCCACTCTAGAGTGCTGTTCTAAAAATTAAATGAACTAATACATATAAAGCACCCAGAATGGTGTCTGACACATGGCAGTGATGAACCATTTTGAGCTGTTATTAGCAAGATATTTAAGAATTCATATTTCTTCAGCACAAACTTGCATGGTAAGTATGAAATGGAAGATCCAAGGCAGTGGGGTAGTGGTAGTATTTCATACATCTAATTTCTAATAAAGCTAAGTTAACAAGTGTGTCTTAAATCTCGAGTCTCCCTTAATGGAGCAGTTACTAAAAAATCAGGCAGATTTTCACTTTCTCAGTCTCAATTTTCTAGGCTTTCCACTTTTCTCCATCAGAGCCATTCCTTCTTTGGATGAGTTAATAGCACTGATTAAATCTCATTCAAGTGTGATTCCCTTGAGGCTCAGAGATATTATATATTGATTGAATCAATCAAACTGCCAGAGTTTTAGAAGCGCTGTTATATGCTATATCATATCCTGTTAGATGTCGAGTCTAGAGACTACAGCAAACGCTTTCCACGTCCTGTTCCCTAAGACCTCAACCCGAATTAACCTCAGATAGGCTAATTCTCAACATGCCTGTATTGTTCTTTTCTACCTGAGGGCTTAAAATAATTGTATTTTGAAGTCTGTTGGAACTATGGCATTAGATAGGGGAAAGGCTGTGATTATCTAGGTATGTTTCTGTATACAGTCAGAGTAATCAAACACAAAAACACACATCTCCTGAACCTTCCAAATCTTCCTTTCGACCACTCTTCTGAGTGCTTGTTCTCAAGACACCAACCCATTTTTACAGGGTTCAATCTTCAGGTCAGAAAGGGTTTTAAATATTGTTTAAAATGCTTGTCCCCAGATATGATGTATCCAGTCAGTTTAAAAAAAATGAGCATACATCCCCAGTGTATGTGTTTTTATCTATTAATGACATACATGTACTATTGTAAATAGTATGTTATTTGATTTAAATATAAACAGTCATTTAAAAGGATGAGATAAATAGAAGCTCTAACATTTTAATTTGACATCCCAATAAATCATTTTTTACATACCCCACGGTGATCATACCCTAATTTAGAGAGCATTGCTTAAAGTGTATGGTATACACCATACTATAACTCCTAAATTTAGAAGCCAAAAAATGTTGAAGATGCAACTTTGTAGAAATCATGGTAGGATACATGGGGTACAACTTCATTACTTCCCAGGAAAGTAGAAGGCTGGATCCCCTGTTTGGCCTCTGTTGACAGTCAGGGGGAGGATTCCTCATTACTACTGGGTGGGGAGGAGAATTCCAGCTCCCCACAGGGTGTCCACCAACCTCCCTGGCAGGAACAGATATAAAGGACTCATCAACTCTTCCCCATACGGCCTTCACTGACACCACAGGGGTAGAGAATGGCCTTGTTACTGCAGTGTGGTGGTACAAGTCCTGACTCTCCACTGAGCCTTTTCTCACACCACCCCAATGGTAAGACGAAAGGCTGTCGCATTCTTATCACATGGAGATGAAAGTCTGTCTCACTACTCAGCATTCTCTGACAGTAAGCTTAGTGGGAAAGTGGAAGCACCCCATTACAGCTGGACAAGGGTTGAGATCTAGGCTTCTCAATTTGGCCTTTGCTAGCATGAGTGGAGAAGGTGCCATGCTTTTTGTTTCATTTTGTTTTTCCTGTGGTGTTCAAATATAGTAGAGGAGCTATTGTCTAAAATTTTTCTAACTTGTAGGCTGCCCCTTTCTTGGTCCTGTGACTTGCTAGCACAGGTTTTAATTTGGGCCATTTTTGTCTGTGCCTATTGGCATTTACTAGTTGCCTATATCTTCATTCCTATCTGGATCTATCAGCCAACAAAAAATTTAGGACGCTCACCTCCATGGTGTTTCTTGGGATTTCAAAGTTGAAGTGTTCTGCCTTCTTCTCTCCATCATATAAAGTCTTCTTATATTGTTTGGTCTGTTACGCCCAGGGTTTCTAATTATTTTTAGTGGGTAAGTGAAAAAGTCCATATTTCCAGGAATGGAAGTAAGATTGGTTTTCTCTGAGATATATAACCTTCCTGTGTCTCAATTTGCTTATCAGCACAATAATAGTAATTCTATCAACCTTGCAGAGTTGTTGAAATAATTAAGATAGTTGTTTTTTTTTTTTTTTTGTTTTTTGTATTCATTTTTTTAGTTAGCCTGGCATGTCATATACTAAGGACAACTGCGTGAAAGATGTTTCTAAGAGTTCTGGTTATGTGAATGAATCATTATATTATTATTTCTGTGACACACTGTGTTCACCATTCTGAACTACATGTTAATAAAGTCTCTAAAAGAGCCATCTGTAGACAATGTGTCTAAGAGAGTCAGTTCCCCAAATGAATTAGTATAGTGTTGAAAAAAGAAGTTATCCTGCAGCCTGGCACATTCTAGTTACAAGAAAAGAGACAAACAAACAAACAAAACAAAAACAAAACACAAGAACAACAACAAAAAAAAATTTTTTTAAAGAAAAAGACAGTTGTTGTTATTATTATTATTATACCAGTAATGACATCAGTGTTTTCAATTTTCACATCAGTAATTATTGATGCAACTGGCTAAAGCAGTTATTGGATATAAAATAATCCTAGACTAGTAGGTACAGTGACAACTTCCATGAAACAAAGTCATCCTCACAAACTACTAAATGATCAACTGTGTAATACATAGAATCCCTTCCAACCTCAAGAAACCAGAGCCTAATATTTATTCTAAAACAGCTTGCACATATAACTGATATTCAAGAAAAAAATGACCCTCGGTCACTAAGTTTTGCAATGATTTAGACACTGGTCAGCTGAAACCAACTGAACTGTATTCCAAGAGCAAGAGAATGGCAAGCCATAGGTTAGTTTAGCTATTTATGAATGATCAGACTGATGGGGTCACCTTGATTACATTTTAGGAAAAGAGATTTGACTTATTTAGGATAACTGGATTAAGTAAATCTATAGCCATGATCATATACTTAGAGCTTTAAAAGTAATAAAATATTATCATCAATGATAATGATGAGGATAATGATACGACAAAAGTGATTGGAGAGATTTCATTAATACATCCTGGGTGTACGGCTTAGACAACCAAATGAACCATACAATTTGGTGGGTTTTTTTTCCCCTATGAACTTACATACATTTGTTGTATTTATCATATTACAACACAATAGAATAACCCCTGATGAATAAATTTAAAATAAGGTCCCCACAGGATACTGCCCAAGGAGAAGGTGGGCTGTCAGTATGGACAGAATGCTTGCCCTGATGCCCCCTCTGCGCCTCCACTTTGGACAAGAGTAAACACCGTTATCACACAAAGTCCTGAGGATCGAGGTTGGCAGGTACAATTTAAAATCATCTGTGTACAGCAAAAAATAAAACTGCATTTTCTTATTAGTGTGATTTTTGAGATAATGATAATTTAATTTCAGTCTCTTTATTTATTAATTGTCTGTAGACTCAGAAAGAACCTCCCTCACAAAAAGCCATTCTCCACAAAGTAGGCAGGTGGAGAGGTTTCTCACAGCTGCTCTCAGCAGTGCTTAGATCGCTCCAGTGAATTACTGGAAACAATGGATACTGAGAATAAAAGAAAAATGATTGGAGAGAATAGAAGTTGATAGCACTGAAATAAAAACCTTCCAGTGGGGGAGACCTGTGTGGAACTGCATGTCTTTGCATATTTCCCCAAGGAGAGAAGTAAAGAATGGTTTTGGCTGTGAGATGCATTTTAAAACTGTAAAATAAAAGGATCATGTATCAAACCAAATTGTGTTGGCTTGGAGACATATTACATCTGTGCACAGTTTTGCATTCCCTACAATATTTTTCATATTTATTCATTTACTTTATTCCTCCCATATGGATGGATGGATGGATGGATGGAAGGATAGACAATTTATTGGTACTGACTCAGTAGCACATAAATCTAAACTCCTGATCACTTAAAACCCTTAATGAATCCCCTGAAAAATATCTGTAAAATATTTTCCCTCATCATCATTTCTGAAATGCTCTATAATTTAAAGTGTACTGCATTATTCTTAGACCATTCATTTGGTGTATCTATTGCTCAATCACTCGCTATTTCCATAAATTCATTTGTTATTGTCAGAGCACAAATAAAGGTCTTATATTGGCTTAAGCACAAGGAATCCATACCAAGAGTAAGTTGGCGCCTCTATTCCCAGCAACTGGTCACTAGATAATATTATTTAAGACTCCTGTTGAAATAACAAAGGTACAAACATTCTATAATGACCTCTATTTATGGGAATAACATACTATTAGAAAGATGAATGGGGGTTAAAGGTAGAGAACTGATAAGGAAGCAACTAATTTTTGATAACGATTTTAAATAAAGTCCTTGGCTTACAGGAGAACCTAAATTATAATCCTAGAAAAAAGACCTATACTTGAAAACCCTTTTGATCTAGGCCTGTTTTGCACCCTGACAAAGCAAGACCTTTTTAAAACCTGCTCTTATCGATCACAGCTAACCAAAAGAAAAATCTCACCATGTTCCAAAATGAGTTTCACTATTTGGGGCAAGGTCACCTTTAGTCTCAGTCTCCAGGTCTCTGTCATTTTCTGAATGATCCTATCAGGCCCTACATTTAAAGGCATTATGGCAAATCAGTGGTAAGTATAAAACAGAAGCTAATTTTTGCAGTTACAGAAACTCCTTTGGGAGAGCCTGGGTGGCTCAGTCAGTTGAGTGTCTGACTTCATCTTAGGTGATGATCTTGCAGTCTGTGGGTTCAAGCCCCACATCCGGCTCTGTGCTGAGATCTCAGAGCCTTGGAGCTGCTTCGGATTCTGTGTCTCCCTCTCTCTCTGCCCCTCCCTGGCTCATGTGCTGTCTCTCTCTCAAAAATAAACATTAAAAAAAATAAAAAAACTCCTTTGCTAGTAGATATTATTTGATTCAGGAATATAACCACTCATCTTTTCGCTTTTCTAAAGCACCTTCTATTTTGAGGAATTTAAGAAATGGTCTCTTTGGGGGCACCTGTGTGGCTTAGTCAGTTAAGCATCCATCTCTGAAATCCAGCTCAGCTCAGGTCATGATCTCACGGGTTCTTGGGTTAAAGCCCTGCATCAGGCTCTGCATGAAGCATGGGGCTTGCCTGGGATTCTCTCTCTCCATCTCTGCCCTTCCTCTGGTCACATGCTCTCTCTCACTGTCTCTCAAAATAAATAAGATAATACTAAAAAAAAAAAGAGTCTCTTTTGAAGTAAGATCCATGATGGTACATAGTCGGGACCATTCCATTAAGAGAAAATAATGCCTAAGATTTTTGTTAACCAAGAAAAAGTGTTGCACCCCGTTTCTTGTTATGCAACAACTGTATGATTTCTTCTTAGTGATTTGAAATGATAATGTCACTCTGGGATCCTAGGACACTTTAAGAATAAGGGACTCTGCATTTGAGATCAGCTGCATGGTTTTTAAAAGTGCACCCTTCAAGGAGACACTCCAGTCCATGCCAATTTTTTCTCAACAGATGCCACCAAATCCACCTATTTCTGCTTTGATACCTGCCTCTATGAGCACCACCTCTGTTTAGACATTTCTTCACAGCATTTGTATCCAGTGAGATTCAAAGTTCTTCCCTCATTCTGATTTGTTTGGCTGAATGATTAAGAAGAGTCAACCTGTAAGGAGACATATGTTGTGAGAGGCACTATTCTAAATGCTTTGAATATGTGAGCTCACTTAATTCTTAGAGGTCAAAACGATTTATTTTCATATTACAGATGAGCAATCTGAGGCATAAAAAGCTAAATGAGCACTTGGGTGGCTCAGTGGGTTAAACACCTGACTTCTGATTTCAGCCCCAGTCACAGAATCATGGTTGTGAGATCAAGCCCTGCTTCAGGCTCCATGCTGAGCGTGGAACCTGTTTAGGATTCTGTCTTCCTCTCTCTCTCTGCCCCTCCCCTACTCATGGTCTGTCTGTCTGTCTGTCTGTCTCTATTTCTCTCCCCCCCCCCGCCCAAATAAATAAATAAACTAAATAAATAAATAAAAGCCACTCAGCTAGGGAGCAATGTAGCCAAATTTGAACTTGGGCAGTCTGTATTCAGAATTCACTCTAAAGCACTAGTCTTTTGCCTTGAGACTATGGTGGCCAGAGAATATGTAAGACACCCAGTTAACATTTAGTATCAGATAAACAATCAGGCTTTTTTAGTATAAATATATCTAATATATTGCCTGAGACATCCATATACTTAAAAATTATTTTTTTAATCTGATATTTGATTGTAACTGGTGTCTCCTGTATTTTTTTTTTTTTTATGAACCTGGTAATCTGGCTGGGGACTGTCATTTAGACTGACTTTTCTTCCCCTATATAGTCTCTAAGACCTTCAGCAGTAGCTTGGCGATTGCCAAGGCTTTTTCCTAATTGATCACACCCTAGGCTTCCTTAGCTACCTGCTAAATGACAAAGCTTTAGATCAAGTTCTCAATATTATACAGATCAGGGCTTGGAGAACTTTTTCTGAAAAGGGCAAAATAATAAATGTTTAGGTGTTTTGTGTTGTATAGTCTCTGTCTCAACTAGTCAACTCTGCCAATATAGCAGAAAAGCCACAGACAATACATAAACCAACGAGCGTAGCTATGTTCCAATAAAATTTATTTACAATGATAGGCAACAGGTCATATCCGGCTCATGAACACTAATTTACTGTTCCCTGCCATAGACACACCTATAAGATTTGGTGAACTGAGTTCCCCATCTGAAAGCAATCAACCCAACCAAAAGACACCACAAGAACATAAGTTCTGCCTGCAAGTTATTTGCTATTTAGCAAAAGGAATCTTCAGTGGAGAAACTGACGCTCAGTACCTTCCAAAATAGGGCCAGCCTTTACCTCATGTGATAGTCATATCATCTTAGGAAAGACGTCTTAGCAAATATAATCTGAATGAAAGGCAGGTCCTGGGTCTTACAGCAGCTTTTGTATGCACCCCTGAGATGGAGTTATCTATAATTACCCACTTTCTGTTTTCATTTCCATCCTACTCAGAGAAGCCTGTTTCCTTGCATCTTCTATTTCCTCTCTTCTTCCCTTCAATTTACTTAATAGTGTGCACTTAAGCTCTTTGCCCATTGTTTTAGTCCTTCTGTTTCTACTGCATTTAAATCCTTAAATGCAAATTCCTGACCTTCTGTGTCCCAAAAATCTCAGAGTTCACCAAATCCTTACTGACCACCAAATCCAGAGGCTTCCCCCTGTTCCATACCATGTTTTATCATTCTGCCATGTTTAAAACCTTGAATTGCTTGCTTCTCAAATCACTGTCCTTCCTTGGAAGTGGAGAATGAGTTCTCTCTTTGTTCTCTTCTGACCTCTGTGACCACTTTCTCAACCTCTACAGTCAACTGTCGGCAATTATGTCCAGAGAATCCTCTCTGTTCTTCTAGGTGGCATCTCCCTCATTTCTGCTAGACTTTGTGCTGCCCCAGTGATTTAAACTGACCAATAGAATGAAGCAGAAGTGGAACTGTTTCAGTTCCAAATCAAATTCTCCAGAAACCTGGCAGTTTCTGCTTCTACTATCCGAGAGCCTATAGCTACCACGACGGTTGCCTAACAGATAATTCCATGGGTAAAGCAAATTCAGTATAACCTGTTACAGACTGAAATATGACTCCCAACCCCTCAAGTTTATATGTTGAAGCCCAATCCCCAATACCTCAGAATGTGATTGCCCTGGGGGATAGGGCCTTTAAAGAGGTGATTAAGTTAAAATGAGGCTGTTAGGGTGGGCCCCCATCCAATTTGACAGGCACTCATAATAAGAAGAAATTTTGAAGTACAAAGAGACACCAAAGGTGTGCACACAGAGGTTAATGGCACACCAAGAAGGGAGCCATCAGCAAGCCATGGAGAAAGACCTGAGAAGAATCCAAACCTGCCGACACCTGGTTCTTGGACTTCTAAGCTGCAGGACCGCGAGACACTAAGTTTTTGTTGTTTGAGTCACCCAATCTGTTGTATTTTGTTTTGGCAGCCCTAGACAAGACAGATGTATCCCAAACCTTGCTAACCAACCCTATACAGAGTATCCCAAACCTTGCTAACCAACCCTATACAGTGCAACTTACTTTGCAATCTGCTTCTCCTCCGGTAGTCCCTACACCAGGAATAATGCATTGGAAGCCAGCCTACTTTGCTAGTGTCTGTTCTCCATTTAAAGTCTAGCCACTATAATATTCTTTTAACATCACAAATATAAAGTCACGTGGATTAAGAATCCAAATGTAAAAAGCTAAAATTTTAAGCTTTTAGAATTCTAAGACAATTTATTTTATCACCTCAGAATAGGGAAGAATTTCTAAAATAAGTCACAAATAACATAAGCCATAATGAAAGTCATAAATGAAATTAACTATATCAGGATAAAATATTTTCATTCAAGAAAATTGACCATAAATAAAGTAAAAACAAGTCACATGCTTGAGGAAAGTATCAGTAACGTGTAATTAATAAAAACAATTATTTGGATGATATTAAAAACTCAATTCAAGCAAGCACCAAGAAGATTAAAAATTCGATGGAAAAATGAGCAAAACAAATAAATGTTAAGTTTCACAATAGTGGAAATTTAAATGTATAATAAATAAAACTCATCTCACTAGTAACCTAGGAAATACAAAATTAAAAACCATGTGGTATGCCATTACAACTAATTGGATTCACACCTAAACAAAAATAGAGACAAATACAAGCACTGGTGAGGCTGTAGCCCTGGAACACACATATATTGTTAAAGGGAGAACAAACTGTCAAGAAATATGGTTCCATGACCCAGGAACCACACTCTTAGTTTAGAAATGGATTTTCAATGATTAACTCTACACTATAATTGCCTCAGGAGCTTTTGCTTGTTTAGCTTTAATACTAGTACCTGATCCCTGGCCCAGCACAAATGAGTAAGAATCTCCAAGGGTGAAGCTCAGATGAGGATGACAGGGACTGCAATCTCCAACCACTGCTACAACCACTGCCCCGAAAACATTTCACATAGGTGCACAAGGAGATACCTCTAAGAATACTCATTACAATATTATCTGTCATAACTAACAATTTGAGACAAAACCAGTGTTTTTCCTTAGGAAAATGGATTCATAATCTCTGACATAGTCACAATTGTATTAATACAGAACATTTAAAATTAACAAGGAAGTGTTGTTGAATTCATCAATACAAATAACCCCTAAAATACGGCTTTAAGTAAAAATGTATTCAGAGTTATATGTATACTAGAAATTTAAATACATCTATGTAGTTATATTTAAATACTAGAAATTCAATATTTAAATTAAAATTAATATATTTAAATATCAAAAATTTAAAAATATTATAGTTAGTACTTTTTTTTTTTTTTTTTTACAACTACCTAACCTATAGAAACTTTGGGGGAATGGAAAACATCAAAGTTGTACAACCGAATAGTGATCAAATTTGAAGAGTAAAAGAGACAGGATTGGAGAGGAATATAAAAGAAATGTTTAGTTCTACTGTATCTTGAAAATGTTATGTAAAGCCCAGACTATACAGATGCAAATGTGGCAAATGTTGAGAGTTGATTAAACCAGGTAGTGATGCTGTAGTCTCTGTTTGAAATATTTCAAAAAACAGAAGAGGAAGGGAGGGAAGATGGAGGGAGACAGAGAAGGTTCATCTCTGGAAATTAGGCCAAAGATAAAGGGTATTTATACTACAAAAGTTGCATAGAAAGTCAGTTTAAATAATTCACATTTAACTTTGAACTCCTCATCAGTAGAGAACCACAGTAAGGTTTTGAACAATTTGCCTGGACAATGGACACATTACAGCTCTTTCCACCCTATACCACCTAATGCCCTAAAACCAGTGACTACGGTAAGTATGAACTACCTAGTCTTGTTGACCTCAGAGAGAGAGAGAGAGAGAGAGAGTTTGTATTTGAAATGATACTTTGCAATTAAAATATATATTAAAATCAAAATGGTTTTTTCTTAGGTTCTCTGGCCTAAGCCTTCTACCTGACATTTTGGTAAAAGAAGTTACATTGTTTGACATCATCATGAACTTCTCCATTAATATTCCTCGGTGATTCTTGTTATTTTTCTTTTCAGGATCTTTATGTTTCATTTGCCTTCCTACAAGAAATTTTGACTCCTCATTGAAATCTAGCTTTCTCCTTCAGGCAGTCAGTTGGTACCTCTTTCAGCTTAGTGATTAGCAAGGTTGATCATATTTTTGCAGTAGTGTAACCACTGCTGGCATCACTGCTTCTCCAACACAACGGTTAACTCCTTGAGAGCAGGAGCCACAACTCCTTGGGTGGGGTCTCCATGTCTACTTCTGACAGACACCCAGACAGCCTGCATTTTCAGCAGAGTTTTTTTTTTTTAATTTTTAATTAATTTTCTTAATGTTTATTTACCTTTGAGTTTATAGAGACAGAGAATGTGTGAGGGAGGGACAAAGAGAGAGAGACACACACAGAATGAGAGGTAGGCTCCAGGCTCTGAGCTGTCAGCACAGAGCCCAATTCAGGGCTCGAACTCATGAACCATGAGATCATGACCTGAGCAGAAGTTGGACACTTAACGGACTCAGCCACCCAGGTGCCCCCTTTTTCAGAAGTGTCTTGTGAATGCCTCCTCCTCAAGTTAAGCTTCCACACTGGTTTATTCATTCATTTAGGGCAGCTTATACTTTAATCAGTTCTCTCTGTTCTTTGTGTGCTTTTCCGGTCTTTCTTATTTCTTAGACCATAATTTAAAAAAAAATTTTTAATGTTTATTTATTTTTGGGAGAGACAAAGCATGAGAGGAGGGACAGAGAGAGAGGGAGACATAGAGTGCAAAGCAGGCTCCAGGCTCTGAGCTTTCAGCGCAGAGCCCGACATGGGGCTCGAACCCACAAACTGTGAGATCATGCCCTAAGCCAAAGGCAGAGGCTTAATCAACTGAGCCACCCAGGTGCCCCTCTTATTCTGTAATTTTAACTGATCCCTACAATAAGTTTTATGTGCTGTGAGTATCTATGGGACATGTTCATAACCTTGGATTTGATGTTTGTTATAATGGGTATGTCTTTATGCACACAAGTTAGATCTTTCTAGAAAACAGAATCATCTCTTTCTATCTCCACATCCTCAAGGACAAAGGAATTCTCAAAATGCCACCCTGACCACATGCACTGAAATAACCTGGGGGTACTTTTCATAAAGCTTATTTTTAGCCTCCCTTCCAGAATCTCTGAGTCCAAGATAGAAAGAATTAAGGCTCAAACTAATGTATTAGGTATTTTTATGGCAAGGGCTTTATATATTTTAACAAATTCAATCCTAAGAATAATTCTATTTAAAAAGGTATTAGTATCCTTATTTTATAGATGAGGAATTGAGAATTACAAAGTGTGTAGCATAGTTTCTGAAGTCAAATTGCCAGAGTTCAAATCTCAATTTGATTACTTAATAGCTATGTGATTTAGAAGCAAGCTTTTAATACTTTGGTGGGTAAGTTTCTTCGTTTAAAGTATGCATTAAAAAATGACAGCTATCTCATGAAAGTATTGCGAGGGCTAAATGAGAATAGAAAAGTCTGTGAAAAATGCTGTGACACACAATTGTCCGCAATAAATCTTTGCTTAGAAGATGACTGAATCCCACATTAAGCAACAGAGCAACTGGGATTTATCATAGACCAAGGCTCGGAAACTTTTTCTATCAAGGGTCAGAGAGTAAATAGGTTAGGCTGTGCAGGTCAGACAGTCTGTTTCAACTACTCACCTCCCCCCTGGTCGCAGAGAAGCAGTCATTAACAAAATGTTAAAAAAAAAAAAAAGGTCTGTGGATGTGTGCTCTGATGAAAGTTTATGGACATGGAAAGTTGAATTTTATGTAACTTTCACATGTCAATAAATATTCCAATGAATTTTTTCAACCACTAAAAAATCCAAAAAAAAAAAAAACCAACAAAAAACAAAAACCTTCTTAGCCCCCAGGTAGGGGGAAAAAAAAAAAAAAGGAAATGCTAGATTTAGCCACGACCCTGTAGTTTGTGGAACCCCACCTTTAACCATCAGGTTTCCAAGCTTCTGATATAACACAGCTGCCTAAGTGAACTTTGAACACAAAAGCTACTTAGCAAGTATTTAATCAGTTAATACAACATAATTTCCCCCAAGGTTTCTGCTTCAATCTCTTAACACTTGTGTAAGAAGAAATTAAGTAAAAATGGAATCCCTCCTCATCCCTTGGTTTTTGTATCCTTTGAAGCCACACACACTCTATCTGAACCTTTAATTTGTTACTCACCTCTTCTCAAATCCATCCTCTTCTCTTCCTACCTCTACCAGCCTCTTTCCCTGGTATATTCAAATTGAGATCACAAATCAAGATTATCATGTATCATGATGATGACTAGTGTAAACTTGTCACCTATTTGCCCTCCCCTTCAATTAATTCAAAATGTCCTTTGAAAAAAGTACTATTAGAAACTAAGCCTGCCTAGCCTCCTCAGACTCAAGATATGTGTGCTTTAGGCTTGCTGATTACACAACTCACCCCCTGCCTTTCAGAGATCCTTCCATTAAATTGCAGGCAAGGCGATCCAAGCAGAATCTGCTGGCAACCATTACCAGTGAAACAAGCCTAACTGAATAAAAAGTCCATGAATTAATTCAATTCTACTATGTAACCCACATTAGGATCTGGACAGAAAGGGTGATGAAACATTAACACGACAGATGACTGCTAGAGCAGCATTTGGCTATCATGAATCCATTTAGATAAATATTTAGATAATTCTAATAACTAAGTAATAACTAATATTGAATGCAGGTGTGACTGGGAGTCTTGAATGTAAGAGTTTATAAAGATTATAATTAATTTTATAGCAGAAGAAAATAATTCAGTGAAACCTTAACAAATCAGATATGGCACGCATTTTTTTAAGTTTATTTATTTTGGGGGGGAGATTTTTGAGGTTTTTTTGAGGAGAGATTTTATTTTTATTTATTTGAGGAGAGGTTATTTTTTGAGGTTTTGAGATTTTATTTTGAGAGAGAGAGAGAGAGAGAGAGAGAGAGAGAGAGAGAGAATATCCCAGGCAGGCTCTGTACTGTCAGCACACAGCCCAATGCGGGACTCGAACCCAGAAACTATGAGATCATGACCTGAGACAAAAATCAAGAGTCATACGCTTAACCTACTAAGCCACCCAGGCATGCATTTTAAAATAAACTTTGGACCTAGAAAGAATTTTCAAGTGTACCTCAGTATTTCCTCTTGATTTAGAGGCAAGACGAGCCTTCACTCTCCCATGCACAATCTGAAGAAATCCCTTACTCTCCTTGGAGCACTGCACTGTTCTTTTCACCAGTGCCATTACAATCCATTAGTTGGGTTTTCTTTTTGTTTTGTTTTGTTTTGTTTTGATTAAAGTGCTGTCCCTGCAAATCCCCAGTGCCATCATCTAAAGACCAAAAGACAGGATGATTTTACACCTGTGAAATACTGGGATTTTGTTAGCACAGGATATTTCAACACGGTCTCTGCTCTCTCATTGATATAGCCTTAAATGAATGGCTTTTAAATGATAACCATAGTGAATACTAATGCCTCAGTGCAGAACTATCATAAATATATAAATGTCTTCTTCTTCACATTTCTATCCAACATGAACGGGAGACTACCAAGAAGAACACTAAAAAAAGGCACTTAATTGGGGCAATTGGGTGTCTCAGTCAGTTGTGTGTCCTGCCCTTGATTACGGTTCAGATCATGATCTCACAGCTCATGAGATCAAGCCCCACATGGGGCTCTGCACTGACATCATGGAGCCTGCCTGCTTGGGATTCTCTTTCCCTCTCTCTGCCCCTCCCCCACTTGCGTTTTCCCTCTCTATGAATAAATACACATTTTAAAAAAAAGCACTTAAAGACCTCCTTTCCATAGCTTGTCAAGCTATGGTTTAAAGATCAGAATGCTAAACCCAAGGCCTACATGCAAATCACTGCTCTATCTCCAGTTGGGAGCTTATTTACTTAACTCTGAATATAAATAACAATGATAAGCTTTAGTGTTACAACTGACATTGTAAGATATTTTATGGTAATCTTCATTAAACACCTCATGTTAACATTTGAAGTAGTGGTTCCTTATTCCCTTTGCCTACTCTTATTACTTATCTATGAACAATTTGTGTACTTACCTGACTTTCTGTCCTCCTTCTACTCAAAGAGAAAGGAAAGGAAGAATCTCTGGATGATAACAGACAGAGAGGAAGCCAGTTAATTTGGACTAGAGTCAATGTAAAAAGATTAGCAACAAAGTCTATTCTCAGTCCTGACCCAATGTCATCTGGGTTCAGGTTCATCAGACTGAAGAATGGAAATGATGAATAAGCCAAAAAATTCTCTCAATCCCAAAACTTCTGCAAATTTTCTCATGACTTACCCTCATTTTGACCCGAAGTGTGTCATCTCACCCTGAAATAACCAAACATATGCCTAAGTAGGTTTAATTTAAATGGCATTTAACTCAATACCTTGGACTGTAGTGGCATCACCTATAAATCTATAAAATCCTTAAAGGGCAAGTTTATGTCTGTTTTATCTCTGTGTTTATAGCACATGCTTGACACAGAAATGATGCTCAAAAAAAAATTTGCCGGCTGTTTGAATAAACTTATCATCTAATCCATTCAGTCTAATAAGAACTATTTGATTAATTTATTACTTGACAGAACTGCCTACCTGACCTGATTGATTTCATTTTCCCTAATCAAGGTATACAGAATGTTTGGATATGATATGCATGTTTAGATAAAGATTCAGGACATTCCAGTTAGTCTCCTACTCATCCTGATTATGCCCCACGCTTGTGTTTGCTTCCCTTAAATTCATATTTCTAACCATTATT
Source organism: Cryptoprocta ferox (assembly GCA_028646485.1). Taxonomy (NCBI): domain Eukaryota; kingdom Metazoa; phylum Chordata; class Mammalia; order Carnivora; family Eupleridae; genus Cryptoprocta; species Cryptoprocta ferox. The sequence goes on along the minus strand of CM053559.1, from coordinate 26,039,691 downwards.
ACAAAGTTAATAAAAGGAATATAAAAAAGTTGTATCATTAAAGTTCTTACAGGCATAATAAAGGTGCTTATTTTCATGCCTGTAAAAGAGTATCTAATTTTTATTTGATTTTTCTTCTGAGTTCTTCAAATATACCATAGGCTTTATTTTATTGGTTTTTGATTTCCTCATTACAGACAAAGTGCTTCGATAGCATAGGATAGAATGAAATTTGCCCAAGGACAAACAGACTGCATTAGAACTCAGGTGCCCTGGCTTGGCTTTTAGTTCAATGTTTCTTCCCACGTTAAAAGGTAATAGAAATCTTTCTCTGATCTTTCTAGAACCAGAAATGCCTGGGAAAAAAAAGAGTTGGCTTGTAAAATTTTATTTATATACTCTGAGAGACTATTACACATGGAATCTTTCAACTCCTTCCAATTTCAAAATTATTTTGGATATCTCAGTATTTTTATAATTGAGATTATCCTCCTCTTGTCTTGATGTGTAAAAACCATCAGCTAAAAAATCCAGTCTACACCAAATATTCATCTACTGTAAGATTATCTCTTTTAATCAAGAGATTATATGACCCTGTCCAGGAAAGAGAAATCCACAAATATCAATTAATACTAATATTTTAAATCCGTATAGAGGTTTATAAGTCAAAGAAAAATATTAAAGAATACAGTCATAATGGCAAAGAAAACCATAAACATAAACTTCCATTCACGGGACACACATGGCAGAGCAGATAAGCCAAACCACTATTTTAAGCCATGTCTTTTTCTGACATAATTCAGGTTTCACAAATGCCTAGGTTTAGTCTCAGGATTTAGTCTGGTTTCAGGAAAGCAAAATAACATTTTCAAGAGAGTACACTGGCATGTTTGCAGAACTACAGACTAAAACTGCAAGTTACATATTAACAACTCATTGTCTTAAAAATTCCATATTCGCTGAAATGGTTTGCAAGCATTGTAGGCTTCTGCAATCCCTCACAGATAGCTTTTTCATTGCCATACCCCTATCTCTAAGAATATATCCTATTTCAGCTGTGAAGAATTGAAGGTGACCTCTTAGTATGCTGCCTTATTCTACCTTAATTTTCTTTTTCAGTAAAAGATTCCTCAGAAATGCTAGCCACAAATATGCACTTCAAAATCATTAATATTAACTGAGGAACATTATGCCTTAACAGAGAAGAACAGCAGGGGGCCGGCTCTCAGCCACTGAGGACTTGTCCCAGGCTCTTGTCCCTGAAACACCAGGACACTTGTTCTTATTGCTTTTTCAGCACTGACTGCTATTTCCTTTATGTGAAGTTAGTGGGTACTAGTTAGTGAATTCTGGATGCAAACCACATTAAGGAGAAATTTTTTTCCCCCTCAAGCAGAAGTAAATTTAATGAGAAGCCAGAAGACATTATGATACACCAAGATATTATAACTTATCAAACCTTTATTAGAGTACCCAGCACGTCCAGCTCTGGCTGGAATTTACTGAGTGGCCTTGGACTGGTCACATAATAGATCTAAATCTCAGTTTCTGTGCCTTTTTTCTGTGGACAATATTCCCTTCCCATCTTACTTACAGCACTGTGGTACTGATGTCATGAGCTAAAGCAGGTAAAAGTGCTGTGGACAGTCAAAGGTATTACGCAAACATCAGATGAACGATAAAGAATACACGGTCCAGGTTCTAAAAACACCCTCAAAGGGAAGAGTTGGTGTCACAGAAATTGAGGATTCTGTGAAAACTTTGAGAACACCTGTTTTAACATACTTTCTTCATAGATAAAGAAACAGAGACCCAGAGAGATTAAATTCTTTATCTAAGATACAATGGTATAATTAGTGTTAAAATCCATATCATCCGAGGCCCAGATCAATGCTTGGTTAAGATGGCTCATCTTAGCATCGCATTCCAGCACACTTAATTTCCAGAATATTGACACATGTGTGTAAAAACAATCTACTACTCCTATATCAACTCACACATTTGACAGGAATAAAATCAACTACATAAACAAGTTACAATTGTGGAGTTTAGGCATCAAAGAAAAAGAGAGAGATTAAAGGGCACTTTATTATCGTTTTAAAGGGCACTTTAAAAGTTTATGAAAATAGAAGTACCATCACATGATTTTTCAGAAACAGAAAAAAAAATCCACTCTAAAAAAAGGCTTCTCTGTAAGTTTTAGTCAAGAGGTCACTAGCAGATCTTCTTTCCTCACATTTTTTCGAATCACAATATAAATTTATTAATTTGGGTTATAAAAAGAGAGACCTATAGGATGTGAGAAAGGCATTCATTACCTTCTTACTTCTAGAAGAGTATGCCCAGATCCCTACGACCTGTTCACACTCTCACACACACACACACACACACACACACACGAGTACAAAGAGGGACACAGGACATGGGGAGAGATTTTCAGTTCAGCTATTTTGAGAGTCTTCCCTCTGCTTCTCCCGCAGTCAGTAACACATAAAATACTGTTATGTCTCTTTATCAACACAAAGATATCTAGAGCAACTCACAAAGTAGGTATCTACTGGAAACATTTTTTTTTTTTCTGGTGACATCAGATCAATCATTTCAGAAGAAGTTTTCTTCTCACCTTGCTCCTTACATCATCTCTTCTGTGCAAGTACATGATTTTAGGTCTTAAAAAGTAGAGATTATGCTGTGTGAGTCTTTGATTGGTATTTGCTTATCCCGATAATGCTAATAATACCCAGGCCAGAGATGTTCAAAAAATCCCATGCTGCCAATAAAAGCACAGGAAATTATATATTATCTAAATTGATTTATTCAACAACAGAATGTAAGAAAGTAAGTAAATCTCACTGGGGGTTCTGAAGCAGACATCTTGATTGTCACTCAGTCCTGGAAACACCAGTTTTCACATTTCTATTAATGTATAGTCTAAATTTCAGTGAAAATAAATAGTGCACTGTCTACATTTATCTAAACAATGGAATCAGAGTATTTTTGCAGAACTTTAAACCGTTCTTTAATATTTTATACAACAAGGAAAATGAAACTATTTTAGTTAGCAATTTAAACCACATTATTACAAAGTTTGCACTTGCCTACTTAACAAAGAGGTTAGTGTATTTGGTGATGTGTATGAAACATGGGATAATTCAAGTCAATTGAAAAGTACACATTTTAATGTCAGACATTAATGTTTCCAGACTGTTTCATTTCTAGTATCTTTGTCAGTGACATCTGTGGCCCTCTTCCTTGCTAATCATCTACATGTCCATCACAAAGGTGATATCCTGTCATAGTAGACAGACTACAGGAGACAACAGACTTGAGTTTAAATCATGGCCCCAACACCTAGGAACTGTGTTACCTTGAGCAATTATTTGATCTCCCTGAGCCTTGGTCTCACATCTTTAAATAGGAATATACTACCAACTCTGTCAACTTGTGAGAATTAAGTGATACAAAGTACTGACCACAATGGGTGACATAACTAGGTGCTTAGTAATGGGGGGGGGCAGAATTGTGATCGCCCTCCCTACATCTTGTCAGGGGTATTCAAGGGTGATAACTCATTCCTTGATCCACCAGTTAAGCTCATAGCATGCTACCTTCTAAATAATGGTTTAATTGAATACAACTAAGCCTGTTAGCTCATTGGTTTCAAGTACACAAGAGCCCATACTTGTAAACTGTAATAGGGGAATGAACACAAACTTAGAGAAGGAAAAAAAATACCACTTACCAGTAATGTTAAAAAAAAAAGAAAGAAAAAAGAAAAGAAACAAAAAAGAAAAGTACAAACTTGCTAAAAACCAAAGAAAAGTAAAATAAATGAGCACAGGTATACTGCTTTCACCCACTGGATTCATAAGAATTTTTCTTTATGTTTTTCATATGTTTTCACTCATATGTGGAACTTGAGAAACTTAATGGAGGACCATGGGGGAAGCGAAGGGGAAAAACAGTTCCAAACAGAGAGGGAGGTAAACCATATGACACTTATGAATGCAGAGAACAAACTGAGGGTTGATGGGAGGGGTGGGGGGGGGAGGAAGAGGGGTGATGGGCATTGAAGAGGGCACTTGTTGGGATGAGCACTGGGTGCTGTATGTAAGCAATGAATCATGGAAACCTACCCCCAAAACAAGAGCACACTGTGTACAGTGTATGTTAGCTAACTGGACAATACATTTTAAAAAAATAATAAAATAAAATTACAACACACAGCAGAGGTGAAACTATGAGAAAAAGTGTACAGAAGCACAAGGCTGCCGGCATTTGTTCAAGCTTTCTAAAGAAAAACATGTTTAAAACATGAATAGCTTCATGGGGCACCTGAGTGGGTCAACTGGTTAAACATCTGACTCTTGTTTCATTTCAGATCATAACCTAATGGTTTGTGAGTTTGAGTCCCGTGTCTGGCTCTGCGCTACCAGCGCAGAGCCTGGTTAGGATTCTCTCTCCCCCTCTCTCCCCCTCTCTCTCTCCCTTCATCTGTCTGTCTGTCTGTCTCTCTCTCAACATAATAATCTAAAAAACAAACAAACAAACAAACAAACATGAATACTACTGGACTCTGATCTATTATCTAACATTTAGAATTATTTTCTAAGCTTTTCTAATGTTTTATTTCTAAAATTTGAGAATGGTTATATTCATGAAAAATACCCTTCAATACATAAACTATAACAAAACCAAAATTGACCTAAGTTACATCTCACAAAGGAAGAATGGTACAGCAAGAATTTCATTATTCATTTGATATATATTTATTTACATATGCCAAGTCCGATTTTAAGGGCTGGGGATATAGTACTGAGACAGACAGACAAATCTCTGCTGTCACCCAATTTTTATTTTATTAGAAGAGAGAAAATAAATGAGCAACTGAATAAGCAAAATTAGTTATCGTAGAGCTAATAGCTATGAATACAGTAGTTCTGTGAAGGATAGCATGATAGAAAGTTGAAAGAAAGTAAGCTAATGTAGATTAAATCATCTGGGAGGTGATATGTAAGAATTGAATACCAAGAGTGAACCAGATGGCTATGTGAAAATCTACAGAATGGTATCTGATGACAGAATATCATGGAAAAGAGATGCACAGAACACAAAACACAGAATATAAGGTTACTTAAGCATTTATTACAACTATAAAAGTTCATTCCTATGTAGAAGTCGTGCATTAACTTAGCAACAGTAGTGGTACAAATATGAAGGGGGGAGGTGTGTTTTTCCTTTATTTCTATTTTTTAGTTTAAAAGTGTACTATTTTCATGCTCAGAAATGTAAATAGAATTCAACATACCCAAGAGATGATCATGTGTCCATCAGTGCTTTTCTTATTAGACTACTGATTAGAGAATTTTAGGTAAACTTATGTTTAATACATGTTTTAATTATAGTGATTTTAAACACACAAAGAAACTGAACTAATAATAAATGGAACCAATCCTCAAACACTCTATTAGTCATTACTAATCTACTTAACATATTGCTAGGTGGCACCCCTCTCTTGCTACACTCAAATTTCCATCCCACAATCATTCTCTAAGATACTAACAACAAATCCATCCTAGTTTTCATCCTGCACTCTTTCAGTTTTTTTTTTTTTTTATCAACATCACTTTCTGGAAAGTAGGTATCTTGCAAGAAAGCAGTAAGTATATTTTCAAAATGATCTCTCCCACTCATATGTCAGTTCACGTCTATTCCTCATCCTTCTCTTGCCCCTACAACCAAAAATATTGGAAATAAAAATGTAAGATTCTTACGAACATTCCTAAGTATACATGGCATGTCTGTCAGAATATCCTCACTTACAGGTTACAGCCTGTCTAACGTCTGTTCAAAAAATGCAATTAGTTTCTGGAGGTCCAAAGTCAAATACATTGTCTTAGAAAGTAGTTTCAGAGCAAGCCACAAAGCTCTCCACTTGGTAATTTAAATGACTGACCGCTCAATTTATGAGCATTCCCAGCAATAAAATTCAGCCTGAACTTAATAATAGCACATTTTATGTGACAACGATGACAATTACAATCTATAGTTACTGCAGTCGCCCTTTGGTCTGGGAAAAAATGACAGTATTAATTATACACACTTGCCATTTATCAGACTTAACTTGGCAGGCGATTGAGTTCAGGACCATCTCCAACTTGACTTCTACATTTACCATTTTCTAATCCACTGAAACGAAGATAATTAGAATAGAGAAAAATGAGTGGCTCCTTCTTCCACTGGCTTTATCTCTGATTTCATGTACAGTATAGTTCTCAAATCATATTAAATTTATACGACTAGGTTTAGAAGCCTGTCATTGTTTACTTTCTAAACTCCATAGCAAAGGGAATAATATTTCCTAGTTGAGCTATGGCGTGGGATTTAGGCTGCTTGCAACTTTCCCATTTTTCTTTTATATCTTGTTTTTACGTTTGGACTATTTGGGGATCTTGGGTCCTTGTTATTTTCCCTGCTAGTTCAGATTACTGATGTACTGAGAACTGAAATTATTTTAAAACATGGAAAACTACCTAAAGGGCTTCAGAGCCATAAAAGGATATAAAAATAGGTCCTAAACAGTCTTATTTTCATTCAATCATTTTTTTATCATCTTTATTCAACCATGTATCAGTTTTATTCAATTTTTGTTTTCTTTTGTGTTCCACCCATGTGCCTTGCAGATCCACAATGTGCTATTTAAGATTTAGGACAATTATCAAATCATGCTTCTGTGTTCAAGTCTTTACAACCTCTTCTTAAAAGGCTTGGGGAGTTATAATTTCTTAAACTCCTATTTTGGTTTTAAATGCTTCCCCTTATGAATTCTTACCAAACCTTTAGAACTATTATCCTTGTTTTTTTTTTTTTAAGTAGAGCTATTTTGAGGCTTAGAAAGCTTATACAATGTGGACATCTTAAATTAGAAATTCTAGAATAAGCCTCCAGAAGAAGATGTGGTTAGAGCTATATCAAAGGTATAAATAAGCAGGGAGCCTCCACCATGGCTAGTTCCTCCTGGTTTTTTCATTGTTAGACCAGAGCACCTGTTAGAAAGATGCTTTATCCAGAAAAAATTCAAGTGGGTAGACATACTTTTGAATATATAGAATTAACAAGAAATTTTCCATCTATACAGATTATGTCTTATATTAAAAACCTGATTATAAAGAAAGTAAAAAAAAAAAAACTGCCACTAGCACAGACTCTGTACTTACTACTAAGGATCTGTGGAAAGTTACTTAACTTCCATGTGTTTCAATCTCTTTTATAAAATTTTGGAATTGAGTTACATATTCTATAAAGTCCCCCCTCATTTCCAGAGTTCTGTAAGTGATTATGAAAGTTGTGGAGTGGCTGAGTACAGAAAGGGTTTGAATCCTAGAAAAGAAACATCATATGTGTAATACAGTCTGACTGCTATGTTAGAGTTAGCAGCAGAGTTTTCCTACTGCAAGAGGTAGAGACTTGACCTTCAATTTTAAGAGTGGAAATCAGCCATGGGATATAAGGGAATGATCCTAAACCATCCACAAATTACAGAAGTAAAATTCAATCTCTTTTGAAGACTGGCCCTTTCCTTTTTCTGGGAAGAATCAATCATTTGAACATTTAGGAGAATGCATAGATGAAGAAGTCCTCACCTACTTTTATTTTTTTAGGGAAATTTAAACTGGTCACGTGGCCAACTATAGATGCTTCAGGCTGAAATTCCAGGTATGTTCTGACCAGTAATGCAAAATGTATACATACAGATATTCTGCTTATTAAGTATGAATTTAGATAGACTTGTCTGTGAGAACGTTGTTTGTTCCTGGGAACAGAACATGCCTTGTTTTGACTAAAGTGGCTCTGAAACATTTGTGAGACCAAACAGAGGTGGGGGGGTGGCATTATGGCTTCTTTTTCTTTTTACTTTAAATCAAAGCAGAGGCAAAAGGTCAAGTTAATGTATTATACTTAGTAGATTTTAGGTCAACAGCAAAACTTTTGCAGAAGTCTTATTGATTTTGCCTAGAACTTGGAGAACAGAATCCAATATCCCTAATAGCCCTATGCTAGCAGAATAATGCCCCCTCCCACCCCAAAGACATCTACACATCCTAATCCCTGAAGCCTGTGAGTGTGTTCCATGGCCAAAGGACTCTGCAAATATAATTAAATTAAGCATCTTGAGGAGAGGAGACTATCCGTGTTCTGAAGCCCGGGTTCTGAAGTGAGAGACACCAGAATTAAGGGCCCCTAATCCTGGGGAAGATAGAGCAACCCTACAACCTGGCTTCAGGCCAGAGTCATTTCTGTCTTCTTCTGCACTCCCACGATTGCAATAAAGTTTTGTAAAATGCTGGGGGAAAATGAAGGGGCAACAAACTCCATAAATACATTGTGGGGAAAGGGTACGATATTTCTATGATTCTGGAAGCAGCAAGAGGATACTGTATAAGATCTTTTACTTACTCAGGGAACATGGTGAATCTAGCATATGGTAAGAAACATGGCTGAGTATAGTTCTGAGACAGGGAAACCAAAGGGACCCCATGAAAGAAAAAGCTGGTTTTTTATCTTCTTCTTTTCCTACTTCTATTCTTGCTAGGACCTGTACTCTCACTCTACACATACCTTAATGTATGACCTCCTTGCAAAGAACAAAGAGATAACGGTATCTCTGGAGACTTCCACCCCAACAGATGATGTATGTAAGGAGTGACTGGGCAGAAACATCATTATAGTAGGATTCTTGCACAGAGACAGGACACCAAGGCTTTCTTTGTCCAGGGAGCAACTTTATTCATCATGCTGGCACAGGCTCAGGGGATTTGTACCTGAAAAAATGAGCCCCAAACATAGTGGGGTGTAGCATTTTATGTAATTTCTACTTCTTTGTCTCCCATATATGGTAACACATATAGTCTGATTGGACACAGTCCACGTAACAGAGTCTTGTCAGAATTATGCATATTGATTGGGCCATGCTGCACATTGCCTTCCTTTGTTCTGAGAAGGCCTCTACCACATACCTTAGGGAGGGGCTCCACCACATCATGTGTCTATTCCAGACCACTGGCTTCAGGGAATGAGTGACTTATTGATAGGAAAAGATGGGATTCAGTAGGCGGAAAGGAATAGGCTAGGGCTCCAAGGTCCCTGGGTGGGGAAAAACACATATTTTAAAACACTTCTTCTGGGGAACTTCTGACCTCAAGCAAAATTCTCTCAGACATAAAGTTACTCTTGAGAATATAACAGACACTACCTACTCCCCCTCAGGTTTCCCTCAGGAATTCAACAAACAACAGATCTGACTAAAAATGAGTAGACCATAAAAGGTTTAACACAAAGCAACTCTATGGCCATAGACCACCCCTCATACAATGGAAATAAGCCAATCAAAAGGAATGACTGGGAATATAGAATTACCTAGCCAATTAGGGTAGAATCTGAGAAGGAACAAGGGGAAAGACTAGGGGGGACCTCCAACCAAAACCCTACAAAACAAAGTCCCTTGTCTGTAGTCAGGGGCATTCACCTTCGAATGCCCCCTTCTGTAAAGAGAGCTTCCATACTCTTCTTACTTTCTGATCTTATACTCCAATAAACTGTTGCCTGCTGTTCATTTTACTTGTTGTCCACCTCTTCATTCTTCAAAGTGGCAAGACAACAAACCCCAGTATTGACAAAGAATCCCGCAACATTATGAAGGTCACTTGGAGGTTGTCCTTGTTCTGACAAGTTCCTGGATGCCTGAGAGGACATGTGCACCAGACCATAATCGCCAATACAAACCCCAGACTCCAAGCAAAGATCAGACTCCTGTTCTGCTCCTTTCTTTTCTGAGTCTCCTGGACACTCCATCTGCATCTGCTCTCTCTTTATCTTTAATAAACTCTGCTTTCACCTCCTGCTGGCTCCAGTTTGGTTTCCATCCTGCACGAAGCCAAAGACCCTCCTGTTGGTCCTATAGGACACCCCCTCTGGGCCCCAGGACCTGGCCTGCCTGCATCAGTCAGAAACACCACTGAGAATATCAGGAGATGCATTTTTTATTTTTACTTCTGGCTTCACTTGTGAATTTTATGTGCCTTGTTATATCAGGTTATTTTTTCTAAAAGATCCAAGTTTTGTCCTAGAACCAGCAACTGATAGTTATTTCAAAACACAATGGAAGTTTTTTGGAAATAATAGAGGAAGGACAATTTTAAGTCATAAAATGGAACCTAAATAAAGAAATCTGGAAAAACTCTTAAGTAAATCATGCATTATGGTTGTATTTTTAATATCCAGCTCTATTAATTTTATCACGAATGTGCTCACAAAGTATTCTGGATAACAGACTAATTTCTTACTAAATTTCTCATAGTGAATATGAAGTGTTCCATTTTTTTCTTTTCTTTTTCAGTAATGTTTATTTTGGGTGGGTGGTGGGGCAGAGCTCAAGTAAGGGAGGGGCAGGGAGAGAGAGAGAGAGGGAGAGAGAGAGAGAGAGAGAGAGAGAGAGAGAGAGAGAGAGAGAGAGAGACTCTAAAGCAGGCTCTGCGGGGCTCAAAGTGACCTCAGCCAAAATCAAGAGTCAGATGCTTAACCGACTGAACCACCCAGGCACCCCCTACGTGAATGCTTTCTACTTTCCCCTAGTTCTGCCTAGAGTAGCATTTGATTGAGAGCCAGGTCATTTTTTTCTACTTGGGTAGCTACACACTCCACAGAAGAGGGATGAGAGAAAAAACCCTTTTTCTCTGCATATGAAGGGGATGGAGACAGAATGGGTCTCCTTGAAAACAAAATAAGCAGGGAGTAATTTACTCTAGCCCTTTGGTATGTAAATCAAATCCCTCTGGGAGTCAGATACTCCCAAGTGTCTAAACCTTTGTGATCTAAAGAGGTCTCTAAGGCCTGGGCTTCCTTCCTCTTGAAATGTAAATATGAAGACAGAGCCCTTTTTTCTCCCCAGCACCCTAGGGCTTAACTTAGGGTCCTGGTTCAGGCTGTCCCCTTTCTGTCCTTGGGATGATAAGAGATCTTTTGAGATCAGAGCAATTTAACTAAAAAATGGCTGCAGGCCTAATTCTCATGGAATGTGAAAAGTAAAGTATTTCTACTGGTAGTAGAAGCAAACACTCCCTTTGTATTAAATAATTTTTACAGAAATTTCCATGTCCAGAGAGGCTAAGTATTTTGCAGAAATATTGAGAAATTCAGGCAAGTTTCATTCCCCTGTTTTCTACCACTAGAGCATATCAGAATTACCTAGAGGGTTATTAAGACTCAGATTGCTAGCTCTGACCTTAGAATTTCTGATTTCATAATTCAGAGGTGGAGCCTGAGAACTTGCATTTCTTTTTTTTTAATTTTTTAAAATGTTTTATTTATTTTTGAGAGAGAGAGAGAGAGAGAGAGAGAGAGAACATGAGCAGGGGAGGGTTAGAGAGAGAGGGAGACACAGAATCCGAAGACAGCCTCCAGGCTCTGAGCTAGCTGTCAACACAGAGCCCGATGCAGGGCTCGAACCCACGAACCATGTGATCATGTATGACCTGAGTCGAAGTCAGACGCTTAACCGACTGAGCCACCCAGGCACCCCAGAACTTGCATTTCTAACAAGTTCCTAGGTCATGCTGCTGCTGGTCAAGGATTCTGAAAACCACTGGCCTATATACTGGTCATAAGTTGTTTCAGGTTTTATGGAGCTTGAAACACATAAAAACTTAAGAGCCCTAGTTTTTAGAAATTTAAGACCAGTTAGTTATAGAAACTATAATGGGCCTTGACTTCATTACTGTACAGTAAATCTTCTGACAGTGATCAAATATGACAGAGTTAATAGTTTTCCACTTTACATCAACTGTATGCCTGAGATTCAGTTTGGCATCATAAATAAGAAATAATAATGTACATAAAATAACTACTGATTTAACTGGCGAATTTTCTAAAAAGATTAACAGAACTCAACTTGCTCTTTAGTGATCTACTGACAGATCTTTATCTCTGGTCAATAAAATTTACCTGATGGTGCAATGTCTAAAACTATTTATACACCACTGGCTGGATAATTGTTATACTTGTATAGAAGAATTATCAGCAGCCAGGGGCTCACTTAAGGGTACTTGAACCGTATTCATACTATCACCTTGTCCAATATATTGACTCTGTATGAAGCTGTATTTTTTTCACTGTAACCAGTCTCAAATCCTATTTTAGAATAACAGCATTAATCAAATAGTTATTGAGCATGCAATTTACCAGTGTGAGCCTCTAATATACTGCTATTTTCTGAAATTGAAAGATTAAGAAAAGTTATGTATCAATATTTTGCTCCCCAAAACAATCTCCCTTCTATAAGAAGATAAAAATAGAAATTTTGTCTTAAGTTATCGATGTTTCAATTCCAGAGGTCAATTAAAACTGAAAGAAAAAATAGTTAAATTTCTTTTCATTATTTTTAAAAGCGTATTTAACAGGTCCTATCTTCTAATAAATCCTCACCCATTCCCTGCAAGCCCTCAAAAATGTTTCTTTATACCTGTAAAAATATCTCCTGAGGAAGCTGCTTTCCTCTTGCCCAGGTCTCAGAAAAATGTCATGGAAAAAACAAGCTAACCTCACCTCTTCAGATATTTCCTGCCAACCCCATTGATTTCACTGAGGGCTCCTGGGTTTGGAGAATAAAAAGCAGCTCAGATGGTTTTGAAAAGTAGAAGTAGGATCTGACTTTTAAGTGTCTAAATTAGATGAGCCAGACGCATCCTACCCTCTACACTGAACAAAGAGTAAATCAACATGACTGGCTCGTGAAACTTCAAAAGCCTGCCACTGTTACTCAAGATACAGATTTTCCCACCACAGAAAGGGAGCTGCATGTATCTGGTTATGGCAGAGTTCTAGAACAAGAAATAGAAGGGACAGAAAAATCAATTTATTGAACATTCGGACCCAACTTTGAAGTGCAATGGAGCACAAGCATCTTAGCGCAAACCTTTAACAAAGGTCTCTGATCAGCCTACAAACTGTCTTTGGCTATAATACAGAGCAAAACTGGAATGGATCAGGAATTAGTGATTATCCGACTGGTTTGATCTACACAAACAAATGTCCCAGACTTTAATCCAAATCAGAGATAAATTGTTTGTGTTAGATAAAAATGTTACATAAAAATGTGTTACATAAAAATGTGAAAAATTCCTCTAATGAAAAGTAAGCAAGGCACACCCTAGTGGTCATTTTCAGCACTGCCTGCTGAGATTATACAGTTTTTGAGATCCTTTCCACCAGCTGCTCAACTGGTTGTTCCACACTCAAACCAGTGAGCTTCCTCACCAGACTTACCTATACTTGGAGGGTGGGATTATGTTATATTCATCTATCTAAAGGGCCTGGAACCACAAAAACAGACACATAGACCAGTGGAATAGATTAGAGAGCCCAGAACTGGACCCACAAATGTACGGCCAATTAATCTTTGACAAAGGAGGAAAGAGTATCCAATGGCAAAAAGATAGCCTCTTTAATAGGTGGTGCTGGGACA
>CM053559.1:25944233-26025693 GCA_028646485.1 Cryptoprocta ferox | reverse complement strand
AAAAAAAAAAAAAAGAAAATTATTAAACTCCCATTTCTATAGAAATACACACAGAGTTGGGGCACGTGGGTGGCTTAATCAGTTGAGCCTCCGACTCTTGATTTCAGCTCAGGTGAGGATCTCATGATTCATGGGTTTGAGCCCTTCATGGTCAGTGCAAAGCCTGCTTGGGATTCTCTCTCTCTCTCCCTTTCTTCCCCTCTCCTGCTTGTGCACTTGAGCACACGCTCTCTCTAAAAATAAACAAGTAACCTTAAAAAAAAAGAAATACACACAGAGGTAAGGTGTTACTGTCTACGTGTAACTCGCATTTGGAACTGAAGTACTCAATCACAAAGCAGGAAAGAGACCAAGAGAAAAAAGTTAAGTTCCCAAGGGATGTTACCAAAACCAGGGTTAAATTTCCTAGAATTTGAACAGTATCTTGGATAGTTGCAAGGGTTTCATGTTCAAATATATACTTGAAGCTGAAATTATAGATCATGTTTCCATTTTTAAAAAGCAACATTTTTTGTGGCCTTTTCTAACTATAATACTCCAATATACTGGATAATCTCTTGGTATATTATATACTAGTATACATTGGCTATTATATAATGGTATATAAATTGGATATTAAATACCAACAATATTTTAATTATATTACTCCAATGGCCTCTTATTCCATCAGTAGCAAAGCTCTTAATAATTTATAAATTTATAAATAATTAACATGTATAACTATCATTTATAAATATCAAAAGGCAAAATATCAATTTAGGATAAGAACCACCATATTTATGGGTAGTGATTTTAAATATCTACATGTAAAATAATATTTCTTGATAATTTTAATTTTAATTAAAGGAGAAGAGCAAGTCTGTCAAATCTTACACAACTGCTATCCATTCATCTCTTAATCAGGGGCTCACCAAAAGCTCATACTACAACTCAATTTGAGTTTTGTTTTTGTTCACTTGTATGTCTTGCCTATTATAAATATCATCCCACCTTTTGTTTATGTGTTAGAATATTTTTTAAGCTAGTCACCCATGTCTGTGAGGGTTAATTTAGTTAAAGTGATATAAAATGATATGTAAGTCTTTAATTGGATACACATAGGCTTTAATAGATCACCAAATACTGACTGGCTGAACATGGAATCACTGCCAACCACCAACTCCTCAGCACATAGACCAAGGAAAAGCTGGAAGTCTCAGTACATATTTCGAAAGTTAATATTTTTTTGAATCTGTACAGTCAATTCCCAGTATTCACTGTAATTATGTCCTATAAAGTCACCATGAACACAAAGTAACAAATACTGAGCCACTTATCCTAGGGAAAATACAGGGTTGGGTTTCTGAAAATCTCTGATCACAACATTTTCATCAACCAATCAATACATAACATTAGTCTAAGAATGTTTGTGTTTAAAGACTCTCACTTAATATATATTGATTCATTTCTATTAACCTCATGGCCAGGTACGTATACAAGAAAGAGATTCCAGGGACAGATGGCAATAGCATTTTCTGGGAAAGACTGTGCAACGTGACATACTGGGCAAAGACTGGTGACCAAAAGGAAAAAAAATATTTCCAGATAGATTCTTTGGGACTCTAGGTACAGAGCCAGGTGCCACAAATGGTGTATGCAGACTGGAGAAAAGGACGCTTTTCCCTGTTCTGTTTACTCCTACTGAATGCAATTCAGTACTTCTGCACTCTAAGGATGGCATGTTTAGGAGCATCTGGAATCAGCACCTTGGGATAAACATGTCTCTCCTCAAGGCAGTCAGGGAGAGTAGAGGTGCTTCATCAAGGCTTCACTTTGTTGAGCGAGAAATAGAACAGGAGGGGAAGACCAGGTAGGAGAAAGAATGATACATTCTGGTGTTGGGAATTCATTCCTACCAAAACAGACAATCGTTTGGGGCTAAGTAATCAGGAACATTTGGAAGTTGATTTTCTGACAACCAGGACACTGGAAGTTTGTACTCTCATAATGTGGTCCTTTAAAAAAAAATACAGAGTTGCTTCACCTGTGATACTAAGATAAAGTTCTTCCTGGTATGTGATGAGCAGGACTGAGAACATACCTTTAGATTTGGCAAAGAGAACCTCACTTGTTAAATATTGAGAGCCCTGTTGATGGATTGTTAGATGGGCAATAGTAAGTCGCATTGTTGGGGTGCCTCATGCCTCAGGTGTCTGAGTGTCTCACTTCAGCTCAGGTCATGATCTTACTGTTTGTGGGTTCAAGCCCCATGTCTAGCTTTGTACTGACAGTGCAAAGCCTGCCTTGGATTCTTTCTCTGCCTTCTCCCCCTCTCGTGCTCTCTTTCTCTCTTCCTCAAGGATAAACATTTTTTTAAAAACGTAAAAAAATTTTTTTATGTCGGATTGCTGAGAAAACGGATCTAGCAAATGATATTGCCTAAAGAAATTGGGCAAAGTCCAAAAAGATGCATCTATTGACTGACAAGAATTATTACTCAGAAGAAAAAATTTACAATTAAAACTCAGAGGATTAATTTATATATCGAAGTAACAAGCAGCAAGTTGTTGATACAGAAGGAGAGGGTAAAAATATCAGATAAAGGGGAATGAAAATAATTATTGGATTATCTTATCAAGTTTATGTATTTTAAACTTGATAGAATGGCACAAGAATATATTCTTCCATTTATATATTCACTCATCCAGTATTCATGGGGCGTTAATTTGGGCTAAGCATAGTGATACCAGAATGAATGAAAAAGAATCCCTGCCTCAGTGGAGTTAATGAGTCACAGAGCAATAAAGAGGCATGTACAATGCAGTGCCAAGGTGTTAGGATACTGGATCTACCTGGCCTTGAGGCAAAAAGCAAAGATATCTATCTCACCTGGGGGATCAAGCAGAGATATATAACCTATAACCTGCACAAAGGTAGGAGTGATCCAGGCATGGAGGAGGAAAAAGAGGTTTCTGGAGAGCAAATTTGCAGTAGGTCAGGGGGTGAGGGCAAGGTAGACTAGAAAAAGAGGACAATTGGTGTTTCGGGAGGAACAATTCCAGGCTCAATGGAGAGAGGGATTGGGGAACTGAGCAGGGGCCATGTGAGGCCCTGTAAACTGTGTTAAGGAGTGTGGATGTCATTCAAAGAGCAATGGGAAGCTCTTTATAGGTTTTAAATAGGGAAGTAACATCATCAGATTCAGGGTTTAGAAAGGTCACTGTCTGCAGCTTCATCACTGCAGTTTTCTAGTTAGAGAACTTTGTTGAAAGTGATCCTTTATTTGAAAGCTCTGCATGTCAGGAGAATAGTCTGGTTTAATATGTATTTTGTTAATAGCTCATCACCAACCCTTGGGAGTGTTGTCGAGGAGTAAAGGAACAAAGTGAAGAAGACACTAGTGGTTAACCTGAGTCACAATTAAATCCCAAGGTTCCCACAAAAGGAGCACGGGTCAAATGCAAATACATTTTTCTGATAGATTGCTATAGTAAAGCCTTTTTTCACATCCTCACAGGAGTGTGATGTCAAGTTTTGCAAACTCCCATTACATGACCCTGATCTCAAAGTCAGGTCCTTGACAATGAAAACAAAAATGTAGAAAAACCAAATTTTTACAACATATCTGCCTTACACAGATCTTAAAAGGAAAAGTAACAAGGCCTTGAGTTGAGTTCTTCAGGAAATTTCCTGATGCTGGGACCCTGATAGAGATCCTTGAATGTTGTCCCCTGTCTTATGTTCTGTGTTTTTGTTTTCCATTTTACATGAACTGTTTGAAATGTGGATATCAGTATGGGCAGCTCACGTAGTTTCACAAAGCAAAGCTACTTGCTGGAATTTTTCTTAATTATTCAAACTTGTTAATTAGCTCTACGATCCTCCTGTAGAAAGTTGCTAGGAAACCTTGATACTTAAGGAACTACACACATATGTGATGGGTATGGACTAGTGGATTTAACGAGACTTTTCATCTGCATATCTTGTGACTCTCTCCTTGTACACCACACTGCCCCTCCCATTCTTCACTTCCCCACTCACACACATGCACAGATGCAAACATGTACACAGTTACATCAAGCAAAACAAACATTTCTACAGAGAAACCCCAAGAGTTGGAAATCAAGGTATCTCTATCATATTCCACTTCTCATTAGCTGACTGTGATGGAGGAAGGAAACAAAGCTACCCTGAAAACTTTGAACCACAGATGTTTCTTCTACTTCCATACTGAAGACTGAGAGCCACGGTTATACATGTAACCAATGATAATTTGGATATGGAAAATTATAACTTAGCAAACTCTTTAGGCTGTATACTGTAAGTGTATATCCCTACTTCCTCTAATGTCTTGACCATCTCCAGAATGTTTTATGTGTTCTTAATCTTTAGACCTGATTTTGGCATTTGTTACATTATGAATATATATGCATTTTTTGGTTTAGGCTTGAAAAGTTTTAGTTATATGTATTACCTAAAGAGAGATTAACCTAAATGTTCTTCAACTCCAATAACCATTGTGTTTCCCCAAGTAGATATAAGCAACATTTTAAAAGGGTCCCCACTGTCTTACAGAAGCAGGTGAGGATCTGGTAGCTGTGTAATAAAATTTAAATAATCTCTGTGGAGGCACTATTTTTTTTACACACCAGTTTATGTTTTAATTGAAGAAAATAGCTGACAAACTAAATTGTTGCCAAAAACATTAACAGGGCTATTGCTCTTTGATGAATTTTTATTCAGGTAAGTTTTGGTTTTTTGTTTTGTTTTGTTCTTTTACCTACAATGTACTATTTCCCTCTTTTACTTCTGTAAGACTTGACTAAAACCTCTTAAGAATCGGACTGGAAAAATAGTAACCACCACCACCACAGATTTGATGTTAACCAAGTACTACTCCATTCTTCACTCAGTTTAATTATAAATCCAAATTCCTTTTCATAACCCACAAGGACACACCTGTTCTGAGCCTGACATCCTTACTTTGTGTCTCATCCTCAGGCCTTGAAGATTCTGTTTCTTGAGGCAAGGATACTCTTTCCCTAACAGGCTGAAGTAAGAGGTTAAGGGTGAAGGGCTATTCTTAATCTGCTATACTTCAATTTAGTGGTTCATCAGTCTGATCATACTATCTGATGTAAGGTACCATAGTTGCCGTCTATTATCTATATCCTGTTATCCTTTTTTTTCTTCATAGTTATGAAAGTAATTCATGATTACATTATTTATTTGCTTTTTCACTTGTTTGTTTTTAACCAGACTGTAAGCTCCACTGTTGTTTCCTAGTGCTTTACATTTGTGTGTGGCACACAGTAGGTGCTTAATCCTATCTGCTGAATTAACATTAAAGGGCACTGTTCTAGGCACCTCTTGCATAGTATTCTGCCTGCAGATAAGAAGAGTGAGGTGCAGGAGAGAATGTGCATGCATCCTGTTTTGGTAGTTAATGGGCAGCACCACTGGGATGGGGGTGCCACAGGTCTCTCCCCAAAGCCTTTGCTCCTGTGAGTCTACCATGGCACCTCCAAGTAGGAAGGTCTTGCAATGACAGCCCAGGAAAAGATGGTTTGGCAGAATAATCTGCAGTTGGATTTTGAACTCTCCTGACTTGTCAATCACTATCTTGCACTGAAAATTCCCACTACTGTTTCAGTGTGGACCCTCATCTATATTCAGTCGTGGAAACAGGAAGGCTTTGATGACATTTTCACCCAGAGCTTTGGGCTGGGACAGACCTGACCCTTCTTGACCTCCCCTGGATTTTTCATTCTCTACTAAGGCTGAGGCAGCTCTGCAGATAGCCATGCCCTTGGTCTGAGTCAAACCCAGGGGACAGTATTCGGTGGATAGGAACACTAACTGCTATGCCGTGACATCTACTCATTTCAGCATTAACTATTCGCTTATTTACCAATTTCCAAATGGTGTTTATTCAACAAACTAGATTATCTTCTTTTTCATTTTCATGTCCTTTCTTTCCTTAATACTTAATGCATGGTCCATGGGCATCATCAAAAGCAAATACAGCCCTGTGAGTGCAACGTGACAGGGACAGGATAAGATCAGTTTACTAATAACACTTAATCCCATGGATTAAGGATATAATGAATGATATTTGACAATTATGTGTTGAGTTATTATAAAGCTTACCTACATCCAAGAAAACCAGAGTTGGACAGTAGTTAAAGCTGTAAAACCACATTTATTCAAGAACTATTGAAATAAGTGGGAAAAGACTTCAGTACTGAACTGGGCTTAATTTCAAATACTGCACGGACAAATGGGGGTTTATAGGCAAGGAGCAGTGTGGGGGTCTGTGGATGAAAAATTCATAAAAGGACCTAAGAGGTACTAGGGGGGATTCTGGCTAAACCAGCTGGATAGGATCTTTGGTGGAAGAAGACCAGGGTGATCAGATACCAAGGGTGACAGATGAGAAATTAGATTGGATATCGAGGCAGATCAATAATCAAAAGTGAGAGAGTCATGTTAAACTAACTTAGCAGGATTCTTGCCAGAACTGGGCAATGCAAAGACAAACAAGGAAGCCCAATGGTCAAGGTCTAACTGGGGAGAGTTCAGAGGAGCCTGAGTCAAGTTTGGTCAAGGAGAGTCCATCACTTAGCTTGTGTTCTGTAGCAAGAGAAGGGTTTTCCTTTTCATGGTTTCCAACAGTCTTGATTCTATCATTGGTCTTTATTATATAAGTGAAATAAAATTCTTAGTATACTGCATATGCTTGAACACTGTGTTAGTTATTTTAGACATGGCAAACCTAGCTCCTGGTCATTTAGGGTCTATATCAAATTTTAATTGCTGTAATCTAAATATTCTTAAAGAAAAATTGTTAATTTTATGCATTAGCAACAATAGAAATAAGGCCTCCCAATGAATAATTGTGCTGATCCCAAGTTGCTAGCATCGATATGCTTTCCTCAAAGCAATTTTATTTCTGGGGATTCCCAGTTCCTCTAATCCCTGGGCCTATCAGGGACACAGGGTACACCCTGGCCCACCTCGCTAGCCATAAGCTCTGGGGTAAAGAGTTGGGATATGTGTTTCTTCTCTCTCAGATGACCCCAGAGCTGCTTTATTTGAGCTCCCCCTTCACAAATTTCACCATACTTAGGAGAATGAAATACTTCTCAAACCCAACAAGATAGAATGCTCAATTCTTCCTTCTCCCCATGACCATAGATGGCTACTTAACTGATATTTTCATAAGTAAATAAATAACAAAAATAAAAACAAGCAAACAAACAAAAAACACCACACATGAGGGGCCTTTCATGGGATAGACACTCTGCTCTAAGGTGAAAGTGGCAATACCTCTTTAAAATAGTTCTGTATTTTATAAAACAAAGCTTATGTTGAATGTACAATTAAGGTTTAAAGGACGTCTATTATAATTTCTTGGTAGGAAAAAAAATCCACTCAAATAAAACAACCACCTACTAATTTTTACATTCAACAAAAGTTGATGTTTAATAGCATTTTTTAAAATTATAGGCCTATATATACTAGTCATCTAAAAAGCAAAGAACTAAATACAAAATCTTATTAAAGAAAGTTACCTCCTATCATAAAAGGAGTCCTCATAAAAAATTCAAGCCTATTTCCTAGATCAATATCCAAGTGCTCTCATTTCAGATACACCACCAACTGGAGTGTGACAGAAACCTCATCTTAAATTTTGAATCCATACCCACTCTAATGCCTGACAATTACAAATAGGCTCATAGTACCTCATGTCTAAAACAGTAATAAATGGTCCCAACTCCTGATTGTTACATTAAAGAAATTGATAAGAAGAAAAAAAAGTGAATTTCCTTTTCGAGTGAGCTGAAGATGAATTTTTAGTGAAGTTCTTCTTATACTAACATCCTTCATATTCTGGTGAAATTTTCATCCTATTAAATTGATAGCTTCTAAATACAAGTAAATATTCCATTTTTATATCTTCAAAAATAAGATAAAATTAGACAAATAATTACCTAAACTCTTTAATATTTAAATATTCTTCTTTAAGGAAGTGAAGTAAGTGCTTAAAGTAATTGAGAAAATACTGTATGTGACTTTTCTATAATATTACCTCAGAGTTATCTTACCTAGCAAGTAAAGTTTACTTTAAGGAATCTCTCTAAAATAATCTCCCATTTCAGCTACATGCTACTGAAAAAGAGGAAAATATGCATAGTGTTTCTCAGAGTTTGATAGTTGTAAATTAGACTTGAGAATGTCAGTTAACATGGCACTCCATGAAGCTGTGGTTTCTGGGTAACTGATAATTTTGTAATACAAAGTCTGTGTGGATGCCTACTACTCTCACATATCTTTTAAGCTTTTTAAAACTTTCTCTCACAAGGCCATATTTGGAAAAGGAAATGGGAAATCGTTTCTGAAAAACTTAAAAGACACACATGTTCAGGGCATGCCAGTACTGAAGAGGCAGGTTATAGCAAATCCACTACAGGTCCCTCTCAGCTATAACACAGTCAACATGTATTTGTCAAAGTCCCATTAACCAGTGGGCTCCTGGACTGTACGCTCAACCTATATCCCTACCCAAGATGAAAAATTCATCACTGCAGATATTTAACTAATATTAATGGTTAATATTTACATAACACACACTCTATGGTGAGCACCACTTTAAATCTTTAATTCATATCCTCATAACTACTCTGTGAGATAAGGTTACTATTAAACCCATTTTGTACTTGAGTAGGCTAAGGCACTGAGAGGTTAAATAACTTGTTTAAATTCATACAGCTAACAGGTAGCAGAGGAAACATTTCAATTTAGGCAATCTGGCTTTAGAGCTCATAGTCTTAACCAGTACAGCAGCATAGAGTTTCTTTATCTAGCCTTTCTAACTCTGTTCTCCATCATTGAACCCACAGATACCTTCTGGTAACAAACTCTCTGTCCATGGGTTGCCTTCTTCATTTTGTTGGATTTACACTTGAAAACCCACCTGTAGAGAATCTGTTACGGCAAGGGTGATCATACCTCCAGTTTGTCCAGGATATTCGGAGTTTATGACTGTTGTACTGGCATAATAATAGCACACATTCCCCCACCCCATTAAATCTCAAGTGTCCCGAGGTGATGATAAATTATATGACCATCCTAGTCATGACTGACTTGAAAACTCTATTAAGATGTTTTATCTGCAAATTGCCATCAGGCTGCATGCTTTAAAATTGAGGCTGCAAGCACCAACCACGGCCAAGGTTCTGCAATATAGCCAGCAGTGCCCTTGAGAACGGTCATATAATAGATTGTTATTCCTCTTGTCTATGAAAATGAGGTCATAAATCAGCAAAGGATAGCATGGAATATAGCATGTTACTCAATCCACCCTTATATATAAAAAGCCAAAATTGGATTAACTTTATACATACATACACATACACACACACACACACACACACACACACAAGCTGCAGGAATAAGAGAAAAAGGATGGCATTCTCATAAAATTCAAAACCTTAGACTCCCACAGAAATCTATTAAAACTAATAACCAAGTTTAGCAGAGTTGAAGGACACAAGATCAATACACAAAATTAATCATATTTTGATACACTAGCAATGAACAGTTTAAAAATCAAGAAACAGTTATACTTACAATAGCATCAAAAAGAATAAAACACTCAAGAATAAATTTAACCAAGGAAGTAAATGACTTATGCACTAAAAACTACATAATATTGTTGGAAGATTTAATATTGTTAAGTTGTCAAGACTCCTCAAATTGAGCTATAGATTCAATTTAATCCCTATCAAAATTTCACCTGTTTTTTTGCAAAAGTGAAAGTTTATCCTAAATTTCCATGGTTGAAGGGGACCCAGAATAAGCAAAACAATGTGTGTGGGGATAGAGGGAAGAACACATTTGGAAGACTCACACTTCCTCAATTTCAGAACTTACTACAAAGCGCCAGTCATTGATACAGTGTGGTACTGGCTTAAAGACAGACATATAGATTGGTGGAATAGAACTGAGAGTCCAAAACTAAACCTTTACACTTATGATTAATTGATTTTTGACAAAGATGCCAGGATAATTCAAGAAAAAATAGTCTTTTTAACAAAGGGTACTGGGATAACTGGAAATCCATACACAAACAAATGAAATTATTCTTCTTCCTCACACCATAAACAAAAATAGGCTCCAGTTATAGACTTAACTGTAAGATCTAAAACTGTAAAGTACATAGGTAAAAACTCAGATACATCTCTTTTGCCTTGGATTTGTTACTGGTTTCTTAGATACCGTATCAGAATCACAAGCAATAGTAACAGCAAAATAGATAAATTGTACTTCATCAAAATTAAAACTTCTGGTGCTTCAAAGGAGACCAGAAAAGTGAAAGTGAAAAGAAAACCCACAGAATTAAATAAAATATTCATAAAGCATGTGTCTGGTACGGGACTAGTAGCCAGAATGTAAGCAAATAATCCACATAAAAATGGGCTAAGGATTTGAATAAGGAATTTTTTCAAAGAAAACATATAAAAAGGCCAATAAGCACATGAAATAATGCTCAGCATCATTAGTAATTATTAAATTGCAAATCAAAATCACAATGAGATATCAGCAATGATAAGCAACAAGAATATAGAGAAATTAGAACCCTCACACACAGGTGGTAGGGATATAAAATGGTTCAACCACTTTGGGAAATATTTTGGCAGTCTGAAACCGAATTACCATATACCCAGCAATTCAATGAGTAAGTTTATGCCTCAGAGAACTAAAAACCTAAATCTAAAGAAAAACCTATACATGAATATTTATAGCAGCATTATTCATGACAGCCCCAATGAGGAAATAACCCAAATGTCCATCAACTGATGGATACGAAATGTAGATCTATAGAATGAAGTATCATTTGGCCATAACAAGAAATGAAGTACTGATACATGCTAAAATATAGGTGAACCTTGAAAATATTATGCTCAGTGAAAAAAGACTCAAAGAGCCCTTTATTATGTGTTTTCGTTTATATGAAATGCCAGAATATACAAAAATCACATAAACAGGAAGTAAATTCGTGGCTACTAGGGACCAGGGGGAGGGAAGAATGCGAGTGACTAAAATAGTTATGAGGTTTCTCTTAGGAGTGATGAAAGTGTTCTAGAATTAGATAGTAGTGATGGTTGTACACATATACTAAATGACTTGGACTTGTACCCACCAAAAAATAAACTAAGAAAATAAAAATAAAAATAACCTTTACTTCCACAGCAAACTGTCACTTAGGAGTCAATTAGAAGAAAAGATGACATTGGGTTTGAGTTTATTGAGCATTTTTGTGAGCCTCATAAAACTGTGGAAGACATTATTTTTCCTAAGAAGGATGGTAAGGAGGATAAATAGTTCATGTTGTTAAGTTGGCAAAAACTCCCCAAATTGACCTACAGATTCAATTTACTGCCTATCAAAATTTCACATGTCTTTTTGCAGAAATTGAAAGCTTATCCTAAAATAAGGATAAGCATCCCATGGGCTTTAGGGTCCACTATCACGAGAAGAGGATTCAACTATGTCAACTAGGAGCACCTTCCCCTGCTATGACCACTAGGCTACAGTGGACCACTCATCTTTGCTGTTCCTTCAGGAATACCACTTTTGCTTTTTTAATTCTTAATTCTACTCATTGAGGAGGCTATTCTTTTATTGCCTTAGGTGAACCATTTTTCTTACCATCTAAAATCTTACTGGATAACCTATTTCAGTAATACCCTATATATTAAAAAGAAATAAATAGAAATCTAGAAGCACTAAATAGTGTTTCCTTAATTACATTTTTGGCTACAAAAACATTTTACTCCTCTTTTTTAAATATTCTTTTGGTGGATAAGTCACTAAAACCAAATTATTTACCTGTTCATTGTTAGTTTCTACACACAGATACACACACACACACACACACACACACACACACATTTATGGAATTTAAATGTTAAAGGCACAAAAGGAATACAGTTTAAAAAAAAGAACTCCCATTTCTTCTTCTCAGATATTTAGTTTCTCACACTGGAGGCAAGATTTTTTAATTTCTTGAGAGCAAAATTACTTTTCATATTTAGTCTAATATCTGGAAATCTAAATGTCTAAAATACCTGTGAAAGAAGTTTCATAAAGAAGAAACGACTGATCAAAAAGATTTGTTTCTTCTTTTTTTACATTTACCTTAAAGGTCTATGATTTGTGCAGCTAGTTGAATCATTAAAAAGCTGTTAACATTTCTGTAGTCAAATGGATCATAGTACTGGTAAAACAGTCCAGACTCCTGTAATTTTATAAATAATGGTGCTTTTGGCCATGAAGCTAAAGGCATTGAGATGTTCTGCCTCATCTTCAGGTTTACTTCAAAAAGGTTTATTAAACTTCGTAGAGTTTCTTTTGCCATTTTTAAAAATGATAAATGTTCTTTCCTATTCCAAAGTGGCTAACTCTAAAGATGGAGAGCACCCCTGAACCATGTTGATATGCAAGTCTGTATTTTGAAGTTGACCAGAATATCCACAGTTATTTATAAACACCCCCTAGAAATCATTGCCAGTCAGGCAATGATTGGTGGAAATATCAGGTTTTAGGCGTACTAAAAAACTGTAACGTGTAAAATATAGGTACTATTCATATAATCTTCTAACCCCTTGGAAAATTATCTATTTAAAACATTCTTAATGTTATAGTTTGAAACATTTAGAAGAATTATTCCACTGCGAATTTTAGAATGATCAAATTTCCTGATTTCTAAAGAGTTCTCATGTGAATAGATAAAATATACAAGTTTCCATCCCATTTTAAATAAGAATGTCATTTCCAGCTGTATCATGGCTTATGAAAATTAATTTAGCAAAATTGAAATTGCTCATGAGTTACTGTGTGGCACTTGTCTAATAGGACTGCAATCACTGTATTTTTCCAGAAGATTAAGAAATTGCACACATTATTCAGTGATGTCCTTCACACCTTGATGGGCACCAACAAATCCAGAAAATTTAACACACCTAAGATAAAAAAAAATTGATCATTTTTAGAGAATCTACGATGTTGTTTAATGATTTGGATATGTGGTAGAGACATAACATCTAAAACCACTAATCTAGAGCAGAACCCAAAGAAATCCTGAAAGCATATAGATCAAAGAGATCCTATGCAAACAATTCATTTTACATACAAGTTTAAGTCAAGGAAGTTAAGTGATTTACGCAAGGTCAAGGAACTATTTTGTGTCTAAACCAGATTATTTAAAGAGAGAAATAAAGTGAAGTCAACAAAGCAACTTTCTAAGCCCTAGGTTTTTCAGGGGTGTGGTATACATACACTAATAGCTATGATCCTCCCTTGTCAAAAATTGGGGTTTTCTTCAATTCTTAATGAAAACACACACACTTTCAAAACATACTTCCAAAGAGTAAATATTATATTTAGTATCACAGGGAAATTCTTCTATTCCCCTTTTAAACTTTACTCATTTTTGAATATTTCCTGGTACACAGTAGACACAGTAAAAATTAACTCAATGTAGGGACGCCTGGGTTGTTCAGCTGGTTGAGATCCGACTTCAGCCTAGTCATGATCTCATCATTCCTGAGTTTGAGCTCTGCCTCAAGCTCTGTACTGACAGCTCAGAGCCTGGAGCCTGCTTCAGATTCTGTGTTTCCCTGTTTCTGTCTGCTCTTCCCCAACTCATGCCCTGTCTCTCTCAAAAATAAATAAACATTAAAACATTTTTAAAAATTAACTGAATGAAGAAATGCAACTTTTAAGAAATCAAATTTTATGATTCCAATTATGAACTATTTTCACATGCTTAAATGGAATGTAAGAAATTCCATGAGAGATTATTTTTTGTTAGTTTAATGTGGGAACATTATCACAACAGAACAAATCTCTATTTTTAAGCTTTTGTAAAACCACAATTTGATATGAATGCAATGTTAGAAAATGACAGGATTTGAAACCTAATATAAATGTGCCACAGGGGACCAGCAATAGCCAAGGAAAACTTTTTCAAGTGTGATCAATAGCAAAATTTATAAAGTTTTCATTCACAAAGTACAAAATGGCCCCAACTTAAATTTTCTTTTTACTTCCAAGGATGCCACGCTGTGGAAAACACAGTTCAGTCTTTGAACTTAGTATACTGTCTTTATTCTTTCCAATATCAGGCTGTGATATAAACAGAGGTTCCAACAAGCACATATTTCTGTAAAAAGCAGGCTATTTTTTCACTGAAATTGCAGTATTTTTACTAAACAATACGATGGATGTGTGAAAAGATTTTTTAATAAAAAGCTTATCCAGCAGTAGGTTACACCTCTCCTACTGAAGTCTAACTTAAGGTGGTGGCTTCCAAACTTCAAGACCTCTCAGCTTCCAAAGAAGCTATATAAATTTCCCTAGTGTTTCAAAAATGCCCCTTATGTATATATATTTAATCAAGAAATATAAAAACAGATTTAAAAAAACGTATATTTGCTTATGTGGTGCTGGGTGGCTTAGTCAGTTAAGCATCCAACTCTTGATTTTGGCTCAGGTCATGATCTCACGGTTTGACAAATGGAGCCCCACATCAGGCTCTGCGCTGACAGCGTGGAGCCTGCATGGGATTCTCTCTTTCCCCTCTCTCTTCTCTGCCCCTGCTCCACTTGAACTCTCTCTCTCTCTCTGTCTCAAAAATAAACAAACATTTAAATAAAAATTTTAAGTATTTTTGCTTAATCCTGTCCGATTACCAAAACTGTATGATCTCCAATATTTTTGGACAAGGATACTAATGTTTCACAGGCATACATGATCATGGAATATCTATCACTAAACAAAAATAAAACAGTGACATAAATTCCATGGACATTTCCAACATGGGTCATTAGACTCATCAGATAACTCTCAGACAACAAGCTGGTCTTCTTATTCCCTAGGAGAAAGCTCTTTCGAGGTTTTTCTAAAAGACCAAGTATGTTTTTGACACTAAATGTTGGAGACAAAATTCCAAAGAAAAGAAACAAGCATTATCAACTCTGTATGTTGATATGTTTCATATTATTTTCAAATGCTACAGTTCTGCCTCCCCATAAGGAGTATAAAAATGACATTAAGAAGTATTAAGGATAGGGGTGCCTAGCTGCCTCAGTCGTTAAACATCCAATTCTTGGTTTCAGCTCAGGTCATGATCTCACGTTTTATGGGTTCAAGCCCCACATTGGGCTCTGCACTGACAGTGCAGAACCTTCCTGAGATATATTCATTCATTCATTCATTCATTCATTCTCTCTCTCTCTCTCTCTCTCTCTCTCTCACAATAAATAAACAAAAAAAAGAAGTATTAAGGATATAAATCAGGAAACATGCTAGCAAAAAAAGAAGTGAATATTCAGGATTTTATTCTTTTCTATTTAATTGTTTCATAATTTTAAAATCTCCCATTGCATTAGCTGTTATGTATTGAAATTCCTTTTTAAACAAAAATATGTTCATCTTATCTAATAGTTTTCACATGCACAATTTTGTATAATACTGAATGTCTTGCCTATTTTTTAAGGAATTAAATATCCTTAAATTTACCTAAAAATGACTTTATGCTATTGAGGAAATATAAAGAAATTTAGTATTTATATTAATGCTCAGTTTGACAATGTAATGCTATTTTAGAGTTTGAGAATATTGTTATTTCCCAGGAAAATTATACTACAAATTAAAGTATCCCAGGATCTGACTTAGAGTGTTGAAAAACCACTCAGTGCATGTTAGAAGATATAATGAAGACCTAATAGATATGTCAACTGTAGACCCTGATACTACCGTTCCAATTACAGGAATTCTCCAGGGTTTCCAGGTTACAACCAGAATGAGAAAAGCAGAGATTGACAAGCCACACTTTTCTAATCTCCTATCACTTTTCAGAATGTGTTAAATATTGCAATGAGGAATTGTTTTAATGGTCTTTCACCCAGGAATTATCTTATTTCCTTTCAAGGACATAACGCAAAGTTCACTAGAAGCTAATATTATAAGAGCTATTAAAAGGACAAGGGTTCCCATGAACAGAAGTTTCCAAATGACCAAAGACAAGAGTTAAGGTCTTGCAGTGTCAACTTCAGTAATAGAAAAAAAGAAGAATATGGAAGCTGGTTAGAGAATCTCTTTTTTGTTTTTGTCTTAATTTACGTTTTATTTCACAGAATTTAAAACTTAGATGTTGACAGACAGCATAATGAATTCCTATGTACTTTTTATTTAAGGATAATTAGATGTGTTCTGTTATTTTCAGGGGTACGATATAACGATTCAACAATTCTATACATTACTCAGTGCTCATCATGATAAGTGTACCCTTAATTGCCTTTGTTCATTTTTCCCATCCCCCTCCACCTCCCCCTGGTAACCACCAGTTTTTTTTTTCGGTATTTGAGAGGTTATTTTTATGTTTATCTGATTTTTATTTGTTCATTCTATTTCTTAAATACCACATACGAGTGAAATCATACAGTATTTGCCTTTCTCTGATGGACTTATTTTACTTACCATTATACCCTCTATGTTCATCCCTCCTGTTGCAGAGGGTAAGATCTCATTCTTTTCTATGGCTAAGCAATCTCCCAGTGTGTGTCTCTGTGTGTGTGTCTGTGTGTGTGTGTCTTCTATATCCATTCATCTATGGATGGACACTTGAGTTGCTTCCATATCTTGGCTACTGTAAACAATGCCGCAAAAAAAATGGGGGGTGTAGGGTGCTGGGAAAATTGGACAGCTATTTGTAAAAGAATGAATCTAAACCTCTTTCCTACGTCATATACAAAAATAATCCTTAAAATGAATTAAAGACTTAAATGTGAGACCTGAAACCATCCAACTCCTAGAAGAAAAGTAGGCAGTAGTTTCTTTGACATTGTTCATAGAACCATATTTCCAGATATATCTCCTCAAGTAAGGGAAACAAAAGCAAGATGAAACCACTTAGAGTACACCAAACTAAAAGACTTTTGCACAGTGAAGGAAACCATCAACAAAACAATAAAGCAACGTACTGAGTGGGAAAAGATATTTGTAAATGATACATCAGGTAAGGGGTTAATATCAAAAATATATAAAGAAATTCTACAACACCAAAACACCCAATTTGATTAAAAAATGGGCAGAGGACTTGAATAGACAGATTTCCAAAGAAGACATACAGATGATCAAGAGAGACAAATGAAAAGATGCTCAACATCACTAATCATCAGGGACATGCAAATCAAAACCACAATGAGCTATCACCTTATGCTTCGTGCACTGCTAGTGGGAATGCAAACTAGTGCAGCCATTATGGAAAACAGCATGAAGATTCCTCAAAATATTAAAAATAGATCTACCGTATGATTCACTACTGGGAATTTACCCAAAGAAACAAAACATTCCTCCTCTCTCTCTTTCTACAGACACACTCCACACACACACCCCTCACATACATATACACATATATACCTACGTGTATACATATATATATATATACACATAGACATATGTATCTACACACACATATACATATAAATGTGCACACACAAACACATATACACAGAAAAGAGAGAGCCTTTTATTTTTCTAAGCCATTTTAAAGTATGTTTTAGGCATCATGACATTTCAACCCAAAATACTTAAATCTAAAGAACAGTAACAGTTTCACAACCATAATACCATCATCACACTTCAGAAAATCAACAGTAATACATTATCATCCAAGAAGAAATCTATCCTAAAATTTCCCTGTTTCAAAAATGTCCTTTTTATCTTATTTCCTATCTGGTATTCAATTAATAGATATGCATTGGATTTGGCAATGACATCTCCTCAGCTTCCTTGAATCTAGAACAGTTACTCTTCCTCACTTTGCTTTTGATGCCATTGAATTCTTTTGAGTCTAAGTCAGTTGTCCTACAGAAGAGTTCCTTCTAAGCATCGATTCATCTGTTAAGATTCAGATCAAACTTTTCTAGGAAGAACACTACTTTGGTGACACTGTGTACCATGGTGTCACATTAGCAACTGTCCATTCATAGGCAAAGGCAAGTTGCATATCTTAAGTTTTCTGTTGTAAAGGTAAATTTACCGTTTTTAGTCAAGGAGTAATTTCGGTGTGGGAGATGGATTGATTTTCTATGTTTAAACCAAATTGGAAGTTACAAAATTGTGACTTTCTAATGTTAGCCTCTTCCATTTTTATTAGCTGGCATTATTTTGTAAAGAAGAGCTTTCAACCTTCTAACTTTCTTACTCTATCTGTACTATTATAATTCATTTTTTCTATAGTGTCACTATGACCTCATGTTTCTTTTTAACGTATTCAGGATGTTATAATCTATTACCATCATTATTCTTTTCGAAGCTCAATTAAGCCAAATTTGGGCTGCTTTGTGCTAGCTCCCACATTCTTTTGACCTGACTCTATTTTTGAGTCTTGTTCTATGTTCTCTGTTACAGTAAGATGTTCCAAGCTCCATTTGTCCTTTCCTTGCCCAGATATGAAATCAATCATTTTTCTAAGAAGTCCAAATTCCTTTTTGTAGGAAATAGTATCTAGAAATCACTAGATTGTACTGCTAGTTGCTCATTCCAACTGGGTTGTCTAGATGCTTTTAGCAACAGAGCTTGGAGAGCACACACACACAGTTGAATTAGGTGTTTATATTCATATACACATTGTTGAATTTTATATATATATGTATTATGTATGTATATATTTGCTGAAATATATATAGTATCATACATATGAGCATTGCATAGGAATATATATAAACACACAAATATACATATATTTTTCAACAATATAGGGTTCCTTACCTTTTTAGTAAAAACCCAGCAAAAGCATACACGTTTGCTTTATCCTACAATCCATACAGTAGTTTTAGAAATACAGCACCTTACCACTTCTAACAGAAAATATACTAAGTCAAGTTTAATAATATTTATAGCTGTTGGGTTTTTTACATGACCTAGAATATATCCCACTAAAAACATACAGCAAGAGTTCTGTGTGTTCAATGGTTACTTGCATTAATTATTTACTCTGGTTTTACTATCATTTTGAGTACCTTTCTGTGTATTTCTTTTTTTATTCTTATTATTTTTCATTATATGAAACATGTTCCTGATTCATGACATAAAATTATTTAATTAGGCATATTCGGAGAAACTTCACTTCTCTCCCTAAATGTTCTACATTCTGGCCCATTCCCACTTATCTCCACATGTAAGCATTTTCTTTAGTTCCTGGTTTAACATTTCTGTGTTTCTCTATGCAAAAAAGAGAAGGTATGTATATATTAATTCCTCTGTAAAAAAGGTGGCATGTTATGGACATTCTTATGAACCTTGCTTTGTAGACGTATTATATACTAGACATCACTCTGTATCAATTCATAAAAGACATCCTCATTCCTTGTTACTGCTGCATCACACTCAATTTTATGAATGTAAATTTCAAACAGAAAGATGTTTAAGGTGTAGTCAGTAATTTGAGGTTACAAATAATACCATGGCAATTAACACTTTGCATGTGTTTTTTAAATATTTCTTAAGATAGCCACTAGGGTAAATTCCTAGAGATGAAATTGCTTGTCGAGAATGAGCATATGCAGAAAAGGCACAAAGACGATACAGTTTTGTGGTTTCAGTTATTCAATTTTCCTCACTGATAACATCGTACTTTTGTATGGTACATTTATGACAATTCATGAAGTGGTACTGACACATTATTAACTAAGTTCCAACCATATGTATTTCCTTAATTTTAGTTTTTAACCAATGTACTTTTTCTACTCTAGTAGCCCATCAGATTTTACTTTTAGAGGTCATGGCTGAAGTACCTATTAGCAGTTTGTTTCTTAGACTTTCCTTGTTAGTTTTTTCTTTTTTAATTTTGTTTTGTTTTTACTTTCAGGTCTCATAATAGCTTTTAGAAAAGTTTCTCTTCATCAGCATGTCTGATTTTTTTTTCATGATTGGACTGGGGTTATCAGTTTTAGAGAGGAAGATCATAGAAATAAATGCCATTCTCTTATCATGTCACCTTATGTAAAGCATACATTATCAATATAATTGATCACTTTGATGGTAACCTTGATCACTAAAGTAGTGTTTATCTGATTTTTCCACTATAAAGGCACTCTCCCCATGTTCTCATTAACATTCTCATTGTATCTGGAAGTTACTGTGTGTGGCCCACACATAAGGAGTGGGAAGTTACAATTCATCCCCTTGAAAGTCAACTATCTACAAAAATTAGTTCGTGTATTTTTATTTTATACTTTGAATTATAATCCAATAACATTTTATTAATTTTGTTGTTCAAATTGTTCCACCTTTGGCCATTGGGAGCTCTCTCATTTGGCTCCTGTGTCCCTTCAACATATCCCCAGCATAGTATTTTCTTGAGCACTTCTTTACTTTCTGGGTCTACAAGACACTCAGGTTCATTTTTATTTATGGCTCCAGCTCTAGTATTAGACATTTCTCCTAGGGCTTCTGGTTCCTTTTTATTGAAAATATTATTGTAAACCAAGGTCTGGGTGCTAAGTGTATTCACTGCTCATGTCATTTTTTAGGCCCTCTCAGATGAGAGAGCAATGAAGTGTATATGTGTATATTGCTCCATTTATGTATACATACCTGTAAATATTCTAAATGTATCCATCTGTATCTATCTTAAACTAAACATGAGTTCATACCAATCTTCAACTCTAATCCATTACCATATGGATAATTCTGGCCTTCTCCTCCTACTTATCTGTTCCTGCTTATACCATTGGTGACAAACCCAACTGCCATGATCCTTTTAACAAATTTTCAATTCATGTAAGGGCATAGTGGTTTAAAGAATTGTTAACACACATCCCTAAAAGATACAACTTTATAATCCAGAGAACAGTGCTTGCATCCAGTTTTTTTTTTTTTTTTTTTTAGGCTTACAGACTTTACACATTTCTCAAGTTACTTAGATCAGCACCCTTTTCCCCTACCTTTTGCAGTGAGGTTGTTTCATGCATTTGCAATGGCGTTAGATTCCAGTGTCATTCTGCTTTCCACCCTAGGATCCTCTGGCCTCCTACATAAATTAGTTTTCATTTTCATGTATTAAGTTGATTCATTGTGCTGTCAAGTTCTAAGCATTTCACCACTGTATAATGTCAATATGTAACATTAGAGTATCATACACAAGAGTAATTGATGGTAATCACTCTAAAAAGAAATCCCTTCTTCAGGCCTCCCTCTTTCCATCACCACAGGCAAATGACACCTCTGAGCTTTTCTGTGTATTTATAGTTGTGCCTAATGTAGAAGGTCACAAATTAAATCATGCACGCTGTAGCCTTTTCAGACTAGTTTCTTTCACTTAGAAATATGTATCTTTTCATGGTTTGGCAGTTTATTCATTTTTCTTCCCGAATAATATTCCATTATGTGGATATACCACAATTTACCAATTCACATTTAAAGGACACCTTGGAGAAGAAAAAGAAACAAAAACAAGAAGAAGGAAGAAAAAAAAAAAAAAAAAAAAAACAAGGTGGGGACAGAGACAGCAAAAGTCCGAGGGCAGTCCAAAAGCATATAACCAGCCAAGAGGAGAGATAAGAATATGCTACCGGATATATATCTGGATGGCAGCAGAAAAGAAGGAGAAGCAAAGAAAACAGGAAAGAAAAAAAAAGAAAGAAAAAAGACAACTCCCCTGTGCGGATGGGCGTGGTCTGGCGTCCCGTCAGGTCTCAGGGGCTGCTCTCCCTCAGTTTTAGGCAATCATATATAAAGTTGCCATAAACTGACAGGTATAGTTGTTCTACATCCTCATCAGCAATCAGTATTTTCAGTTGTTCCGATTTTAGCCATTCCAGTAGCCAAATAATGTTATCTCATTTTTTTAATTTGTATTTTCCTAATGAGAAATGATGCTGAGCATCTTTTTATATGAATTTTTGTCATTTTATTGACAAGGCATCTATTCAGATCTTTTCCTATTTTTTAATGGGATTATTCTTAAACATTTTTCGTAACATATTAGATATAGATTCTTTACCAGATATGTGATTTCCAATGATTTACTCCAAGTTTGTGGCTTGTCTTTTCATTCTGTAATTTGATATTTTTTGCAAAGCCTTTCATTTCAATAAAGTGTGCCTTGATTTTTTTCTTATAAAAATTGTATTTTGAGTGTTTTACCTTAAAACTCATTACCAAACCCATGGTCGTGTAGATCTTTCCCCTACATTTTCTTAAAATTGTATAGTTTTGCATTTTACACTTATCTATGATCCATTTTGAATTTTTTTTGTGCAAAGTACAAGGTCTGTATCTAAGTACATTTTTGCATATGAATGCACAATATTTTCATTACCATTTGTTGGTAAAAGACTATCTTTTCTCTGTTAAATTGCTTCCATGTTTTTGCCAAAAATTAGTTGACTGCATTTATGTGGGTCTGATTCTGGGCTTTCCATTCTCCTCCACTGACCTATGTATCTAGCCTTTTGCCAATACACTATGTAAATTACTGAAGTTTTATTTTCCTTCTTAAAATGAGGTACTGAAAGTCCTCCAACTTTGTTCTTCTTCAGTATTATAGTAACTATTCTAGGTCTCCTGCCTTTCTAAATAATTTTTAAAATCCGTCTGTTTCTATCTACTGGATTTTGATAGGGATTGCTCTGAATTCAGAAATCAAGGTGGAAAGAATATCTTAACAATATTGAATCTTAGACCAATACATGCATATATTATATCTCTCCATTTAAAATTTCTTTGGTTTTTAATCAACATTTTATAATTTTGATATGTAGATCCTGTATATATGTTCTTAGACTTATATCTAAGTGGGTTTTTGCTGTTATTGGAAATGGTATTTTTATTTCAAATCCCAGGTTTTCACTGCTGATATATAGAGAAGCAGTTGATTTTGTGTATTCACTTTGTGTCCTGTAGTCTTGCTATACTTTTTAATAAAATTTTTGCACATTATTTGAGATCTTCTATACAGACAATCTGTCATCTGTAAATAGAGTTTTATTTCTTCTTTCCAATCTGTTTGTGTATATGTATGTACAAACATATATATGTATATACACATTATACATACATAATTATATATAATACATATATTTCTTGTCCTCTTCCTGGACTAGAACTTCCAGAACCATGTTAAATAGGAGTGGTGAGAGAGGATATCCTTGTCTTATTCTCAGTCCTAGAAAGAAAGCACCCAATGTCTCACCATTCATCATGGTTTATTCCTTTGTATTGTGGTTAGACTGTGCTTTGAGAATTATTGCATTGACATTCACTACTTCTTGGTCATTCTTAGTTCAGAAACAGTATTATACTCATTTCATACAAAGTTGGAAGTTTCCTGTTTTTCTATTTACTGGAATATTTCAAGTCAAATCGGGATCCAGTTTTCATGGTTTCTTCGATTCTTCCATGAAATCACTTTAGTGTGAAGCTTCTAGTGAGATAGTTCTTTATTACTTACTCCATAGAAGTTCAATCTGTTTAAATTTTCAACCCCAATTAGGGTCAATTTTGGAGACTGTATTTTCTCAATAAATTATACTATTGTATAGAATTTCACATATATTTTGAAAGAGGTGTTTGAAAATTTTTCTTTCCCAATCGTGTTTCCCCATATACTTTATTTTGCTTACTTTTGTTTCCCTGTTTCCTTTTTTCTTTTTTCTTTTTTTTTTAAGGCCAGTTAGGGCTTGGTCTATATTGTTGAATTTTTCTTGAAAAGCCAGCATTTTAATTCATTTATTGTTTTAATGTTTTCCTTTCTACCTCACTGTGTTATATTTATTCCTTTACCTTTTTTTTTTTCTAGATGTTTGAGCTAGGAATATATCTTAAATATGTCATTCTTTCTTTTTTACTGATAAAAGAAGTTAGGGCTAAGAATTTTCCTCCAGTCACTGCTTTAAGTTGTACTCAATAGATTCTAATAGAGTTTTATTATTTCTGTTTAGAAATTCTTAATCCGTTTTTATTTTCCTATTATCTATGTTCAATAGAGAGTTTTTACATTTTCAACTTAAAGAGACTTTCTACCTTATTTTATCACTAATTTCTAATTTGTTGCATTGCGATATGAGATTGAAATATACATTTTTCCTGTTATATAGAATTTATTTTTGTCAACTTTTGTAAATGTTCATGTGCTTTTAACAAGTCTGACATCTTTAAGATCTACCTTGCTGGTGATGTTGCGTTGACCCTCTAAATACATACTCATTTTTATCTGTTTAACCTGTATTCAACCAAGAATGTCATTTTAAAGTCTACTTACTAATGCTTAACGCCTGTCGATTTTTCTGTCTTGTGAGGTTTTTGCTGTCTGTTTGGTGCAATGAGATCTGTAGTGTTTTATCAACAATGTGAATTTTAGCCTTTGCTTTGTAATGTTTCCTTACTTCTCATCTATTCTTTTTGCCCTACTTTCTCCTTTGTTAGATAGCAGTATGACAGCCTCTACTTTTTTGCTGTTTGCATTTATCTGCTGCCATACCTTTGCCTATCACTTTTCAGCCACGCTTAATCATTTTATTTACAGTTTAACTGTGCTTTGTAAGCCAATATGAAAATCCTTCACTTTTAATAAGTGAGATAGGCCCATTTATATTTGTTGATACAATTGCTTTGTTTGGGCTATTTTATGCTATATTTACTGTGTGTACTTTGTTATATTACTATTTCTAATTTATTTGTAATGTTTTATTGTATTTCTTTGTTATTTAGTAAAGTTGTATTATCATTCTAGTATTTACCTTTGTATTTATGCATTTGACAATGCTTCAAGTCCTCTTTTTTTTCTAAATATACATCTAATGCTAGGGTTAACTAGTTTTTGATAATATCTTTTTACTACTATTTATTAACTGTTTCGCAATCAATGAGCCTATTCTACATTTGTCTTTCTCCTTTTATCTACCTCCCAACTTTTAGTCATGTTTTCTAATTGTTACAACCTATTAACAGACTGGCCTTCAGCACTTGTCCTCACTTTATTTTCTTAGATTCCCACTTAAATAAATTGATTCCTTTTTCTCAAGTTCCCCAGTCATGACTTAATTAAATGAAGGTCTTTGTCTCTAGGTACCTCGAAAAGGCTTATAAGTACAATATTCCCTGATATTTTTTTCCATGCTTAAACAATGTGATAGCCTTGATATATTAAGAAAACCATGACAAAATAATCTTGACTCAAAATTTCCTTTATTTTCTTTAAAAAGTTGCACTATTGTTAACTGGTAATAATTCTTAAAGCTCTGAGAATTTACCTCCTGGGAAACCAATAAGCTAGGTAGCCACTGTTCTATGGATGCTTAGAGAAGACATCAGACTCCTAGACCAGAGGCAAAGTGCTTTATTACTCCCAGCACAGCAAGAGACATGAGCATCAGTGTATTTGCACCACTTCTTCCTGTCCCAAGTCCAACAGGGATGATGATGACAGTCCCAGGAAAATGACTGAATACAGTGTGGTTTATGTTATTGGAGAAAAAGCCTAAGCTTAGAGAATCTAGACTGTTCACAATGGATAATGAACATCCTTGCCCTTTGCTCTAAAGGAAGATACTACGTATGTCTTCCACAGCTATTTACTATAGAAACATCCAGAAAGAGAATTTGAAACAAAAGACAATGCTTCTGCTTTTACCACGTGCAGACACTTAAGAGATACACAGAGAATTGTCTCCCAATATTACCTTGATTTGTCCACTGCCAATCAAATTTTGTTGGTATACAGAATCCTCAGAGGTTTTACGGATGTCATGTTTCTTACTTAGTCATGGATATAAAGCTATGATTTTGTAGCACGCCTTCAATAAACTTATTTTAGAAAAAGCTTGTACAAGTGAAAAATCTCCTTTTCCACTACAACAGTTAAAAACTTTTTATTGTTTTCCCTTCTCTTTTGACTCCTCAAGACTTGGGGGTCATGTATGTCATGACAAACAGTAGGAGCATCACCATGAGAATTGAAAGGGTTACCTAGAAGCTGCATTTTAAGTCCTCTTAAAATCACTCCACCAATGGCCAAGGTATGCCTCAGAGCAATTAATTCAGAAATTCTTCATTGGGGATCTAGATGGAAGGACATTTTAAAGATCCCCAGGTGATTCCAAAGTGCAGTAAAAGGTTGAGATTCTGTTCTGGTTTCAACCCACAGATAAAAACCTGACTACCAAAGGAATAAAACCTGAGGGTCATGGGAGGTAATATTTATTTTAGCAGAGTCTTTTTGTAATGCCTTTTTTCCTCCTTCATAAAGTAGAGACATTGAATATTTGTTTCTAAATGTGTAACAAGAACATGAGACAGAAGAATAATATTTTCTTATTTAATATACTTTCAGGTATTACAGACAACCTCTTCAGTGGTTTAGCTAATAACAGAAATAACAGCATTTAAATGTTCAAACCAAAGTTTTCATGTGGGTGGGAAAAAAAGAGATATTTTAAACTTCAAAATGAATATGGTTTTCCCTGGAAGTCACAGCTATTGCAAAGCAATAGACAGCTCGTCTATTAGATGGGTAGGATGGCTAAACATTCCTCACTCTATAATTTGGGAAGAAAAATGGGTACTTCAAGATAAAGAATTCATTCCACAGCTTTCAGCTTTAGGTGAAGAGTTACGTTGTTTCCTTTAAAAATAAAATTCTCTAGGTGCTTAGAGTGTATCTTGCAGGATGCTGGCCAACTCACTTTGGCAGAGATACATGCAGCTAAAATTGCTTCCCTCTTGCTAATACTATATATTCAGCATTTTCCTGATAGGCATACTCTTGGAAGAAACCTTCAGACATACACTGAATTACTCTTTGAATAAAATATTTAGTCTCCTTAGAGCCCTCAACACAGACTTGACTTACTGACTTCAATACTGCTGACTCTACGCAGTTCATACCAATAGACTTCCCAGATAGCCTTAGCCTTAAATAGTAAGTAAAGCACTTAGCTACCCCTGGAAGACTATTAGGCACTGCCATGAAATGTATAAAATATCTGTCAGGAAACAAAAGTGAAAATGCTGCAAAATCCATTGAATAAGTATACTCAGATAATCCAATTCCATGGCAAGAGTCCTGGCAAAGACTGAATACTCACAAAATAAAATGCATGAGTCCAATCAGAAGACTGGGAATATTTAAGAATTGTACTAAAGCTACCAAATTTACATGACAATAAGACTAAAAGTTATTTGAATTTTATTTACGTGCCAAATTTTCCCTAAAAATTCAAAGTAGGTTAAAGCTCATCAAACTCTATAAAAACAGAAATGATGCATTGTTACTAGCCTTGTGTTTTAGAGAAAAAAAGATTGATTAGGTATTAACTAATGGTCCAAACAGACTACTACTGGAGC
Source organism: Cryptoprocta ferox (assembly GCA_028646485.1). Taxonomy (NCBI): domain Eukaryota; kingdom Metazoa; phylum Chordata; class Mammalia; order Carnivora; family Eupleridae; genus Cryptoprocta; species Cryptoprocta ferox. Next base: position 25,998,294 of record CM053559.1, on the reverse strand, counting down.
CAGTCAGGCACTTTTTTTTTAATACACTGATGTTAGATGACTTGGCAAAGACAGTCAAAATAAGTGTATAATAAAAATAAGGAACATATACAGTAAACATGTGTGTTAGCAAAAAAATAACAAAAACAAAAAACCCAAAAACAGCAAGCTCATTATGAATACACAAGAAAATGTTGATTAAAAGAGTTAATATTTTCAAGAATTTTTAGTTAAATAAATATCCTTCCTGGTTCAATATCCACAAATCAATGTGATACAACACATCAACAAAATGAAGGATAAATAACTATATGATCATCTCAACAGATACAGAAAAAACATTGGACAAAACTTAACATATATTCATGATAAAAACTCTCAACAAAGTGGGCTTAGAGGGAACATACTTCAATATAATAAAGGCCATATATGACAACCCACAGCTAACATCATACTCACTGGTAAATAACTGACACCTATCCCCCTAAGATCAGGAACATGACAAGATGTCCATCCACTCTTGCCAGATGTTGGACTTTTATCCAACATAGTAATGGAAATGCTAGCTACAGCAATCAGGTAAGAAATAGAAACAAATTGGCAAGGCAATCAAATCAGTAAGGATGCAGTTAAACTGTCTATTTGAAGATGACATGATGTTATATACAGAAAACTAAATACTCCACCAAAAACCTACTAGAATACGTCAATTAAGTTACAGTATAAAAAGTTAATATACAGAAATCTGTTGCATTTCTATACACTGACAATGAAATAGCCAAAAGAAATTATGAAAACAATCCCATTTACAGTGCACCAAAAATAATGAAATATCTAGCAATAAATTTAATCAAGGGGGTAGAATGAAAACTATAGAACACCGATCAAAGAAACTGACAATGACACAAATAAATGGAAAAATATTCCATGCTTATGAACTGGAAGAATTAATGTTGTTAAAATGCCCAACCTTCCCAAAGCAATCTACAGATTCAGTGCAATCTCTATCAAAATACCAGTAGCATTTTTTACATAACTAGAATAATCCTAACATTTGTGTGAAATGACAAAAGACTCTGAATAGCCAAAGCAATCTTAAGAATGACAAAGCTGAAATATCACAATTCCATATTTCAAGATATAAAGCTGTAGAAATCAAAACAATATGGTACTGGCACAGATGAATGGAACAGAAAAGAGTACCCAGAAATAAATCCATGGTTATATATAGTCATTTAATCTACAACCTAGGAGGTAAGAATATACAATTGGGAAAAGACAACCTCTTCAATAATAAATAAATGGTGAAGAACGAAATTGGACCACTTTCTTACACCATACACAAAAGTACACTCATAACAGACTAAACATCTAAATGTGGGACCTGAAACCATAAAATTCCTTTGGCAATAATCTCTTTGACATCAACCCTAGCAGCATTTTCATAGTTAGGTCTCCTCAGGCAAGAGAAACAAAGACAAAAATGAACTATTGGGACTACATCAAAATAAAAAGCTGGGAAAAAATTTTTCCTCTATGTCCTCTTACTTCTACTTGGATTAAAAGAGCTGCTCATAAAAATGCTGTGACAGAATACTTTGCTTTCTATCACTTTACTCTGAATGCAAATACTGCTGGGAACCTTATCATTACAACAGTGTTCATACTCTATTAAAAATGCCCTCTAAAACTAGTCTTTTTCTTAATGGACTAGAGTGTCCAAGGACGCAACAAGATAACACATTAGTACAAATAACAAAGAAAATGAACTAAAGATTAGCAAAACAAATTCCACAACTAAAGGTAGAGAAGAAGCCAAAAGTGTAGCAAGAACAGAGACACAGTCAGAAACTAAATGGACTCAGGGGAACTGTCTGTGGGATGGAGGGATTCCACAGGCACACAGAGAGGGGAGAGAAGACCTGTACACCAGGAAGCTGTGTGGGAAAGATAAATTCCCTAATAGTTGGTTTCAAAAACTAGAGGGGAAAAATTTTCATAAGTTCTTACAACCAGTGGGTCTTAAAACCTAGAATTAAAAGAAAAATTACAGTGGGCTTGGCTCTGGAATAGACACTGGACAAGAGGAAACTGAATTCAGGTCTTCGAGAGACAGCAAAAGGAACAACTCATGGAGATCTTGCCTAGAAGCAGCAGTTTGAAAGACACCTAGGGCATATGGGAGGGAGATTCATTTACTAATCTCAGAGCTTGTCCTGGAGGGATAGAGATCTCTAGGGAACTCCTCCAGGAATAAAGGAACTTGAAGGCCTACGTTTCCCTTCCCCACCCCCTACCCCAAACTCAACAAACAGGGCTACTGTAGGACTTGATACCTAACTTGCTAGCAATGCCACTGACCACCCTGCCTCCCAGCTGTGCTTGCACCGATTCACCCCTCCAGATAGTCTGCAGCAGTCCAGGCACTGCAGGGTGCCTCCTGTGGAGAAAAGCAGCACATAAAGCTTGCTAGCACCATGACTCTCTCTCATACTGTCCCCCGCTGCTATGCTTCAGCAGATTTGCCCTTTTTAAAAAATTTTTCTTTACTTATTTATTTTCTAGAAGTGGGGACAGGGGAAGAGCAGAGAGAGAGAGAGAGAGAGAAAGAGACAGAGAGAGAGAGAATCCCAAGAAGGCAAAGGGACTTCTGCCCAGGAGAGAGAGAAAGGGAACACCACACACCAGTCAGGTGGAGTCCCAAGCAGTGGGGCTGGAAGCAGACAACTGATATGACTGCAGGCTGTGCCCACCAGTGAAAGCTTCTCATGGGACAACATAGGGAAAGCACCCTGGAGTTTGGTACTATTACATCTCTGGCAAATGCCTGGTCTGACTCAACTCAAGCTCAAAGTGTTCCCAGATGGGTCCACCAACACCACAGGGACCAAACACTGTCCACAACAGGCAAAGACAGCCATTGCAGATGACTGGTCTGAAGGAAAAGGTGGCTCATCCACAAGAGCAGGGCACACGAATGACACATAAAACATGCCCCTGTAGCATCACATTCTGGGGACATTGCACAGTAGGGCACTATAGGACCTCTTCTTCATAAAGCCATTACTTGCAAGTACAGGAGACATAGCTGACTTCTCTAACACAGAGAAACAGGCATAAAGAGTGGTATAGAATGAGGATACAGATAAATAGGTCCTGAATGAAAGAACAGGACAAAAATCACAGTAAGACAACTAAGCAAAATGGAGATAAGTAAGATGTCTGATAGAGAATTTAAAGTAATAATCATAAAGATACTCATTGGACTTGAGAATAGAGTGGAGGACCTCAGTGAGACCTTTAGGAATTAGAGAACCAAAGATAAAGAACACAATAAATGAAATTAAAAATACACTAGATGGAATAAATTGCATACCTAAAGGGAGAAGAAGAATGAACCAGTGACCTAGAGGACAGAGCAATGTAAAGTAATCAAGCTGAGCTGGTGAGAAAAAAAAATATGCAGAATGAGAATAGGCTCAGGGAGCTCAGTGACACCATCAAGCATAATATTCACATTATAGGAATTGCTTAAAGATGAAGAGAAAGAAAAGGCGGCAGAAAATTTATTAAAAGAAATAATAGCTGAAAATGTACTAGGAGAAGAAACAGAAATCTGGATCCTAGAGGCACAAATATACCCCAACAAAACCAACCCAAAGAGATCCACACCAAGACACATAGTAATTAAAATGGCAAAAAAAAGTAGTGAGAAAGACAGAATTTTAAAAGTAGAAAGAGAAAAGAAAGCAGTTACATAGAAGGGAAACCCAATAAATTTACTGTCTCATTTTTCAACAGAATCTTTACAAGCCAGAAAGCTTGATATATTCAAAGTGCTGAAAAGAAAAAATTTGCAGCCAAGAATACTCTATCTCTAAGGCGAGCAATCAGAATAGAAGGAGAAACACAGTTTCCCAAACAAAAGCTAAAGGAATTTATGACCACTAAACTAGCCCTACAAGAAATGTTAAAGGGGACTCAGAGTGGAAAGAAAAAGTAAAGTAGGAAGCACAAAAGCATAAATATAAGTCTATCTGTAAAACTCACTCATGGGACTCACAAAATTTAAGGATATAAAGCATGACACCCTATAACTAAAACATGGGGAAGACAGAAAAGATGGGTTCAAACTTAAGCAACCATCAACCATCTATGCAGAAGATGTTATATACTAATTGATCAATAACCAGAAATTAAAAACCAGTAATAGATACACACAAAAAAGAGAGAAAGGTATCCAAATATATCACTAATGAAAGTTACCTAATAATGAAAAAATGACCATGAATACATACCTATCAAAATTACTTAGAATGTTAGCAAATTAAACACTCCAATCAGAAGATGCAGGGTTATAGAATGGATAAAGTAACAAGACCCATTTATATGCTGCCTACAAGAGATTTCAAACCTAAAGACATCTGCAGATTGAAAGTGAGGGGATGGAGAAATATTTATTATGCAAATGGATGTCAAAAGAAAGCCACATTAGTAATACTTATATCAAACAAATACACTTTAAAACAAACACTGTACAAGAGACAAAGAAGGATGCTACACAATCACTAAGGGGACAATACAACAAGGAGATATAACAATTGTAAATATTTATGCACCCAATATGAAAGCACACAAAAACAACAGTAAAAGAACTAATTGATAGTTATACTTTTATAGTAGGGGATTTTAATACCACACTTATACCAATGGATAGATCATCCCAACAGAAAATCAACAAGCAAAGAGTGGCTTTGAATGACACACTGGACCAGATGGATTTTACAGATATATTCAAAACATTCAATCCTAAATCAGGAAAATACACATTCTTTTCAAGAGTACATGGATAGTCTCCAGAACATATCACATACTAGGCAACAAAACAAGTCTCAACAAATTCAAGAAGATCAAAATAATTTCATGCATCTTAGCCAACCTCAACACTATGAAACTATCAATCAACTACAAGAAAAAATCTAGAAAGACCACAAATACATGGAGGCTAAATAACATGCTACTCAGCAATGAATAGGTTATCCAAGGAGTAAAAGGAGAAATAAAAAAAAAAATGCATGGAAGCAAATAAAAATAAAATGGTCCAAAACCTTTGGGATGCAGCAAAAACAATTCTAAGAGTGAAGTTTATGGCAAGAAAAATCTCAAATAAACAACCTAAACTTGCACCTAAAGGAGATAGAAAATGACAAATAAAGCAAACCCAAACCAGTAGAAGGAAAGAAATAATAAAGATTGGAGCAGAAATAAATGAAATAGAAACTAAAACAACAACAACAGTAACAATAACAACAGCAACAGATCATTGAAGCTAGAAGCTGGTTCTTTGAAAAGATTAACAAAACTGATAAACCTCTAGCCAGACTTATCGAGAGAGAGAGAGAGAGAGAGAGAGAGAGAGAGGACTCAAACAAAATCACAAATCAAAGAGAAGTAACTAGCACTACAGAAATACAATTAGAAGAACATATTGAAAAAGTATATGCCAACATATTTGACAACATAGAAGAAATGGATCAATTCTTATAAACATATAACCTACCAAAACTGAATCAGGAAGAAATAGAAAATTTGAAGAAACTCATTACCACCAATGAAACTAAATCAATAATCAAAACTCCTTACAAAATCCAGGACCATATAGCTTTACAGGTAAATTCTACCAAACATTTCAAGAAGATTTAATACCTATTCTTCTCAAATTTTTCCAAAAAGTAGAAGAGGAAGGAATACTTCCAAATTCATTCCATAAGCCTCCATTACCCTGATACCAGACCCAGATCAAGACACTATAAAAAAGAGAACTACAGGCCAGTATTTCTGATGAACACAGATGCAAAAATCCTCAACTCAATGTTACCAAACTGAATCAAACAACACATTAAAAAAATTATTTGCCATGATAAAGTGGGATTTATTCCTGAAATGCAAGGGTAGTTCAGTATTCACAAATAAATCAATATGATACATCACATCAGAGAAAATATTAAAAACAATATAATCATTTCAATAGAAGCAAAAAAAAAAAAAAAAAGCATTGACAGAGTACACTATTCATGATAAAAATCCTTAACAAAGTAGATTTACAGGGAACATACCCCAACAAATTCAAGACCATCTATGAAAACCCCACATCTAGAATCATACTCAATGGTGATGAACTGAAAGCTTTTCCCCTAAGATCAGGAACAAGACAAGGATGTTCACTCTCATCAATTTTATTCACTATAGTACTGGAAGCACTCGCCACAGCAGTCAGACAACAAAAAGGAATAATAGTCATACAAATGGTAATAAGAAGTAAAGCTTTCACTATTTGAAGATGACATGATATTATATATAGAAAAGCCTAAAGACTCCACCAAAAAATTACTAGAACTGATGAATGAATTCAGTAAAGGTCACAGGATGCAAAATCAATGTACAGAAATCCACGGCATTTCTATACACCAGTAATGTAGCAACAGAACGAGAAATAAAGAAAGCAGTTCCATTTACAACTGTACCAAATAGAATAAAATACCTAGAAATAAATTTAATTAACCAAGGAGTTGAAAGACCTGTACTCTGAAAACTCTAAAACCTTGATGAAAGAAACTGAAGACAACGCCAACAAATGGAACAATATTCTATGCTCAAGGATTGGAAAAACAAATGTTCTTAAAATGTCCATACTAACCAAAGCAATCTATAGATTCAGTGTACTCCCTATGAAGATATCAACAGCATTCTTCACATAACCAGAACAAACGATGCTAAAATTTGTATGGAACCACAAAACACCCTGAATAGCCAAAACAATCTTGAAAAAGGAAAACAAAGCTGGAGGTATTACAATTCCAGATTTCAAGTTATACTACAAAGATGCAGTAATCAAAACAGTAAGGTACTGGTGCGCGCACGCGCACACACACGCACACACACAAAGATCAATGAAACAGGAAGCTTAGAAATAAACCACAATTTGAAGCACTTGGGTGGCTCAGTCAGTTGAGCATCTGACGTTTGGTTTTGGCTCAGGTCATGACCTCGTGGTTTCGTGGGTTCAAGCCCCACATCAGGCTCATGCTGACAGTATGGAGCCTGCTTGCAATTTTCTCTCTCTCCCTCTGTCTCTGTCCCTCCTCAACTCACAGTGTCTCTGTCTCTCTCAAATAAATCAGTAACATTAAAAATTTTTTTTAAAAAAGAAATAAACCTATGGTCAATGGGTATGGTCACTTAATCTTCAACAAAGGAGGCAAGGTTATGCAATGGGGAAAAGATAGTCTCTTCAACAAATGGTGCTACAAAAACTGGAGAGCTGCATCCAAAACAATGACACTGGACTACATTTTTAAACATACACAAAAATAAACTCTAAATGGATTAAAGATCTAAATGTGAGACTTAAAATCACAAAAATCTTAGAAAAGAGGACAGGCAATAATTGTTCTGACAGTGGCCATAGAAACATTTTTGTAGATGTATCTCCTAAGGCAAGGGAAACAAAAGTGAAACTAAATTTTTTGCACTACCTAAAAATAAAAAGCTTCTGCACAGCAAAGGAAACAATCAACACACCTGAAAGACAACCTACTAAACGGGAAAAGAGATTTGCTAATGACATATCTGATAAAGAGTTAGTATTCAAAATATATCAAGAACTCATACAAGTCTACACCTAAAAAACAAATAATCCAGTTAAAGAATGGGCAGAAGACATGAACAGGCATTTCTAAAAAGACATACAGATGGTCAAAAGACATATGAAAAGATCCCCAACATTACTCATTCATCAGGGAAATGCAAATCAAAACTACAATTATTTATCACCTCACACTTGTCATAATGGTTAAAATCAAAACTATAAGAAACAAGTATTGGTGAGGATATGGAGAAAAGGAATACCTGTGCACTGTTGTTGGGAATGCAAACTGGTTCAGCTACTATGGAAAACAGTACAGAAATTCATCAAAAAGTTAAAAAGAGAACTACCTTGTGGGCCAATAATCACACTACTCCAAAAAAACAAAAACACTAATTCAAAAGGATATATGCACCCCTATATTTATTGCAGCATTATTTGCAAGAGTCCAATTATGGAAGCAGCCCAAGTTTCCATCCATGTATTTATTAATCAATAAAGATGTGGTATATACAATGGATTATTATTTAGCCATAAAAAAGAATGAAGTTTGCCATTTTCAACAACATGGATGGAGCTAGAGAGTATAATGCTAAGGAAAATATGTCACCCAGAGAAAGAAATTACCATAGGAAAGAAATTACCATAGGACTTCACTCATATGTGGGATGTAAGAAACAAAACTAAAAAGCAAAGAAAAAAAGAGAGGCAAACCAAGAAATAGACTCTTAACTATAAAGAACAGATGGTTATCAGAGAGGAGACAGGTAGGAAGATGTGTCAAATAGGTAAAGGTGATTAAAAGTACACTTATTGTGATGAGCACTGAGTAATGTATAGAATTACTGAATAATTATATTGTACACCTAAAATTAATATAACACTGTATGTTAACTACACTGGAATTCAAATAAACAATAAAATTTTTAAAAGGTGCTAAAAAAAAAAGTCCTCCAACAAAATAGAGAGAACCAAAGAAAACAAAGAAAAGACATTAGGATACCTTAAGCATTAGCACAAATGTAATAGTACATTAAAACTATTAAGAGAATTACAGTTGTGCAGCATACTAGAAAGGAATTAAAATGATGGGTTTCATTTCCAAGAAGGAGGTCTTTAAGAAAAATGAAAGTTATTTTATTAAGTAAAAATTTAACCATTTATTTCATCAAATAGGTTAGTATGGTATATCCCAGTTCCAATTCTGATTTCAGCCCTACACCACACCATACAGAGCTGAGAAGTTGTGCAGCGGCCACCTGCATGGAATCTACTGGAGAAAGACTGTCGAGGGCTGATACTTTGCTTGCCTGAATTCTCAGGGAATTGAGCTCATTTAACCTCTTTGGCCAACCATCCCTCAGGACCTAATCCAATTTGTTTCAAATGGCTCACTCACATTTGCTCCCTAGGCAATAGGATAAATGAGGGGATATTGGTAGAGAAAAGAGCTATTCTTGCTATTTTGAAGGAATCTCCTAGAAACCAACAAACAACATTTCTGCTAACACCTGCTTGATAAGGATTAAATTACATGCTCACAACAAATATAAAGGAAGCTGGGAAGTGTAGTCTTTATTCCAGGCAATTATGTGCCTACCTAAAATTAGCAGGGTTTATTACCTTGCAAGAAGGGAATAGATAATGCAGGAAAAACTAGCATTCTTGCCACAGAGGGATTTGGGTTACATTTGTAACCAATTTATTTGTCAAAGAAGAAATGAATGATGAGATTGACAAAAAAAAAAAAAAAAGAAAGAAAGAAAGAAAGAAAGAAAGACAAGACAAAGTTTAGCAATAAATTTCAAGAAAGAATCTCACAAGTAACAATGTTTTCATCATGGAGGCATACTCAAGAGACAGATATAGTCAATCAGATCTATATTAAGATTATTAGGGTAATTTAGAAGTCTGTAAAATGTAATAAACTCTGTTAGTTTGACACTACGGTTGACAGTGCAAGTATCATTCAGTAATCCCTGCACTCTGTAATGAAGACAGAATTCAACGGATCTACATCTTCTTAAGAACTGACCATAAATCATGTGTATCAAGACTACAGAATTAAAATGTAATCTTGTTAAGTCTGGAAACTGTCCACTCCTCCATCAAGAGCTAAGATATAATGGAGAACTAATACAGGACTTTGGTAGGAAAGGATTTGCTGGATGGAAAACAAAAATGGAGGTCAATCTTGCAGCCACCATCCTGTTTCTGCATTACTTCTTCATGAATTATGACGCAGTTAAAAAAAAATACACTAGGGATTGGAGAGGATAAATCCTAATTCCCAGGTATCATTCTTGCAGCAGACAAACAATCTTGCAAGAGTACTGCCAAACCAATTACACTGCCAGCATGGGGTAGAGAGAGCCATTTTGCAAATCTATTTACACCCACCTTAGTCTCCTCAGGGATGCAAAGAGGGCAGAAAAGATTTCTTTCTCTCTTATTTTCAAGGGTGTCTGTATGATGAAGAATAAGGTCTGAGCCTTCTCAAGCGTAGTTATTATCCCATTATACAATTGGAAAAATGTGGACAGCAGGAATATTAAAAATCCTATCTGCATTTACAATCTAATTTCCTATGAATAATCTTCCATATTTGGCTGAAAAGTCGAGCACAACGAGCCTCACATCTGGTGGATGCAGTACATCAAGCTACCACCCCCCTCAGCATGCAAGCTTTACTGCCAAATGCCAGAGCCTCCTGCAGCAGGAGCAGTAGAGAGAACTACATTCTATTGTTTTATAAACTCGTTGTGCAGGAAAATGACAATTAAGCTGGCTCTGTCCTCATCATCTCTGATGGCACAGGGCAGGTGATTCAAAGATAATGGCACCTTTGAAATGGATTTTTATGGCCATGCAGAGATTGTAATTTTTAATAGAAAATTACATTATGCTACGAGGTCATTTTTTCCACTTAGATAATGGTATTTTTCATCCCTTCCATTCTAATTTGGAAGTCAATGCAGTGTAAATAACTATACAGCGTTTACTTACTATCATCAAGTCCACAGAAGCAAAGATGATTAGAGTCAATTTTGTCATTTCTGAGTTAATGTGGTACCAGGGTATTTTAGTGTTTCTGGTAAGTGTCAAAGAAAAAAAAACACCCAATATAAATGTATCTGGTTGAATTTGATATTCTTTGTGTACTGTACCAAAGTTTATTTAAGACATATACAATATAGTTTAGTATACAAACTGTGGATAAGCAATCTAGCTAAATCCAACAGGGGTATATTTTGAAGTAGTCAGTGTAACTTGATTATATTGCAAAGTTGTCTCTCTCTCCACATCATGAAGTTTCAGGGTTAAATTTGTTTTCATTTCTCAGTGTATGTATTAATGCAAACTAGAAATATCCCAATGCTATGCTCAGGTACTATTTGCAAACACTATTTAAAAGGACATTGGCATAGACTAACTCGAAGGGTAGGACTAGGAAGAGATTATTTAACACTTAAAAAATATGGTTGACTCGTTACACATAGGAATGGTTTTATATGCCCCCCCTAAGACAATAGAAAGAGAATAAAAGAACATTACTTCTAGGAAGCTTTGCTTTGATCTAATGAGGTCAGTCCAGAATGCACTAAATGTCATCGTGGCACAGAGTATCTTTTGCTAAGATTGTTTCGGGCAATTATGTATTACTTTTCAAAGCTGTTATGAAATTCTTAATTAGCACAGAGACAGTTATGATATTACTTGACTATGGGAGTAATAGGACATAAACATTGACTGGATTTTCCTGAGAGAAACAATATGGCTTTATACTTTTTGCATTAACTTCTGGACTACAAGAGCCATCTGCTGCATTTCGTTACTTCTATTCACTGATTTTCTTATTGCACAAGCCTAGACTTTAACATTTTTGAGACTATGTTTTATGGGTTTATAAAATGAACCAAGAAGATTATCTTGCCACTAGAGCATTTTACCTAGAAAGGCAAGAGTTAATATTTTATGTGTAATAGTTTTCTTTAGATCAAAAGTGTCAAGAGTTCAAAGGACCTAGATGCTCCAGCCATGATGAACATTTTCTTGACCACAAATACTCAGCAAAGAAAAATCTGTCAGCATGTCTACCAATGAAGGCTTTAAAAAAGCAAAACTGATGTCCTTCGAGATGAGTTCAGGGCATAGAGTAGGGCACTGTATGATTTTTAAACAGAAAAGATAAAAGGTATCAGTAATAGGGCTACTGAAAAAGATCTCTATGCTTTGTCTTCATAGTACTTCTCCCAGAGCCCCAAAAATAAGTGTTCCAAAAGGTGCCTGCTGGAGATAATCTATCTAAAATCCTAAGTCTGAGACGTAAATTAGTTTGAGATTCATTGATATAAAATAAGGGGCTAGATAATTCTATAGAATCTATGTTTTCATCTGCACAGATCTAATTTTATATCCTCGTTCAAGTAGAAAGCAAAACTAAGTTTGATGATTGGCTTCTCCTTCCCATAACAATCTCCTTACCGGCTCTGCCTATGCTTGGAAAAAAACAAAGCCTAAGAAAGTATATGCAAACACCCAACCCATTAAACAATTACACAGAGAGGATAAGAATCTTCCTATTAATAACACTAACATTAACAATAATGATAAACAACAATAAAGCAAAGGGAACAAAAAGCAGACATTGTTCTTTTCCCTCCTCATCTTCAATGCTATTAAAGTGAATTAAGTAAGCAATTCTTAAACATCTCTGCACCAATCTCTGTGAGCAACTGAGAGATATAAAGACAAACATGTGCTAACAGAAGAATAATGTAATTCACTAAGCTCACGAGTTACATTAAACTCAAGTGAAGAGGATATTCTGAGACATTACACAGTTCTCATTCCTAGACAGTTACCTGACACTAGGTGGGGTTGCATTCATGGAACTGGAGCACGGGATTGGTGACTGAATTTGAGACCAAGCAACTCTTTACAGTCAGGAGTAAGGGCCCCTGAAACAGATTTCAACTCACAAGTCTCTCTCAGATATGCAAAAATAACCCATCGGTGGCAACGGTCTCCTCACTGGAATATACAACCAGTAGTTCACATGGCTGAGCTGCATAATCAAGGAGCTGTTAGAAAACAGAATCCAAGGTTCTGCCTCAGCTCTTTTGAAACATGATTTTCAAGTAGGAGGCCCATGAAATGAAAACTGTGTTAAGGAGAACCACTTCACTAGACACTAGATAGATCTTATAGCATCTTGCAGGAAATACCTAGGAAAGGTTAGGTGAGCTAATTTACCTACCCCAGGGATAAGAGCAGGCAGAAGAGTCAGGCAATTTGCATCATCTAAAGCGACAATGGTCATGGTTTAGTTGGACAACGTTCTACCATACTACTGTCAGCTCACAGTCACTGGCATGGACCCTACTTGCTCACTTACAAATACTGCTTCTTGGCCAATTCTAGTAGGTGGACATTTTAAGGATTAAAAGTGGGATTTCTGGTTCTGTCCAAAGCCCCCACACATTCCCAAAGTTGAAATGAATATGAGAGAACCCATAGTAAACTAAGTACAACCAACTGATCAAGAAAAAGGAGATCTCACAGAAAAGACCATGAGATATTAAATCTGTAGACATGTTTCCCCTTGCTCAATGGGAGAGGTCACTTTGTACACAGTTTTATCACTCAGGGTAAATAAACAAGTCAGTCACTTTGAGACACCTTAGTAGATAAATTGCCTTGCATTACTGAGGACAACTATCATCAAAAGATCCTGGATAGTTGATTTGCCCAATTTCCCATGGAAAGAGATTTGTAACAAGACTATCCTTATTCTGAGAGGTTTTTTTTTTTTTTTTTTTTTTTTAGTTTTTTAATGTTTATTTATTTTTGAGAGAAAAACACACAGTGCAAGTGGGGGAGGGACAGACAGAGACACAGAATCCAAAGCAGGCTTCTGGTTCTGAGCTGTCAACACAGAGCCCAATGTGGGGCTCGAACCCATGAGACATGAGATCACGTTGAGCAGAAGTCAGCTGGTTAACCAACTGAGCCACCCAGGCACCCTGTGAGAGTTTTAAAGAAAAGTGGAGGGGAGGACTGGGGATGGGTGGAGAGTGTTTTTAAAGCCTCACTGTGGTATATGGAGAACCAATCATTGCTCATTGAGCACCAGGCAAGGCCAAGGCACCCAGCCTCATCTACATTTCATTCCTCAGCTGTTTTACCTGCTCTAAGTGGGCATTAGCTTCCAACTGAACTAGGCCACTGTAACTGAGCTTGTGCCACTGTCAGCGCTCCATATATGGCCCTTTACAGCTTATTAGATTAAACAATAAATCAGATAAAGACAAAGAATGCATGTCCACATTTTCAGGTGATAGAAAACGGAAGGACACCAAAGACACTGGTTCACCTTCAGAATTGAAAAAGAGCAGAATAGCTTGTAACATTGAGCCTAATGTAACATGATAAATCTAACAGGTTAAATAGAAGGCCTTCCATTTATAGAAAAGCATCATCAACACAATAGATCATAGAGGTGTGGATTAGAGCAGCCCCTAAATGATAAAAAGGAAAAATTTAAATCAATGATATGTCAACCCTAAGTCAAGAGCTTGATTTGGGCAACAACAACAAAAAACTAATGTGGTCTCAATAGTAATTCCTTCCTAGGTAATGACAGAAGAAAATTCTCACACCTTTGGCTGTAATAAGTAACAGCATAACTAGGCATTCTCAGCCTCGGCATGGATGTTGATGAGCATTGGAAACAAAAGTGAAACCTCCAGGGGCGCCTGGGTGGCTCAGTCAGTTAAGCATCCGACTAAGGCTCAGGTCATGATCACGCTGTTCATGGGTTCGAGCCCCACGTCAGGCTCTGTGCTGACAGCTACTTCAGAGCCTGGAGCCTGTCTTTGGATTCTGTGTCTTGCTCTCTCTCTGACCCTCCCCTGCTCACGCTGTCTCTCTCTCTCAAAAATAAATAAAACATTTTAAAAAATTTTTACAAAAGTGAAACCTCCAGCAAATATTTATAACATGATTGTCATTTTTGATATCTGAGCAGAATTAAGAAATACTGTAACTAAGAGATGGAACAGAACATGGGAAGGTATCAAATGCATAGAGAAACCACAAGGATTGTTAGGAATGAGATCCCTGTCTGAAGACTCCTAGCATTGTTTGGGCAAAAATTAAGGGATGTTGAAATGCAGTCTGTGGGTTATTACCACCAGTTTTAGAAGCCATGGCCTCCTGAGGTCCCATGGTGATCATCAGTTTGGCACATAGCACTCTAGAAAAAGACGGGGTCTCCTCTCATGTCCAGGTCAAAGAATTCCTGTTGAGGTCTATCCAGGTTGTTTCATGTTACTGTATCTCTCCGTCTCCTATGCAGTCAAGGTCTGCTATCAGCCTACTAACCCACACTCTGTGACAAACTGTGTGTTTACTGTGAAAAGAGGAGGAAGCAGGAGTCTGACAACAAAGCATCTCACCCAGTGTGGAGGAATGTGTTGTGTCCTGTGGTGATTTGTGATATACACCGACAAGTTTAAAACCCACATTTGGGGAAGGGGGGTGATGGTCATGGGTGGAGGTCACTTATGGGGAAGAGCACTGGGTGTTATATGGAAACCAACCTGACAACAAGCTATAAAGTTAATAAAAAATTTAAAAAAAAAAAACCACATTTGGATGCAGGTGAGCCTGACCTCTTGCACCAGAGCTACATTTAAGACCCACAAAATCTTTCAAAACATCTTCCATGTAAAGAAAAGGCCAATAGCATAAATCCAATGAGTAAAGAAGCCTGTGTGGCGGGGGGAAAAGAGTGGTAGAAAGTGTTCGAGAAATGAAAAGTACTGTTGGCCAACCTATTTTAGTTTCCTAAATATGCTGTGCTCTTTCTTGCCTGCAGGCTACCACATATGCTGCTTCCTCTTCTCACCCGACCAGTTCCTATTTATACATCAGGACTCAGCTTAGCCATCACTTTCCAAGGAAAGATTTCTGTGACCTCCTAACCAGACACTTGCAACACAGCCAGCCAGTGTTTAATACCGCTGTCACGTTGCTCCCCAGGGCTCCTTGTGCCCCTTCTGGCCTAGCATTTATCCCCCTGCATCAGCTGTCAGATATTATGTCTCTATCTTGCACCAATCTATAGCTTATCTGAGCAGGAACTGTGGCTGTCTGTTTTTAATTACTTCCCAGCACCTGACACATAGTTGGGGTAAAGGAAGTATTTCACAAATGAATCAAGTAATTGATTTTTTTTTTCTTTTCATATTCTAGGTCAGGAAGACCTAGCCTTTTTAGAAAAAGGAAAATCCAAAATGACACATTTCTCTTCTTTTATAAGGAATATTTGGGAAAGAAATTACAACATGATCTATAACTTTTCTAGGCTCCATTCATTTAGTTACTAATTGATCCACAATTTATAATTTTTAAAGAGTTCACTGTTGCCTTTTTTCTATTGACTGTATCTGTATGAATTCAACCCCCATGTCTCTTACCTTTGATTGAAAAGAAAAATTTATTTTTTGGCAAGAAATTCAAGGCAAGTGATTATGATTCGTTGTCAGTTGCCAGTCACAATTAGATCTGTGATCATAGAAAGTCATCAATAAAACATTTTATTCAGTGCGTGTATCAAATTGTTAGTGCATTTATCTTCTATATCTCTAGAACATAACCCTCCTAAAATTGGCTTGGCCCTTCTTAGATAGAATGCTTTACTGGAAAAATGGGGGGGGGGGGAACACATTAACATTTAAGTTATGAGGAAAAGATCCTTTAATTATTACTTTTCCACTCAGAAGCAACCCTGAGTAATACATTCATTAAAAACCAACATCACTAGACCACTTTTAGTCACTTTATAACACTGACAGAATTATTAGTTAAAATTAGACTTCTCGTTTTCCTATCAGGGGAGACATCAACATTAGTTTCTATATTAAACATAAAAGTTATTCATACATTCTAGAACTGTAGAAAGCTTTTTAAATGGATTTAAGGTGATAGATGCAGGATTGTCTGAACATTTATTTAATAGAAATCATGATTATCGACCAAATTATACTTTGGAAAGGCAAGCATTTCTTCACTGCAATGCAGTGATACATTTTCCAGTCTACCAAAAATACTATGTATGAGAAAGTATTTTACAGGACTTTTTATAGTTCTACAGAGTACCACATTACTACTTGTCAACTGGCAATTGCATCATAATTCAACCTGCTTGAAACTATAAAACTGTATCTTGACTTGATTAAACAAAAGACACAAGTATATGTGCTGTGCATATACATGTGTATACAGCAACACCAGGGATGAAAATAATAACATTTTAGATGTTGAGCACATAAGCAATGTCTATGCAGGGAGAGGAAAGCAGAACATCTAATGGGAAATCAAATAGATTCTGCTTTTAATTTTCCATTCCACTTGGTGTAGATATTCTGAACATTATTTGTCTACAGAAGAATGCAATGAATTTTCTTCAGAAAAGTGATTATATTTTTATCGTCTAATAGAGCAAATCGCTGAAGGAGAGAGGAATAATAACCATAAGAATGTTTCCTTAATTTGATAATAGTATTCATAGTAAATGGTAGGTCTGCTTTACTCAGAAGCCACAGGAGCCTGGCCATTAAACTGTGGCTGTCCCACGTCTTATTGGTCACCGCACCCAGGGCTGAACGGTCACCATCTCAAAACATGCATTACCCATTCAGGGTACATGGATTGATTGGGAAGCTCTGGCTTAGAAAATGTTGGAATAGATGAACACAAAGTTGTCCTACACATCAAGGAAAATTCCCCAGGCCCAAATTATAGAAAAACAGTTTTGGAGAACTGATAATGATTAAAGAAACCAAGTCTGAATTGCCAGAGGGCAGGAAAGCTTAGTAATTACAAAGGAGGGTTTTGCCATGAGAATGCCCTAGTTCAAAACACAATTCCATTATTTACTTGCCGCATAAAGACATCTGTCTCCTCTGTGCTTTGGTTTCCTATTCTGTATGGTAAAGATGATAACAGTACCTACCTCACAGGGTTGCTGTAAGGATTGAGTGACTTAATATTAGGTAAGCCCTTAAAGAAGTATCATATAAATATTAGCTTTAATCATAATATATAGGAATACAATGAAATTAAAATACATTTATTTTCAATCAAAAATTATAGAAAAGTTACAAGAATATACAATATTTTTATTCTCTTTCGATCCAGAAGAGATCCTTGGTCTTTGCCCAACTTTCATCATATTGACACTTTTGAACCTTACCATTCAATTATTTTGTAAATGCTCCTTGATTTGGCTTGGTCTCATGTTTTCTCACAATTAAATTCAGGTTCCAAATCATTGGCAGGAAAATCACAGAAGTGATACCATGTTCTCATTGCATCCTATAGGTTTGTACACATTTTGATTCGTCTTATTTGTGGTATTGGTAACTTTAATAATTATATTAGGTGATGTCTACCAGGCCTTTTTACTAAAAATTTACTCTTTTCTTTGGTAGTTAATAAAAATTGGGGGGTAGAGGTCATTACTGTGAAACTCTGTAAATATTCCTTTCCTAATGCAAATTCTGATACACTGACACACATACACGTGTTTATATGTATCAGTAAAAAAGGAACCACTTATGTTGAGAAGGCACACTATCCCATACTAGCACTGTCTGCATTTCCCTCTCCTCTCTGAATCTCAGTGGGGAAAAAAAAACTACTTCCACTCATCTCACACCTTCCCCTAAGAATGAATCATAAATGAAAAGATAAACATACAAGCAAGTATCACCATCTTAAAATTTGAGCAACATCAACACCATGGAGGTCATATATCAGAACAAAGAGAAAAATACATACAAAGGAAAAGTAAGAGACATGGAGAATATGTGCCTAATTTTTCTCATATTCCAAAATTAGGGATTAAAGAAGGAAGAAATAAGAGAGAATTCCCTAAAACTGATCAAAGAGCAATTATACTGTGAAGGCAACTAAGAATAGAAGGGAAGTTCTTTCAGTTGTTAGAGAATACCTATCAGGAAGTTAAATGAGATGTGGTATAATGTTGGAAACATTCCCAATAAAGGTACAAACAGATTTGAATTTTACAACTTTCTATAGATTCTAATCTACAAATAAGAGATACTCAAGTGATGGAGAACACACGATTGACTATCTAAACACTGGCAAAGTAGAAGGAAAACAGTACTACTGTGTATCACTGGGTGGGGTTTTATCTTAAGTCTCAGAAAAAGTTGTAAACCAAGATTCTAACTTCTAATAAGTTTTAAGGTATATAAGTATGTAAACTGACAATTATACATTCATAATATCAAAATCAAAAGACATACATAAATCTACATTTCAGTGTTACTCGAAGTCAGCAAAATTACAACAGGGAACTAGCTTGGTTATTATTCTCATTGTTTAAGTGGTCTTTTAATGGGGTGGCAGCATTTGAATAAAGACATGATAATTCACCAATTATACATTTATTTCATAAAATTTATCTTTGATTTTATTGAAAGTTATTAGACTATGCCATAATCCGGACTCAGACAACTTTTGTTCCATTTGCATGAATACTAAAATAGCCTTCTGAAGGCAGTAGAGGTCTTACACAGTTTATATTCATTGTAACTTGGAGACATTTTTCACTGATGAGGAAATCTATACTGGAATTACTAATAGACTTGATAATTGATAAGTAATATGGAAATTAAAAATGAATAATCCATTTTATACATGGTATTCAAAAACTAATGGACTACATGTGATGTTATCACTGTTGCAGAAAGTATTACAAAATATTTTAATTAGATATATAAATAAATCACTACTACAGTATTATTTTTAACATCACTTAGATGAATATTCAGGTCCATAAAATGTCTAAGTTTTTTCTTCCAGAGTTGCAATCCTGGAACATTTTTAAAAATAAAAAAAATAGCATCATCATGCTCAATTTTTCAAATCTCTTTGAAACTACACCTTCAACTAGAACAGAAACTAGTTTTAGGCTTATTTGTTCATAAATCTTCTCCTTTACAGGTATCTGATTTGGTCTTACTAATTTCAAGTGTTATTCTGGTTGCATATAACCTATGAAGTTTCTATTAGAAGTTTTCTCTAAATTAAAAAAAATTCTAATCTCTAAAGATTCAAATACCCATATTTAGATGTCTGGCACACTTCTGCTAACATTTTTAATAAGAGTTCATAATCAAATGTAGCATAAAGTCAAAACTAGTTTTCTACCAGTTAGACCTTCATTTAGTAAAACACACATAAGTTGCTAAGATCTTTACCTGATCTGCTCAAGGTTTAAGTATAGATTTAGTGAGGTTAATTTTCTTGCTCATTTTCATTATTTTATCAGTAATTGAACTTCAATAAATTACAAATCTGTACTGTTCTATTAGAAATTTCATAGTTTGGGATTAATAGCATAACATTTTTAAGTTCATTGTTTCTAAGTTTCAACAAATTAATCAAACTGCCACTTTGAAGATTTTATTTTCTTTTCAGTTGTGTTTCTTTACCGAGCTCCACTTTCATTTTTTCTATTATCTTGACCTCATTTATTCTCTTGAAATAATTAAAAATAAAAAACCATTATATTCATATAATAAAAAATTAGTATATTTTCTTTCTAAACATTCAGTCAAAAATATAATTTTAATTCATGCAAAAATCATAAATTAACAACAATGTAAAGAAACAAAACATCATCTCTAGATTTCAAAGTTATTTTACTTTAAAATATTCAAATTAGGGGCATCTGGGTGGCTCAGTCAGTTAAGCAGCCAACTTCAGCTCAGGTCAGAATCTCACAGTTCGTGGATTTGAGCCCCGCATCAGGCTCTGTCCTGACAGCTGAGAGCCTGGAGCCTGCTTAAGATTCTGGGTTTCCCCTCTCTCTCCCTGACCATCCCCCACTCACAGTCTGTGTCTTTCTCAAAAATAAATAAACATTAAAATTTTTTAAAATATTTAAATTAAACAGTAAAATTTAAAAGTAATATGCAAATCATTTAATTTTTAAATCAAAGTTGTTTAAATAAAACCAACATTAAATATAGGTCCTAAACATTCAAGTAAATCTTATTAAATACATTTAGAAAAATAAAACCATCTCCAATTGTGTAGTTTAACTTTTTTATAGTTGCCAATGTAAGGAACGAGTATCCTATTTCACCCCCAATTTATATTGGATTTTTAATACTAATATAAATTGTTTAATACAGCAAAATGTTTCCCAGGCACCATGTGGCACTCTTGTGAATACTATGCTGATTTATGGTTACTATGGAATAGGATGAACAGTAAGAGCACAAAATATTCATTCACAACTCTTGGAAACATTATTTTGCAAAAATCTATTTCATATGTTACCTAAGAAGAATTGCACATGTTGGTTAATTTGTCTTTTCTCTTACATAAGGGATTTTATGGATAGAAGTCTCCCCTACCCTGGAGCAGTGTCCATCTCTGGCATTGGTTGAGTCATCACTCACTGTGTCCATCTTTCAGCAATCATTACCTTTCATTTATAGGCATAGGTGAAGAGCTGTGGAAAGGCATTTCCCCTGGGCCTGAATTGGGTTATTCATAAAATGAGTGTTTTAGAGTTACAGGTGTTCTTTCCAGTCCGCAGTACCAGACCCAGAATGACAAGTGCACTTTAGTTCCCAAATAAATGCATTAATCTATTATTTGAGATTGTGATATATGAGGCCGAGGGTAGGGATCTCCCCTTTTGCCCTGGGTTACTAAGCAGAAAAAAATTCTGTAACATAGCCATTCTAAACAGTTTAAAAGCTGCGTCTATATATACACACATGGAAAGTTCAAGACAACTTGTTTTGTGAAAAACAAGTTGTAAAAAATATTTAACACTATTTGTATATATTTTAAATTAAATAACACTTTTCTATGTATTCTGCATATATATCAACAAAAAAATAGATACATATTTAACAATTATTTTACCTCTAGAGAGAGTAATAAAAACTAGTTGGAAATAAAGAATCTTATCCCTGTCTGCAATAGGTCAGTTTTCATAAGGAGGATGCATTAATTATTTACTAAAATAATTAAAGTTTGAAAATTTCCCTTCAAAATGAAATGGTGGAAAATTTTTTTTGTAAATTTAACAGTATAAATGATAAATCATGCATAGATAAGATTTAACTATTTCAACGGAGGTATAATTGACATGACGTTCATTTCAGGTGTGTAACAAATGAGCATGAATTGCAAAATGATACCATAGGAAGTTTAAGTCCATCTATCACCATAGTTTAAAATTCTGTTTTCTTGTAATGAGGATTTTATAATTTATTCTTTAGCAGCTTTCAAATATGCAGTACAATATTATCAACTGTAGTCACCATGCCGTGTATTATATCCTTATGATTTTTTTTAACTAGAAATTTGTAACTTTTGATGCCTCACCCACTTTCCACCCTCTACCAGTCTTCCTCCCTCTGTCAATCACCAATCTGTTCTGTGTTCATGCGTGTTTTTTTATGTTATTGTGGTGTTGTTTTGTTTTAAAGTCTTCATGTAAGTGAGATCATGTGGTACTTGTCTTTCTCTGACTTATTTCACTTAGCATAATGGTTCCATCCATGTTGTTGAAAATGGCAGGATTTCATTATTTTTTATGACTAAATACTATTCCACTATCTATATATACCACATCTTCTTTATCCTTTCTCTGTCCATCAGTGCAATCTTAGTATGCTCCATACCTTGGGTTTTTAAATAATGCTGCAATATATGTGGAGATGTGGATTTACTTTTGAATTACTATTTTCATTTTCTTCAGATAAATATCTAGAAGTGGAAATGCTGGATCCTATCATAGATCTATTACTAACTTTTGGCAGAACCTTCAACCTTGTTGCCATAGTTGGCTCTATCAATTTACATTCCCACCAACAGTACACAAGGGTTCCCTTTTCTACAAATCCTGCATTTATGTTTTCTTCTAAAAGTTCTATGGTTATAGGTCTTATATTGGTCTTCAGTCCATTTTGAGTTCATTTTTGTGTATGATGTAAGATAGTGGTCTAGTTTCATTCTTTTGCATGTAGCTCTCCAGTTTTCCCAACACCATTTGCCAAAGACTATCCTTTTTCCATTGTCTATTCTTAACTCCTTTGTCATAAAGTAATTAACACATATGTATGAATTCATTTCTAGACTCCCTTTTGTGTTCCATTGATCTATGTGCCTTTTTTATGCCAACACCATACTACTTTAATTACTGTAGCTTTGCAATGTAGTTTGAAATCAGGAAGCATGGTATTTTCAGCTTGATCTTCTTTCTCAAGATTACTTTCGTTATTCAGGGTCTTTTGTGGTTCTAAACCTAATGTAGGATTATGTATGCTATTTCTGTGGGAAAATGCTATTGGAATTTTGATAGGGACTTTGTCAATTGTTCTGGGTAGTATGGATATTTTGCATTAAGTTTTCCATTTAATGAGCATATAATATCTTTCCAATTTTTGTGTCTCTTTTGATCTCTTTCATAAATGCCTTAGAATTTTCAGTGTACAAATCTTTCACCCCCATTGAGTAAATTTATTTCAGGTATTTTTTTTTCTGTTAGAGTTGTAAATGGGATTGCTTTCCTAATTTCTCTGATAGTTCCTTGTTAGTCTATAGAAATGCAACAAGTTTTTGTATACTGAGTTTGTATCCTGCAACTTTACTGAATTTGTTTATTAATTCTAATTTTGGGGGGGTGGAGTCTTTAGGGTTTTCTATGTACACAATCATGTCATCTGTAAATAGTAACAGTTTACTTCTTCCTTTCCAACTTGGATGTCTTTTATTTCTTTTTCTTGCCTAATTATTCTAATACTTCCAATACTATGTTGAATAAAAGTGGTGAGAGTGGGCATCCTTGTATTTTTCTCTAATCTTAGAGGAAAAGCCTTCAGCTTTCTACCACTGAGCATGATGTTAGCTGTTCGGTCTGTAGTAGACTACTCTTCAAGCTGTTATATCCTTTTTCACTCTACCTGACATTCCCTATCTCACTGCTCAAAGTTTGTTTACATCTACAAATGGGATTTTTAATTACTCCATCAGAGAGAGACTTTAGCAGTTATCTGGATTTTCTCTTTGTGATTTCTCCAAACATCTGTATTTTGTGTAATTATAAAAACAATTCCTATATATTCATGCTGTGTGCCAGCCATCACAATGAGTACTTTTTTACATGTTACTTTTAATCTTTACAACATTTAATCCTAATAACCATTTTTAAGGAAATATTTTTACAAGTAAGAGAACTGAACATCATAGAGAACTGCTGTCAGCAAAAAGACCTGGATTGAGAAAATGTAAAAATAACAGAGTTGAAAAAAAAATCAAGCTCGAATCCAAGCTAGTATGTTCTAGGGTAGGCAAAAGAAAATTAAGTAAATGAGTAGCAAAAAGGGGACAAACTTATTTTGGATTTTGATAGTTTGAGGAGAGAATCATCTAAAGAGGAAAATGTTTATCCACAATGTCTACGTTTAACTGGGCTGGATTCACCCTTAAGAAAAAGCTGAACAAATGTGTATTTTCTGCACCACTCTAAATAAAGTAGCTTTACTGCTTTCCAAGTTTGACAGCAAAGAGTCCAAGATAAAGGCGTTAGCTAAGAAATAGAGTAAGTAAATAAGGAAAGATTTAGTGCTGGAAGGAAAAAAGAGGAACATTGAATGGATCAGCTTTCACACCTTCTGTAAGGCCAGACAAGACAGTTTTTTGTTGTAAAAACAACAAGCCTAAAAATGCAGACCCTTCCAAGCCTCTACAGGCTAAAGCAGCTTGATGCCCTCTATGCCAAGCTGCTAGCAGATTACAGTTAAGTAAATGCCAAGACTCCATGTTGTTTCAAAAGTCCCAGAAAAATTTCACTGGAAATTTCTTTTTTAAGACTTATTTTTGAGTGAGAGAGCACAAGCAGGGAAAAGGCAGAGGTGGGGGGAGACCCAAAGGGGACTCTGTGCTGATAGCAGAGAGTCCAATGTAGGATTCAAACTCAAGAACCATGAGATGATGACCTGAGCTGAAACTGGACACTCAACTGACTGAATCACCCAGGTGCTCCTCACTGGAATTTTAATATACAACTCCCAAAATAAAATCAGTAGTTAAGTAAGGTTAAAATTTATAGAACATCTACATGTTTTCAAAATGTTTCTTTATATAATTCTTGCTCAGAGGAAGACTTATGCTTATTTTCTTAAAGAAATAATACTTTTTAATACATACTAATACATTTATCAGTATGTAATATTCATCAGGACTAGAGACCATAAAATTTTTTTCAACATCCTTAATAGTTGTATAAAAAGATTCTACGTCTGTGTAGATAATCCTTCTACTTTAAAAATGATTTTCCTTTCCTTTTGACATTTAACACAGTTTAATGTTAATGTCTATTTAACAAATCTATTTTAACATCTTGCCATAGTCCACATTTATCCCTCCCCCTCACCATAATCCAGACATGTAGCCAAAAATAACTAACTCTGCATAAACATATGGCCCTATGACTTAACAAAAGGGCAATGTATGTCATCTATGGCTTTCTCACTAATTTTTGAAGCTTTGGCTTAGAAGTGCACAATCTTCTTAACACTGTATTAAGCACAGCTATTACTATTATCTATGTAAAACTAAGCATCATCTAGACCATCAATCAAATTCATAGCAAAACTTCAACAAGCATCATCCCTAAAATGAAAAAGCATTTAAGCACCTAATCATGCATGAAGCTCTCAGTGCTGAGAAAATTAATTACATAGCTCTGGGCCCCTGACCTGTAGTAGTTTTACAGTCTGAAGCAGACAATGAAATACAGTCATGTCTATGTAGGTCATATGGTCAACAGAAAAGTAACAGTAATCTCCAAGAAGTTAAGACAGTCACATGTGGTGATTTTAGGGGGAAAATTTTTATGATAAGCATCCACAGTAAGATACTTCCTTGTTTTCTTGATCAAGAATGAAATAACTCACACCCAATTCACAAGAAATTTCCATTTTCAACATAATCATGTGATATATACTACAGAGAAAGTCAACCTGACCTTGTCCCGTATGGAGATTTCCCTGTAACAGATGTAGCATCATAAGCAATGATGGAGTCTTTCACAGATTTACCACTACAACCTTCCACCCTCCAGCCCCAGCATCTCATTCAAGGAATTGATCACTATTGCAATTAATTCGTCAGTACTTGTTATATTGCATGTTTAACATCTTTTTCCCCCGATGGACTATAGATTCCATGATCTCCACTATGTACTTGCAAAGTCTAGTATATGGTAGTTCTGTAATGCTTCTGAAAACAAGGAGGTGAAAGGGGGCTAAAAGAAAAAAGGAATACTCTGACCATAATACATTAAGTGTAATTAACATAAGAGTCTTAACAAATTTAGCAAATGTTAAATAACTGGACTAATACACAAGCACTTTGAAACTGCTACAAAATTTATTCACCTCTAACCATAACCAGTCATCTATACATTCACTGAGAAAGAATTTAAGACTTAGGAATTCTCAACCTGCACTTAAACCTTCAAAGAACCCAGAAATTCCTTTTCAATTCTATCATGTCCAATCTGCATCCCTTCATTCATGTGACTCTTCTCCCTGGCTACTGGGCTATGACCTTCTCATTCCCCACTTTCTTGCTCAATTAAAATGATTCACCGTGTAAATGAACTCCACTGCAGAAACAAAGGCCATTTTGCTGGTAGTTGCCATTCTGGCTCTTTATTCACCAGATAATTAATTTCTTAGCCAGGGTTGCATCACATCCCATTTACTCCTCAGGGTCCAGGTATTCCTTATATCAGGGCTGCTCAAAATGTGATCCCTGAGCCAGAATCAACATCACTTTAAACTTAGAAACACAAATCTTTGCGTGCAATGTCTTGAAGCAGGCTATCTGAACATGGACATCAAAAATTTGTATTTTAACAAGCTTTTCATATGTTTTTTGTATATATTGAACTCTAAGAAGCATGCCCTATACACCTCTGTTGACTGGCCTATAGCATAGACATTGGTTCCTCATACTTAAAATTATTGTTATATTATTATTATTATTATTATTACTATTTTAGAGAGAGAACATGTGAGCAGGGGAGAGGGACAGAGGGAGAGAGAGAATCTTAAGTAAGCTCTATGCTCAGCATGGATCCTGATGCAAGGCTTGATCCCATGACCCTGGGATCATGCCTGAGCTGATATCAAAAATCTGATGCTCAACGACCTTAGCCACCTAGGCACCCCCCTCAAACTTCCTTAGATACAATTTGTTGTTGGAAATTTGAAGCAGCTAGTGCAGACATTCTAGTACCTTCTCTCCCTTTGGCCCCTGCACACCAGCCTCCCAGTGGGAGAAGTAATTAAAAGCATGCATTCTAGACCTCAATTCCCAATATTTGATACCCAGCTCTACTCTTTGGTAGTCATGTGGCCTCCAGCAACTTATTTAACCTCTCTGTGCCTCAGTTTCCTCATCCAGAAAAATGAAGTAATGATGTCACCAGCTAGACCCCAAGACAGGACCTTTAGTGCCCACCTACTTCTACTCACCAACCTTTGTCCCACATTTTTCCTTAAGCTCTTCTTTCCAGCTTATCTCTTAATTCAGGCAAATGGAAACCAAAACCAGCCCTCCAACAATAGTGACTGCCCTGACAGGAACTTTAGTCAGCCCAGACCACCCACAGCAGTTTGAGTTTAAACCTCGATGCATGTCTGCACAGATGGACCACGAAGTGACCTCTGGAATGACCAAAAATTACCTTTGCTTCATGGTAGTACTAAAACCTCTGCCTGAAAAGGAACACAATCCTAATTTACACAAT
Organism: Cryptoprocta ferox; assembly: GCA_028646485.1. Lineage (NCBI taxonomy): Eukaryota > Metazoa > Chordata > Mammalia > Carnivora > Eupleridae > Cryptoprocta > Cryptoprocta ferox. The sequence goes on along the minus strand of CM053559.1, from coordinate 25,970,788 downwards.
ATATGTATAGGCATGTTTCCTTAAGGCGCATGATCAACCTTACGTCTGCCTCTTAGGATGACAAGGCTTCCCTGTCTAAATATTCAGTCTAACCCCAAATAAAAGGAACCCAACCACCCTTGCTCAGAGACTCAAGGCTTTGTATGTAATTCTCCACGTTCTCCTAATCTGCTGCATATTTACTTTGTACAACAACTCCATCTGGTGTATCTGTGACTCACCAAGGAGCAAACTCATGCTGATTCAGTTAGAATAATAATATCCTTCTCATACAGTTGTGGAAAGGACTGATTGAATGAGTTCATTTTATATATATATATATATATTTGAGCTTAGAAAAATATGTGGCATACAATAAGGGCTGTGTTTATTATCATTTAAGGCAAATTGAACTTAGAATGTTTAACTATCTGGAGACTGATTATTTTGCCTATCATTTTTCTTCTGGAAAATAATCCATGCTCAATGTCTCCTGCAAGCTAAATTCTAGTTTTCCATGATGCAGACCATGGTTAGCTTCTATGAAAGTATTTTCCTAGTTTGAAGTGTGGTATAGCAGTATAATGGAACAATTTATACCCATGTCTTTATTTTTATTTGTAAATATATTTCTTAACAAATGAGTTGTAAACCCTCCACCTTTGTCATAAAATGGTGATACACTCAGAACTGGCTTGCCTAGGTGCCCTCTTCTGAAGGCAGAATATATAAATTACATTGGCTGGTAGCTTCTGAAGAGAAAGGGTAAAGGAAACCTTTACCAGGTTGATTTACATGCTCGGTAGAATACAAATATGGGGAAGATCCCATTATAATAAACTCTACTGGACCTATAATTTGCTTTTACTTTAATTAAATTTTGTTATTAAAATATTGCTGAAAATCCTATCCCTCATCAGAGGGGCTCCAACTGAAATCCTGCTGATGAGTAGTCACTGTGGCATGAATTAACAAGCTAAAAGAAGTTTCGAACCCAAGTAGAAAGGAAACAAGTATAATGAGCTCACCTCTCTGTTCTCTTTTCTTTTGCAATTACTACCCAAATCTTTGGTTTGGCTTTAGATGCTGTTTTACTTCCTCTGTGAATGGTGTAGAGATAGGGTTGTGTTTTTTGCTGTTTTGTTCATTTATTTTTGAGTAATCAGGAGACTCACAGTATATAGAGGAAGAAAATTGAATATTGTTAATTTTAGAAACAGAATAATTAGAAACTTATAAACTCTTGTTTCACCTTCTTTCCAACGCAAACAATGTATCTGGACATCGCTGGCAAACAGACATAACATTATCCAATACGATCACTTGTTGTAAAGAAGTCTTTGTAAAAAGATCAAGACCCTGTTGGTTTAGGCTACATGCCAATACGTGGAAGTCTCTTTGTTTTTTGGAATGCTTATTTATGGCTAAATATTTCAAAGACTGACTGATTCTATAATATTCAGGTCTGTATCGTGAATCTTCTATTTAGGCCCTATTTCATGTAAATAAGACTTAGTATCAAACTATCGATTCAGTAGTGGATATCTGTAAATATACATATTTTATATACACATGTATATATAGGTATACATATATATATTTAGGGTATTTTGAGTCTGTTCTGTTTCAAGTTTTTATTTAAATTCTAATTAGTTATCATATAGTATATACTGGTTTTATGAGTAGAATTTAGTGATTCATAACTTACATATAACACCCAGGGCTCACCACAGGTGTCCCCTTAATCCCCATCACAGGGTAGTTTGATTCTTAACAGTGGACTTTTTTAGTTTTACATTTCATTGATATTACACTGTTAAAGTAGGTAAGTTTAGTCCTAGTCCATTCTGTTAAATCCACACATTTAGCTTAAACGAACATGTTCTAAGGACTTGTAATGTGTTAAATAATATACATATTAGTATTTCCCCTTCAACGTTATTTGTGAGTGACAACTTAATACAAAATGAATGTTAAACAAGAAATTACTTAGTAATGGATAAACACATAATAGAACATTTGTAATAGGAATTATGCTTATGAATATCATAAACCAACATGAAAGGCAAATTACATGATGAAGATAAAGGAAAAACTAGAATCCAAAATTGTTCATACAGTGAGACCAAAAATCAAAAAGAATGTGTGTGAAAGAGATAAATATGACAAGATTAATAATGGCAGAATGATGACTTTTTTGTATTTAAAATTTTATTTAGCCTTTATGACCAAAAAAATATTTATTAAACTCCAAAGATGAAAACATTTCTTGTTTCACCTAGAATCTTACATAAAAATCACTTGAAATGACTGTTATAATGGTGCAAGTGTTTTCATAGAAATTTTCATTACACTAAATGAAATAACAGAGAAATTGCCTTACAAGATCTTTAAATGGTAAGCATGTTTGTGCAGTATTTTCGCAATCGTGTTTTACTATGTGATGTGGTATATATAACATATAGCCTACAAATTATGAGTTATGTCACAAACTATCATGTACATTGCATCTACTTTAAATAAATACTTAGCAGGCAAAATTACTAAGTGTCCTAGGGGGGAAAAACAGTTGATTCAGATGAGATTTTAAGGATGTAGTTTACATCTGCTTGACTAGACATTTATATATTAAACAAACAAAAATATTTTCATCTAAATATTATGTATCTTGATTTTCTAAAAATGCTTTCCATTAAAAAATTACTTTATTTCTTAGGATATGAATCTGTTCAGTGAAATTCTCCTTCAGAAACCATTGTTTACTAAGAGGTTTTTGTCTGGAGTTTGATTTTCCTGTGTGATTGAACTCGTCAATTTCCATCTCAACAATATTAATGAATATAGGAATGCTAACAGGATTGTATACTCTTTTTGTTTACTCTTCCCTTATGATTAGCTTTCATTTTAATATGAGTATGACAAATGTAATTAACAAAATCGAGCAATTTACTTTCATATAACTCAGTTCTTGGACTAGAAACCTCTTTCATATAAGAGAGCACCGTCATTGGAGAGAACCCTTTGTAAATGCAAATCAATCCAATTTTTTTTTCCATGAGACATTGGCACAACCCTACAAAAGAAAAAGCAATGGAGCTAACCTTTCACAGAAATGAATAAGCATTTGAATGAGTAATTTCTTAGAATAGAATATTTGGTGTCTTTTAAACTTTTTTTATGTCCTCTCTACATCCAACATGGGGCTTAAAATGACAATCCTGAGATCAAGCATCACGTGCTCTCCTGCCTGAGCAGGCCAGGTACCCCAAATATTTGGTATTTTTCATCAATTACATTTCAATCTATTACTAAGAATGCCATAAAACAGAATTTTTATCGTAGCATTCTGTGACAACAATAAAATGGTAATAGTTAAAATGGTCAAAATGAAATGATAATTTAAATTATGGCAAAGCCTTACTGTGGATTATATGTGTAGCAAAAATAAGTAAATATAATCTATTAACTTGAAGGATGTCCATGATCTATTATTTTTAATGAAAGTAACCTTTATCTAGTCCATTATGTTTAGCAAGATTCCATTTTAATTTTTAAAATTCGTTGAAGCATATATAGGTCATTAATGTGGGTTACACTTCTGAAGAGTGAAGTTTGAGATGTAGAGAAATGTTCAATTCTCAGCTTTTAGAATTCTGAACATAATGGAATTATAAGCACTTTCTACTTTTTTGAATTATTTTAATTTCATAAAATTATAGTTTTCTAACAATGAAATTTATATTACTAAGTGAAAACTTTGATAAATATAAAATATGCTGAAGTTACCTTTAATTATATAATGAAGGAATTATCACAGAAAATAATTTGGTTCATGTTCTTCTAGTATTTTTTTTAATAGTTTTTTCGTAACTTTTTCCAGTTGTCTCAAACTTCCACAAGTTGTCAGAACTACCTGGAGGACTTGTTAACACACAGGTTGCTTGTCCTGATTCCCAGAGTTTCTGATGCATTGCGTCTGAGACAGACCCCAAGAATCTTTATTTCTAACAAGATGCTAGGTAATACTCACGCTGCTAGTCTGGGCACTACACTTTGAGGACTACTGCTTGATATTTTAGGAATATTCTGTATTTGACATTTTGAGTTTTTCCATTAATATTACATTATAAGTATTTACCATGACATTAAAATTTCTTTAAAATGTTTGCATGTGGGGAACCTGGGTGGCTCAGTTAGTTAAATGTCCAACGTTGGCTCAGGTCATGATCTCGCGGTTCTGACAGCTCAGAGCCTGGAGACTGCTTCAGATTCCATGTCTCCCTCACCCTCTCTCCCCCTCCCCTGCTCACATTCTGTCTCTTTCTCTTTCTCAAAAATAAAAATAACCATTAAAATTTTTTTAAATGTTTGCAACACTTAGTGTTATTTCAAATGAACAATTTAATCCATCTTTTTTAATGTGTTGAATAGATGTATTTTATCTATTATTATTATCACAAATAATTCTAAAATAAGACTTGTCATACCAAAATCCCTATTTCCTCTAGGAAATTTTGTGGAAGTGAAAAACTGTATCACAGGTAACAGTTTAGGGTCTTATGATGTATCACCAAACTGTTTACCAGAAAGTTTGTACCGATCTGTAATAGCAGCACATGAGAACATCTACTACACCATGTCTGCAGTAGTATATCCATGGTTTTGGCTAAAGTTTTCCTCCAAATTGATCTTATTCAATTTGACAAGGTAAATCAAAGTAAGAAATGTTACTCCATTTACAAATAATTTTTATGGTACTTAACAAATCTGTAAAACAATGTTAGTACTAATTGTATTACAGATTAAATTTATGAGAAGTTCTTTTGGGCCACTATCACAGAGGGCAAAATTTGCCTTTTGACATGTTACAATGTACATCACAAAGAAATCAACTAAAGAAATATACTAAGCAACTAAAAAACAAATCTTTTTGGCATTTTTTAGACTTTATCCCTCCCTACAGTTCTCAGATCTTAAAGTAAAGTTGATGTATGGATGTATGGATATGACCAAGCAGGGAAATTTCTGAAATATGGAGTCACGCCATCCCACAATAGTTTTCTCCAGACCTTTTTTCCCATCTGACTCTTGGCACTGACAGGTTCTCCCTATGTTCTGATGAACAGTGACTACTTCTCCTTCTCTGGAGACTCCTACAGCAAGAAAGGACCTTTCTATGTACCCCATGGAAGAATAGAAAAGACGGCATTCATAGAACATGAGTTCTTAACCATCTTTGAGAGTACTTCAGGATTCAGATCCCTGACAAGTCCCTTTCACTTACTGTCTTGTGATTTGGGCCAAATTTACTTCTCGCTGAGCTTCAGTCTCCTCATGGAGCAATGATTAATTCTTGTACCTTTCGATGCTTGCCAATATTAAATAAAATATCCTCTTTAAAGGACACTGCACATGGTAGGCACTCAGTAAATGCTAAGTCCTTACAGCACTTGCAATACAGTAAGCATTCAGTGAATGAGTGAGAATGAATAGATGACTATAGGTATGAATGCATAACTCTGCCTGTAATGCAAAGTCCAACATGAGTTCCCAGAGGCTCTGATTTCAAGCCCTTAGGCCAGGAAGACATAATATAATATACCATTTCCTCTGAATTATTTACTGTACTCTCACCTGAAACATCTCTGCTCAGATCTCTTCTGTGTGGCACAGCAAAACCCTCCCTCAGAAAAAGGCTGGGGAAGATAAAAAGGGGCCTGAGTGTCTGGAAAGAGAAGACTTTCATCAGAAATACCACCATATTTAACCAGTCTTCTTTCTGGACTAGCAGGATACTTTGTATTGATGCCTGTTGGTATGAATTCTCGTATTTCCCCAGTAAGTGGCATTTCAAAGCCGACAGCTCCAGCTGTCCACTGTTCCTCCCTCCACTAACTCATGCCCAACAGATGGTGCAAATAGCCTGGCATAGATTCACTGGATCAGTGTTGGGGGAAAAACCTTGCCAGGCGGCTGATGGGTTCTTTGAAGTTGTTCATTCTGGCAACAATGGATGGCTAATAGCATAGCCTTGGCCAAACAAAAGGATATAAACTCAAGTTTGAGAAAAAATTTGGAATATGGGCTTTCCTATCTTTTATGGCGTCCGCAATTATTTTCTATTAGTAATATCCTTTCTATTAATATTGTGTGAGAGCTATGTCATTCTCTCACTTCACATTCCCATTGCCTGAAGTTAAAATAAAATCATTAATACTGCTCAGACAACAGTCGAAAAAACACTGGGCTGAAGATCACCGCATCCACATCCTACCCACACTTCCCCTTTACATTTGCTGGGTATCTTAGCCAAGACACTGATGTGCTTTGATAATCAGATTTTTCATCGTTTATTCGTTTTTTTTTTTTTTTTTTTTTTGGAGATAGAGAGCATGTGTGTAAAGTGGTGGTGGAGAGGGGCAGAAAGGGAGAGGGAATCTTAAGCAGGCTCCACGCTCAATGCTTGATACCACAACCCTGGGATCATGACCCGAGCCAAAATCAAGTATCAGATGCTCAAGTTACTCAGCCACTCAGGCACCCCATGTTTTCCATCTTTTAAAATAGAGATGAAAATATCTTTCTTGATTTCACATGGTGATTTTGAGAAACATAAAATAATAAATGTAGAGTGATTATGCAGAGTAAGTATATATAATGTTATTAAGTTTTAAGTGTTAAGAACATCTTAATGACCCTCCTTAAGTAGGTATGAACTCTTAAATGAGCAGAGGTTTACACAAATACATACTCTCACCATCTGAATAGCCACCATAAGACTTAGGGCAGAATGGGAAGACAACAGGCATCAAGAAACAAGGGACTCACACCAACTCACGCTTTCTAGCTTAGCAGCACACCTTAGAACATATTAATTCCATAATCCTTTAACATCTGCTCAAATCTTGGATTGATCTACAAATTCCTGCATAATATGAATAATTTTAGGAAATTAGATGGTATTTGTTTAAAACACAAAACACTTTTTAGTGTGTGGTACTATCAAACCAGTCATTACCATTCCGAATAATAGGGTTTAAATAAAGTCTCATAAATGTGATACTAGAATCTCTAATTAAAGCTAGGGATTTTTCCCCCCAGGAGATTATAGTTTCCAGAGTCAGAGATTTTGACCAATTCATTTCTGTATCCTCAACTGTGTTTGAAAGTCAGTCTGAGATGGCCCAGCTATTTAATATGGATATCCAATTCTGAAATACATTCCTTATAGATTTTCCTACATGAACCAATTGTTAATTGAATCTCAATCTGAGAAAAATAATTACTGATATCTTCTGTCTCATCTTTTTAAATCCTATTTGCCTCTATTTCCCAGAAAACATCCTAGAATGTTTTATCTAAGTATTCACAAGCTACAACATCCCGAAATTCATTGAAGTATCTCCTAATTTTAAAGAAGAGAGAAGGCTGAATCTGTCTGTTAACCAAACTAAGTTTTCAAAAATCAATTATTAGCTTTTTCTTTTTCTCCTTTTCAGTAAAAATTAGTTTGGGGAAGGACACATCATACTGAAGTCAAATGCCTTATTAACCTGAAACTATTTTTAATAACATCCAAAATTTCACTTAGTTCTTACCATGTACAAGATACTATTAGCAAAATAATCTTTTCAAAATTGAAGGTAGTGAATTATTAGCTTTTTTCTTTCAAATGAATATCAACATAGACACCACACTAAGGTTTAGTCTGTTGGCTTATAAAAATGGATGAAAAGTTTCCTGAGGCAGCTGTTAAACTGAAAGACAGTTGTATTAGGCATCCATTAAAGTTTGATCCAAAAAATGGATGACACTCTAGACATTTTGAACTCTTCCAGGAAATTCACAGTCTCAGAGTTTCAAAGAGGCTGCCATCAATGATCTCATCTGCCTCCATCAGCAAAGAAGGGGTTTTGAGGAAGATGTTCCCAAATTGCAGGCAAAACCCACCTCAGCCATCTGCTGATATCTGTGTGCCTGACTCGATACATCTGTGGAGTAACAGTTTCTCCTCTTCCCCATTTCCAATCTTCATGAAAGCCTTTAATCAGCAGAACATAAACAGAAACCAGCAGGAAGTGGAGTCCTACAAGTGTGAGCTCCAGGCTGCACAAGGTGCCCGTGAAACAGGAAACCTCACTCACACCCCATCTCATCTCTCTTCTCCATCTTCAGCCAAAGGAGCCAAATCAAAGAACACAAAGTAGCTCTAGAGTAAAGTCTCAGAGGTACTGTCTTTTCAGACCCTGACAACACTTGGAAGAGCTCTGCTTTGGCCAGGAAAGAAATCTTCATGACAAGAATGGGAGAGCACAAGATTTATTCCTACACTAACCAGCACAATTCATTTCCTCAAGCACATGATGCCTTGATTAGAAATATATGACTTTTGTCATTTTTAAATGTGTCAAACACCTACTTCGTGCCAGGCACTTTGCTCAGGACACCATAAAATTTTTTTTAAATCCTTCCATCTTGCCTGTGATGATATTATTCTATTTCGCAGCTAAGAAAACTGAGATTGAAAGAAGTTACAAAGAAATAGCTCAAGTCCTATGGGTCTCTAGTGCTTGACATAGCCCCAGTACATCTGATTCCAAAGCTTTGACTCTTTCTGCTACACAGTGAGGGTGGTAAGGTAGTATATTCTGAGAGTAAATTAATCACTGTAAGAAAATAGATGCTAAAAGAATTCAGAGGGATGAATAAAAGGAAGTTCCTATTGCACCAATTTTGCTTGGCCAGGAGCCATATTATTGTTCTGAATCTGACATTTACAACAATCACACTCCTATTTATCTCAGAAAATACACACTGAGAGCCTCAAAACTCAGGAAACATCAATTCTGTCCCAAAAATCTGCAGAGTAAGTTACATTTCGACTTAGTTTCTCTCGTTTTTACCCCCAAAGACCACTTAGGATTTATCTCTTTAAAACTTTAAGCCTCTCCTGCTAGTTAACAGGGACCCACTGACTTGGGGTGTAAAGATTTAAACTTGACTTAAAATGCTTCTCAGGGACTTTAATTAACTAGCATCAATTTGTTGCTACTAAACCAAACCTTCAGGAAAAAAAAATTTAAAAACAGTTCAGCAAAGACTGTCCGTTCATTGCCTGATGCCATCTGGGAACATAATAGCTCAATCTTTTTTGCCTTCAGATTAATGAAGCAAGCTCACGTGTATAAAGAGCACTTTAATTCCCTCTGATATTTTCATTATGGATTTCTTTGTAGCAGAATTCATTTGCAATAATGCATATGTAATTTGGTAAACAGACTGAAAAATCTAGCATCTTAAGGACACTCCCTTACTAAGAGAAATGCTGAATACATAACAAAGTGAAAGCTAAGACAATCCTGTTCCTCAACTTTCACAATTCTTTGACAACAAAGGTGAATACTTCAATTTGTTACCAGCCTCAAATAGTAAGAATAAGTATCTCAAAATTCAAGAAATTTAATAAAAAAAAAAAAGAACACCAGTAAGGTTGTCTTATGCTCCCTAAGTATTTTAACAAGTGAAACATGCATTTTAAAATATTCTTCTCTAGAGTTTGAATTCTTTGTGGCTTAAAAATAAATCAATGTAAAAACTTGTGAAATCACTAGCACAAATATTTCTCTGTTTGGAATTTTTATATGTAAATATCATGCGCTAATTCTTAGATTAACTGGGTATTGCAGAAAGGCAACAAGTCTGAACCAATGGGAAAGGCTTTTCATAGGATGTGTTGTTTTGAATGATCCAAGTATATAACGAACCACAACATAGGCAACAGTCTAAATCACTAGCTTTGAAGTAATAAGTCATGGTATTTACCCATTAACATTGAATTAAAAATTTAAAAATAAAAACACAGGAGATAGATGGAGGTTTAAAACTGCGATTTATTGCTGATAAAGCAGATGAGAGAATGTGGCTTTAAACTTGCACCTAAAGGACTTCCCAACACTCCATCTCTCAAGTACCGCACAGTCAGTGATAGGACTGTAGGTTTTCCCATTGCTGGGAGTTCACCTGAGTACAGGAGAGCGAACAAAATAGAATGAAGCTACTCCTAAAACTAGAAAGAAAAGGGCTGAGTGAGCTTTTCCCATTCTTTCTCCCCAACCTGCAGTGAGTGAGGAGTAAGTGATGTGTCAGCAAAAAAGTCAGTAGTACTATCCCAGCATAGACCCTCTGCATGCTCTACCTCCAAAGCTAAAATGAAGTAAGGAATAGTGAGGATATTTGGCTTACAGGTTAATATTTTGCATTCATCCTCCTTCACTTATTAAATGTATTTGTGTCTTTTCCTGGAAATAGCATATACAGATAATTTGTGTTTCATTTCTAGACAATAACTATCTCCCACTTCAGTGTAGCCTGTGGACAATAAAGGCATATAGGCATATTTCTCTATGACGTATTTTAACACAGTATCAAGGATGAATGGATGGATGGATGGACATAGATACAGATGAAAACACAGCATCAAGAAAATACTGCATATGAGATAATCATCTTTTATATTTAAAAATTAAAAAAAAAACAGTTATACTCCGTGTAATACATACTCACAAATTACTTTAAAAATAATTGTTCATCTTGGGGCACCTTGGGGGCTAAGTTGATTAAGTGTCTGACTCTTGATTTCAGCTCAGGTCATGATCCCAGAGTTGTGGAATAAAGCCCCACATCAGGCTCTGCACTGACGCAGAGCCTGTTTGGGATTCACTCTTTCCCTCTCTCTCTCCTCCTCCCCAGGGCTCGCTCTCTTTTTCTAACTCTCTCAAAATAACTAAATAAAAATAAAAAATAAAAAATAGTTGTCTGAATTATACTGGTTATTTGCCTTCTTTAAGGTGCTTTATGCATCATAACATACAGCCTTAGATGCAGAAGGTGGTTTTCTATACCCTTTGGGTTCTGCTATTTCCTTCCTATTTCATTTGGTCATGCATTTAGATCATACGATCCCTGTAAGTGGCATCACATGAGACTGATAGGACAGGGATTTGAATTTTACATGTGTAAAGTTCTAAAATAGTCAGGATTAAGTATTGGAGAGAAACTAAAACTAGTTTTAAATTAATAAAATTACCATTACTGTGGGGGCGCCTGGGTGGTTCAATCGGTTAAGCATCCAACTTCAGCTCAGGTCATGATCTCAGGGTTTTTGAGTTCAAGCCCCACATAGGGCTGTCTGCTGACAGCACAGAGCCTGGCGTCTGCTTCAGATTCTGTGTCTCCCTCTCTCGCTGCCCCTATCCCACTTGCATTCTCTCTCTCTCTCAAAAATAAATCAACATTAAGAAAAATAAACATGTTAAGTAAATAAACAAATAAATGTTTCCATTACTGTGATAGGAGGAAGGGCTCTATCAGATGAGTCACAAGAAATGCAAAACAAGTTATCTAATCTCCTTAATTATGGCAAGTATTTTAAAATATTCAATATTAAATTTCAAATGATTATTCAGTGACATCAAATATTCATTATATAATCACTGTTTAATCATTATTCAGAGTTGCTAATCCATTACAATTCAAATTGAAATTAAAAAAATATCCTAGACTTGCAGTTTAGGCTGTTTCATTTTTCAGGGGCCACAGATCCTATTGTAGTCCAAGAAAATGATCAGAAAAAAATAAAATAAGTATTGGGATTTTCCTGTTTTCTTCTGTTACTATCCAAAAAAAAGTCAATGACATGAAGAACTGTTATCCAAAATATGCAAAGAATGCTTAAAATTCATTAATAAGAAACAACCTGATTAGAAAATGGGCCAAAGACCTTAAGACACACATCACCAAAGAGGATACAGAAGTAGAAAATAAGCATATGAAAAGATGCTCCATGTCCTAGATGAGGAAAATACATACTAAAACAGCAATGGGATATCAGTACCCTTCTATGAGAGTGGCTAAAATCTTCAACGCTGACAATACTAAATGTTAACAAGGATGTGAAGCAATAGAAACTCTTTTTCTTTTCTGATGGGAATGAAAATATGGTACAACTACTTTGGAAGACAGTTTGTCAGTTTCTTACAAAATTAAACATACTCTTAACATTAGATCTGGCAATCATGCTTCTTGGTATTTACCTAAAGGATTTGAGAACTTACGTCCACACGAAAACCTGCACATGCTATTTGTAACAGCTTTATTCCTAGTTGCCAAAACATGGGAGCAACCAAGATGTCCTATAGTAGGCAAATGCATAAACTGTGGTATATCCAGACAATGAATCATTATTCAGCATTTAAAAGAAATGGGCTATCAAGCCATGAAAAGACATGGAGGAAGCTTAAATGCATATTACCAAATTAAAGAAGACAATCTGAAAAGGCTACATACTGTATAATGTCATGCATTCTGGAACAGACAAAGCTATGGATATAGTAAAAAGATCAGAAGTCACCAAGTGTTTGGTTCAATAGAGTCAGAGGAGCACAGAGGATTTTTAGGGCAATTTAGGAAAATATTCTGGTTAATACTATAACGATGGATACATGTCATTATACACTTGTCCAAACCCATAGAATGCAAAGCCAAAGCCATGTACATGTAATATGTACATATAAGTACATACAATCTGTAAATATATAATTATAACAAATGTACCACTCTTATGGGTGATGTTAATAGTAAGGGCTGCTATATATGTATGGGAGCGGGAAGTTTATGGCAAAAATCTCAAACTTCAGCTCAATTTTCTTATAAACCTAAAACTGCTCTAAAAAATAAAGTCTTAAAAATGGAGTGATGACTGTTTTTCTCCATCCTCCTTGATGATTCTCCATCAAGTGCAATCTTAATGAGTGTTGTCTTAGGTAGTTTGGGCTGCCATAACAGAGTGTCAAAGACTTAGTGGCTTAAATAACACAAAGTTATTTCAAACAGGTCTGGAGGCTGGAAAGTCAGCTGTCAGGGTGCCAGCATGGATTATTTTTGATGAGAAACCTATTTCTGGTTTGCAGATGGCCATCTTCTTCCTATGTCCTCACACAGCAGAGGGCAGAGCTCTCTCATGTCTCTTCTTACAAGGGATTGAATCCTACTATGAGGGTTCTATCCTCATGATCTAATTACCTCCCAAAGGCCCCTCTTCAAATACTATAACATGGGGGATTAGCCTCTCAATATATAAATTTTGAGAGGACATAAATATGTAGTCCGTGACAAGTGATATTGGAATTCAGCATGTAAGGTACTCTTGGTGACTAAATTCACACCAAACGTGTCACAATAAACAGAGGAAACTAGTTTGTAACCTATGCATAGACCCATTTTCATCATTGGCTTCCCCTACAAGTAGACAAGTTAGAAAGTTAGGTACTGCATGTCTATTCCCCAAACTGCTGCAAGTACCTCACAGATCTGTCAAGAAAACCACACCTGACTTAGCACAAATTGGAAAGATATGCCACAGGAATCCAGAGAAGGCAAAGATAGCATAAAAGCTCTCTTAAGAGAATGGAAATATCAAAGGAGAATAAGGAGCTAGACAAGAAAGAATATCATCATTACTAAAGTTTCATTAAAAATCATTCTCCAGGGGTGCCTGGGTGGGTCAGTCGGTTAATTACCTGACTCTTGATTTCAGCTCAGGTCATGATCTCACAGTCCATGGCTCCTGTGATGCGTGTGGAGCCTGACTGAGACTCTCTCCTTCCCTCTTTCTCTTCCCCTCCCCCAGTTGCACTCTTGGGCTCTCTCTCTCAAAAAAAAAAAAAATTAATTAAAAATAAATCATTATCCAAAGATAATCAAGTGGGTAAGTAGGAAGCGATGTATTTATAATGGAAAACAATGTAAAACTTAAAGACAAACCTGGACTCAAATTTTAGTTCCTACATCAGTACGTCTTAGCAAAATTTATTAAGTTCTTAAACTTTTTTAAAAATTTTTTTAAATGTTTTTTATTTCTATTTGAGAGACAAAGAGAGACAGCACAAGCAGGGGAGGATCAGAGAGAGAGGGAGATACAGAATCCAAGACAGGCTCCAGGCTCTGAGATAGCTGTCAGCACAGTGCCTGACACAGGGCTCAAACCCACAAACCATGAGATCATGATTTGAGCTGAAGTCGGATGCTTAACCGACTGAGCCAACCCGGTGCCCCAAGTTCTTAAACTTTTAAACTGAAAAATATAGTAACTTAGTTTCATGACTGTGGTGAAGAGAAACGCCATTATTTATGTACAGTGCCTGGGATGTCAAAATTGTTTAACTCTCCCTGTTATTACTGTTTTTGTCATGCTGTAGTTTTTATAATTAATATAGAAAGGCAGTGAAATTATGAATGTTCAGCACTACTTCTACTGCTAAGACCAATGTAAATAGATATAGAGAAGAAAATGGCATACCAAGATGGGGGTCAGTGGAAGTAACCTTCCTCTGTGGTAAGGGGTATTTTATCACTAACGTTACTTAGAATTGCCTGTGCATGGTAATTTTTTAAAAAGATAGGAAAGGAAACTAAATTTGGTTTAAGTTTCCTACAGAGAAGACACTGCCCTATAACCTGTGCCAACGGAAACCTTCCAATCACCCCCATCCTGTCCTCCATGGATTACCACTGCTCTTCATACAAATGAAGAGGTTGGGAACCCATTGAATATAAGCCAAAGTCACCTACCATCATTTTTATGTCTCTTTTTTCTTAATTTACATTTTGCTATTTCTTTCAGAAATAACTAACTTCTTTTGACTCATGTGTCTAATTCTGGCCCTTAGTTTTGTTTTCTTTTAAATAAAACCTAAACTACCACCAACAAAATCCATTCACCTTCAGAAATACTGATGGAAAAAAAAATAGTAACAAACCTAAGACATTCATCCTGGAGGATTTTTACCATTTCTTTTCCTGCTTCTTTGTCAATATTCCTGGTCTCTGTTTGTCTAATATTTACAGGCCTGTTGACAATTCTTGTGATATGATAAAATGTTTGGCTAAACTAAAGTGACAAAGTAGAACAGGACTATATTTATGTCATGTTGTATTTCAAAAGCATTCTGTTTCCTAATTCTTCCCAAAGGGAAAATGTATCAGTGATAGCTTTTTCCTGCAGCTGTAGAGCTTGGAGGATGGGGGGGGGGGGGGGACAAGTTTCACAATGTCGGAATTTCTTCTAGACTTTATTTCCTTTTCATTATGACTGTTGTGAGATGTTTCTTTTAATGTGTATATTAAGAATCCATTATGCTAGATTAAATCACTAACTTACCACTGCCTACTCAAAAGAAATAAAATGCCAAGAATGGTGCAAATGGAACACACCTCCATTTCCATCACACATAAGGAGACTTTCTACACCCCAACAGATGGGAGTCCCCTTGGCTTGGCAGCACAGATGAACTAATACTGCCTATGTAATTACATTCACAGAAAAAAAAATGGTTGTGCAACTCAAAAAAAGGTCATATAGTTTACTACTCTCAATTCTTACTGTTAAAGATCAACATGGCATTTTGTGCCCAGTTGTCATAAATTAGTAAAACACTATTCTCTTTTGAGTTAAGGACAAAAAGAAGCCATCTGTCAGGGGAAGTATTTCTCTTTTGTCAAAAAAATATTAAGGAGTTCTAGTTCAAGATGGCTATGTAGGAAGACTCTGAATTCACCCCTTCCATGGAACACACCAATTACATCTAATAATAGGACAATTCCTACTGAAAAGAACTGAGGGCTGACTTAAGAGTTACCAAATAGTCAAAGATAGAGAGAACAGCAAGAGAACATCAAGAGAGATGGAGACATAGTAACAAAGGGTACTCCCACCCTCAATGCAGCAAACTAATAGCATTGAAGAAGACAGTACTCTGATATAGGGGTACCGATTCTTCTGTGCTTGGGCACACAAGAAAACCCATCATTTAAAAAAGGAGCTAGCATATACAAGAGAAAACACTAGAACTATCCCAAGTGGTAGACGAGCTGTGAGAAAGCTCTCCAGGTCAGAGGGACTGGAAAACTATATGGCTTATGCTCCCACCCCATCTTAAAAGTCTAGGTCAGAACAGGGTCCCTACACCATCATGGTTGGATCTGGTCCTCTCAGTAAGCATGCAACTTTAGAAGCCCAGCATCCCCATGCCTATACCAGCCCTAACCACACTGGGGCACAGAAAAAAGCCATGGTCTACAAGGGCCAAAGAGCTATAGGAACACTCTCTTCTCTTCAGTCTTAAAAGCCCAGACTAAAGAAGGACCCTATATGGGGAAGTTTCAGCCACTGTAACTGGAGGGTCCCTACACCATCACAGGCAGGTCCAGTTGCCATAACTAGTGGGTCTGGTCATTACAGGGCACCTGTGACCTCAACAAGCCCAGGGTTCTCAAGTCCACAGCAGATCCAGTTGCAGTATGATACAGAATAAAAGCCAAAATTTAAAAGGGCTGAGGAACTATGGCAATGTTCTCTTCTCCTGCACATTAAAAGGCTAGAGTGCAGGAAGGTATGGACTCACAGTGAGCTTGGAACCTCAGAAAGCTCAGGAATGCCTCAGCACTCTGTGATGCTGGGGAAAAGAAAAAAAAACCTGGTTTTGTGTTTTTGTTTTAATTTTTATTATTTTATTTATTTTTAATTTTTAAAATTAGTCTTTTTTTCTTTTTGGCTTTGTTCTTTTCCTTTTCTTCTCCTTCATTTTTCTTTTATTTTCATCTTTTACTTTTTTCTTTTTTCTCTTTTAAAATGTCTATTTATTTATTTTGAGAGAGACAGAGAGAACATGGGGCAGAGAAAGATGGAGAGAGAAAATCCAAGCAGGCTGCACATTGTCAGTGCAGAGCCCCATGTGAGGCTTGGTCTCATGAACTATGAGATCATGACCTCAGCTGAAATCAAGAGCCAGACACCTAACCAACTGAGCCACCCAGGAACTCCATTTTCTTTTATTATTATTATTATTTGTTTTTTTAGTTATACTTTCTGTAAAAAGCCATGGTTTAAGAGTCACTAGCGTAAGTAGCCACAGGGTCAGCCAGCCAGCCAAAGTCTCCAAGCACACACAATTTGCATAGGGGATACCAAACACAAGACCACTCCTTCAACTTGAGGAAAAGTAGCCATTTTGCCTAATCCATAGAAAAAACATAGCAAGTCAAGCAAAATGGGGAGACAGAAGAATATGATCCAAAGTGGGGGGGAAGAAAAGATGAAACCTCATAAAAAGAACTAAGTGAAACAGAAATAAGCAATATACCTGATAAAGAATTTAAGGAAATGATACTTACTCACTGGGCTGGAGAATAGAATGGAAGAACTAAGTCAGATTTTCAAGTAAGAGATACACAATATTAAAAATAACAAATTACAGCTGAATAGTACAATAACTAATATAAAAAACACAATAGAAGGAATCAATAGTAGATTAGAGGATGCTGAACCATTTGACCATAATCTGGAAAACACAGTAATGTAAAGCATACAAGCTGAACAACAAAAAGAAGGAAGAATTCAGGGAAATGAAGATAGTTAAGAGATATCAGACACTGAGTGACAAATATTCACATTACCAGGGTCCCAGAAGAAGCAGAGAGAGAAAGATGTAGAAAACTTATTTGAAGAAATAATAACTGAAATCTTCCTTAAACCTGGAGAGGTAAATAGACTTCCAAGTCCAAGAAGCACAGAAAGTTCCAAACAAGATGAACCCAAGGAGGTTCACACCATGGTACATAGCAATTAAAATATCAAAGTTTAAAGATTAAGGAAGATCCTTAAAAAAGCCACAGGGAAACAAAAAGTTACCTGCAAAGAATAACCTATAAAACTGTAAGCTGATTTTTCAGCAGAAACTTTGTAAGCCAGAAGCAAATGCATGATGTATTCAAAATGCTGAAAGAAAAAAAAAAACCTACAACCAAAACTACTCTACCCATCAGGGTTATGAGTCCGATTTACAGGAGATAAAGAGTTGTGGGGAGTAAGTTTAGGAATTCCCTGAGCTTGCACCAATGGGTTAACAAGGCTTAGGATGAAAGCATCCAAGAGTAGATAATCAGGGCAGAAGCACCCCAACATAATACAATAGCAGAAAGCTACTTTCACAGGAGGGAAGGACTAGAATATGTAAACAGGTAAACAGGGCTAAAGACCACAGCAGGGTGAAGTTGCCCTGAGTGGAGCAAATTAGCAAAAGCAAGGTGCCTTGTTGACCCTGAGGTAGCATGCTCTAACTGTCTTATCCCCTAGGCAAGCTAAGATAAACAGATCCATGTATATCCTGCCTATGAGAGACTTAACTCAGATCTAAAGACACATACAGACTTAAAGTGAAGGGTTGACAAAACCTTCACCATGGAAATAAAAGTAAAAAACAACACCAAAACAAAGCAAAAACAACACAAGATATCAATACTTATATTAGACAAAATAGACTTTATTTTTTTTTTTTGAGATAGAGAGAAAGTGAGCAGGAAAGGGACAGAGAGAGAGGGAGGCACAGAATCTGAAGCAGGCTCCAGGCTCTGAGCTGTCAGCACAGAGCCCAACACGAGACTCAAACTCACCAAGGATGAGATCATGACCTGAACCAGAGTCAGACACCCAACCGACTGAGCCACCCAGGCACCCAAGACAAAATACACTTTAAAACAAATACTATAACAAGAGACAAAGAAGGGCATTACCTAATGATTAAGGAATCAAAAAGAGAAAGGACCCAGGAAGTAAAAGCAGCAACAAGAATAAAGTAACAACTGACCACACAGAAATACAAAGCATTGTAAAAAAAATACTCTGAAGAACTGTATCACAACAAATTGGACAACCTAGAAGAAATGTATAAATTGTTAGAAATATACAACCTTCCAAAACTCAACCAGGAAGAAATAAAAAAGCTGAGCAAACCAATTACAAGTAACAAAATTGAATCAGCAATCAAAAAAATATTACCAAAAAATAAAACTTCAGGACCGAAGGATTCACAAATGAATTCTATCAGACATTTAAAAAGTTAATACTTTTCTCCACAAACTATTTCAAAACAATAGAAGACGAAGGAAACCAACTACATTCTATAAAGCCAGTATTACCCTGATACCAAAACCACACGAAGACACCACAAAAAAAAAGACAAGTATAGACCAATAACTCTGATGAAAAAATGCATAAATCCTCAACACAGTATTAGCAAACCACATACATTAAAAGGATCATTCACCACGATCAGGTGGGATATATTCCCGAGATGCAAAGATTGTTCAATATTTGCAAATCAATCAATGACATATACCACATCAACAAAGAATAAAAACCCTATGATCATTTCAATAAATGTATAAGGAGTATTTGACAAAATACAACATCCATTCATGATAAAAACTCAACAAAATGGAGTTAGAAGGAACATATCTCAACATAATAAAGACCATATATGAAAAACCCACAGCTAATATCATGCTCAATGGTGAAAAAATGAGCAGTTTCTTCCTAAGGTCAGGTACATGAAAAGGATGTCCACTCTCACCAGTTTTATTCAACATGACACCAGAAGTCCTAGCAACAGCAATCTGACAAGAAATATGAGACCTCTATATTGATACAGAAATTAAACTGTCAATAAACACAGATGACCTGATACTATATATGTGGAAAATTCTAAAGGTTCTACCAAAAAACTATTAGGAATAAAAAATGAATTCAGTAAAGTGGCAAGATTATAAAAATAATACCCAGAAATTAGTAGTGTTTCTGTACATAAACAATGAGATCACAGAAAGTTAAAAACAAACAAACATGATTTATAATTATGCCAAAAAGAATAAAATACCTAGGAATAAACTTAACCCAACAGGTAACAGACCCATCCTCTAAAAACCATAAAACACTGATGAAAAAAACTGAAAAGGACACAAACCAATGGAAAGATATTCTATGCTCATTGATTGGAACAATTAATGTCAAAATATCCGTATTTCCCAAAGCAATCTATAGATTCCATGAAATCCCTATCAAAATACCAACAGTATTTTTCATAAAACTAGAACAAATAATACTAAAATTTGTATGTAACCAAGGAAGACCGTGAAGCCAAAGCCGTCCTGAGAAAAAAAAAAAAAACTGGAAGTATATTAATCCCAGATTTCAAAGCCATAGTAATCAAAACAGTACAGTACTGGCACAAAAATAGACACATACATCAATCCAACAGAATAAAAATCCTAGAAATAAACCCACATTTAGGTCATCAATTCATCTATGACAAAGGAGGCAAGAATATACAACAGGGAAAAGACAGTTTTTTTAATAAATGGTGCTGGGAAAAGAAGAGCTACATGTCAAAGAATGAAACTGGTCTACTTTCTAACATGGTACAAAAAAATAAACTCAAAATGAATTAAAGACCTAAATGGGAGACTGAAACCATAAATATCTTACAAGAGCACACAGGCAGTAAATTCTCTGACATCGGCCATAGCAACATTTTTTGACACAGATTTCCAGACGCAAGAGGGAAAAAAGCAAAATTAAACAACGGGGGTAAACCAAAATAACAAGCTTTTGCACAGTGAAGGCAGCCATTGACAAACCAAAAGACAACCCTCTTGAATGAGAAAAGATATTTGTCCATGATGTGTTAAGGGGTTAATATCCAAAATATATAAAGAACTTATACAACTCAACACCAAAACAGGAAACAATTGATTTAAACAACGGGCAGACCACCTGAGTAGACTTTTTTCCAAAGAAGACACCCAGATGGCCAAGAGACACATGAAAACATGCTCAACATCACTCATCATCAGGGAAACACACATCAAAACTACAATGAGATCACCTCATACCTGTTAGAATTGCTAAAATCAAGAAGACAAGAACCAACAAGCGTTGGTGAGGATATGGAGAAAAAGGAACCTTCGTGCAAGGAATGCAAATTGGTATAGCCACTGTGTGAAAAATAGTATGTAGGTTTCCCAAAAAATTAAAAATAGAACTACCATATAGCCCAATAAGTCCACCATTTGGGTATTTACCCAGGGTAAACACTAACTCAAGAAGATTTATGTACCCCTCTGTTTATTGTGGCATTATTTACAATAGCCAAGACAAGGAGGCTACCTAAGTGTTCATCAATAGACAAATGGATAGGAAAAATGTGGTATACACACATAATGGGGTATTACACAGCCCTAATAGGAGATGAGATAATGCAATTTGATACAACATGGATGGACCTAGAGGGTATTACGCTTAGTGTAACAAGTCAGACTGAAAAAGAGAAATACTGTATGATTCCACTCCTAAATGGAATCTAAAAAAATTAATAGCAAACAAAAAGCAGAATCAGAACTATAAACACAGAGAATGATTTTATGGTTGCCAGAGGGGAGGGAGGAGGGTGATTAGGCAAAATGGGTGAAGGGGAGATACAGGCCTCTAGTTATAGAATGAGTAAGTTACAGTAATAAAAAGCAGAGAGTAAAGAAAATAGTCAATGATATTTTAATAGTGATGTAATAGGACAGATGATAGCTGTGCTTTTGGTAAACACAGCATCAAGTAAACAGCAACAAGTAAAAACTTGTCAAATTAGTAAAGTTGTATTCTCGAAACTAATGTAACATTGTATGTCAACAATTCTCAAAATAAGTTTTAAAAAATATTACAATATCTAAAATGCTGTTTTTATTTTCCCTTTCTTGGCTGTACTCAGAGAAAAATCATGACAACTAGTTTTAATCCACCCAATTAAGGGTGACCCCACAGTAATTCCACAATGGATATTATCTCTTCCCAGAACTGCATTTCCTACCATCATTATGCTGTAAGACACACACACACACCTTGGTACAACACATAAAATACATGCTAAAATTTAGGACCCACAGTTTTAAAAGCCTAAAACATTTCTGCCTTAATAGCCTCTCTTTTTTCGAATCATGTTCCTATAAATAACTATGCCCATGTGTACTTTTCAGAAAAGCATGTCAGGACACCCACTTGTTTCTCCTCGGAAGAGCACAACAGTAAGAGTGATTATTTACTTTGAAAGGACATATATTTAATAAAATTAGTTGGGAAATTTTCTTCCTAAATAAATATTAAAAAGTTTGCTGAGGACCTTTCAAATGCTCATTCCACATTCAATTCCAGAGTTTGCTTATCATTGATAAGTGTCTACAAGAAAAAAAGCAATGTAATAATATACCTTCTAAACAGAAGCTTTATCAGTGAAAGTTTCTTTGTTAAAAGCTAAAGCTTCAAGGGACAGGAAACAAAACATTTTAGAAGCATCAGTGAAGAACAATCTGGAAGTGAATATAATTATTTATTTAGGAGATTCCTAAAGATCCACATCGCAGTCACTGGCAGAGAAACCACAGGAATAAGGGGAAATGAAGCGGTTGAGAGGCAATATGTACTGCCCAGCAGTGGCCCTTCCAGGGCAGCAATTTGGACTCAAACCAGACCACTAGTGACGGAAAAATCATTATCCCTGGATGACTGATCCTTGAGCTATGTCTGGTTATGGGGGTGAGATTGGTATTTGCAGCCTGAACTTGTTAACTAATGTTTTGATCCCAAGCAGTAGATGCTAATTGGTTAACCTAGAACTCCCAGGACCAGCAGAGCCACACTGCACTTGTTAGAAAACAAACCAGAGCACAATCATCTGTTCAATTTGAAACAAAAAGTTACTGTTTAAAGAAGACTAAGTTAGCATGATACACACTAGAATTAAAAATTTGTTTAGATAAGAGAAATCCTTGGTATATAAGGATTCTTTTAAGAGGAAAAGCTCTAATTCAAACTTTCAATTACCTCTTGGTTAATCCTCTATGCAAAAAGTTCATCGAGAAAAAAAAATCATTCACAGCCTCTATTCAATCTGAGATTACTGAGTATCAGTCTTTTCCAGTTGTATTTGAGCTAACCAATTCAGAAATTTTGTATCTTTATGACATATTCTCAATTAGATTATTCATAATATTACTTTAAAAAGAGAAATCTCCCAGTGCACCTGGATGGCTCATTTACTTAAGCATTGGACTTTGGCTCAGGTCATGATCTTGCAGTTCATGGGTTCAAGCCCTGCGTCAGGCTCTGGGCTGACAGCTCAGAGCCTGAACCCTGCTTAGATTCTGTGTCTCCCTCTCTCTCTGCCCCTCCCCTACTCACATTATGTCTCTAAAAAATAAAAAGTAAAAAAATTAAAGAATGAAATAAAATAAATAAAAAAAGAAATCTCCCATCAACCAGGACATTTCATTCCAAAAATTAGTATCTTTTCATATTTTGTAAAGACAGTAATCTAACATAAAAGATTTCCACTTAGAGGAATTACTAAGAGGGGCACCTGGGTGGCTCACCTTCTCTGACCCTTCCCGGCTTGTGCACGGGCTCTCAAAATAAACAAACAAACAGGAATTAATAAAATTGAAAATGACATCACTATGCACTATCTCTAAAACAGCTGTTTTAGAAGAAATATTTTGAGGGGTGCCTAGGCAGCTCAGTCGGTTAAGCGTTCAACTTTGGATCACGTCGTCATCTCATGGCTTGTGAGTTAGAGCCCTGCATCCGGCTCTGTGCCGATAGCTCAGAGCCTGGAGCCTGCTTCAGATTCTGTGTCTCCCTCTCCCCACTGGTGTTCTGTCTGTCTGTCTCTCTCTCTCTCTCTCAAAATTAAACAGTAAAAAAAATTTTTAAAGAAGTATTATGAAAATACATACTGATCTTATTTCCTATTCATTCATCAACACTATGAAGCACTTTACAACCAGAAGCTTTCCATGCCAGATTCAAAGTACTGTATTTCTGAATCCCTCCACCATACTGTGTGACCCCTGAAATCAATCATTTAGAAGGAAACACCAACTTTTAAATATAATACTGCAAAATGTTTAAAAATATATAATATCACCAAAGAAAATTTTGTTTTGACTAATAAGCATTCAGAAACATATGTATTCCAACTATAAAGTTTGTAGATTTAATCCATTAGCTTTTCCAAGATACTGTATTTGAAATAGTTTCCTTCCTCAAACCAATGTATGATACTTGCCACAGTATTTTGGAGGTATTACAGAAATGGTAGAGTTGATATATCATAGAGTTACAACTATTGGTTTTAAAGGCATACATGGGTCAGAGTTACAGGTCCACCACTTAAAGCTAGGTGATCTTGAGTCTCAATGGTATCATTGATAATGGAATAAAAATAGTATCTTGTAAGTTTGCTGCAAAGATTAAATAATGCATTGTGTCTGCACATAATAAAAAAAAATCTTAGCTATTATACTTGTAATATTAAACAGGGCAATGGTATCAGCAAGAGGGCAGAATAAGAAGTTGTAGCATGCTTCCTCCATGGAAACACCAATTTCATGATCATCCATGGATAAAAATACCTTTATGAGAGCTCTAGAATCTATTTAAGAGTTTATACTACCTTAGTAGTGCACAGAAACAACAACAACAAAAAGCACTGTGGGGCACCTGCCTTGCTCAGTGGGCAGAGCACACAACTTTCAATCTTAGGGTCCTGAGTTCAAGCCCCACATTGGGCATGGAGCCTACTTAAAAAAAAAATGCATTGCAAAGGTGAAGAACAGTAGCTTCACTTTATCCTCCTTGATATTCCCCCCACCCTGGCCTAGCACAGTTCTAAAACAGATCCCTGGAATATGAAAGGTCCACTCAGAACAGGAGTTCTGCCCTGGATAAAGAGAGAACAACTCATCGGTAGGTATCATGTAGCGATTACAGTTAATACTGAAATATATTTTAAAGTAGCAAAGAGCCAATCTTAAATGTGCTCACCACAAAAAGAGACATGACAATTCTATTACCTGTTGGAGGTGTTAGCCAAAGGTCATGTGGTAATCATTTTGTTACATATAAGTTTATCAAATCAAAACCTCGTATACACCTTAAACTCACACATGTCATAGGTCAATAATATTTCAATACAGCAGGGGTGGGGGGAGGGTAACTTCAAAGAAATGGATTAAAGATTTAAGGTTAAGACCTGAAACTGCAAATAAGGAAAAAGCTTCTTCACATTGGTGTCATCAATGATCCTTCGCATATGAAACCAAAAGCAGACAAGAGAAGCAAAAACAAGCAAGTGGGACTGCATCAAGCTAAAAAGCTTCTGCAAACAACACCATCAAAAGGCAACCTATGGAATGGAAGAAAATATTTGCAAACTGTACATTTGTTAAGTGTTTAATATCCCAAATATCTAAGAAACTAGAGGCACACACAGGAAAATGGGGAGATGTTGGTACAAGGTTACATGATTTCAGGTACGCAAGGTACGTAAGTTCAGGAGATCTAGTGTGCCAGCATGATGACTATAACAGTATACTCTACTGTATACTTGAAATTTGCCAAGAGTGTAAACCTTAAGCATTCCCACCACAACATATACACACAAAAAAGAAAAGAGAAAGAAAATTTACCTATGTGAGGTGATAGATATATTAATCAGTGTGATTGTGTTGATAATCTAAAATACACATATTTTATAACATTTTTATATTTTTATATACTGTATATTAAAGTATAAAATTGTAGGCATCAATTATATGTATTTTTGTTAATTACACTTCACTAAAGCTAAAAAAAATTCATATGGAAACACACACACACAAATCTTGAAATAGCCAAAGAAATTTTGACCAAGAACAAAAAAAACACTAGAAGCATCTTATTTCCTGATTTCAAAATAAGTTACAAAACTATAGTATTCAAAACAGTGTGATAGCAGCATAAAATATACACCAATAGAACATATAGATCAATAGAACAAAATACCCTAGAAATCAACCTAAGCATATATAGTCACCTGATCTTCCATGAGGGTCCCAAGTATACACAATAGGGAAAGGATAATCTTTTTAATAATGGTGCTGGTAAAACATGGAATCTACATGCAAAGGAGTAAAACTTGACCCTCATCTCACATTATACAAAAATTATACAAAATGAATTAAAGATTTAAATTTAAGATCAGAAAGCATAAAACTCCTAGAAGAAAACATAAGAAAAGTTTTCTAAATGTTGACCTTCACAATGATTTCTTTGATAGGCTATCAAAAGCAAAGGCAACAAAAGAAAAATAGACGTGTGGGATTCCATCAAACTAAAAAACTTCTGCAGAGCTAACAACCAAATGAAAAAGCAAATTATAGAGTGGCAGAAAAAACTGACAAACCATACACCTTAAAAGAGGTTCATTTCCAAACTATATAGGAACTCAAGAGCAAAGAAATAAAAATAACCATTTTTAAAGACTGGCAGAGGAACTGAATATATAGGCCTCCAAGGATAACATTATAAACAGCCAAAAGGTATATGAAAGATGCTGAATATCAATAATCAAAAAATATAAATCAAAACCACAATGAGCTATTAACTCATACCAGTTAAGATGGTCATTATCAAAAAAAGATAACTAGCGTTGGTAAGGATACAGAGAAAAGAGAACACTTTTACAATGAAAATGAGAATGTAAATTGGTAGAGTCAGTATGGAAAATAGTATAGAAGTTCCTCAAAAATTCAAACTACCATATGATCCAGCAAGCCAGTTCTAGGTAATACAGTTAATAACACAAAACCCTAGAGGA
>CM053559.1:25845008-25931916 GCA_028646485.1 Cryptoprocta ferox | reverse complement strand
TTTATAATTTTTAGTACAGGGGCACCTGGGTGGCTCAGTCAGTTGAGTGTCTGACTCTAGGTTTTGGCTCAGGTCACACTCTCACGGTTTCATGAGTTTGAGCCCCATATGGGCCTCTGTGCTGGCAGTGCAAAGCCTGCTTGGGATTCTCTCTCTCCCACTCTCTCTGCTCCTTCCCCGCTCATGCTGCCTCTGTCTCTCTCAAAAACAAATACACTTTAAAAAATAAATAAAAATAATGGTTTGTATGTAATTTGTCCCCTTTCACTACATTGGCATTTGCACTGATGGTTCAAGAGCAATCATGGGTAAAAGTGCCGACACAGTCGTATGAATCAGATGGTATCAGAGTGTACTAAGTATTCAAATTCTCCTCTCCCATGCATTCAACAGTACAAAAAATGTAAGGGGAAAAATCTGATTTCACTTAAAGATATCCTTGAAGCAGTATATATCATTAATATAACTAAATCTCAAGTCCTTGGTATGCATCTTTTAAATATTATTTGACAAGGGGAATTATACTAACATACTTTTCTGCATACTAAAGAATGATGGCAGCCTTTAGGAAAAGCACCCATGTAATTGTTTGAGTCGTGAGCTGAACTAGCTACTTTTTGTATGGGACGCTATTTTTACTTGAAAGAATGACAGACAAATAAATGATAGTTATTTAGATTGGAGATATTTGGTAGAACATTCCTTAACAACGTACAAAGTGAGCCTGTCAACTTCAAAAAAGGAGAACTGAGTAGATTTGCTGCCAATGATAAAATTGAAGCTTTCAAGTTGAAAATGATCATTTTAGAAAAAAGTTTATCTGCCACCATGCATGTTCCCAACCTTCAAAACTTTACTGATGAGTTTTACAGTGATATTAGTAAGTGGGATTTTTTTATACTATATATCAGTATTTGGAAGATCCTTATAACTTGGTAAATGAGTATATTCCAAATGACTAATGATGATGTAATAGTATCATGTGTGGTAAAAGACCAGGTTGCAAGATAAAACAGTGAATTTTAATAAAATATTGTAGGACAAGGCTATCGATATGTGTCATTTGCTGAATAGTGGCCTGCCACAGGTAAGTCCTTGTCTTTATCCCCAAAACTTGTGCCTTATAGGATTAAAGAGTGAATTACATTCAAAAAGTATAATTACATTAAAGATTTTGAGAGAAGTTTATCCTGGATTATGTGGGTGAATCCTAAATTCGATAACAACTGTCATAAGATTGAGCAAAAAGCAGATGTGACCTGGAGGCAGAGATTGGAGTGACAAGGTCACAAATCAAGAAATGCCAAGAGCCACCAGAATATGAAAGAGGCACAGAACAGAAGAATCTCTCCTTGAGCCTCTAGAGGAAATATAACCCACCTGGTACCCTAATTTCAGACCTCTGGCCTCCAGGGAATAAATTTGTTATCCATCATTCTGTTTATAGTAATTTGCAGCAACAATAGGAAACTACTAGGATATAATTCAGATTCCACATTGCAACTAACCTTTAAGAAAGTACCACTTTGAGTTTCAGTGTAGCATTAAAAAAAGGAACATTCACAATTTTTGAAAAGCCTATTAAAATCTCTTTTCCAGTTACATGCATGACAACATATTTTCATCATATACTTCTATCAAAACAATATATGACAGGAGACTGATGCAAAAGAAATATGAGAATACAGCTGTCTTCTACTAAGCTGAACACTAAAGCAATGCTACTCTGTTTTTTTATTTTAGAAAAATATAATAACTTTGGAAACCATGTTTAGGTTAATAAATAACTGCTTTAGTATAGGTATATTCATTTTTTTATTATTTATTTTTGAGAGAGAGAGAGACAGAGAGACAGAGAGCACACATGCATGCATGTACAAGTTGGGGGACAGCTGAGGGAGAGACACCAAGAGAGAGAGAGAAAATTTTAAGCAGGCTCCACGCTCAGCATCATGCCCTATGTTGGGCTCAATCCTACGACTCTGGGATCATGACCTGAGCTGAAATCAAGAGTCAGTCACTCAGTCTGACTGAGCCACCCAGGCACTCCTCCTTTGTGATTTTTTAATATAGTAAATACTGATAGTTAGAATTCATGTAAACAAAAGTTCTTCAGGATCTTTAGTAATTTTAAAAGTATACAAGAGTCCTGAGACCAAAAAAATAATTTTATAATCACCAATACATTACACTTACAGTTTCCTGTTCTATGTATTCATTATAGTAATATCTGAGAAAAAATCTCCATCTCTATGAATTTTTTTCAATTTCTGTAGAATAAAATGGAAGAAAAGGAAATCAGAATTCTCTGTGAGGAGTGTCTTTAGAAAGAAGCTACATTTCAGTTTATCAACTGTAGTTATTAAAAGCCTGGAACTTTAGGGTCACCTGAGTGGCTCCATTGGTTAAGCCTCTGACTTTAGCTCAGGTCAGGACCTCACCGTTTGTGAATTCGAGCCCCATGTCCAGCTCGCCTCTGAAAGCTCAGAGCCTGGAGCCTGTTTTTGAATCTGTGGCTCCCTCTCTCTCTGCCCCTCCCCCACTCACGCTCTGTCTCTGTCTCTCAAAAAATAAACATTAAAAAAATTTTAAGTCTGGAACTTCATAATAAAAGGGATTTGATCTTTTCATCAACAAAAGATACAGAAAGACAGAGAAATAGAGAACTTAGAAAGAAAAAAGCCATGGCCAGAACCTGTCTTTGCATTTCTTCCATCTTTAAAGGATTACACAGACAATAATACTTCAAATTCCTATGAAATCTCCCATCTAATTCCCTTACACATAAAATTGTTTCTATTCCTTTCTCTAAATTCCTCCCAAAACTCCTCCCCAGCCTTAACAAATCCTTTGATATTAGGACTCTTCTCTTCTTTCCTCTAGTTTCTACACCACAAAGCCCTCAAACTCGGTCTGACAACTCTGGAAGATTCTCAGAAAGTAAAGGAAGAAACAAAATTCAATGGGCAAAGCCAGGACCAATATTTGAAGATGAAGGTAAGAGTGACAAAGATTCTCAAAATATTAATAATGTTGGTCCTGCTACACAGGCATGTGTTTTCTTCTCTACAGATCCAATATCACTATATAACTTAATTTTTGTATTATAAATGCTGTTTATTGGTTTTCAAATTTTTCAATCAACTGTATTATAATAACCAGAAACAATGCAATTTTGTAAATATAGACAGCATTGAAGTAATGGTACAGCTGACCCAAGTTGAGGTCAAAGAGGAATGAAGAATAAAAAGAAGGGTAGATTCACAAATTTTTTCATCATATACCTCAATGACTCAATAAATACTATAGTATTTTGGGATGGTTCAAGTATAAAGGGATAGTTCTCAAAGTGTGAATCTGGGACAAACACTAGCAGCAGCATCTGATAACTAATTAGAAATGCAAAGTCTCAGGGCATGCTGGGTGGCTCAGTTGGTTAAGCGTCTGACTCTTAATTTCAGCTCAGGTCATCATCTCACAGTTGTGAGATTGGGCCCCATGTCAGACTCATGCTCAGCATGGAGCCTGCTTGGGATTTTCTCTCTCTCTCCCTCTCTCTATCTGCCTCTCCCCCACTCATTCTATTTCAAGTAAATAAAACATTTTTTAAAGATGCAAATTCTGAGGCCTCACCTTAGACCTACTGTTAAGAGTTTAGCTAAGGTGCTCCATGATAGTGCTACAGTGGCATTCATCTTGGGCGGCATTGCAGCAGACATGAACTTGTGCTAGCCTCTCCGAGTGCATACCTTAGACAACAGTCCCCAGAGTCATGAATATAAGTTGCTGATAGACTCCCGTAGCCACCTTTGTGATAAGCAATCTCCCCCACATGCCAGCACCTTCCCCTTGGGTACACCTTAGTTAAGCCATGAAGCTTACCAAAACCCTGCTCCTTTTAATTGGCCAATCCAGCTTTAGCCCAGGAATTTCAAAGCATTCCACCCTCAGACCCTAACAAAGGCTTGTGTCCCACATCTCACCTCTTCCTCTGCCTGCACCCTGCCTTGACCCCCTTTCGCGGTCCCTTTATGTATACGATGTACTTCCTCCAGGACTTCATAAAGTTCTCTATTTCAATTCCTTTGTACATTTTTGTTGACCTGTGACTCATCATATGACAGCCTGACAGCCCAGCCCAGGGCTGTAAATAGCAATGTTAATCTAACTAAGTCAAAACACCTCCTGAATCATATTCGAGGGATATGGCCCAGGAACCTATGTTTTAACAAGCCCTTCAAGTCATTTTGATGCATGCTTAAGTTGGAGAACCATTAATCTTGTCACATCAAGAAATAGAGGTCTAAAAAGCATTTTAAATAGAATAACTACAAGAAAAGCTTCTTTCATTTTTTTAAATCTTTTATTTATTTCTGAGAGAGGGAGAGAGAGAGAGAGAGAGAGAGAGAGAGAGAGAGAGAGAATGTGAGTGGGGGAGGGGCAGAGAGAGAGAGAGAGAGCAACACAGAATCAGCACAGAGCCTGATGCTGGCTTGAACCCACAACTGTGAGATCATGACCTTAGCCAACTGAGCCATTCAGGTACCCTAAGAAGAGCTTCTTTATACAACAATATACGTAAGAAAATCACAAGTGGAGTTTGTTAGAGAGGAAAAAGGAAGGCATTCATATGCATTAATTGTCCTAGTTTTTGCAGGAAAGTTAACAAACGATATCAAGAGTTGCTAAATTAACAACACTGAATCAAGTGTATTATTAGCATAATAACCAACAGTTAAAAATGACTATATCTGAGAAGTGAAACTAGGAAAGACAAGTAGGGGACACATTCTTTCTTCACTGTTTACCTTTCTGTGTTTTGTTTTTTCAACCAAATTATCACTCTACCATTTTGAAATGTCCAGCATTCAATTTTCAGGTCCCTGTAAATTTTTATCCAAGTTTACATCTATGTATTTATTTGAGCTTTTTACTTGGGTTTCTCTTACATCAAAGAGGTAGATTTAAAAGATTCCATCTAAATTCTATCTTCACTGACATTGGTGTGCAAGGCCAGATAACATCAGGATTTCCAGGGCTAAAGTAAAATCTGCACCAAAGTTAAGCAGGCAAAGATGACATTACTCAGGCTATTCCAATAGGATTAAAAGACTCAGCTATGCTGAAACAAAAGGCTGGAGGATTTTAAGTGACTGGGTGAGCTAGAGAAAGGTACTGAGGGACATTAGGGAGGAGGTTCATCAATGAAATTTGTGGAGGACATTGGGTTATTTGAGCTCCGAAACATTTCCATGATTAGGCCATCTACATTTGCTAGTTGGTACGCATCAAAGTTAGGCTCCTACCATCCTGCAGAGACTAGGAGATAGGGCTATTTTTGTCGTTAACATTTCAAAGAGATCATTCCCAAATCTTTAAGAAAGTTTTCTCCTGGGTTGTAAAACTGGCAAGAGGCTGGGAGAAAATTTACATACATTTCAAAGAGGCAGAGAAAGAGTGTACAATTCCAAGTTTTCTAAAGCAAATGCTCTAAGAAAACAGAGATCAAAAGTCTATGATAAAGAAGAAACGTGCCTCAAGTCTAATCAAGTGAAGGGAAATGTTAAGGTCATCATGGTCACCAATCCCAAAATTCCATATGCTAACGTGCTACTGGTGATTGCGTGTTCCAGTGCTGACACACTTGCTTACTTGCCCAGTCCTCCCAAAGAGCATTCTGCTAAGAACGGTTACTTGCACTCACAATAGGCAATAACCCTGTGAGACATGCAGGACACACGTGCACTATTGTTCCTCTACCCCTTCCTCTGACACCCAGACCTCCCTTTCCTATAGCAATGATATTTTACTAGAAGCTACTTAAGGAAAGACTCTTTTCTGATTGATCTTTTTAACCCTCAGAGGTCTTCACACAATGCCCTACAAATGGATTATGTTCAAAGAATACTGATGAATGCAATAAAAAAGTAAATACACCCTTCCCGAAGGTACATATCTAAGAGCTTACAACAGAACCTGAGGATCTTTAGAGGACCACAAACCCAATCTACGTAACCTCATCTCTAGTGCATTTCAACCCCTTTAATTAGACTAACAACCAAGTACACCTTTTAAAACACCGCCACATGTCCATTTGTCCTTTCGATAGCAGAGAAGACCTAAAGAGTTCACGCACATAGCTCCCTGATGCCATGGTATGTGTAGGTGGGTTAAAAAAAAGATCCCTACAGCAAAATACAGAGATAACCATAACCATAAATGAAGCTACTTGTTTAATGAATCACTTAGCAGATAACTGACCTTTATGAGGAATGAAGCTAACATTTTCACTATTTAGCGTACAAAGTATACGATCATAGAAAAATGTCTTCTTATGGATAAACAGAGCATCTACTAGCCTAACTAGGTAAAAAATATAAACATATAGTGTTATGCACACACAGAGTATTTAGTAAATTGAATTGATCTGAAGTGAATCATTCCAAGCACTCCTATTTTCATATCAGGATGGAATAGAGTCTATATCTAGTCTGAACTTCACTATTACTTTCAGAAAATAGGTGAATTCTTTTTGAAAATGAACCCCCCTGCTTTATTTTAGTCCCTGCATTTTCCAGCTACTCAGAGCTTATTCCTACAATTCTATTTATATTATCATCTTGAATCATTCTGATATCCCCAAGGACCTTAAAACATATTCAGTTTTCTACCACGCAAAAACGAAAAGGAGATAAACACATACAAAAGAAGTATCTAAAGAAATCTGTATTAATTACCTAATACCACATGAAGTATTGTAGTTGACCCTTAAACAACATGGGTTTAAAACAGCATGGGTTCACTTAGACATATATATATTTTTTCAATTAATCCAGTAGCGAACTGTAAATGTACTCATGATTTTCTTACCATTTTCTTTTCTCTAGATTACTTTATTGTAAGAATACAGTCTATATACATACCACATACAAATATGTGTTACTCAACCTTTTATGCTATCAGTAAGGGTTCTGGTCAACAATAGGCTATTACTAGTTAAGGTTTGAGGGAGTCATAAGTTATTTTATTTTTTTACTTCCTTAGGGGCTGGCACCCCTAACTCTCATGTTGTTCTAGAGTCCACTGTACTCTAAAACTTAGTAGCTTAAAACAAACATTTCTTGTCTTATAGTTTCCATGGGTCAGAAATTCAGGTGTGGCTTACCTGGGTGGTTTTGACTTAGGGTCTCTGATAAGGTTATAGTTAGGATGTCAACAGATATGTGAAGGCTTAATTGGAGGGGGTCAGTTTCTGAGATAGTTCACTAACCTGGTACTGTTGGAAGGAAGCTTCAGTTCCTCTTCTTGTATTGCCTGAGCACCACCATGACATGAAAGCTGGCTTCTTCAAGCATGAGCAATCTATGAGAAAACATGGCAGAGCCTCAGTATGTTTTATGACCTAGCTTCGAAAGTTGCACACCATTCTTTTTCCAATATACTTGGTTACACATGTTGGCACCATTCCATTAATAGGGAACAACACAGGCATGAATAGCAGGTGGGGAAGTCTCTGGGTGTGTCATCTTGGATACCAGCTATCCTAATATCCTTCTTTAATTCCTATCTATCCTACTCACTAACCAATGCAATGCCCCTCTCTGGTTTTGCTCCCAGACTATTCCAGTATTCAATCTACATTTTTCCTGTCTTCTTCTTATTCCCTTTACCACCTATTTCAGTGCATACCACTCTATAGAAACATTTTTCTTCAATATTACCCGTTATCTCTCCCTGCTAAATTGATGGTCTTGACCTTTCCTTAGACATTTTCTTCAATATCGTATAATGTTGGTGTTACCAACTACCCACTCATGAAATTCTCTCTTTTTTTTTTTTTTTGAGGGGCATATTTAAGAGTTTCTCCCATCCTTCTAATGCCATTTCTCCTCTCTTGTTCCTTACTAGGTTCCTAACTGTGGAATATTCTTTAAGCTCATCCTTCTGGTTTTCTAGCTGTACTATAATTGGGCTGATATTCATTCACTACTTCAGCTACATCATCTATTATTTGGCCACTAATGAATCCACTTTTCCTTCCCTACTCAATCATATTACGTCCTTTCTAGCTGCCTACAGACATCTTCATTCTCTAATCCCTAAAGAAGCCTCATTATTTCTTCCTTCAATGTCTCTAGAAATAATTTGCCTTTTTCTATCCATTCCAACTACCACTACCCTAGTCTAGTCCCTCCCTCTACCATAATCTGATTAAAACAGCAGCAGTTTAGATGCTATACTTATTTAACTCTAAACATTGATGTGGCTTCTCCTCTAAACCAACTGTCATATGTTTTGATTCTAAATCTTATTGAGAAATTCCTGTTATCTTTTCATTTTCCAGCACAAGAGAATTCATTATCATCAACTGCCTTTAAATTAAAACTCCTTAGGGGTGCCTGGGTGGCTTAGTCAGCTGAGCATCTGACTTTAGCTCAGGTCATGATCTTGTGGCTTTTGAGTTCAAGCCCTGCATCAGGCTCTGTGCTCACAGCTCAGAGCCTGGAGCCTGCTTCAGATTCTGTTTCTCCCTCTCTCTCTGCTTCTCCCCTGCTCACGCTCTGTCTCTCTCAAGAAAAAACATTAAAAAAAAATTTTAAATCTAAACTCCTTAGAGTGGCTTTTAAAGCGTGTATTGTCTTCCCATTTGGCTACCATACCTGATTCCTTCTTCTCTTTGGTAAGGTTAATTCATTCACTGTCCCCCAAATACACAAATTCCACATTTACCTTTTAAATTATATTCTTCCCCCAACACACACACACAAAATGTTCTTATTCTTTTTCATCCTCCCAATTTTTGTAGGTCTACCTCTAATTCCAAAATCTCAATGAAATCTTTTCTAACTACTTTAGTTCATATTGGGCTATTTGATTTTTGAGTCCCTAATGCTTTATTAGGCATCCATGTCTCTTATTCATGTCAGTCTTGTTTCTATAGCTAAGTTGCAACCTTCTGAAGACTGGAATCATATTTTATATTTCTTTTAAAATGCCTAAAATAGTCCATAGGTAACATGCTGAGTACATAATAGGCCATGAACAAATATTTATTGGTTAACTAAGTAAGGAAAATAACTAGAAAATTCCCATGGCATTTGGTAGAATGACATAGGCAAAAGACTCCTCCCAAAATTTATTTTCTAAAAGTGCATTTTCCCCATGTCAATGAAAAAAAATGTCTTCTAGAATAGCCCAACTTAGTTCCTAAAGCATGTATAAAATCCCTAAGATGGAATTGTTAAAGGTACAACTATTTAAATAAAGTCAGATATACAGAATAATTGCTTCCATTAGTAAGTACAGAGGAAATAAGATCACATTTCAAAGTAATTTGATAATTTTGGCAGTTACAGAATAATTAGGTAAAAAAGCAATAGGGCTGCTGTCTTAGATTTATTAAAGGAAAGGAAATTCTTATAAAACCAAACAGATAACAGGAAACCCTACAGGATATGTAACAGAAAAAAAAAAAAAGCAAAGCTGATTGTTTCGTTGCAGAAATGCTATTTTTTTTAATTCAAGCATATTAAAAATTAATAGGACTATTAAAAATAAGCATTACCTGTCTCTGGAAAAAGAACATATTCATATTTCCCCCAAGTCTCATGGCTTGTTGAGCACTGATTTGGAAACAGTATTATATCTTGGAAACAGCATGAGTTTTTGCAGCCACAGAGACCTGCATCACTAGTTGAGTGACCTCAGGCAAGTTACCCAACACTGAGGAAACCTACCAGACTCACAGTGCTGTTATGCAACTTTAACGAGATTACAGATCTGAAAGAACCTGGCATGGTGCCCACCACATGCTGGTCAATATATCTCAGTGTCCATCCCTTCTGTTTAGCAGAGATAAAGAATAAATCAGAGGCAGAACAACACTAGAGTAGGAAGGAGAAACCAGGGATTATGACCCTACTTTAAGCAGCTGGTTAGGTATTGGAGCAGGGACAGTCAACTGTCTTCCAGTTTCCATTTTCCTCTTCTCAATTTTGGTATTAGATCCCCCTAGGCACACACGTAGCCAGATAGAGCTATAGGTCTCTTGCCTTCACAGGGTTTTAATTGTTTGATTTGCAGGGCCTTTGGGTAGACTAGACACTTCCCTTTTCTACCATTCACCAGGCATTTCTTCCCTAACCTAACTCCAATATTTATGACTCATTCCTGACACCTATGGGCTCTTCTGTGTATGGCCAATGGACAAGATGATCCCTACAATAATCGATTCATATGTTCAGTAGTTCTGGCAAAACACATGGAATAATGTTCATTCTTCTGGCAGTCAATAGTCTAAGGACTTAAATTTTTGAAAAAAGGCAAGAATAAAACAGTAAGAAAATTTGAAATAATCTAAGCTTTAAAATTCTCTAACCTCTTCTGCATGTTAAACCTATCATATTTTTACTTAGATGTATGGTATATTAGTTTCCTGTGGCTCCTGTAACAAATTGCCACAAACCTGGTAGTTCAAACAATGAATTTATCCTTTCACAGCTCTGGAGAGCAAAACTCTAAAATTGAGTCATCTGTGGGGCACACTCCCTCTGAAAGTTTCAGGGGACAATCATTCCTTGCCTCTTCCAGCTCTCGTGGCATCCCATCTTATTTGCTTGTGGCTGCATCACTGCAGTCTCTGTCTCTATCTTCACATGGCCTTCTCTACTCTGTGTCTCTTCCTCTTCTGTCTCAAATGTGTTTCTGCCTAATACTTATAAGGACACTTTCACTAGATTTAGGGGCCACTTAGATACTCCAGGATGATCTCATCTCAAGATCCTTAGTTACATTTGAAAAGACTATTTCCAAATAAGATCACATTCACAGGATTTAAGGATAAGAACTTAGATCTATCTTTTGTGAAGCCACCACTGAACCCACTATAGACGTCTACATAAACAATTCACTTTTGTGAATCATAAATACTCACAAAAAATAGAATATAGGTGGGCTAGATATCTCACACACTGACAAAGAAATAGTCAAATAGCATATTCTCAACTATTTACAAAGATAGCCCTTCAGTGCTTGAATATATCTTCAATGAATATATCTTCAGCTTCAGTGAAGCTGAAAATTTAAATAGTAATCTTTTCAATCTACCAATGTGTTCTGCATGTAATTTTTCTTATTGTTAACGATGTTCTATTTTGAGCATGCACGACTTCATTAAGAGGTTACAATTACTGAAAAAATAACTTGCGAATGACTTTTTTCCTGTTTAAACAAGTATTACCTATACAAAATCTTAAAATTCAAAAGTATAGAGAAAAGATTACCATTCAAAACTCCTTATCTACTTCCACTCTTCACAAATAACAGTTTAAAATTCCTTTCAGAGTATTTTGTGCACACATAAAGGGTAGTTTTATCATAAATAAAATCATGCTATACAGGGGTACCTGGGTGGCTCAGTGGGTTAAGTATCCAACTCTTGATTTTGGCTCAGGTCATAATCTCGGTTTGTGAGATTGAGCTCCACATCAGTCTCTGTGCTGGCAATGTGGAGCCTTCTTGGGATTCTCTCTCTGCCTCTCTCTGCCCTCCCCTCTCTGTCTCTCTCATGCTCTCTCTCTCTCTCTATAAGACAATAAACTTTTAGAAAATCATGCTATACATATTACTCAGTGAATTGTATTTTGCTTTTATCAACATGTTGAAGATATCTTTCTACATTAAGACCTATACTTTTACTTTTCTAATCACACAGTATTTGATAGAAGGAATGTATCACAATTTACAGATGAACATTTAAGTTGCTTTCAAATTTTTGGTATTATAAAAAGTTTGCAATGGTTAAATGTCTTTATAAATGTGCACACATTTCTGTAGAATAGATTTTGTGGTGAAATTGGTTGGCAAATGTTATGCACATTTCAAATTTGGTTGAGCCTGCTCATTTGTTCTCCACAAACTGCTGTGGAGTTTAACTGGCTAATTAATGATGAAGAATAACTCTTACCTGGTCAAACAGCTAAAAATAATGTGTGTATGTGCATGTATATTGTTTATATGTTTATTCATATACACACTTTAAAATGCATAACAAGTACACACACACACACACACTTTTTATACTATCAAGGTGTATTAAAGGCCATTCACCAACAGTTAGATGTATTAGGAAAAATGCCACTGGTGCCCCTATCTTCCCTACCACATCCAGAGCTGATCATCAGGCCCTCAAGGAAGGGAAAAGACATTCCCTTTGGGGGTAAAGTGAAGAAAAAAATTAAAGAAAAAAGAAGGTGGTATCTGTCATGCTTTTATACCCAGCACCATGATCATCCCAGGGCAGAACACTCTCCCGGACCAGGAATTCTCCCTCAGGATAGATGTGGCTACAAATATCTAATTGATGCTGTCTAAGTCAATGTAGGAGCTCAATCCAACAATGTAATCAGAAATAATTATGCTTTTTCCCCTCAAAAATTCTAGCAAGAAAAAACTTGCTAAAAGTGGTGTGTAACTTAAATCCAAGGTGATCTGATTAAAATGAGCACAGCACCACCAATTATGTATTTAGATGCTTCTCAGTGAAACCAAGAGGGGGAGAAGATCTTTTCATCAGGCTCCAAGTTTAACTGGAGTGACAGGGGCATAAAAAACTTAAGTGCCTCAAAAGTGGTCACTCCTGACAAGCTTTTGGCCTAATTGTAATAAGATAGTAATAAAAAGTCTTCCAAAGCATTTGAATAATTACATGCTCTTAACACCAGCTGACTACAAAGGATGCACATATTTTCAAAGTAGATCTTACAGCTCTTTAAAATGCAGCAGGAAACTGTGTTTCCCAGTTAGAAAAGTACATAAATTTATTCATCAACCCATGATAGAACTTTTACAGTCTCAGAATTTATCATGTTTGACTAGATAAAGAATTTCATTATATTAAGCTTTTCCTTATCCAGGGACTACAATGCCCTCCATCCAAGCCACTGAATTTCAGTACACACTAACTTCCTATCTCCTTAACTCCCCCACATACACCCTCATCACATGCTGGCAAAAAAGGGAGCCAAATAAAAACATGATGGGTTGCATCTCAAGGAATTGCTTTCTGCTGAAAATTTAAGATGCATAAAATATTGTGTTGTTGTAGTAGTATTTGTTCCACTTACAACAAAGAGCAGAAGTTAGTCAATTCACATGTAGGAAATCAGCTGCACTGGAGATTAAAATACACTGGGGATTAGAGACACAGTTCAGAACTGCTGTGCTTAGTCAGTGTGACGTATGTCAGGACAAAAGGATCTGGAACTGACAGAGGATTATTTTCTGCCAACAAACAGAGCAAATACTTATCTGTGTTCTTTACAAAAATATTTTGTGTTCTTTATAATAATTCTGCTCATTAAGAGATTCCATTAAAAATGAATAAATAAACCACAAACTGGAAAATAAAATTTAGAGTATTTGACAAAAGACATAAAGACTATATAAGGAATTCCTACCAATCAACTATAAAAACACAAATAACTCCAATAAAGTATGTGCCATAGGGTTCTGGGTAGATACTTAACCAAAGAAGTCATTTTAAACATGCTCAATTTGTTTTTCTGTCCTCTCTAGGCTAGCTTTGCCTAACCTGAGGTAATGACAATTTTTTTGTTTTCTTACAGAACTTTTCAAATATGATTTTACATTTGGATCTATGATCCGACTGGAATTACTTTTTGTTTAATGGCATGAGATCAGAGTCAACTATGTTTTCTTCTATATAGATACCAAGTTGTCCCAGCAACATTTATGGAAAAGTCTTTCCCCAAAGAGTAACTTTGGCACTTTTGTTGAAAATC
The DNA here is from genome assembly GCA_028646485.1 of Cryptoprocta ferox. Lineage (NCBI taxonomy): Eukaryota > Metazoa > Chordata > Mammalia > Carnivora > Eupleridae > Cryptoprocta > Cryptoprocta ferox. The sequence goes on along the minus strand of CM053559.1, from coordinate 25,918,114 downwards.
AGTTCACCAGATATGTATGGATCTGTTTCTAGACTCTATTTCATTATTTTATTTGTCTATGCTTAGGCCAATACCTAATACTGCCTAGAGTGCTGTACATTTATAAATTCTGAAACCAGCTAGTTTAAGTCCTCCAATTTCATTCCTTGTCAAGATAGTTTTAGCTATCCTATTTTCTTTGCCTTTCTACATATAATTTAGAACCATCTTGTCTACTTCTTCACAGCAGCCTTTGATATTTTGATAAAGATTACATTGAATATATCTATCAATTTAGGAAGTACAGACATTACTAATTTAGGAAGTACAGACGTTGCTAAATTTTGTTTTCTAAACAAAGAACATGCTAGATCCATTTTTTAGGTCCTATTTAATTTCTCTCAGTAATATTTTATAGTTTTCAGTATGGACATCTTTGATATCTTTCATTAGATTTATTTTTTCTTAGCTGACTCTTTAATGGTACTGTACATTTTTAAAATGTTATTTTCTAATTTGTGGTAAGGAGAGATTTCCTCTATGGCTGGGGTCCCTTGAGTTCTAATCTATTATAAGAGCCCATGCACAGCGATTACACATGTGTTGTTAGCAGTTCAGGTGGTTTTCCCCTCTCATCTATGGCAAGTCTTTCCCCAGTGAGGAGAGCAGTGCAAAATCTCTTCTATCCAGTAAACATCTCCCAAGCACTCTGTTGTTTTGTTTTTTTTTTTCCATTTCTTTATGAGCTTGGCTTTATGATTTTTTTAAACTCCGATTTTTGTAGTTTTTCTGGCTTATTTAATTATAAAGTTGAGACTTAATGTTTCATGATATTTTACATACAAACTAGAAATCAACAGTCTTGCAACTATTAAAAAAAAAATCTATCACCAATCTTCCCTTGCACTCCATCGGAAACAGCAAAAGGGGAAGGTATAATGGTGCCCAGGAGTCTAAGCAATCATAATGAAAACTAATGTTTACTCCATGTTTGCTATGTGCTAGGACTTAGATTTACAAATACCAATTCATTTAATCCCTAGAACGACCCTATCAGGTAGGGATGATCATTATTCCCATTTTACAGATGAGAAAACTGAAATCCAATGAGCTTAAGTCATTTGTCTAATAAAACACAGCTGTTAAACGGTAGTAGTAGGATTTGAACACAAGTAGTTTGGATTTCAAGTCTATATCTTTACCTACTTCCTCACAATACCTCTCTCCCATATCTTAGCATTCCTATTTTTACCCTGATTTCCCAAATATAACAACTATCTGGGTTTTTCACTATAAATGCTCACTTTTTCTTTGAGTTGTACCTTACCTACATTTTTTTTTAAATCTGAGGATACAATTTATTAAATACTCACATAAAAAACAGTCATTTTGCATGTTATTTGCAAACTTCACAAACATTCTGATAGATGACATTAGCCTCATTCTACTTTGAAGGAAACTGAGGTTCAAATAAAGCACTTTTCTTAATTTACATAAAAACTAGTGAATAATGGAGCTTCAATTCTGACCTTTCTTGAATCCAAAGCCCATGCATGATGCAACCTTTCATAAAGGATTACCTAAGTCTTGTCCTAAAGTTGTCCTTACAAACCTGCTTCACTCACCATTCCATAGATACTCCAACTGAGTATTTCATTTAACCTACTTCTCTATATAACATCATTAGTTCATTTCTTCTTACTGATAATCTTAAACTATTTGCTTGAAGTTGGGGGCTCTGTTAATGTCTATCAGGGTCTCTTTTGGAGGTGGTTTAAAGAATTACAGTTTAGATGAAGAACATCCTAAGCAAACACTCATTAGTGGAAAAGAATCTAAATAGTCCAACCAGAGGCTTTCAGATGGGTGCAAATTGAGGCTTGGAGCTGCTATACTGATTAATAGCTCCTAGAGTTGGGAGAAATAATATATCATCTTTCTACTAATGGTCAAAAAGATCAGAAGCAACTTAGGACCGCACATCACCACTATTACTGTACCTTACCAAATACCTCCTCCAATGGAATTCATGCACTTCAAAATACCTCCTGGGTCTTTTTGAACTTGGATTCAAGAGAAGGAGTTTAAGAAGACCCCAAACTCCTGAAGACTGACTCTGTAACTCACATCCCACCACCTCTATTGCCCAGAAAATATATCTAATTCTGGCCTCATAATAAAAAATCCGATGTATAGTTTATCATTTCTTCAATCTTTTACATGATAGAAAAAATAGTCCTTCCTAAGACCTGGCAATCAGAGGGCTCATCACTTGATCCGCTAATAAACTGTTGCAGGCCCGGCATAAGAAAGTTTTATCCATGATTTTTGGCCTATATCTGAAATGTGAATGGCACTTAAGATTCAAAAAGATTGAACACTTATCTTCATTCTCAGTACAGAAACCCTTCAGAGAAAAAAATTGTGTTACGCCCTTCGGACTGAAGATCATTTTAGACACAAGTTCCTTACCATAGCCCGTGTGTAATTATTTAAATGTCATGAAATCCTGCAAATGTGTTTGATAAAGTAATTGAAATTACTTCCTGTAATTTATTTTATTTTCCATGATGGAAATGTGTGCATATAAATGTCACTGCACTGTCAGTGAAATTAATGACAGCTGAGTTAAATCTTTGAGGGATGGTTTTACTTTACAAATACAAAATTTCTCTTGCAGCCCATGTGTAGACTGAGGCACCGATTAGTGTATGTTATAAATAAGAAATTCCCCCCTTTAGATCCTCTGACCACAGAGATGAGGCGAGGACTTTGAGACTCAGGTTCCTGCTCTACCATGATCGTTGTGATATTTCCATGAATTATACAAGTGGTTCTTTAAAACCGAGACCTGCAGCACGAAAGAGCACACTTTTGGCAAAAGATTTTTGTGTGCCAGGAGCAGGACTTGCAGTCAGTAAGCACAAGTGTACAGTGAAACCAATACAGGAGAAATAATATCCCACCCCAATTTTTTTTAAACAAAGGGTTCCATGCCTTTGGATCTCATTCCATAGAATTTCTCTTCATCCACCACCCTACATACACTTACAGGTAAAACTACAACCTGCCTTTGCTTGAGGAACCTGTTCTGCCTTCTTACTTAGCACATTAGTATACAGAGCCTTTGGCTGACCTGAAAAAGTTGATTTTGTCTTGGTTATTTGTGAAGCATATAACAACTTGTTATTTGACAAGGGATAGGCTTTCCAATGAGCATATTAAATGTGGTTTGATAAAACATGAGGAGTGAAGGAAAACTAAATCCTTAACTGCACTTGTAATAAAACTTTGAGTCTGACGTGGTATACAATAATCTATAGTTAATCTGGGTAAATACTCCCTCCGACTGATTGGGTAATAGTGGTGTTAGTGTATTCTATTGTAGTTTAAAGAAAAAAAATGATCTGGCTTCTTCTTAAGGTGTAGTCCCAGAAGGAAAATTATTTTTATTTCAGAATTACTGGCAGTTAAAAAATCTTTTGTACTTTGTTGTGTGTTTAGGCATGAGGACAAATCAATCACGTATCTAATCTATAGTCATTCAATTCTTCTAGTTATTTATTCTTATTACTACAAATGTCTAATGACTTACAGATAACAGGAAATGGCTGAATTTTGTTGTTTCATATCTTAAGTAAAACCTACATTGTACAAAACCATATTACTGTCATGATAAAACTTTCCGTGAGTGTCATGATTGTAATCCTTATTAGCATCACTCATAATTTCCTTGGTAATCCAATTTTTAAAATAACTGCATATAAGTAAATAGAGCATCTGTTTACTTTACTATTACTCTTTTCCCTTGGGATCACAGAAATTACAGAAATCCAACACTAAAACAACAAAATAGAGCATCTATTTACTTTACTATTACTATTTTCCTTTGGGATCACAGAAATTACAGAAATCCAACACTAAAACAATGCTATCATCAAGTAAATGAAGACTCAATTTCTCCATTGGACTCTCAGCAGTACCTCTTAGACAAGGCTCCTGCCCCAAGCCAGTGCATGAGCAGTCTGCTCTTACCCTCCTGGAGGTAGGTTACTCCACAGAGGTAAGAGCCCTGCAAGGCAAGACTCTGCAGACTTGGGGCGCTGGAATTAGCTATCTAAATAGCCTTAGCATGCTTCCAGGGCTTGCACACGTCTCTTACCAGCCACATCTTCTAGAAGGTGAGCTAAGCCACCATAGCAAAGCTGAAAAGCAGCCAAAAAGACAATCATTCAAAGAGGCAACTATCGATGAAGCTGGCCTATGGGGACTAGAGGATGCACACATGTGCACACAAGGCACCAAGCACCTGTGATGTTGGGCAAACCTTGATGGAATGAGCAGGCAACTGTAGGTCACATGTCTAGGCTCTCTCTCGCAGCTCCAATTAGTTAACGAATTTCAAATTCTGAGTGATCTTGAAGTTTGTGATGAAGGTATATTCATTCAAGTAGGAGGATAGCACATATTATAAATTTGATAGCTTAATTTTAACTTTAATGTTTATTTGTTTTGAGAAAAAGAGAGACAGAGTGTGAGCAGGGGAGGGGCAGAAAGAGAGGGAGATACAGAATCCAAAGCAGGCTCCAGGCTCTGAGCTGTCAGCACAGAGCCTGATGCAGGGCTTGAACCGTGAGTGAGATCATGACCTGAGCCGAAGTTGGATACTCAACCGACTGAGCCTCCCAGGTGTCCCTTAACTTCTAACTTTAAAATCTTTATATATATGGTATAGAAACCTGTTTGTAGTTTTACCTCCAGCCCAGCAAAAGTTAGGACCAAGACCAGGCTTGTTTTTTAATGAACACTCCAATATCTTTGAGCATGACTACGACTTTTTCACCTTACCACAGCATGATTTGAGCATAGGCTCTAAAAGAGTAAACAGAACCGCCTATACATAATATGGTCCTAAGAGCCACAATATGCATGCAAAGGGTAAATATGCTACCTATGTACAGTGTCAGCTGAAGTCCAGCAAAAAACCTAAATGGATTATTCATGACATGAAATGTAATGATTAATATGTCCAAAGATACACTGCTTCCTACCTGTAGAATAAAATATTTTTTTAATGTTGAGGTAGGATTTCAAATGTTTTACTAACAAAATTTTAACTACTTCAATAGAGCCATGAAGAAAAAAGAATAGGCTAAAAAAGGCATTTGCAATTTCAAAAATTTTAACATTTGTAAGAAACAAGAGTATGTGATTTCAAACATGTAAAGTCGAAGTCTATATAGAAAATTAAGGATTTATGGCTATCACTCCAGAAAGTACACTGAAGGAAGGGGATTTTACCATTTAAAGTCTTCGCCCCTATATACTTTTCTGCATGCTTGAGAGAATTCTTTGTAGCAGAGTGCACAAAATAGACGATGGTGAGCCGGTGAAAGATGTAGAGCCTATTTGTATTAGTGTGTGGCTTGTGTTGAGGACCTGACTTAATTTTTAAGCTTATCTGTACCAGATTTTACATCTGTTAGAAATTTGCTGTAATTCAAAGGACCGAAAAAGATGGAATGTTGATGAGAATTCTTTAAACCTCCTTTTTAGCCGGCACCCAAAGTCTTACACCCAAAGGTCCCACTAAAGTAACATGTAAATGACATTTCAAAAATAGAATATTGGTGAATCAGAAAATCATTAAAGATCATGCTGAGACTTAAACTTTATTATGATGAAGAGTAATTTGGCTACAAAGAGGAAAAAATGCAGCATTCTATGTATATTCTATGCTCCTTTTAAAAGAATGATAAAATCAAGGATAATTTAACAACAACTCTTCTATAGTATGGTATGAACAGCCTACTTTTTATGCAATCATTATTTCTATTTATTCAGCATTGTACAGTATATGCTATGTACCAGTAGTTCTTATAGGTACTTTATAATAACCCAATAATTAACAGTCCCCTGAGGTGGATACTACAATAATCTCTATCTCACAGTTAAGCAAACTGAGGAAGAGAAGTCAAATGACCTGGCCTAGATCACACTTCAAGTACAGAGCCAGAATTAACACCAAGGCCAACTCTCCAAAGTCTGAATTCTTTAACTGCTATGCTGTACCTTTTTTTTTTTTTTGCACTATTCAGAACCTTATTAAAGCAAATGAAAAGAACAAGTGTAACTAATTATGAGTAAAACACAGCAACAACTTTAAAAAGAAGCAGAACATATACTGGTGTGAAGTTCATGGATTATTAGGTGGATTTGTTTCAAACAATGCCACTACAATGACTACTTTATTTTCCTCATTCAGTGGGTGGCAAAGATGGCACCAGAAATTCCATTATTAAAAGTTTTTTTTGTGGTTTTTTGCCTTTTTTTTTTTTTTTTTTAGAACACCTGACTGGCTCAGTTCATAGATCATGGGACTCTTCATCTCAGGGTCATCAGTTCAAGCCCTATGTTGAGTGTACAGAATTTACTTAAAAAATTTAAATTTTTTCAAAAGAGAAAAAAAGTTTTTTATACCTCTAATCTCAGGCAAGGAGTGTCCCTCTTCTTCCATAATTCAAAACAAGTTCTAGGGAGAGCTCTCTGCTTGAGCCATTGTCCACCTCTCTAACTGATAAGGAGGGCAGATTTCAATTCTCTGGTTAGTGACCTACGGCATCCATCCAAGCTTGGGTTGCTGGTGACCTTGAAGTGACCTTCAACTGAGTCATATGCAATTTCTCCCACAAAAAAAGATTATATTACCACAAGAATGAGAAAGGATGCTAGGCAGGAAAAATCCATGCAGGATATGTGAGTGAAGGTTTCTTTCATTAGCTTTCAGCCAATGTACCAAACACACAAGCTGTTCTAAATTATTCTATTATTTAATATATATATTCCATTGTAGTCTATAGTAATTATAAATTTTCTGAACACATTAACTTCAATACTGTTAAATATATTTTACACAAAACCCATAGACTTATTTTACTATTTACTAGAACTTTATCAATACAGTGAGAAGAAACTTAGATTTCCTTCTGACTATCACCAACAGATCCTGTTAGTTCACTACCTATTGTCTGAATTTTCTGAAATCAGAAGCAGCAGTATTCATTAATGAACATTGCAGTGGTTTTGCTTTCGATCTTTTATCTTTTTCTTGTACTTTTCTAAAATACTTGGTCATCTAAGGACAGAATATGAGTGTGTAGAATTTTACCAGTATGTCAGGAAAAAACAACAACAAAAACAAACAAAAACCTAAAGGCATGCTTCAAAAATCAATGAAAATTATAACCCATATTCAGTAATGATTTTGCAAAGTATGTATCACTAAAAAATGTTATTCCTTAGTTAACTTGAACTTTTCCCAGTAATTTATTTGATTATCTATTAAGCTACCTAAGAAACAAGGTTCTAAAATAGAAGAGAAGGAGTATAGGAAGGAAACAATAAAATAATAGTCAGTTGTAACCAATGTAGAAGCAGCAAAGTCTTACAGGAAAGCATTTTGTGCAGGATTTTTCTCAGATTCCTTTAAATGCACCAAATGATTGGGAAGACAGCATCTACTAGAGTCAGAAGAAGTTTCCAATTCTACAGAAACACAATGGTCCAGGGAGAAGCTTTAAATTGCAGTAAGAGTAGTTTAGCTTAGATCGCAAAGAAATCATTGAAAAGTTAATTCTCTACATTTAGTGTATGTAGGAAGCATTTTTTTCCTACCCAAACATTACTTGATCGCTTATAATACATCATTTCTCTTTAGCTATAGATTCTTTCTTTCCTGAAACAAACTTGAAATATGTAGCTAATTGGCTTCTGCATAAATATAGTTTTTAAAGATTCACTATACTTTAAGAAAAAAATAAATGTACTTTCTTTTCTATACAGCTCAAAAATGACAAAAAATATTTTATTCAGATTTAAACAAAACAAATAAACAAAACCTCCACTGAAACCTATTTTCCATGAGATTTTCTTTGGGAAAAAAAAAGTAATAGTTTTAGTATTGCATAGGTCCTCCCAAAGCCCTCTGAGATATAAGAAAGAATGGAAGGAAACAAAGGCCACTGATTGTAAGGAACCCAAAAGTAATAGTACAGAATTTTTTAAAAATCCAAAAAGCAAAGAATACTCCCATTTTATTAGTGAATTCTTTTTCTGAGTACCTATTCTGTTCTTATAACTAGTCTAGCTATCTATCATCTAGGAATGTCCAAAGAACCCAAGCAAATGCTTACAAAACAGTAAACAATTGCTGACAACAGAGTTTCTTAGTGGTTTTGTAACCAATATGAGACTCAAGTACCAAGAGAGCTATGTTTTAAAGAGAATTATTCAGCAATTAGTTTTCAGGATATAGAGAAAAGTAGAGAAACTAGACAATAAAAGCACCTGGGAAGGCAAGTGGACTGGAACTCACATTTATTAAGTCTCACATAGCAAGCACTGTGCTTTATGTTTTAGTTATAAGACCTAATTTCCCTCCATACTGGTGATTCAATGGGCTGGAGGTCATGATATGTTCAAAAGTAGACCAAGACAGAAAGTCACCAGGTTGAGATGATGCTCTAACGAGGTATCTAGAGCAGTTTCATAGTAAAGAAAAAAGAAGAGAACTTTTAGACTAATTACTTTATGAAATGGGTGAAGGAGAAAGAGCTCGATAAAATAATGCATAGATAGCAGCAAAATTTATACCGAAGGTGTCCTCTGTAAAAGATCATACACTAGGAATCCATGGGTCTATTCCAATACTCCAAGCCAGAAACCAACTGTCATGACCAAAGAGATTCTAAGACACTGAAAACAAAGGATGGGACCAAACACAGGAATGCCTTCAAGTTGCAATATAGACTGAATAAAGGAAAATTGGGCTGCTACACAACTCCTATTAACAACATATCAGAGTAGCGTTGCATCACGTAAACCAAGAGTATTTTGTCAAAAACAGCTTAATTTGAAGTAGTCAAGACTCACACAATCAGGCTGCCATAGGAAAGACAAGAGATGCACCACTGCTCCCTTCCTAACCCCACTCTAAGGTCATGAAGGAGAATTTATAATGAAGACTTTGGGCCAAATCCCCAGAGGGATAAGGGATACAGCATTCCTTCTAAGCCAGCTGCAAATTAAAAGGACTGTATAAAACCAAACTGTTTACAACTCAAGGCAGACAGAAAAGAAAACACAACAAGGAAAACAGTCCCTTAATATCTGCTAAAAAAAGCAAACCTAAGAATACACTTTACAGAAATAAAATCACAAGGGTGAAAAGGTCACACTTCCTCAGGCTAGTTAACTAAATTCATCACATTTACTTATGAAATCTGGAATTTTAGTTAAATTTTGAAGGGCCTAATTATGAGACCTCATTAAACAAAGAAGAGAGAGAACCAAGGAGAATCTACCTCTACTATTTTGGAACAGATAGTAGAACTAATGAGAGTTGCCCCAGTGCATTCATATAAAAACTCATGAAATAAATCTGCCACATAAAAATGAAACTAATTATAACATGCCAAGTACAGATGCAAAAGTATGCCTTTGAAACTGTATTAAAACAGCAAAAGAAAACTGTACAAAAAGTGCTTTGCTCTCTCAAAAAAATTGAACAGACTCCATGAGTGATAAGCAAATATACTTACATAGAGACAAACTTACATTTACCACATGATCATGTGGGTAAACCTAAAAAAAAAAAAAAATTTAAGCTCTCAAGACTTTTAAATGGTATTAGAAGATATACCAGTTAGAAGTTATTGAAAAGCCAAGTAGACAGGGCACCTGGGTGGCTCAGTCTGTTCAGCACTCAAATCTTGATTTTGGCTCAGGTCATGACCCCAGGGTGGTGGGATAAGCCCTGTGTCAGGCTGCACTGAGTGTGGAGCCTGCTTAAAGAGTCCCTCTCTGCCTCTCTTCCCTGCTCATGTTATCTCTCTCATATTAACAACAACAACAAAAAGTATAACCAACACTATCAAAATTCAATCACTTCTTTGGATGAGAGGCTTTATGAATCACCCAGAATATGGTCTAAGGAAAAAACAAAAGACTTTGAGAATAGATAACAGAAACTTAGTATGTGGGAATAAGATTTCCTGCAGGAGAAAACAGAACAGATGGAATGGAATAACCAGAAATGCACTAAAAGAACATATTTAGGATCAAATTTACAGCTAAAAAGTTTTTACCATGCACCTGGTAAAATTGTTCATTTTTTTAAGTTGGTTTATTTTGAGAGAGAGAGAGAGGGAACACACAAGTGGAGGAGGAACAGATAAAGAGGGAGAGAGAGAATCCCAAGCAGGCTCTTTGCCATCGGTGTGTAGCCCAAAGCAGGGGTCAATCTCACCAACTGTGAGATCATGACCTGAGAGATGAAATCAAGAGTCTGGCACTTAACCGACGGAGCCACCAGGTGATCCAAAATACTCATTTTTGAGAGCAAAGAAAAAAAAACCTCCAAGCATCCACGGAGTAAAAAAAAATTCACCTATGAAGAAGAGAAATTTGATCACATAGGGTTTTTTTCATCTTGACTGCATTAAATGCTATGTAATATCTACTAACATTTGTTCCTATTAAAAGGACAGGATTCTAATTCATGAAAGCTACAGTTTAACAAATTGCCATTCTGGAAAATAAGCAATAAAAGGAATTTTTTCAGATAAAAATATGATGTGAAAAGTACATCATTTATGTGCCATTGCAGGGAAAGGAAGCAATTTGAAGTTGTACACCAGTAAGTTAATCAAAATAAGTAGCCAATGAAGAATGTGTTAGGGGGCATTAAATGCGTGTGTATGTGTGCACACATGTGTGCAAGTGTCCATGCATGTGTATTTGTTCATGTATATCTAAGTATTTGTGAGGAATCAATGATTATGGAAAATATGTTACAATTTTAAGTTAGATAAGAGTGAAGAAGGTGGAAGTTTTCCAATACTTCATTGAAAAGAGGAAAATTGACAGTTTTTGAAGCTGCTACTTTTGAGTACTATCAAATCCACAAAGTTTTTTAAATTCTTAAAATTCATCTTCAGTAATTTGGAGACTTTCCAAATTATAAAAATATCAAAGAAACTCTAGCTATAAAAGAAAACAAAGCCAAGAGATAAGGGGCATTAACGAAAGGTTGCAGTAACAGTAAGAGACAAATTCAGATTTAAGGTGAAAGCTTCAAAGGAACAAAGAATGTTACTTTTATGTATGAAAGGGCAATGCTCAAAGGCTGTAACTGTCATCAACTTTTGTGCATCAAATAAAGCATAAAACAAAGCAAAAGAATGTGTTGAAAATAAAAGCTGACATTAACAGAAACATAATAATGCAGTAAGAGCTCTCTTAACTGACTCTCTAGATTAACTGACAATTTCTATTCCTCTGAAAAACATGCTGACGTATCTACCGCAGTCCAAACACTAACCACTGATGGGTTGCTCCCACTGTATGCTCTATTCTTCTACTCCCGCTAATTCAACTCTATACTTACCAAGGGTGGGTCACATTTGTTTCCAAACATGCTTACATCTGCTGTACTTGATATTGAACCTGCTACTGTATATTAAATATATTAAATATATGTAAATATATATTGTGTATTAAATATATGTGAAAATAAAGTTTATACTTAATTAAAACTTAAAGAGTTTATCAAGCCTCAATCAACACAGCTTTCTTCAACAGTCCTGTCAAATTAGGTGTGGGAACACAAATGTAAATTATTGGGAGATCAAATATTAATTGTAAAATCCTAGACCCGTTGTTCTATACTCAGATCACTTTCAAAAATGTCCCTGAACTCTGTTTTTTTTTACTGTTTATTTATTTTTTGAGAGAGAGAGAGAGACAGAACATAAACAGCGAAGGGTCAGAGAGAGAGGGACATACAGAATATGAAGTAGTCTCCAGGCTCATAGCTGTCAGCACAGAGCACGAGGTGGGGCTCGAACTCACAAATGGTGAGATCATGGCCTGAGCCAAAGTGAGACACTTAACCGACTGGGTCACCCAGGCGCCCCTGAACTCTCTGCTTTAAAAATTCATTATGATAGACCTTACATAAGAGATGTGGTATGAGCCACACATATATTAGAACTCCAAATTAGGGCCCACACTCTAAGACTTTGGCCCTGCATCAAAAGATTAGCAAGTCAACAAAAAACAAAAACAAAACAACAACAAAAAGAAAAAAAACAAAAAGAAAAAAAAGTTTTCAATACTTATACATTATTTTTCTTAATCCTTTGTCTTAACAGACATTTTAGATTAATTCATTCCAGTCCTGCTCATGTTAGATAAGAAGATTTCACTTTTGAGAAATATTTTAATATCCTTTCTCATGTTTGACAAAGTAGTCAAAAGTAATACTATAGAGATACTAGTTAATAATAAATAATTTAAAATTTTTGTTTTTGAAATTTATTCCTAGACTTACTCTCTGCAAAGAAAAAATACTCCCTTTAAAATGCCCCCTGGTCATTTAGAAAAACTGGCCACACATTAAACCAATTATGAAAATATAATTTGTTTTAATTAACAATATTAAATCTACATTCCTTGACCATGGTACAGTGATCCTGAAACAAGAGTATCTTCTGTGTTTGAGGTACAGAGGGTTCATTCCACTAGAGCAGGATGGACTTGTAGGCCACTGTAAGGACTTGGGCTCAACTGTGGAGAGGTTCAATAAAGAATTGAATTTTTTTTTGCTTTGTGTTTGCTTTGTGTTTTGCTTTGGGTGTTGCTTGTTATCATTGGTGAGCACCACAAACATTCTCAAAAGAGTTCTGGGTGTAAAATCTGATTGGAGTAGGTTCAGTCCAGAAGAGAAGGAAGAATTGGAGTCAATGCACAGAGCCAAATATTTAAGAGCTTTGTTATAAATGAGAGAAATGGGTGTCGTAGCTTGGAAAAAAAAAAATGTAGAGGCAGTTTGTTTCATTTTGTTAAGAGAAATCACGATAGGCTCATAGAAAAGTTCAAAGGAAAGAGAATTGATGATGCATGAATGAGAAAGGAGAATCACCAGAAAGCTCTTTAAAGGATAAGGGAATGAAGTCTTCTGCACAGAGGCATTCCTTTGCTAGGAATTGAGACAATTCATTCACATAAAGTACTTAAGGCAAAACATGGGAGCTTTGATATATGTAGGTAGAAACTGGAGAAGGAATAAACCAAGGCAAATTGTCTTCTAATTGTTTTTATTTTATTATCATCAGCAGAGAAGGTTATGAAAGAAAAGATGATTAAGGTTCTAGAGGAAAGAAAAGGTCTGAAAAGTTATCTAGGGACTGAGGGAGTGAATATACAAGGGAAATGTAAATAGTTGTTAGGCACCATTAGGACCCACTTAATGGTGTCATAAATTTAAAATGAGATCTGTCAACATGGTGGAAAGTTTTTCTCCAACCATGTTGAGCTTTTCATGCATGGGCATGGGTGCTACAAACAGTTGGATTTAACTGCAGGCAGGCAGTATATTGAAACAAGAGAGACGTAAGGGAACTGGCTTTATATCAAAAAAATGATTATAATGATGAAACATGGAATTGTCACAGAAGAAAGGATGTGAGGAAAGGTGGTAGATGAGCTCATTTCAAGTCCCTGAGTGTAAAAGGATTGTTGGAGCTGAACCATTAAAGGGAGTCAGTTGGAGAGTTAAAAGCGATGGTCAAAGAAGGAGAAACTAGAAATTGAAATGATTCAAGAAGTATCATTAATAATAATGACAAAATCTAGGCTATAAACAGGAGTGAGTGGCAGAGTTAAGACCAGTGTCATTGAAGGATATAAGGCCAAAGATATTGGAGGATCTTGTAAGTGTTAGCATCAAGAATTAGGACAGCTGTAGCATTGGAGAAAGAAACGGATTTAGGACCTGAATTCTTCAGAAAATGAAAAGAAATGATATATAGACAGTAGAGGACTTTCAGAAGCAGAATTAATGAGTGGTAGAATATGTAACAGGAGATTCAAAACTCAGTTGCTTTCTTTAGCTAACCAGGAAGGAAAATAGTCTGTGTTTATCAATAAGGAGCTAAGGGAAGTCCTACTTCTTTTCCATCCTCAGTAGCTTGGGAGGGTTTTTCCTCCACAGTTGCTTTGGCACTTGGGGAGGAGAGCAGCGAACCTAGAGAAGCTGTTTCAGTGTGAAGTCAATGGCATGTCCACATCAGTGAGAGAAAGAGCCTGAGTGGAGATCTCCAGTTTGGCTACAATGGTATGGAAGGAATCCAGGAATTCTCACATGCCCTAAGGAGGGCCGTGGAAGGTAACTGATGAGCTGTCTGGTGATTGAGGGGATGACCAGCAGGAGTTAACACCTATATCTGAAAGCCTCAGACCATGTAGGCTGGTAAGCCAAAGAGAATCCTAGCCACACCTCTGTGGCAGCCACTCTACTTGGCAGAACTGAGGTAGGGTCAAAATGGCAGGTAGGACCATAGATCCTGTCCAAGCCAAAAGAGGAGAGATCTCTTGTTCTTCAGCCTCCAACTCCAATACAGTATGTCAGCACATCTAGCTATGAAAGGCTGTAAGAACTGTTGCAGAACCCAGCAATGAACCCCGAGAGTAGCACAAGGACACACACATACACACACAACACACACACACACACACACACACACACACACATGACTACAGCCCTTTTTCTGATGCCGTGGGAGACTGAGAACCTTTTTATACTCAGATTCCATTTTGGGGAGAAATATAAAAAGCCAGTAGAATCCTGAACCACTGAACATAAACCTGAAGGGGATGATTTTAACCCAGTCAGTAGCTTATGACCAAGATCAGATCACTTGTGAGAAATGAAAAAGCTGTTTCTTTATATATCTGAAGGTGGAGACCTTTGTAAGACATACAGTGAGTGCTTAATCCAAAATAAAATATCTTCATAGAGAGTTATAGATTCTTTTATAGATAGGGGAGTCCAAATTAGCTTCACCCTAGCTATGAAATCAGTCTTGAATCTTACATTAAAAATAGAGTTCTGACACTATGGTCTGTTTTGAAGAGGATTTAGGTCAGTGGTAGCAAACACATGAAACCACACTGTGGTAATGATGGTCAAACAGGAGAGGCTCACAACATAACTGAGAAAAATAAGATCAAATGGTGAATCACGATATCATAATTCTAGGTCAGTGGCAGGGGGCCACCTATTCCTCCTGGGAACTGGATCCTAACTGGGCCAAGAGTTCAGGCTTGTGCAGGTTCACTGGCAAAAAATGTGCTGGGTTGAACAGTGGAGGTAGATCAAGTCCATGGTCCTCTGCATCAGTGTGTCAAATAAGCCCAAGCCCCCTGACAGAGTCGTGCTTAATGTACAGGTTGACAAAAGAACAAGTAGATAATCCTTTTTTCACCAACTGGTCTTTTATGACTCCAGATTTAAGATTCTAACAGCAAAGAAAACCATATTTATACATGAAAAGAACAGACATACAGCCTGAAGATAAAAAAAAAAAAAAAAACACCTCAAATCTTTGTCAGACTTCTGTAGAAAAGTGATGAAGAACAATCTCTATTAAAACCCTGTTGAAATAAAATTTCTTTCCTAGTTTTCTATTGTCCTTGTTAATATGACCAATGATCCCATTAGTAATAACATCTAAGTGCTTAGCATTTTCCAAGTACTAGGCTACAACATTTACATACATTATATCCTTCTATTCTTAGAACAATTCATGAAGGTGGTATTGGTTGTATCCTCATCTTATAGATAGAACTGAGCTTCAGTGAGAGATTAATATAGAGGATACTCATTAAATACACTATTACAAAACAGCAATTTAGAACCAAGAATCTTCATTTCAGAGCCCAAATTCTATACCAGTGAATAGTAATACCTCCCATATGATTTATAAGACTAAGTACATAGAACATGTTTTTCATATCTCACCTTGTATATGCCTTCAAACAACCATGTGAGGTAGGGACTAGAAGTATCCTTACTGGTTAAGAGAATGAAACTACAATTAGACACATACTGAGCCCAAGACAATCTCTAGCAACAGAGAAATGGAGAATCAAATTTGGGGAGAGAATTTAAGCTGCCTGCTTAATAGACATTCTTGTGATTCATTAGCAATTTTTAACGCATAATTTTACAGAAAACTAAGTATCTGCGAATCTGATACAAACAGAAAAACACACCTTCCAAACCTGACTAATTGAATGACTTTCTCTACAAAATTAGTCAATATGTGAATATATGTCATATTTATATTACATATTGGTGGAGGCATACCTCATCATAAATCCATCATCTTCCCCAGGTACCATTGCCCAGTTTGACTAGTCTCTTTGTTGAAAGACTATCCAGATAGAAAAGTACCCTTTTCTTCATTCACCAAGTGACACAGAAAGTTTAAAAGAAAAACTAAGTAAAATGTACCTTTAGGTAGCAACCACGCACCTTAATTGCTCAGGAGTAGCCCAGTGTACATCCCCTATCCCAGTGGCCTGTCCTGTTTAATATTTTTCCAAGACAAAAGAATCACAATTGGTAGTATATATCATATGATCACCCTAATCCTAAGTGCAAGAAGATCGAGTTTTTCCCCTTTATGATCTCTCAATTTAGGAAAACCAACTCCCAATTTAGCTAAGGTATCAGTCACACTGTCATCCTTGTCAGGGACCCAGGTAGTCTTGCTGCAGAGATCCAGGCTGGGATAAGGCAGAAGGTTAGGAGAAGGGCAGGGTAGGAACGGCAGCACTGGAAGATCAAGTTCTCATTACTGAGGCACCGCTGCACAACCCACACTCCAAATCAGTCTCTATGTATTTTATAGACTTGTAAGTTCGGTTTTAAAATTGGTTCTCAAGAGAAAATAGAACTGTATGGATGACCATACACTTTATTGGCAAAATTTTAGTATTCACTGCTTTAAATGTGAGGAATATGTATATTCATAATTTAATACACGAAGATTGATACTTTACTGAGAAATAAACAAAATCTATGGTAATATGTTCTCAAAATACTTCATTTTCCTCTGTTTAATATTTAAGGAACCATAAATAATACATGCAGAATGGATTTTCAACTTTTTAAAACTGTTTTTATTTTCATCATTTCATTTGTTCCCCTATAACATCTGGTAGAAAACAGAAAAGATAAAATTCTCATATTACTGATGTATTTTTAAAATTGCATCTGTGCCTTAGTCTCAAAAATACATATCTCAGAAACCAGAAATATTTCCTTTAAATAAAAACCCACCACAAGTTTGAGCAAAATGGTGGTGGTCCTGTGTCATTTTTTATTTTCAATCTCCTGATCCCTTTTAAAAAGCTAACAAAAATCAGAGTTACTGCTAATTGATTCAGGGTTCTTTTGCAGGTGATAAAAATGTTCCAAAATTGTGCAAAAGTTGCACAACTCTGTTCATATACCGATAACCATTGGTATATGAAAAATGAATGGATGAATTAGAGAATGAGTGAATTATATCTCAATCAAGTTGTTATTTTTTAAAGGCTGACTAGGTTATTATGGTGAGTTAAAGGAGGCCACAGTTCTGAGGCATTCCTGCCATCAAAAGGCAGATCTATTTGCCTTGCCCTTGAGTTGAGGCTGGCCTGTGACTGCTTTGAGTTACAACAGGCAAAAGAGACATTATGTCATTTTCAGGCTTAGCTTTTAAGAGATCTGGATGCTTTCATCTTGGTCTCCTGGAGACTTTAATGGCAATGTAAGAACTTCAAATACCTCGAGGCCACTCTAGTCTGAAGAAGCCTATATGAGCCATGTGGAGAGAGAGAGAGAGAGAGGCCTGGCAAGCCCTCAGATGT
Organism: Cryptoprocta ferox; assembly: GCA_028646485.1. NCBI lineage: Eukaryota > Metazoa > Chordata > Mammalia > Carnivora > Eupleridae > Cryptoprocta > Cryptoprocta ferox. The sequence continues at coordinate 25,900,375 of CM053559.1, read as the reverse complement.
TCCAACTCTCAACCATTCCAGTCATCTCACCTGGAGTTCCAACCCTGTGACACAGAGACAAGACACCCACACTGTGCCATGCCTGAATCCATGACCCAAATGTATCAATAAATTGTTGTTCTAAGGCAATACACTTGGGGAATATTTTTTATGCAGCAATAAACAATAGATTACAAAACAGGGTGATAAATTATCCTGTAAATCCCAGTATGAAAGTATATTTAAAACACTGACAGCATCAAGATCCTAGGGAAAACAGAGCTAGGCTGGAATAAACACAAGGAATATAAAGAGAACACTGGTGGGCTCTAAAAACCAAGGAAGCTAGGAATCATCAACCAGTATCCATTCTCAAAGAGGTCTTCACTCAGAATGGAAGACTCAAATGGCCCAACAGAGGAGAGTCATAACCACTGGGAAACTTCACAAGTTCCTATTAGTAGGTGTGTACAAGACAACTGCAGAGAAGTCAGGATGCTGGGGAAGCCTGAAGCAGCCAGAATTTCAAAAACAGTCAAAATTCTACAATGAACAGAAACTGGTCAGAGCAGATCACTTCTTCAAGATAAAAACTATTGGGCATGAAAGAGAAATGAGATTTACATTCTAATGAAAAAAAAAAAAGCTACAGAGGTGTTCTCAGAAAGAATTAAAGACATAGCTATGCAGATAAGTATATTTTTTAGTTTATTACAGTGAAACCAAAGAGGAAATTTACTTTTGAAGCTGGAAAAGCAATCGTGACCTTCATTTCTGCTAAACTGGCACTTCCTCCTCAAATACAGGACATTCTGTCCTACTTAATGTCAACAATGAAAAAACTGCAGTTAAACCCAATTAAAAATATAAAGGTGAAATCTAAATTATATACTAATTATATACTTTTGAAATACTTATAAATACTTCTATATACTTATAAAAATGAAATCACATCACAAAAAAATGACTAGAGAACACAAAGTTAAAATCTAATATTACCAAAAAAAATGAAGAAAATTATAGAAGCTATCAAATAAAACATCTGAATTTTACAACACCATAAATATTGAGGCATTAAGGATGGTAAAGCAACAGACTTGTGTAAGGAGATAAATAAAGATTACACTAGAAGGAATCCAAGTAGAAACAGATACCACAGAATGAACCACTGTAGAAACAGAGGAAAAATAAGGGGTGCCTGGGTGGCTCAGTCAGTTAAGCATCTGACTTTGGCTCAGGTCATGATCTCATGGTTCTTAGGTTCAAGCCCTACATCAGGCTCTGTGCTGACATCTTGGAGCCTGGAGCCTGCTTCCAATTCTGTGTCTCCCTCTCTTTCTGCCCCTCCCCTACTTCTGCTCTGTCTCTTTCTCTATTGGGAATAAATAAATGTTAAAAAAAAATACAAAAAAAAGGAAAAATAAAAATGAAAGAAAAGGATGAATAAAAATTTTAAAACTTGGACATAGTAACTATAGCAGACAAGCAAAAACAATGCAACATAGATCTATGAAAGGCTCTTAAAAGAAAACCCAGATCAGTGGAACAGAATACTGACAACTCTAATGGAAGGAAATTTTACTGAAATAAAGAGAAGAAACTCATATATTTAACAAGAATTTAATAGGAATCAAATACAAATTTTAAAACTGAAAAATACTATCACCAAAACTAAAAAAAATTGTTGGGCGTGTTCAACAGTAGAATGGAGGGAAAAGAGTGAACTGAAATATAGAGCAATAGAAATTATTCAATATGAACAGAAAGAAAAAGACTTTAAAAAGAAGTATTTGTGTTTATGTAAGTCTTTAATGTATTCCAAATTAATTTTTGTGAGTGGTGTCAAATAAGGACCCTATTTCATTATTCTGCATATAATTATCCAGTTTTTCCAACACATTTATTTATCCTGTTCCCATGGAGTATTCTTGTATCCTTAAATATTAGTTGGCCATATATGCAAGGCCTTAATTCCTGGGCTCTTGATTCTGTTCCATTGGTCTATAGATCTATTTTATGCCAGTACCATACTTATTTGATTACTATAGCTTTGTGGAGTTTGAAATAAGGAAATGTGGTATGTCTAACTTTGTTTTTCCTTTTTTAGGACTGATGGTGCTATTCAGAGTTTTTTTGTGGTTCCACACAAATTTTAGGATTTGTTTTTGTTGTTGTTTTGCTCTTTCTCTGAAAAATGTTTTGGAATTTTTATAGGGATTACATTGATCTATAAATGGCTTTTTGGCAGTATGGACAATTAAACAATATTCTTTCTTCAAATCCATGAACATGAGATATCTTTCCACTTTTCGTGTCTTCAATTTCTTAGTTTTCAGTGGACAAATCTTTTACATCCTTTATTATAAATTTATTCCTAAATATTCCACTGCTTTCAGTGCTATTTGTGAATGGGGTTGTTTTATTTCTTTTAGATATTTTATTGTTACTCTATAAGACACATAATGGATTTCTGTATGTTGAAGCTGTATCCTGCAACTTTATTGAATTTGTTAATTAGTTCTAACCATTTTTGATGGAATTTTTAGAATTTTCTATATAAGATCACATCATCCGCAAATACAGACAATTTTATTTTTTTCTTTCCAATTTGGATGTCTTAAAACTGGTCTTAGAAATAATTTTTTGTGGGGCGCCTGGGTTGCTCATTCAGTTAAGCTTCTGACTCTGACTCAGATCATGACCTCGTGATCTGTGAGGTCGAGTCCTGCATCGGGCTCTGTGCTGACAGCTCAGAGCCTGGAGCTTGCTTTAAATTCTGTCTCACTCTCGCTCTCTGCCCCTCCTCCACTCATGCTCTGCTCTAATATAACATAAGTAAATGTTAAAAAAATTTTAAATATTTTTTTGGATAGAACACCAAAGCAAAGGCACCAAAAGCAACATAAGTGGGACTATATCAAACTGAAAAGTTCTGCACATAAAAAAATTTAACAAAATCAAAAAACAACCTAAGGAATGGTAAAGAGTTAATATCCAAAATACACAAGAAACCACTACAGCCTAAAAAAAAAAAAAAACAAGCAAAAAACATTCTGATTAATAATAAATAAGCAGAGGAACTTAATAGATATAGTTTTTCAAAGACAACACTGCCCAACAAGTACATGAAAAGATTCTGAACATCACTTCATCAGTTAAATGCAAGTTAAAGCCACAATAACAGGAGATATAACCATACACCTGTTAGAAAGGCTATTATCAAAAACACAAAAATTAAGTATTGGCAAGGATATGGAAAAAAGGGAACACTTGTGCACTGTTGGTTAGAATTTAAGTTGATATAGTCACTATGGAAACAGTATGAAAGTTTCTCAAAAACTTAAAAATAGAATTACCATATTATCTAACAATCTCACTTCTAGGTATATTTTCAAAGGAAATCTGAACCTTCAAGAGACGTCTGCACTCCCAAGCTCACTGCAGCATTATTCCTAATAGCCAAGATATGAAAATAACCTAAGTATCTGTCTATGAATAAATGGATAAAAAGGATGTAGGATAATGCAGCACAATGGTATTTTATTCAACGAGGAGAAAGAAGGAAATTCTGCCATTTGCAACAACATGGATGGAACTTAAAGGCTTTACCCTAAGTGAAAAAAGTCAGACAGAGACAAGCAAATATTGTATGATATCACTTATGTGTGAAATCTTAAAAAACTAAACTCAGCAAGGAGAATAATGATTGCCAGAGGCTGGGGCAGAGTGGAGGTAAGGGAAATAGGGAGATACTGGTCTAAGAGTACAAACTTTCTGTTAAAAGATGAGTCACTTGGTAACTTACTCAAGACAACTATAGTTAAAAGAGTAAATCTTCAACATTTTCACCACAAAAATAAAATGTAATTATAGGAGATTACAGAGGGGCTCACTGACCTTACTGTGCTAATCATTTATACAATATTTAAGTCTATGAAATGAACATGCTGTACACCTTAAATTTACCCATTGTTTTATGTCAATTATATCTCAATGAAGCTGGGAGGGGGGAGTCTACATTTTCCAGCCCCCTTTGCTGCTTGGGAGGCAAAGAGATGCCTGGGTATACTAATTCAATACACTAATGTGAGGTTTTGGTTCAGGAGTAAGGTATGTAGGGACACATGCTGGACATGAGGCATGCATTTTACTAGTCCAGGGGCAGCAAAGCCTGTATGTTTCTCACATCAGGGACAATCACAACTTTGGGAATGGGACAAATCTGCAGTGTAGTTCTGAAAGTGGTTCTGGAAGCCTACCCTAGAGCTCCTATCTCTAGTCCTCCCAATAATTCTGTGAGACAGAGAAGAAAAAAAAATACAATTCTCTTTCAGAAACTCAAATAGACTGTTATCTGCAACTACCAACTTCCATCAGTCAATAAAGAAAAAAGTGATACTGAGGGACCTGTGGACTCTAACCCAATATTTAACATTCAAGAAATCCTAGTCCCAGAATTAGAGTAGAAAGAGAATAAGACTTAACTGGTATTAAAATAACAGCCAAAAACTTTCTTGAATTGGCAACAGACAAACCTATAGATTCAAGAAGTGGTCTAAAAATGGGACAGATTTGAGGAAATCCACACCAAAATGCATAATAATGAAACTTCTGAAAAAGAAATACAAAGAAGAGCTCTGGAAAGCTGCATAAGAGAAAGGATACCTAATTTTAGGAGAAAAACATCTGCATGACAGTGTATTTCGTATCAGAAAACATGGAGTCCAGAAAGAAGTGGCACATTTTTCAAATGCTTAAAGAAATGAATTGTCAGCCCAGAATCCTATATCCAATGAAAATAGCTTCCAGCAATTAAGGGGAAATCAAAAGTTTCTCAGATGATGCAAAACAAAAAGAACTTGTTACCAGCATACCCACCCTAAAAGAATTGATAGAGGAAGTTGAATTTATAATTTAAAAACTTCCAAAAAGAGGACATTTTGATCCATTTTTTTCTAGAGTTAACAAAAAAGGAAAGAATTAGCACCAATTCTACACAATCTCTTCCAGAAAACAGATGAGAGTATACTTAAATTAGTTTTATGAAGTTAGCAGTACTCTAAAACAGAAACCCAGAAAAAGACAGTACTAAGAAAACTATAAACCATTATCTATCAAGAATATACATGTGAAAACCCTGACAATATAAATACATAGGATTCAGGAAAACATCAAAATTATTATATTCTATGACCAAGTGGAATTTATTTCAGGTGTACAAGTCTGATTCAATATTTGGGACAGGGTGTGGGAGTCAATCCTCAAATCCAAATTTTCATATCAGTATTGGTTTTCATGAACTCACCAAGCTGAGCTGCAGGTAACTATTGCTGTTCTACCACATTTTCCCATTCAAACTCTACTCTATCATTCCCTATGGAACAACTGACAGGCTCTGGCCTATCTTTGAATTCCAGCCTACTGATAATAGCAATTTTGTTTTTTTATAATCTGTTAAATTATCCAGGGAAATTCATTTTATCTCTATAATAAAATCATAAGCTCCTAGAAGACAAAAACTATTTCTGATAATAAATGCCTTCTAGGCCCCAGCACAGCTAACCACCACTGGATTAATTCATCCATTCATGAAGAAAGTATTATTAAGCACTTACTATATATCAAATACTATGCTATTACTTCAAAATACAACAGTGTACAAAAGAGACATGAGCACTGATCACTATTGCTACAGAACTTCTATTTAGTAAAAATAGGAATTACTTTTCAGCACTTTCAATAAAGTAACATAGGTGGGAATATGGGCAAAGTTTCATGTTCTAGAGGAGGACGTAGCAGCAGTACAGTTAGGATGAGGGTCCAGAATGGCTTTTTATAGCAGGTACCATTTACTCATTAAATGAATAATTGGATCAAGGAGAGAACAAAGAATAAAAACAGAGAGCAAAAGGCAGGCATTAAAAGTTTGTAATTACATGTTCCTGTGCTTTGGTTACATAAAAGTAAATAGGCATATATAGACATACTCCTGCATACCAGACTGTCCACCTATGTACATATGTAGGTACCTGTGTACATATATACGTACATATATACCTATATACATACTGTAACAATAATAAGTTCTGGATCTAACTCATAAATATATAGTCGTTTATTTTCAGCAGTGATCCACCACAACATTTCTGCTACATACTTGAATTAGTGGAAATCTAAGCAAAACAAGTTCATTACTTTCTTTACTCAATTAACAATTGTTAGGAGATGTGCAGATTCCCCGTACAAAAAAAAATTTCCACAAAATTACAGGGAGAAAAGAAAAGCCTATCAATGCATAAAATGCATTTAACAAATTTCAACTTCTATTCATGACAAAAATGTTCTGAAATGTACAAATAGAGGGGAATTCCTTCAGTTTGATAAAGAATATATATGAAATTCTACTGCTATCATTACTCTCAGTTGTTACAGACTATTTTCTCCCTTGTTCCCATTGCAAACAATGCAAGAATACATGCTCTCAGCACTTTTATTTAGCACAGCACTGTAAATTCTAACCAGTCCAGAAAGTCAAGAAAATGAAATAAACAATATAAAGCAAAAGGGGGTGTGTGTGCAAACTGTCCATCCTGGTAAATGGCATTATTGTCTATGTTGTCTAGGTAGAAAATCCCAAGAGATCAACCACAAAAACTTCTCGAACTCATGAGTGACTTCAATAAGGTCAAAGGATACAAGACTCAAGTACAAAAATAAATTCTAGTTCTATAAATAATGAACACATGGACACTGGAATGAAATATACAACATTTATAATCACCCCCTTCCAAAAAATGAAAAAGACTTAAATCTAACAATGCATTTAAATCTAACCAAAGATATAGGGTACTTATAGTCTGAAAAGTACAAAACAAGGACAAAAAAGGAGAGCTAAATAAATGGAGAAGCATGGGTGTTTATGGATTGGAAGACTCAACCTAGCATAGAGGTGAATTCCTCCTCAAATTCATATACAGCTTTAATGGAATTGGCCTGAAAATCTCTAAGATTTTTTGTAAATATAGACAAGATTAGTTTTGAATTTTATATGTGAATACAGAAGAACTAAAATAGCTAACACAATTTTGAGAAAGCATGAAGTGGTAGGAGTAGGAATATGTAATTTCAAAACTTATTATATAGCTACAGGAACCAAGATGATGTGGTCAATTAACCAAAGAATAAACACATAGATCAATGGAACAGAAGAATCCAAACATAGATGCATGCAATTATCAACAACTGATTTTAAGAAAAGTACAGAAGTGATTCAGTAGAAGAAAGATAGCCTTTTGAACAAATGGTTCTAGATCAAGTAGACATCCATAGAAAAGCAAACAAAAAACTCTTTAGCTAAGTCTCACACCTTAAACAAGCTGAAAATGGATCATAGACTTAAATCTAAATTATAAAACTATAAAAATGTTTTGGAGGAAGAGACAATTTGGGGCTATAGAGTTAGAGGAGGGATTCTTTGATGGGATAGTAAAAGTACAATCCATAAAAGAAAAAACTATTAAATTTGACTTCATCAAAGTTAACTTTTACTCTGCAAGATACTCTGTTAGGAAGATGAATAGACAAGCTACAAATGGGATAAAATATTTGCAAAATAAAAGGACCAGTCCCTGCCATAGAAAGAATATTCAAAACTGAGTAAGACATTATCTAATTAGAAAATGGGCAAATGATCATGAACTGATCATTATAGCAACAGAGGGCAAGTGTGATCTGAAAATTTGTGTCCTCACCCAAAGCAAAAGTTAGAATCCTAAAGCCCCATGTAATGGTAATTGAAGACTTTGGGTGTGCTTATATTATGAAGGTGGAGCCCATAAGAACAGAATTGTTATTTTTATTAAAAAGGCCCCCAGAGTGCTCTAGCCTTTCTACCATGTCAGCGCAAAGTGATAAGGTGCTAGCTATGAACCAAGAAGAGGGCTCTTATCAGAATGTGACAGTGTAGGCATCTTCATCATGAATTCCCAGGTTCCAAAACTGTGAGAATAAATTTTTGTTAATAGTCTGTGGGATTTTGATATAGCAACCCAAATAGACTAAGACACCAAGTACACACATGAAAAGATGTTCAACATTCATTAGCCATTAGGGAAATGCAAGCTGACACCACAATGAGAGGTTACAAAATGGCTAAAAAAAAAAAAAAAAAAAAAAAAAAATAGTGACACCACCAAATGCTTATGAGAATGCTGAGAAACTGGATTACTCTTATATTGCTTGTGGGAATATATAATGGTACAGCCATCCTGGAAAATAATTTCTTTATAAACTAAATATGCAACTACGGTCTGAACCAGCAATTACAGTGCTGTAAATTTATCCCAGAGAAATGAAAATTAAGTTCACATTAAAACCTGTATGTAAAAGTTTATAGAAGCTTTATTAATGATAGCCCAAACTGGAAACAACTTAGATGTCCTCCAATGGGTGAATGGTTAACCAAACTATAGTATATCCATATCACGGATTACTCATCACCAATAAAATGGAAGGAACAATTGATACACTCAAGAACTAGGAGTAATCTCCAGAGAATTATGCTGAATGGAAAATAGCCCATCCCACAAGTTGACATTCTGTAGGATTTCATTTAGGTAATGTTTTTAAGTGGCAAACCTACAGAAAGAACAATAAGTGACTGCCAGAGGGTAAGGAGCGGATAGAGGCAGGAAAGAAGTGGAGAGGGCCATAAATGGACAACTCAAAGAATTTTTCTATTGATGGAAACATTTTGTAACAATGCCAGTACCCTGGTTGTCCTATTGACCCATAGTTTTACTCCCAATGGGAGCATCTGAATAAAGGATTCATGGGATCTCTCTGTGTGCTTTCTTACAAGCATGTGTGAATCAACAGTTATCTTAAAACGTGTAATTATTTTTTTTTAACATCCTGAAGACCAAATACACACATGTACACACACAGAAAGGTTAACAGAATGTATTTGTTATTAGTAGTACTGCAGGTATTTTGTAAGTGAAATAACTATAAAAAAAGAAACCAGTATAAAATATTAAAGCACATACATAATTGCATTAATATAGTTAGTAAGCATAGTTTTCAGAATTGTTATTAAAAAACAAAAAGAAAAGTTAAATAAAAACCCTGTAATCTTTCATTTAAATTGGAAATGTAAATATGATCTCATGATTTATTGTTATTTCAATCAAATATGCATTTCCTAGTTACATCTACTGAAAGGGACTAGAAGCAATGCTATCCCACCCTATGACTCAGATTATCATCTCTAAATACCATTCATGCTTAAGGGAAGTAAGTACAACAGTACAACTGAGTGATTCCAGGTTTCGGGCAAGAGATGAACAAGAGCTAGGGGTGCCAGGGTGGCTCAGTCGGTTAAGCATCTGACTTCAGCTCAGGTCATGATCTCACTGTTCATGGGTTTGAGCCACACAATGGGCTCTGTGCTGACAGCTCAGAGCCTGGAACCTGCTTCAGATTCTGTGTTTCCCCCTCTCTCTGCTCCTCCTCCACTTGCACTCTGTCTCTGTCTCTCAAAAATGAATAAACATTAAGAAATTGAAAAGAAAAGAAAAAGAAAAAGAAAAAAGAGAAGAAATGAACAAGAGCCGATTTTGGTATACCTGAAGACAAGGTAAGACTTCTGAAGACCTATCCAAAGGACTCAGAAATACCCTGAACAGCTTCTATAGTCCAAAACTAGAACAACCTGACTATCATAAGGAATACTTATTGCAAGTGAATGAAACACAGTAAATATATAAAATTCCATCAGGTCAAAATCATGATTGAAAAAATTGTACTCATCCCCATTAGACATTGCTAGCACACATTTCACCGTTATAAAAATTTACAAAAGCAAAGTTGATGCATTTATCTTTACTTTCCTTTATGAACTGTATCTAAAGGTAACTCAGTAATTAATGAGGGACAATCTTCTTTATATAAGAATCACAGCGAAGAAATGCAGAAGACATGGTAGAACTAAAAAAAAAAAAAATAACCATTTTCCAACTCCTAATGAAATAATGGTTGAGACAATGGTCATTCATGGGCTGCTAAAATGTTAAACTAAAGGATGATGAGGAATTTTTTAAACGGATAAATGAGGTTGACATCACCCAAACCCCACTGAAAAATTCTATCACTGAAACTGAACAATCCTACATCATGTTACTCTTCATATTATGTAGTAGAAAATGTATATTATGATCTATGAAATATTCTATCACAAAAACTGAACCTGTATTTGATCAATTCTCTAGATGTCATTTTATAGGATATAAGACTAGAGAAACATGTTAAATAATAATACAGTCAACCAAATCCCAAATGACCGAAATGCTCAAGGACAAATTATCTAGTTTAATTAAAAATTAAGTAAGAGGGAATGCTCTTTGACATTAAGAATTTACAGACACATAAACTAAATTCTATATATAGACTTTCGGGTGTGGGTGTGTGGTGGGGAAGGATCTAATGCAACCCAACCAACAATTCAAAGATATTTTGGGAATGATTGGGGAAAAAGGTACAAAATGGATATTTTATGGCACCAGTTTGTTCACTGTGGTCTTGTTTAAATCAAGTCCTTACCTATTAATGATATCTACTGATTTATTAAAAATATGAATGAGATTTGCTTTAAAATATTCTATCAAAAAATGATAAAACAAAAATGGCAGTATGTTGATGGCTGAAGCTAGATTTGGGGTATAAAATGGGTCATCATATGAGCATCTCCAGTTTTGTTTGGTTTTGCAATCTTCCAGGATGAAAAACTGTTTTTTAAAGATCACATAATTTCATTTACTCATTCATTTCGCAAACTGAGCACATACTTATCACAGACCAAAGTAAGTATAATATAATCCTTTCTTTCAAGAAGCTCACAATCTAGTAGTGAGGAAAAATAGAGAACAAAAGAAGTATAATGAAATAAGGTATTTGCTCAAATAAGTACATTATTGTTCCAGTGGAGGCACACGGCAAGGGAAACAGTATGCCCCTGGAGATATGAATAGAGATTTCACAGAGGAGGTGATACTCTGTCATTAAGAATTTATAGGAGTTCAGCCTCAGCAACTGATAACAAAAAGAAGTAAAAGGCTTCCAAATTGGCAAGGAAGAAGTCAAATTTTCACTATTTGCAGACAACATGATACTCTATGTAAAGAGCCCTAAAGACTCTACCCCCCAAAAAAGCCAGAATTGATTCAGAAATTCAGTAAAGTCATAGGGTACAAAAATTAATGGACAGAAATCTGTTGCATTCCTGTATGCCAATGATGAAGCAGCAGAAAGAGGAATCAAGGAGCCGATCCCATCTACAACTGCACCCAAAACTGTAAGATACCGAGGGATAAACCTAACCAAGGAGGTAAAAATAATTCATACTCTGAAAATTATAAAACACTGATGAAAGCAATTAAAGATGAGACAAAGAATTGGAAAATTTCCATGCAGATGGATTGAAAGAACAAATATTATTAAAATGTCTATACTACCCAAAGTAATCTATACATTTAATGTAATCCCTATCAAAATACTCCCGTTTTTTCAGAGCTAGAACAAACAATCCAAAAATTTGCACAGAACCAAAGAAGTTCCCAAATTTCCAAAGCAATCTTGAAACAGAAAAGTAAAGTCGGAGGCCTCACAATTTCAGACTTCAAGGTTGATTACACAGCTATAGTGATCAAGACAGTATGGTACTGGCACAAAAATAGACAAAGATATCAACGGAACAGAATAGAAAACCTAGGAATGGACCCACAACTATATGGTCATTAATCTTTGACAAAGCAGGAAAGGTTATCCAATGGGGGGAAAAGACAGTCTTTTTAACAAAGGGTGTTGGGAAAACTGGACACCTACACGCAGAAGAATGAAACTGGACCACTTTCTTACATAGAACTGAATCCAAAATGGATTAAAGACCTAAATACGAGACAGGAAACCATCAGAATCCTAAAGGAGAACACAGGTAGCAACTTCTTTGTCATCAGCTATACTAATTTTTACCTAGAAATGTCTCCTGAGGCAAGGGAAACAAAAACAAAAATGAACTATTGGGAACTCATCATGATTAGAAGCTCCTGCACAGCGAAGGAAACAATCAACAAAACCAAAAGGCAACTTTTAGAATGGGAGAAGCTATTTGCAAATGATGTATCTGATAAAGGGTTAGTATCCAAAAATCTATAAAGAGCTTATCAAACACAACACCTAAAAACCAAATAATCCAGTTTAAAAATGGGCAGAGGACATGAATAGCCATATTTACAAAGAAGACATCCAGATGGAAAATACACATATGACAAGATGCTCAACCTCAATCATCAGGGAAATACAAATCAAAACTACCATGAGGTATCACCTCATACTTGTCAGAATGGCTAAAATTTAGTAACTCAGGAAACAATAGATGTTGGTGAGGATGTGAAAAAATGGGAACCCTCTTACACTGTTGGTGGGAATGCAAACCGGTGCAGCCACTCTGGAAAGTATGGAGCTTCCTCAAAAAGCTAAAGATAGAACTACCCTAGGATCTAGCAATACTACTAGTATTTACCCAAAAAACACAAAAATACTGACTCAAGGGATACATGCACCCTGATGTTCATAGCACACTATCAGCAATAGCCAAAGGAAACAGCCTTTGGTACACATCTTTATCCATTCATTTACCCGATAGACATTTATGTAACAAAAACACACACATAATATGCATATACACAATGAAATATTAAGGCAAAAAAATGAAATCTTACCATTTTCAAGGACATGGCTGAAGCTAGAGAGTATTATGCTAAGTGAAATAAGGCAGTCAGAGAAAGACAAATACTCTAGGATTTTACTCATATGTGGAATTTAAGGAACAAAACCCAATCAGGCCAACTGGACAGCTCACTCAGTTAAGTGTCCAACATCAGCTCAAGTCATGATCTCACAGTTTGTGGGTTTGAACCCCTCATCGGGTCTGTGCTAACAGCTCAGAGCCTAGAGCCTGTTTCCGATTCTTGTCTCTCTCCCTCTCTCTTTGCACCTCCGCCGCTCACATTCACGCACGCTTTCTCTCAAAATAAACATTAAATAAAAAAATAAATAAACAAAACAAACATGGGGGGGAAGAGGCAAACTATAGACTCTACAGAGAACTCAGAGTTGCTGGAGGGGAGGCAGGTGGGAGATGGGCTAGATGGGTGATGGCTATTAAGGAGGGCACTTGTTGTGATGAGCACTGGGTATTGTATCTAAGTGATGAATCACTAAGTTTTACACTTGAGGCTAATATTATACTGTGTGTTAAGTGGAATTTTAAAAAAATGCAGTGTTTTATTTGATGTGAAAACAGGAGACCAGCTGGCAAATACTAAGATTGTAATTATCAAATGATAGACCTTTAATCACTTAAATAGAACTACTTTTGGCTATAACATATGTAAATATGGTTTATTAAAATAAAACTACCAAGTTTGTGAAATCAAGTAATCCAAAATGAAAATAGTATCTGAAAATCATCTAAATAAATATATTTGAATTAATGAATAAAATAAAAGTAAATAACCAGGTAGTTTAAAAAATACGTACTTTAAGAGAACCTGGAGAATTGAAAAAAGCTTCATTCAAGATATCCACTTATCCAATTTATCTATTTTATCTATTCATCCTTTTATATGAGAAAGTTTCTTATGATTTATATCTATAGAAAAAAATAATAGGATCTATGATAAAATCTCATTCCAGCAAGAACTCCAAAAACTTTATGAATTTTTAACTAATTAAAAAATAATTTAAAAGAAATACTTTCTAAAACATTAACATTGATATTTATCATTTATCAAAAATTTAAATATATTTTGTTTCATTTCCTCTCAAGGTTGTTCTGTTTGAATTATGTCTGCTTCATGAACATGAGCATCTGCTTTTAAATTTTTCATTAGTCCTTCATTGAATACTGTATTTGACATTTTTATACATTATACTATATAAAATAAAATGAGCTATTTCAAAAATGAAAAATTATAGGAGTTCACTCAGTTGACATAGAAAAGGCATTCAGAGTGATAGTGGTAAAACCTCATGTAGCACTCCCTATGTTTCTAGCATTGTCCTAGGCATTTCATCTATTTATATCATTATATCCTCAAAACAACCTGTGAGAGGTGTATTATTCTTAGTATGTATCCCCAACTTACATAAAGCAACTAGGCATATAAATGTTAAGTAATTTGACCAAGATCACATAAGTAATAACAAAAGGCATCAAACCCGAATAGTTTGCTTTTAATCACAATCCACAGACTTCCTCTTTAGTAGATGGAGACACGTGTACAGAGGCAGCGAGGTGTAGCACAATCACTACACTAGGAAACTATAAATGTTGCCATAATATATGGTGTGAGGTGGGCAATCAGAAGGGTCTGTCAGGAAATGAAAAATGGACAGGTAGTCAAAAGGCAGACCTTCAATGAAGGGCTTCACATACCAGGTAAAGGAGTTTCTATCATTTCAAGAAAGCAAATACAAACCACCAAAGGGTTTTAAACAATGGAATGCCATGTATTGATTTATATACACTACAAAAATAACTTGGGCAGTGGTGAGCAGAATGGACAGAGAGGGAATCAATAAAGGAGGCAGAGAATTCAGTTAAGAAGAAAGTATATTGGTCCAAGACACACATTGTGAGGGCTGGAGTTACAGCACTGTCAATAGATACAGATGAAAGACCATAGACTCCAAGGAAATTCAAGAAAAAGAGGCCTTGGAGAAGGATTCTGTATGGGAAGCAATGGGATGGGAGAGGGGAGATAAGGAAATCTCAGGTTGCTAAGGAGAGAGATGGGGGAGGGATGCCATTAATCATGACTGGGAGCCCCTTGCAGAGGCAGGGCTTTATCATTTAAAAAAAGTAGCTCACATTTGGCCAGGTGAGCCTGTGGACACTCTAAAAAGTCATATAATGACCCTGAATCTCAGCAGACAGACATGTATTTGGGAAACTTCAATAGACTGGCAATATTTAAAGCCATTCAAACAAATGGGACTCACTCAAGAACCCTAGGAAGAATAGTAAAAGCTAAAAGCAGACAAAAGATCATGGTTTTCCAAACTTCAGTTATTCAAGACCTTCCTTCAGATTTTTTCCCATGTTAGTGTATCACCTGTACTAATGTGTAATACTTTTCTTTGACCTGGAAGGTCTAAACATCCTATCTCTAGTATTTAAAAAACTAGTATTACAATACTGGAATAAGTGGAAAATTACCATTAAGATACATTTTAATGATGGGTCAAGGTAAGTTCATTAATTATAACAAATGGACCACTCAGGTGGGGGAAAACGATAGTTGGGGAGCCTGTGCATCTGGGGGAGCAGGAGGTATAAGGAAAATCTCTTTACTTTCCTCTCGATTTTGCTATGTGAAACTGCTCTAAAAAAATTAAGTCTTTAAAATAAATACAATTTTAAATGTTTATATTCAACCCAGTATTACCTATGATACTTCAGCATGTACTTCAGGTCCAGAGAGCTGTTTTTTCTTTATGAAAAAAATTTTTATCTAGCAAGACTGGGAAGAGAAACTTGCCACCATCTCAAATAACACCAACTAAAAGTAATTTACAAGGAGATAGAAATGAATTTTCACTGTGTGATAGGTTATTAATTAATGCCCTGTGAATCACCTCAAAGTCCTCTCATGTGCTACCTTTGGAACATGGCCCACGATTTGGGAAAATTCTGCTTTATACCAAAGACAAAGGAAGTGATCCAGATACATGTTCCCAGGTGAGCTACTGTGAAGGAGAAGAATGGAGTCAGTGGACACAGAATTAACAGTGTCACAGTACACAGAGTGTCAAATAGTATAGAAAGGTCACTTTTGGGCCTTACACATGCACATTCAGGATGGTCCTATAAAGATTATCAGAGGGAGAGTCACTTGTTCCTGAGTTATAGCTAAAGGAACAGAGTGACCTGAAAGATCTTATAGTTGTTGCTACCAATCAGATGACTAATTTGAGCCTCGACCTAGCATTTGTTTTTCTCTCACATTACATCCTCTCTTTCCTATCCCCCACCCCAAGGCCACCATCCTCTTGCTGTGCCTAATGCTCTGGTAGAGGAATACACCACACATGTGTAGGGTCAGATCCCTTACCTTTGGGGACCATTTACAATTGACCACATTCTCCCAATCACCAGAGTATCTCCTCTCATAAAAGGCTGCACTGCCTAGGCCAGCTCCCAGTCAAAAGAAGCCAGAAGCAAGACAGGCAAAGATGTGGCAGTCAGTGAAAAATCATGGGGGAAAACACACACACACACACACACACACACACACACACACACACACACTTTGACTAACTATGACTCTACACAGCTCTGGTTACTTTCTTTTTTTAAATATAATTTATTGTCAAATTGGCTTAGATACTATATCAGAATTTCTGAGATGATCTGAGCATCAGGATTATTTATTTACTTATTTATTTATTTTTATTTGTAAAGTTTATTTTTTAATTTAATAGTTTATTGTCAAATTGGTTTCCATATAGCACCCAGTGCTCATCCCAACAAGTGCCCTCTGCTTACTTTCAGATAAAAACTGAGTGCCTTAGATTATGATGCAGACTCAACTAGGAGTATTCATTAGCATTAAAAAACATTAGTGGCCTTTACTATTCCAAAGGTGATTGATCATCTTCCATCCCATCAGTTTTGCCCACCTGACTCCTTTTAATATGGAGACAAAAATGATTCTTATTCTAATACGTGTTTATCAAAACACCTGGCAAAAAAGTTAGCAAATCTGAAGGACTTCATTTGCATTTTTCCCACTAATCTCTGACAAAATGGTATTTTTCTACTTTTCTTTATTACCAAATCCATTAGACTGTATTTGTCACCTAAATTAAATGTCCTAAATACACAATTTCCTTTCAATTGTACTTATGAAGCTAGTTTAGGAATACACTTGTGTAGAATCTGAGAGGAGTTTTAACTTCTTAGATTCAACAGTTTTCATCCAAAATAGGCTTTAGTATTTTTAAGCCTCACTCCCACTGAAAACATACTCATGTTAATGATATAAAATAGATGATAAACAGATGTGAACTAGAATTTTGCAAAAACATTACATCTTCCAAATGTCCAAAGTCAATTTAAAACCTAAACACAAAATTTAGACAATTATTTTCATAAAGACTTGAGCACTGTACATAATCAACAAGAAACAAGAAATTTTGTTCTACCAAACTACAATAAAAGTACCCAAGCACAAGAAACATTTGCACTGAAATGAAATGCAATACTCATTCCATGGCAGAGCAGCATTTCTAAAAAGTTGTAGAACATATAGTGGCCTTCTTGTAATCTAGGGTAAATTAAAACCAACAAGCACAAAGTATATTTGTAAGTAATAAAAGAACTACAAGAATACAGGAAGCATCACTATCCTGAAGAGCTCAGAGAGAGAGAAGAAAGAGGCAGAGATGTCTGGGGAAGGCAGGCTTTAGGCTATCACTTTGTCATTTGTGCACGTATTCCTACATGTGTATTCCTGCACTGCACTCCCTTTCTCACTGCTGCCTCTTGTCACAGTCCCTTATGGGTTTGGAAGGGGGACAGGGTTGCACCATCTTTTCCCTATCATTTTTATGTCACCTGCATCTGGCCCAATACCTAGCATGGATAAGATGCTCAATTAATGTCAGTTACATGATTACCATAGCTTTTTACTTGATGGGGGAAAAAATTCTATTACTTCTAGCATTAAAAGAAAGATTATGGTCTGATAAATCATTCTTAGGCTGCTGAAAAATCTCTTGCAATAGAGTACAAGACATTCACTGCTGGTTTGGGGTGTTTTTTTTTTTTTTTTTTTTTTGGTTGGTTGGTTTTGTTTTTTTGTGTTTTCTCCTAAGTGGCTGCCTTAGTTGGGTTTCAGAAGCAGATTCAGAGAAGGAAATCTGCACACAGGAAGTCATCTGGGAAGTGTTAGATGTGATGGAGTAAGGGCAGCAGGATTGGGTGGAGGGAGAAGAGGCCTTGGCTGACCCCATACATAACTCAGGAGTGGAGAAAGGTCCTTTAGAGGTGCCCAGGATTGAGGCAAAGGACCCTTGTACCCTGAACCAATTGCTGGATCTGGGTTCCTTGAGGACAGGAGAGTAAAAAAAAAAAATCTTGATGGAAGCAGCTCCCTTCTGGAGAGGGATCAAGCCATGAGCCACTAGCAGCCCAAAACTCTACTAATGAGTACAGGACTCTGAAGAGGGATCTGGGTGATATTCCACAGCACCCACTATGACAGTCGAGATCATCAAATTGAGACACTCAGAAGCTCAGATCCCAGATTGGAGGAGAAGAACACAGACCTGAGACCCCACCAGCAGCGATCTTTCTTATAGACTAATTATATAAAAAGGCGCTGACAGGATCCAAGCCTAGGTCATCCGGTTTCTACATGGCAGCTGTCAGTCTCTCACAATCTGTCACTTCAGTCCCTGAAAATTACTGCAGACAGGGAAAATTGCCCTCCCATTGAACTACGGGAAATTACAATTGCTAACAATCTTTTAGTCCAAATTGTGAGACTTCTTATAACTTGCACAGCCTGAAGCTGATTGGTCCACTCAGAGTTAGGAAGCCTAGCAGGAATGATTAAAAAGCATCCATTCAGAAAGCATTCCCGGACTCATCACCATCTGGTCAGATCTGATTATTACACAGTCAAGGAAACTCCTGCCGGAGACACCACAGGGAGAATTCTTCTGAGGCTGCCATTGAGCATTTGTAACAGCAGAGGGGAAGAAGTGTGATATACGATGGGCAACCTGTGCCAGGTCCCCTCACATGTGATCTGCTCTAGCTACTCTCCTTCCATTAAGTCCAGAGAGATAGGAAGGTGCATGATAAAAGGACCCAGGATGCATACTTTAAAAAAAAAAAAAAAAGGAGGAAGGAATGTTTTCTAAGTGCTGGAATGCAGAGCTGCAGGCTTGCTCCAGTCCACACTGGTCAACAGCCTCTGCTCTCCAGCTAGGAAAGCCAATGTCATTTTTCAAACATCCCAGATGCTTCCCTGCACGCAAGACTTCCTAACCAATTTTTCAAATTAAGCACAACCCTGAAATTTGGCTGCTCTCTCAGTCTGCTTTGAAAGAGTGTCAGCAGTTTTGAT
Organism: Cryptoprocta ferox; assembly: GCA_028646485.1. NCBI lineage: Eukaryota > Metazoa > Chordata > Mammalia > Carnivora > Eupleridae > Cryptoprocta > Cryptoprocta ferox. The sequence continues at coordinate 25,881,200 of CM053559.1, read as the reverse complement.
ATCTGCCACATTTTATTCACCGTAGGTTCAGGATCCCCACAGAACAAAAGCTACAAATAAAAGCTAAAGAGAATTAGGAAGGAGAAAGCCTGCTTTGGCAGGGTGCAAACTCTACTGAGCTCACAATGGAGGGAGAGAAGACCTGCTAGGCTGAGACTTTTAGTTAGAGAAAAGAAGGATCAACAAGTCTCACCAAGAAATCCCAAACGCAACTCAGAAAAGCTTTCAAAACTCGACCTTCTGTACAGATAAGCAGAAGATATCAATTACATTTACATTAATGAGACTGAGCATTAAGAGATGAGTAGATCAAAAAGGCTTCCTGGGCTTTTTCAACCTTCAGAGATTTTATCCAAAACATTTAGCCAACTACACACAAGATGATATGTGAAATAGGCTAATTTGACAATTCTTATGCATTCATTTGTAGTCATCAGTGACACTCAGGTAATCTTCCTACTCAAAATTTTGCAATGGGATTTAAGGGCCAGCAGATAAAGAAATGTTTGGGCATTTGTTCCTTTTTTTTCTTCCAAAACTTGGGGGCTGATTGAGGAACCTCTCAAGTTTAACTCTAGCACCCTGGCTGCAATACAGCCATAAAAAAGCTGGCAATGTTCAGAGCTTTTAAATCAAATCCTCTTTACCTGATATGTTCTCTGTTTAACACATTTCTTTCATTATGTTATCATGTTAAGAGTTCTTACTCTACAGACCAAGTATATCCTGCATGTGACAGCCATGATTTAAACCAGTGGTTCTCAATCAGCGGTGATTTTGAAATTTGGCAATGTCTGGAGATAATGCTGGCTGTCACAACTGTCGGGGAGGGGAATGTGCTAATGGCATCTAGTGGGTAGAGGCCAGGGACACAGCTAACTATCCTACAATGCACAGGACAGGTCACCACCACCACCACCAAACACACAACAAAATATCAATAGTGTCAAGGTTGAGGAACTCTGATTTAGACCTTGCTCTGGTTGAGAATGTAGAAGCACAGTGGAAGGAAATGCCTGAAAACAGCTCAGCTTTGTGTAAAATACACATATGAAGAGCAACACAGCTTTTTTTTCCACTTGAAATCTACTAACCAGATCTTTTTTAAGATTTTATACTATACAAAGTCTGCATATTCTACATAAATATAAGGAATTAAAATGCCTGTGTTTCTACTGTCTCTGATCCCTGCCCAGGGATCTTGCTCTTCAAGAATTGGAACACCATGTCACTATTTTATAGGAACTCTCTTCCCCAGTTTAATGACTGGTTTACTTTTGTTGCTTTGCCTTGTTTTATAGCTTTGTGCTTCAAACCAAAGGGTACAGATGACTTTACACTATTCAAAAGATGTACCTCTATGTCTAGAGAAGAGGGAGACTCTTCTCTAATCCAAGACAGATAAGATTCATAATGCATGGTATTCCCCGACCCTTTCTTACTTGGGAGCTCCTTTGTTATGATGTTGGCTGCTTTCATCTTAACCCAGATTATCCATTCTTAGATATTTCCCTCTATCTTTCCACCTCCACAGATTCTTAACAGCAAACAGATGAAGTAAATGTTTCAGAAATACTGCTGCTCTTGGTTGTCTTTCTTCTTTCATTATTGTCTGCCAGTCGGATAAACCATTTACACATTCTTTCCCTCACCTCCTTTATGTAGTCAGTTGTTAGGTTCTGTATATTTTCACTTTGAACCATCTCTTCCACTCTATAACATCACATGCCATCTCTCAGACTTCCAGATCCTCTTACCTGATGTTCCTGCTGACCAGAGGCATTCCCTTTCCTCCTTAACACTATCCCAACCACACTTTTATAGAATACTCATTTTCATTAAATTTCATTCATTTTAACCTATCTGTGTTCTATTTGTTGAAGACTTAAGGAGATATGGCAATACAGTGCATTGGACAGGTTCCCCCAGAAATTCCTGTCTACGCTGAACCTCAGAATAAGACCTATTTGAAAATAGGATCTTTGCAGTTATCATTAGTTGGCATCATACTCTATTAGAGTGAGGTCTAAATCCAATGACTTTTGTCCTTTTAAGATGAGAGAGCACACAGAGACACAGGGAGAGGCAGTGTGAAAATGGGGCCAGAGATTAGGATCACACAATCACAAGCCAGGAATGCAAAAGACTGCCAGCAACCACCAGAAGCTAGGAGAAAGGCATGAAATGATTTTTCCCTCAGAGCCTCCAGAAGGAGCCAATCTTGCCAACATCTTGACCTTGGACTTCTAGCATCCTGAACTATGAGAGAATTTTTGTAGTTAAGCCACCCAGTTTATGGTAATTTGTTAATGGCAGCCCTAGGAAACTAATACAGGTGGCCACGAGAAGATGCCCTACACTTCTCCCTCTACAGGTAGCATAAAGTTCCCAGCTGCTTCATTCTGATATCCACAGGGGCATTTGTCCCAAGGCCATCCTTCTCACAGGCTGTTCCAAGCCCAGAGACCTACTGTAGCAGACATGCAAAGTCTGCTTTGACAAGCCACTTTGTCTCAAAGACTCCTCCACAGCCCTGCCACATGTCCTGAGACTGACCAGTCTGGGATGCTGACACCCAACCTTCTTTCCTTCTCTTGGAGTAGTCTTGTCTCCTGGTCTCATGGCTCTCCAACCTTCCCCAGCTCCTTTCCGATTTTTGTTTACCTCATTTGAGTTTCCCTAATAAAATCTACACTCATTTAATTGTAGCTTGGTGTCTACCCCTTGCCAAACTGTAACCCAGAAGAGACTTACAAAATCCAATTTCTATTTTAAACAGATTTCTTTGCCTGGTTTGTGGAGAATGGATTCAAATTTGGCAAAATTCCAAGAGGAAAGACAAATAGGAAGCTCATATAGTGGGTAAAGGAGTGAGGCTTGTGGCTTGCAGTAGGCCAGTGGTAGCAGTGGCTATAGTGGTTAGATTCCAGATATACTTTGGCAACAAAACTTAATGAAACTTGGTGATGGATTTATGTGACAGTATGGGGAAATTGGCACGGAGTTTGATTCCTTAATTTCTAACAGGAACAAATGCAAGGATATTGGTGGCATTAACTGAGAGGCAGAAGACTAGAAGAAGAGTAAATCCAAAGCTGAAAGATTAGAAGTTTGGTTTCATATCTATGTAAAGATCAAAATTACTTGGAATTATCTAAACAAAGATTTCTCAGTTAGGTATAAAGATATGAAGCTAAGACTTCTCTATGAATTCAAGAAATATCAGAATACAGTGTTGAAAGCTGAGGAAGTAGTTAGAATCACTTGGAGAAAAAAAATAGCATGAACAGCAAAAGGGTAGTCATGAGGCCTTCCAAAATTTACAAGTCAAGAATAGAGGAAGAAACAGATGTTAAATGCTAAGAAGGAATGATTACAGAGGTAGGCAGAAAAGTGTGAACATGGTATCCATAAGCCAAAAGAAAAGACAATTTGGAGAATTAGTGGAAGGTCAACTAGCCAAAACCTGCTGGGAGTACAAGCAAGAGGATTTCAAATTGGCTGCTGGGTTTGGAGACAGAGTCTGCCATATTTGTAGACTGGTAAGAACAGAAACAAAGTAGGAGTGGTCTGAAGAGAAAAAGGAGACTTCAGACTCAGTTGACACCAAGCTGGGAAACTTCTTGCCCCAAACACATACCAGAAGCACAGAAGAAGCATTGTTTTCATAATAAAAAGATACAGTCAAGGAGACTTCCATTTCATGTAATATTTTTGAATGTATACCTTAAGGACTTACCCAACACTATGTCAATAGTTTCTTAAAAAATTGTAACTATGACAAAAACAACACACATTTTTGTGTAGACGGTCAACAGAAACATAGAATAATAATGGGGGCAATGCATTCATTGGCTCAGAAATCAAAAGAAACAAAGGCACAGCAGAAGCAGAAACAAAGGCACCCTTTCTGTCAGGCATCAAGTTCTGAGCCCTTGGCATTGAGGGATACATAACTCCAAGAAAGCAAGGCAACTTATTTAGTTGGCATTCACTGGAATGTCCATATCCACTTCTGAAATACTGAAATATTTCTGTACTACTTAGTAAATAGTCTGTATTCTAACCACCTCCCACAAGGTCTTGTTTTAAGTAAATTATTTATAAGAATAAAGTTACACGTACAAATTATATTAAATCATTGTTTTCTTAGCTATTTGACCTTCTTTCTCATTTTGCTACATTCTGTAATAAATTCATTCCTGCTATAACCTAACTCTCCATGTCCCTTCCAAAAATCACTGGCACAACCTCGCCACCTTTTTTGAAATGACATTATTCATCATGCTTAGGTCACTGGGGATTCTCACCCATTATCTCAGTCTCTGTTACCACTTCACTTGGAAACTGATGGCCCTTTGTTAACAAAAAGTGGTCATTACAGATTCTTGGACATCAGAAATAAAGACTACCTATCTACTTTACCCTAAAGAAGTAATATTCAGGTATAAAGCCAATGAAAGCTTTAAAAGAGTGATCCTCAAATTGCAAATACCCAATACAATAAAATTACTCTTTAAAGGAAAGGGACTAAAAATAAAATATAACAAAGTTTGTATGGCACATTGCTCTGATTTTTTTACTGAAAAATTTATTTCTTAAGAAAAGTGTTGCATATTTTTCATCTATGTGAGATCTATAAGCACATACCCCCAAGTCATAATTGATATAGAAGTCTATATGGTCAGAGACTAGGACTAACGTACACATTATTTTGGGGGTGCTCTCCCCAAATAACACTGGAGCAAAAAAACATCAAAGCAGAATCACTGTGAACTCCACTTGGACTCCCTCATACACCAATGATCCTGGAGAGATTTGGGGACCCATATAAAGGCACTCTCTGTCCCACAACAAGAGCACTGGGTATTTTTGTTTGAAGTAATGAAGTATTCATAAATATACCTCATGTTGCAGAAATAGTCCAGCTACCTGGATAAAGAGCATGCATGCCAAAGAGGAGAAAAATAAAACAGAATGCATTTCTATACAAATAAATCTGCCTTAACTTTCTGGACAGGGTTTAAGGTATCAGTGGAGACCATCTACACCAGGCAGAAAAATAAATCTTCAGAATATTCAAAAGGTCCATGTTCTGTGTGAAGAATACACAGTGGGAGAGACAAAAGTTTCCCCTGACTTTCAGGTGCACTTAGACTGCCAGCAAGTCCAAGTAATGAGTGGCCTGACCCCACACGTGCTCTGCTCTCTGTTGACTGTTCAGGCATTTGTCAGGATGTAAATTATTTATAGTGGTCTCCAAATGCTCTGAAATGTTTCTGCATTTTCTTAAAAATAACATAAAAAAAGAAATGCTGAAACAAGTATTAGATGAAATAGGAGCTTAGTAAAGGTATATTCAAAGTATCAAAGGTTGCCTTGATTGGAAAACACACACGTGCACAAATCTTGCCAACACCAAATGAAACATCTGATTCTAATTATTCAATTCGCTCTTTCCTGTCACTTTAGACTCTAAGGACATGAATAGCAATATTTAAATGTAAGCATTGAAAATAGACAATGGTTTAAGACCTCATCATTTTAACACATCTTCACTGAGTGATAACAGACACCCCAAAAATGCATAGTTACTTTGTACTGACTCTATCTCTTAAAGATTATCGAGAATACTCAAAACTTTAAAAGAACAAAAATGCAGCAATTTTAACTCTTCACTGAAACTCAGTTGTAAGATAACAGTACAGTGACACTGACTTTTTTATTCTTTTGTTGTTGTTCTGTTTTATAGGTGTAAGGAAGGGAGGAAAAGAAACCAATTATCTGTATTACCCAGTAAATTAATTCACAGTCAGAATGCTGTCCACAGCAAGTGACAAAATACTTGATTATATGAAGCTTAAGTAATAAAGTCATACCATTTCTTCATTTAACAAGAAGTTTAAAGTAGCAGTTCTAGGATTGGTTCAATAGCACAAATACGTCAGATCACGGGGTCCCAGAGACTAACTTGTTTACTCTTTTCTTTGTAGCCTCAGGGTGCTCGCTGCCAGCTCCAAGCAGTAGATCCCAGGGAAAGTTGATGTGTGAGTAGATGGGCTCCAAAAAGGAGCATGAGCCAAAGAATAGGCTTCAGTTGATGGCATCCAAAACGAGACAAAGGCACAGCTAGCTCAAGAACCCACGCTCTTATCTGGGAGAAAAAGCAAGTTCCTTAAATCCTCCCCCAGCAGATTCTCCATGAATTCTCATTGGTTAGAAGTAAACCACATGCTCACACTTAGGCCAATCAATGGCTAAGGGAACCGGATTACCACATTGAATTAGACAAACCAGCTTCTTCTGGGGCTGGTTTAGTTGTAGCCTGAATAGACTCGGGACATTGTTAACAAAGAAGGCAGAATGTTGGTAGGCAACAAACAGCGTCTGTCACAACCAGACTGTTTATACTTAGAGGTCAAAACATTTGGCTCAACTGGACGTTTCAAGAAAAGTAATTTCTCTTTTTTCCCCAAAGTGATGTAGAGTTTCAACTTCACAATCCAGCCCCCTGGTTGACCTCCATGCTGGCATAATAAAGCACCAGGAGATAGATGCTTGTGTGCTTCCAAGGTGTTTAGATCCCCAGAGTTATGAGACTCCATAGATTTAAGTCAGCACACTGAGCTCCCCTACCTGGGATTAAACAATTACTGCAGACTTTAGAACACAGAGTCACAGTGAAAAATACAGCTAACCAGAACAAATGCATATTACTACTTCTATTTCCGAGCAGTTTTCCAGTTTAAGTACAACCCGTGGCTATAATCTGATCAAGAAGTATCAAAGCTAAGGCTAGCTGCAGCAAAGAACATCCATGCTGACAAGTTAAACACTGATTGTGCTCCAAATGGAATAGCCAGTTTAGATTATATCAAAGAACTAATAAACATCATTCTCTAGAACTGGAAACTGAACCAGATATAACTCAGCTTGAGATTTTAACAATTTACTCTATCCTTTGTTACTGATTTTTTTTATTTCAACTTGACTTGAATACTCTGCTACAAACCCTATTATGAGAACAAGGTGATATTATATCCAGTCGGCCCTGCAGTTGTAAATCTGAAATTCAAAGCACAATTCTGATCTTTCTGTACTGTGAACTAATTCACTCACAGACATTGACCTAGGGCCAACCATTTCAGGTGCCTAAAATAAGAGATAAATAAAAAAGTTCTTCACAGCCTATTAAGGACACAGATGTGAACAATTATAAGGTGATGTGCAAGAAAGAAACAATCTGGAAAAGGAGTATAACACTCAATGCTATGTACTCAAGATGGGCTTTGGAGGCAGACAGAAGGTGGTTCAGACCCAGCCTGGGCCACTTATACACTGTATGACAGTGCATGCATTGCTTTCTCTCTAAAACTCAGGAAAATGTGATATTACCCTGTACCACGGAGGTTTTAGGAATTCAATGAGATGACAAATAAGTGCCTGGCACCATGCCCCACACAGAAGAGAAGTTAAACATTTGTCCTTTGTCCTCTTGCTCCTCTCCCTTCTCCAGGCAGAGAGCAGGTTAGACTGTTCCAGAAGGTAGGAAGCTCCAGCATTAGGCACAGTGGACCAGGCCTCAGTTGCGCTGCTTGAATGTTTGTAAGCAAATTTGAACTGAGGTTAGGCGAAGAGTTGGGAGTTAGGCCCTGCATGTTAGCTTCTTTCCTACTGCCACCAAATTCAAACAGGCATCACCCAAGCTGGGGCGCTATTTACCTCCAGCCACACTCCATGAATCAGGAATTTAAAATGTGTTTTTAACTGGGGCACCTGCGTGTCTCAGTCCGTTAAGCATCTGACTTCGGCTCACGTCATTATATCATGACCCCTGAGTTCGAGCTTTGCATCAGGCTGTCTTCTGTCAGCACATAGCCCACTTCGGAGCCTCTGTCCCTGTCTCTCTCTGTCCCTCCCCCATGCTCACACTTTTTCTCTCTCTCTCTCTCTCTGTCCTCTCAAAATAAATAAATAAACATTTTTTAAAATGTCTTTTTCTCCACTTTCTCAGGACCCATTCTCTTGTGAACAACATACAATCTGGCATTCATTCTCAACATGAGGTTGGAATTATTCTCAGATTGTTTGGATTTTTTAAAAATAAACTATGTGGTCATGTAATTTATATAAAATAAAATGTACTCATTTAAAGCACACAGAACAGTGAAAATGGCTATTATATATGTAACTACATACGAATCTAACTACAGACTATGAAACATGACCATCACCTCCAAAAATTCCCTCATGCCCTTACCAACTGTTAAAGTGATCACTCCAAGGAGCCACTGATGTGACTTCTATCCCTATACATTAATTTTACCTCTTCTAGACTATCATAAAAAAGGAATTCATACCGTAGGCATTGCTGTATGACTGACTTCTTTATCTTAGCATAATGTTTTTGTGAACCATTTGTTATCTATTATCAATATCTCACTGTTATTGCTGAGTAATTTTTCATTATATGGACGTACTACAGTGTATTTGCCAATTTACATGATGAGGGACATTTGGTTTGATTTCCCATTTTAGCGTTTATAAATAAAACTGCTCTTGACATTCTTATCCACAAATTATTATATGGACATACATTTTAATTTTTCTTTCATCAAAACCTAAGAGTGAAATTTCTGGGTCATATGACGAATGTATGTTTAAATTTTTAAAAACTGCTTAAATGGCTTTATAAAGTTGTAACACTTAACATCCCCAAAGACAATATATGAAAGTATCAGTTGCTTCACATCCTGATCAACACTTAATATTACCATATTTTTTTATTTCAGCCATTTTTCTAGGTGTCTTTCAGTATCTCATTATGATTTTTATTTGCATTTCCATGATAAAGGCATTGAGCATCCTTTCATGTACATATTGGCTACTCATATTTTGTTTTATTAATTATCTGTTCAACCTCTTTGCTCACTTTATATAAAGTGAAGAATCAACTTGTTAATTTCTGCCAGAAAGCCTGCTAGAATTTTCATTGAAATTGCATTAAATCTATAGATCCATGTGGGGAAAGATGCCATCCTAATGAGTTTTTCAATCTAAGAATATGGAGTATCTCTCCATTTATTAAGTCTTCTTTAATTTTTCCCAGCAGCTTTTGTTAGGTTTGGATATAGGACTTGGATATCTGCTACTGAATCTATCCTTAATTGTGAGTATAAATGGTTTTCCAAATTTTATTTTCCAATTGTTTATTATTAGTATAATAAGTGAAAATGCAATTGAATTTTGTATGATTGTGGTGGGTTGAAAAATGTTCCCCCAAATTTGTCTCCACTAAGAACTTCAGAATGTGACCTTACTTGGATATAGGATCTTTGCAGATATAATTCAGTAAAGACCTGAAGATAGAATCATCCTGGATTTAGCTGGGTAAATACAATGACTGGCACCCTTATAAGAAGAGAAAAGGACTCAGAGAGGCACACACACACACACACACAGATGTGCATATGAAGATGGAGGCTGAGGCTTGAGTGCTGCCGAGGGCCATCAGACACTGGAAGAAGCAAGGAAAGATTCTTTGCTGTAGCCATCAGGGCAAGTTGTTCAATATATAGTTTTCTAGCTGTTTATGTGGACAAGTCTCACATGACCCCTTGAATATTTTGCCTCTCAATTACTTTGGCATGTGCGCTGTTTATAAATTTATTGCTTCTTCACTCCAAATCCATAATTTTTTGTCCTGCATTTTTACAGTAAAGCAAAATCCCATAAACACCCTTACTTTGTTAACTAGCACAGTGTTAGGCTTTGCCAGTGGAGAGGGTTAGAGGGACACTGGAAGAAATAGCACAGAAAAGGGCTTCTTTTCCCAGTTCTGGGGTGATTTTTTCCCTCCTTCTGGGATGGCAGCTGGTGGCATGCAAAAGTCCCAGGGGTGCACACTGTCCAACCAGTTTGTGTGACCCTCCAGAGGGCAGTTCCCTGCAGACCAACTTCATCCCTCAGAGTCTAAGAGAACTTCACCATCTACAGTCCATAGCCACACTCTGTCCCATGAGGTGGGAATCTATTATTGTAGGAGGAAATGTCTTCCAAATTTTTTGTCCCTTCCTTGGCTACGTTCCTCAGTCCCATAGTAGCAACTCCTGTATTCCTAAGGATACTTTTATACTCATTTTAGTCATTAACCACTTTTTTAAATTAATTTTTCTTGTATTAAATATTCCTGCTTAATGGAGTGACATCTTTAAAGTACTGAAGGGAAAAAACTGTCAACATAAAATTGTATATGCAGTGAATAAAGCTTACCAAGTGACGGAGAAATAAAGACTGCGAATAAACAGAAACAGAACTTGTTACTAGCAGGCCTACATTATAAGAAAGATTAAGGAAAATTCTTCACATAAAAAAATAATAATACCAGAAAGAAACTGCAGTCTACACAAAAAAATAAAAAATACCAAAAATGTCATAAACAAAGTTAATAAAAAAACTCATTTCAAATATTTTTGAAGTCTGTTGATTGAAGCAAAAATAGTAGAAACATTTTGTGGGATCATAACTTAAGTAAAAGTATAATGTGTAGCAAAACTAGCATGAAAGATGGGAAGAAAGATTGGGAACACATTTTGGAAGATTCCTACATTATACAGTAAGTGGTATATTATTATTTTAAGGTAGACTGGAATTAACTTTAAAAACAATCTCTATGACAAACTTTACAGCCAGAGAAATGAAAACTTTTGCTCACTCTGAAGACTGCACACAAATACTTTTTGTGACTTTATTCATAATCATCAAAATATAGAAGCAACCCCAAATCTCCCTCACCTGCAGAATGGATAAACAAACTGGCACATTCATACCATGAGATACTATTCAACAATAAAGAGAAACAAACACCTGATATATGCAATGAAATGAATGAATCTCGAATGCATTATGCTAAGTAAAGGACCCAGTCTCAAAAGATTATATACTGTGATACCATTTCCATAACATGCTAGAAAAGGCAAAAGTATAGGGACAGAAAGCAGATCAGTGGTTTCCAGGGCTAGGGGTGAGAAGAGGGACTGACCGCCATGAGGGTTGGGGAATTTTTTTTAAGATGACCGAACCGTTGTGTGTATTGATTGTGGGGTAGTTACATGTCTGAATGCATTCATCAAAACTCATAGAACTGCATACTAAGAGTAGTCTGTCTTACTGCATATAAATTATATCTTAATTTAAAATAAAATGAAAATAAATTGTCAATTTCCCCACTCAAATTACTGGTGTCATATCTATCCCTGACTGGAACTTGACTGTGTACCCAAAAATTTATTTTATTGTATTTTATTAAGAATACTTTTTATAATATAAGAATTTAATTATAGCCACTTAAAACATATTAAGATTATATTGCTCTGGCCATTTTTTATGGAGTAGATGGTAGGCTTCTACTGCCCAACTATTTGTTTGTTAGAGAATCCCAAGGTACTTCCTAGAGGAAAAACCTGGGCTGGCATAATTTCATCTCAGCCAACATCCCCAAAATGGTGTGTGGCTGGCCTTCTCTTCAGGAATGCACCCTAGGCAAGCATCTCATTTTTTGCAGTAAGATCTCTATCTTGCCCCCTGTATGGCTGAGTGCTAGAGCATGTGGCCATGCACAGGAGCAGCAATGCCAAAGAACATCACGCCAGTTGCTATCTGGGGCATAACGCCAAACTCACTGCTGCTCAAAACCTAGCAAAAGTTTCAGCGAAAACAATAATTATGGAGGATTGCTCTAAACATGTGTCATCTAGTCTCTCCTCTGGATTCTTTAAAATTTGTCCCTGAGTTAAATTAGACCATTCAAGAGAGCAGCCCAACCTGCACCAACATCATGGTGGCCTCTATGAATTGATGTGATTGAATTGTTATTAAAGACCCAGATTGAGGAAGTTTAAAAGAAAGAGCTCAATGAAGTTCATTGTTTTTATCAAGGACATTGTTCACTTTGGTGCACAGTGTCTACCTCTTTCCTCAGTATAACATACATTTGTGTTTCTCTTGGTCAACATTGTGACACAGAAACTAAGACTGGTCCTGCTGCCTATTTTTTCAATCACTGCTAGAAATCTTTTTTTTAAACATTTATTTATTATTGAGAAACAGAGAGAGACAGAGCATGAGCATGGGGGTGGGAGTGGGGGTGGGGATGGGGGACAGAGAGAGAGGGAAACACAGAATCCGAAGCAGGCTCCAGGCTCTGAGCTATCAGCACAAGCAGTGTGATAGCTCTAACCCACAAGCAGTGAGATCATGACCTGAGCCGAAGTCAGATGCTCAACCCACTGAGCCACCCAGGTGCCCCATCACTGCTAGAAATCTTAAAGACAAGCCTAGCTTAGTGTTGGTAATATTGCATGCAGGATTTAGGGAGGTGCATTTCATGGACTAACCTACCTGTAGTCACTTTAGTTTCCTTCCCTTATTTTTACTATGACTCATTTTTCTTACTCTTGTTAATTCAATTCATCTTGCTATTTTACATTATAGCTACCTAGCAAAAGATGAAATATAAATAAATTCAAAATTGCATACATGTCTAGGACTTGTGATTGGTTTCCCTGTGGGCTAAATAAAGCAAATGTGCCCCTTGTGCTCTGGCCCTGACAAAATTCAATCTTCTGAATACAGAAAAGAATGAAACTGCCAGCCATTTTAGGCCACACTTTTACTATCACTACAATCTTTGTCAAAATCATAGGTCTCAAAAAATAAAAAGAATGATTACCTTTAATGACACTTTCTTTTTATGATGGTTCAGATTATTCGTTCTTATTTGGTTTACCTGCAATGAAAGATACACCACAATTTTTAATCTAAGAAAATTACTTGATGATACTGTCACTGTAATAAAATCCCACGGAGCTATAACACTAAGAGAAAAATGGGACTTGGCAAATAGGGCACAGTATTTGCTTGACCTGCCTACTACATATAAGAATACACAACACATAACATAACACCAGTACTATTACTTTTCTTTTTTACTTCTCAGCCATAAATTTGCTATTGCAAGACTGGGGTGATAGTAGTATTTATAAATTTATTTTCAAAAACCTGGATTCTAATCTTGATTCTTCTGGGTTCTCTGAGTAGGTCACAACTCTTAGCATCTCAGTTCTCTCTCGTGAGAGCAAATGATAGTGACCCTGACTATAAATAAGGGCCCCTTAGCTAATAACATCCATAAATCAATGAATAATTACTGAACACCTGCCATGCTTCTAGTAGGCACTGACACCATAATAAACACATGTCCTATCTTCATGGATCTATTAGTGTATCATCTACCTGGTTAGTCATATGTCTGTTTATGAGTTGTCAAAATTTCTAGAAAACATTGTGTTAGATCTCAAATTTAAAGGTGTGCTATAGATAAATCTCAAAGTCCTATCTGTAGTATTACTGAAACACAATATATAACAAGTTACTGCACAAACACCAAAAATTGTACACTAACCCCCAATTGTATTTACTTCAATGACTCATCCTGTACAGGGATTTCCAACTCCCAAACTCTACCTTTCCTCTCCCAATACACTTCTTGTGATCTTCCTTCTCTGTGTTCTTTTCCCATTCTTCAGGAAATAAGGATAGACTCTCAGTGTTTAGATTAACACTTCTCTCCACCTATGAAGTGATCCATATTTTAAAGAGGTTGCAATAAACACTATTACTATCTTTTAGTTCATGTATACATGATCTTAGATTCAGCTTTTTTAGAAAAAGAAGTACATCTGTAAGGATGTGTGTGTGTGTGTGTGTATGTGTGTGTGTGTAAAACAAAGAAAATCCAGGTGTAAATTGTTGTTATAAAAATAAGTTGGCCTGTTATAAAAGAAAAAAGGGAAAGACTATTTGAAATGAATATAGTTAAGAGAAATTGATTCATATACCATTAAGACTGAAATGGAAAGAAAATTGAACAAGCGTTTCATTTTCCTCTCACCATTTTAGAGCTCAAAGAGATGAACAGGAAGCAAGGATTTGTCCAGAAATGCAACTATGTTTTCACAATTTTAGTAAGCCCAAATAAGGATAAAGTCCAACATCTGCAATTTGAGAAATGATTTTTATCATTTTAGGAAAGTCTATTTTAGCACATGAGCAGATACCTTTTTTATGCTTCCTGCAATGCATAACCTTATCCTGTCCTCTAAAGCTTTCATTTTCCCCAGAATGACCTGACAGCCAGCTGAAAGCTCAAGATGGGCTGCCTGACTGATTATACCCTGGGAATATTTATGTAACTTCTTGATGACAGCAAAATACTGAAAAGAGGATACAGGAGATAAAGTAATGGAAGCTGGCCTAACTTAAGCCTCATGTAATCCCTAGCATCTCCTAAATCACAAGGTAAGATTAGTCAGTGATAAAAATTCTTTAACAGTTGGCAGCTGTCTGAAAGCCAGCATTTTCCTTTTGAGTGGACTGTCAAATTTAGAGAATTTATGACCTGACCTATCAAAGATATTACTTTCAAGTCCTTGACCAATTTAATAAACATTACAGACAACTATTATTATGTGGGTTTTTTTTTTTTTTACTTTTATTGTTTCTTAGCTGAGTTACATCCCAGCCAGTTCACACGGTGAATGGTTGAATGCTACACCAAATCACAGTGGCATCTGATCAGGCCAAAGCTCAAGAAATGGTTTTCCTTTTTACTTCTGACTTTTGAATGACTTCCATTTCAAATATGAAAAGGAGTCTTTCTTCTTTCCTATATGTATGGTAAAAATAAAGCATCTCTGACCTCTTAAAAATTGTCTCAATTTTTACCTTTTAAGAAATAAGAAATCTTTCATCTTTTTTCTGGCATCCAAGAAATAATGTTACATAAAGCTCCATGCAATATAATGCAATTTTTTAAAAACTTCATATGAACAAGGAAGATTCACAGTGATAATCAGAGAACATAAAACACTGGATATTATGCAAATATATCATTATAATAAGCTTCTTTAATATAACTTTGATCACTATTAGGATGCCTGCATTATAACATTTATTTAACAGTTTCTATGTAGCCTGATTCTTTCATTGCAATGTAATGTGGATATACTAGTCTTAAGTCAAAAGTACATTCTACTGTGATGAATCTACCTGGGATTCTCTCTCCAGGACCCAAATAGTTTTATTTATTAGATTTCTTCCTCAGTGAAAGATACAGTGAGGGGGAACATTACTTTCTGTTAAATTTAAGAAGCATGTAATATAACATATCAAATCTACAGTGGATAAAAGCATAGAAAAATTCTCTCCATTTCTTTTGCTAATGTGTCCATGACCTAGCAAAAATACTATGCTCCAGGCACAATGAAATGCACATGCTTAGGAGCCCTACTAACATTTAAATATAACAATAAAGACACAAAATGCCACCACAGCAAAACTGACACTTTCTCCACATGATCCTGTAATATTGGACTCTTAAGGTCAACCTTCAAAAAATGCATGCACAGAAGTTATAGGTTCACCCAAAAGTCAACAATGTAACTAAAAAAGAAAATCATAACCTACAGTTGGCTCCAGGGAGTAAGAACTAAATGGAAAATTCCTGTATATATTTTGAATTTTGTTCAGAATGGCCTGTTTTGGTTCAGTAAGTGAGGGATTAAAAAACAGTAAAAATCCAATTTGAGCCTCAGTTACAAATCTTAAATATTTTCTTAAAACCAACCATATTTTATCCAATTAAACCAGAATCCTAATAATAATACTCAAAACATCCATTTTGATAATTTAATTTCATATCTAGTAAAAATTAAAATATAACAATATTGGCAATATAGAAAATTTTAATATTAATGATTAGGATGACTACTGTATCAGGGTCCCAGCAGTCTAAGTGTTGCAGATTAAGGGATTTATTATAGATATTAGATTTTACTCACTGGTGGGAGGAGATACAAAGTATAAGTCCGGAAGACAAGGGTTGGAGAATCATCCCGAGGGTATGGTAAGAGGACTGATGAAGTCTATGGATGACTATTTACTCTGTATCTGTTGATGAACCCAAAGTCGCTATTGGTCAATAGGGCCTATAGTGAGGAATAAAGGCTGGATATAAAAAGAAGTAGAAAAAAATAGACTAAAGTCTTCAAAGACAAAGCTAAATCAATGAAACCACTGAAATAGGTGTCTATCTCTCAATGCTTACAATCTCCATCACACTGGTGACCTACAGATGAAGCTGGTACTTGTCATCACATGTGCCTGGTCTGAGACTCAGAGAACCTAAAAGGATGATCTGGAGAAGCTACAAGCCTGGATGATGCCCTACTCCATCCAACAAGAGGAGCCAGCAGATCAGCATCAAACTCCCTGTTTGATGTTCTGCAGTACACATTAACCACTATGAATACATCTTATGTTAGATAGGAAAGAAATAGAAGAGGAGGGAATGGAAAGAACTGAGATAGTAGATAGATACATACATACATGATAAATAGATAATGTATATGCAAACACATTCATATCTAAATAAGTAAGAAATTATAACTATTATATTTCTTATTTCTAATCAGTCATACAGTTGTAGCTGGTATATATACCTTCCTTCTTCCACCATCCATTACACATTCCCTTTGCCTTGGAAGCAATTTGGTTACTCAACTTTCCTCACTTGGTAAGGTGACTCAAACCTTTATGTTTGAAGTCTTTGGACCATTCGTATTAGATTATTATGTTTTTTTCCATTAACTCTTATCCCAAGTGATGGAAGTTTCTAAGAGGCACTCCAGACATACCCTTCCCAACCCAACACAGCATACTAACAACATAATTACTCCTTTGATAATCGAGATAAACAACCCAAGCACCATAGCACTTCCTTCTGTGCCTGCTGATTCACTAGCATGAGAAACCCAAAGTGACCAGTATCAACTTCCAAATTAAGGGAAACAGTACAGTGTCACTGGTGGAAACATTACTCCCTTGGGAACTCTGACTTCTAAATCAGCAGAACCTAAAGTAATTGGAACAGGAGCCAACATTTTGCTAGTGAATCACTAGGGGAACTGTGAGAGGATCCACTCCCATTTTCACTCCTTGATTCCAGAACCCATGAATTCTGGATGTGGGAAAAACAGGACCATGTATTGCACACTGATGGAAAGCATATACCACATCCTGAAGAATACTTTCCCAATCCTGCAGTGGGTTGTCATATACCTGATTCTGTAGTAACATTTTCAAAAGATCATTTCACAACTCTATCTGGTCTCTACTAACTATAATAGAGGGTTTAAAAAAGAAGTATTTTCCAGGTAAATACCTACGTACCAAGTTATGATAGTATGTTAGTTTCCTCCAAAAACAAAACCACATCTGAAACAGCAGCTAGAATTGGAATTAACATCCAATTAAGGGTATGCCAATCCACCGACATTTTCCAAGACCCATCTGTCTGCTGCACAAGCTAATATGTAACTTGTGTGAAGATGTGAGTCACCATTTTGCCAGAGTCCAGTGGTTGCCATATTCTCTACAATCACTTCTAATGTGTACTATTGTCTTTGACTTACTCTTTTGGTAAACAGAAAAGGTTCTATGAGCTACCTACCACATGGCCTTTCTTATTAAAATAACCACCATTCCATTGGTTGGTGAACTAATGTAGGTGCTAAGGATGCCTATTATGACTATGCATTCCCAAACTGGGGAAATAATCACAAGATGGATTTAAGGACCCATCGGTCTGCTCATAGCCAAATCAAAGCCCGTTGATTACCTTGTATCCATAAGCCACTTCTCTGTGGACCACAATGGCACTGAGGGTTTCTAGAAATAAGTGTCAGTTATGAGACCACTATCCAGTAATTGCCAAAAACACTGGTTATTTCTCTTCTTCACTTTACTTCCCTGATAAATAACAATAGGTCTCTTTAAGGAATGTTGAAATTTCCAATATAAGATGTTGACTATGTCAAAGGATCACTCTTCAAGGGAACCTGGCCTCCCCTTCATTCAAGGAACTCTGTATCTGGAAACTGGCTCATGTCTGGGAATTAATCAAGAGGACATGACTCCACTGTTGTTAT
Source organism: Cryptoprocta ferox (assembly GCA_028646485.1). Lineage (NCBI taxonomy): Eukaryota > Metazoa > Chordata > Mammalia > Carnivora > Eupleridae > Cryptoprocta > Cryptoprocta ferox. The sequence continues at coordinate 25,863,153 of CM053559.1, read as the reverse complement.
TCAAGTCAGATGTTTGTTCCCAGACCTAGAATTTGCCACTTAAACAATTCAAGTAAGACTATAAGAGGCTGTAAAACTATTTCAGTTCAAAAAATACCATGATTACCAATGATCTCTCTCTCCCTGCAAATCAAATTCTGAATACTGATTCAGCTCTGCTGTCTGATATGGTAAGTACACCCACCTTGCTTTTTGCAATTAAGGGCCACCTTTTGGTGGCCCTGCCAGTCAGGATCTCATCATCTCCTTTGAATTTTAACAACCATTTTAATGACAGTATACCCACTGTCAGTCCTCATCTATAAAGAATAGCCACTACAGAAGTCTTAAAGAATACTGGTCTCCTTTACAAATATATTTCTTATAGTTTAAATTGCAGGGAGTGTTCTCTGGATCCTCCTATGAAATATAGTTCAGGTTTAGGTACATAGATCTTATGTAACATACCACATCTTGCATTACAATTTCTTAAGTGTTTCCTAGGTCTATAGTACATCAAAGAACTACTGAAATTGCAACTTTAATTAATGTAGGTCATTTTTGGGTCCATGTTTCAATGAACTAACCAAGTACTCTTGGAGAAATACTAGCTGCTTAAGCTAAAGCATGAAATCCAGAATCTCTGTTTAGTTCATCCATATTGACAAATTCAGTCCAACACATGACTATATTTCTCTCACACTGTTCTACCTTAGGATTCATTCCCATACATGTTACCCAGGATTCTGTCAATAAAAATTGGGAAAATCTTGCAGTTATCTTTGTGTACATGGCACTATTTCATGTGTCACATTTTCCACCCGCCAGGGCTGGCCCCAGGATTTTAGTTATGGTTATGGATCTAGAATATATTGAATAGAGATAGGCCTTGAGAAGGATCAGCAGTGCTTTGCAAGGCTTTTACTTCAAAGGAGACTTTAGGTTCTTCAGAGAAGTAGAAACCAACCTCCACACACAATGGATGAGGAGGCTCTTCTTCTAGCAAAGGAGGCTCAACAGAATTAAGAAATCCAATGTCTTCTGTTTTATCAGTATCTGTCTATATGTCCCCATTTCAATTTTTTAGTTTCTACTTCTTCCAAATCTATGTAATAAACATAAAAAAAATTGTGCAAGGTGTTGAATCCAATTTGCATTGAAATTTAGGCAACTTCAGGACTAGACTTTAGGTTTGGTTTTCAGAAACCTCATCCCTCTCTTTACGTTAAATAAATGTATACATAAGACAATCAGATGCATTCTAGTCCCTCTTGAGACTTGAGACCACCATTTTCTTTCTTCAGGTTCTCCTGTACACTTAGAAACAGTCTATCTAGGAGAATACCATGCACCAGTTACCAAGCCCAGGACTCCAAACACTTCTGCCCATCACATCTTGGTGTCAGAGTCACCAGGGAAAACACAATGCAGTCAAGCACTGCATGGAACAATGCTTTATTCACATAGAGAAGAGAGAAGATCAACCTCAATAGTGGGTGTCAGTCCCTCATGGCCAGTGGGTCAGTCCTGGCAGCCAACACAGGGCTGTTCTATCTTGTGTCTCATTGGAAGGATTCCATCCCCTCCTCTCAGAAGACAGATATAACAGTGATGTTGGCCAGGGTCCATATGACACTGACTCTTAAGCAGAACAAAAGAGAAGATGTTGGGCTTACAATAGAGAAAGATATTCCCCCACAAGATGATAAACCTGGCATAAGCTGTGTGAGCTCTTTATCTCCTGGTAAGGAACTGTCCAAGGCCCCACGCCCATTCTTAGGAGACTGAATGGGGGTGACGGGGGGTGTTGAAAGATGCACCAAGCTGTCGTTCCCAACACCAAGCATTAGCATTTTACCCATAGCATGTCATGGACTACAGTGTCCCCTTTCTCTTTGGCAACAGTGCCATTAGTGCTGCTAAATTTCAACAGATCAGAAAAATACTTTCAGATAATCCAGAACCAAAATAAAGACCCATCCTCAAGGTTTTGTTCCTATGAAAGCTCAAAAAGCACAGGCCACATTTGGCACCATTGTGTGAGAAGTAAATGGAAAAAGCCTGCTTGTATTTTGAATTGTGTTCAGAATGATTTATTTTACCCAGTAGGTGAAGGTTAAAAAAAAGAAAAAATTAATTTAAACCTCAAAGTTACAGGGGCACCTGGGTGGCTGAGTTGGTTAAATGTCCAACTTTGGCTCAGGTCATGATCTCATGGTTCATGATTTTGAGCTATGCATTGGGCTGTGTGCTGATGGCTCAGAGCCTGGACCATGTTTTAGATTTGTGTCTCCCTCTCTCTCTGGCTCTCCCTGCTTGCGCTTTATCTCTCTCTCTCTCAAAAATAAATAAACATTAAAAAATTTACAAAAAACTTATAGATACTGAACATATTCTTAAAGCCCACAAAATTTAATTAAGCAAAATATAAATATTCCAAATCTCCAACTGCTCTTCTTATTATATATTTCAAGCTCAGAAAACAATTTTTTGAAAGAGTAAAGAAATGACAATGTTTCCAAATATTAAGTGTGAGTACTGACTAGCTCGAATGCCTACATGAAACCCTAGAAAGGAAATAAATGAAAGATGGCTACACTAGGCTTATCAGGAAAAGCGATTTGCACAAGGCAATACATTTGATTAAGCAGAGCATATGGTTTAGATGGCAATTAATACAAGCCCTGTGGTGCAATATTTGCCTTCATGCATGTGGCAAAGCATCCTTTTTCACATCATCCTATTAAAATAAAATGCATTTGCAGCAGAAGTTAAGTGCACCGTCAGCCCAGCAAAAGCCAATGATTGGTATCTTTGCATCTCTTTCAGTATAGCAAAAATTTCTTCTCTCCTTTCTCACAAGCTTTTAGAGACAAGGTTTTAAAAAAAAAGCATAAAAATCCTCTTTGAGATTGCTTTTATGTTGATTAGCTGACATGTAAGGATTATCAGATATTGCCCTGGAAAGTCATTAGGCATAGATAGGCATCACTTTCAGGTCCGGAGAAACGCTGCCTTCAAAACCAATTCAAACCACTTGAATAGAGAACAGAATTGAGTGTGGTTATCCAAATGATGCCCTCCTTAATATCATACAAAGCTCTAGCATCCAACTTGTGATGCACTCTTGCACTCTTCAAGTGCCCTACTCACAATGCCAAGCAAATGCTGGCAGGTCCCTCTAAACATATTCTTTCTAGGTATAGATCCATGAAATAGTGCCAATGTATTCACTGTGACTTGGCTTCTTGCAAATTCTCTCTTTTAATGCATTGTATTTGCCAACAAATGAATGTCCCAGAGAATTATATCTGGTATGTCGATTCCTTTCTACAAGATAAGAATCTTTCACTCTATTCATTTTTGTTTGTAAATGCAACCTTGGCTTAAGTCTATTAGGGAAAAAAAGCACATTAGTGCATTTCAGGATATGATCTATTATACTCATTTGTCTTTTGGGTCCATTCAACCTTTTCAAATATTAACTTTCGCTGAACTCCCTCAAAGTACAGAGTCACATTTTAAGACAGCAGGCTTAGTAAAGTTCAAGGTCACATTGCAAAGTCAGTGTTAAAGAGAGCAGATTCTCAATTAACTGATTTCTCTGCTCTTTGGTGACCTCAGACATGCCCCTTCTTCCCCTCCAACCAAGTCAAAGATCCATCTCACTTCCACAAGGGCCTCAATCCCACCAGGTCTAATACTAATGAGAAGGGAAAGAGCTTCATCTAAGTATCCTCATCACAATAGAACAGACATCTTACAAGTTCATTATTATGGCAAAGGTCAACAAAGGTCTCTGTAGAAAACTGGCACACATGAAAGGTGTAGCTCATCAGGGGGTTAGAAAGCAAGGACGTCCAAATGTTCATGATCACCTGCACCGTCCTGCAGCTGTCAAACAAGAGAGAGGCATTACCAACACATGTTTAAGTCTCTGTACTCTTTTTTTAATTCTAAAATAGACTCTTCCATCTTGTTATTGAGAAGAATAAAACACATACCAAAAAGTGCTGAAATCATGAATGTATGACTTGATGAATTCTCACAGGCCAAATACACCCGTGATCATTATCCAGCTCAAGAAAGAGAACATTACAAGCACCTCCAATGCCACTTTCCCCTTCCTCTAAACCATTATAGTTATGCTGGCTACAAAGGAATCAGCGCCAGGATATTTCACATACTTGAGTTACATAAGCTACTTATTGCAGACTAGCATACAGAACTTTTAAAGGATATAAGTTATACATCAAAATATACCCAAAATTCTACCACTTCTTGCCATCCCATATTTCTACCGTCTCTTGCCTGGAATTTTACAGTGACCTCCCAACTGATAACCTCTGCTCTATTTTTCCCCCCTTGAGAATATTTTCAAAGTACCAGCTAAAGTGAATATTTGTAAATGAGCATCCCATCATGTCATTCAGATCTTATTATTCCACTGTTAATAGTGATGTTTCTCAATCTTGGCCGCACGTTGAATGACTTCAGAACTATCAATATCTGGGTTTATGCCTCAGAGATTTTAATTTAATTGGTCCAGGGGGTGTCCTGAGATCCCCAGATGATTCTACTGTACAGACCTTACTATGACTGATGAAGGAACATAAGTAAGGCAAACTGACAGTCTGCAAACACCCCCATCCTCCACCAGGTGGGATATGTGTGATATTCCTCAGGCATTCCTGGCTGCCCAGAAACAAAGGAAAAGGGAAAAACAAATGGTCAACTAATAGAGATCATAGTCCTGCAGGACCTAAGTTTCCATCACCCATCCATAGTGATGTGGGGAACAAAGGCAGAAGGAAATGGCAGATAGAACTCAATTTCCTTATAACCATCAGCCCACTGACAAATACTTGAGGCAGGCAAATTAAGATGTTTCTCCAGGAACTCCCTACTGTCTTAATGCTAATGCTTTGCTAGAGGGAAAAACAATCCTAGCTTGACAATAGCTAGGCCTCCACTATCCTGTGAGTCTTCTGTAGCATGTAAAAATCTCACTGGAAACTTCCCCTGGACTTTACATCCCCCAAATCCATAGTATAAAACCAGTCTCTCCTCATGGTCCTGGGGGAGCTCTTTCTCTCCATGGGTGCTGCCCCGGTGCTTTAATAAAATCACCTTTTTGCACCAAAAATATCTTCAAGAATTATTTCTTGGCTGTTGGCTCTGGACCCCACAAACCCCACTGTCACCCCCAAAAACCTCATCATGACCTCAAAACCCAACATAAGGCCCACATTTGCTAATTTTATCTCTTACTATGCTTCCTCATTCACACCAGTGCAGACACACTGGCCTTCTCTCCATTCCCTGAAGACAGTAGGCAAGTTCCTGCCTCTGGGCATTACATTTGCTCTTCCTTCTTCCTTAGTTGCTCTTCCAGAGATATATAGCTCCTTAAGTTACTTTAGGTCTTTACATAAAAGTCTACTCCTCAGTGACCCCTTCACTGGCCACCCCTGACATTTTATACCTCCTTTCCATGACTAGGATTCTCAGCAGTAATCACTATCCAACATACAGTATGCTTGCTTTCTTTACTTTGCTCGTCCAGAACAGGGCTTTCTGCCTCCTTGTTCAGGGCAGTGACTCAACTCATAGAACTCACTATGTGAGTACCTAGCACATAGACAGAGCTCAAGAAATGTTTACTAAATAAACAAATGATGTTTTCAAGTAATGAAAACCCTGCTAGAGAGCTTTGAGTCAGCATCTAACAGCCAATAATGAGACACCAGTTGTGATCATAAGCATAAGTACATTCAAAGCCAAAACTAGTTAAATGAAAACAACCCAGATAAGAAGGTGCAATTTACAACAAAATAATGACATGCTCTCTTCACTTCATTCTTCAGACAAAAGAAACCCCTAGAGAAAGAGAAAGATCGTATCTTCTTTCACAGAATATTCAGAGCTTTCAGGACTGCCAGACATGTAAAAGCTTCAATAAATATATATTGGAAGTAGGGAATGAATGAGAATTAATTTTTCTCTTGCATATATATGTTTTTATATTTTCTTTGTAATTCAGTCACCTTGGGTATTAGAAACTGCTTAACATATAATTATGGAAGTACACTCATCTGCAATGATTGCTTTAAAGTACATAGCATGGCATCCATTCTATCCACCAACTCTCAGCTGCCTCAAGAGGACTTTCCTATAGAAATTGATCCCTGACTCCATTTATTTTTTCCCAAGAAATAAATCTTGAAATCAGAGCTCCTGAGCTTTCTACCCTGCCTAAAATATTAGGCTAAAATATTTTCCAAAGTATCAAGCTCATGAGAAAGAAAAAGAGGGAGAGAGAAACTCATCAGTATAGCAGAAGAACAGATCAACAAATACAGGGTCATGCCCAGTGGTACCCATATGCACTGCTGACCAGTTCTAAATCATAGTTTCACTGGGCCCAACTCTCCTCTTGCTCAAAGGAGCTAATCCATTGTTCATTTACACTTGCCTCAGAGACAGTGAATTGCTAAAGATTATATTTGAAAAAATTGTTACAGTCTTTTGATATTTTGGTGTTTTATATTGTTATCACTGTTAATCATAAAAATATAAACTGTGATGCTTTGTAGTTCTGATATCCAGACTGATGCCCAATCTATCTGAATACCTTGTAAAATTCTAGGTCATCTCAATAAATATTTGATAAAATAATAAAGCTCTCAAATTTCTGAATTCTTTTCTACTTCCTACACATTCAAATTCATGCAGGAATTTGTAATTATAAAAATAACATTTTAAAAGTCCTCTAAAACTTGAGTTCCTTCTTAAATTCTGTTCAAGGGATGTAATTCCATTCTGCTAAGCTGTAAACCAAACAATTTGTTTTGCTTCATTTTTCTCTTCTCATGATCCCATGAAAATTCTATTTTCTAGTACTCTTCAGTTAGGATGTTCTAATGAAGGGGTGCCTCAAAGGCTCAGTCACTTGAACATCTGACTCTTGGGTTTGGTTCAGGTTGTGATCCCAGGGTCATGGGATCAAGTCTGGCATCGGTCTCTGCACTGACAGCATGTGGTCTGCTCCAGATTGTCTCTCCTCTCTGCCTCTCCCCTTACTTCCTCTCTCTCTCTCTCTCTCTACTCCCTGTCTACTTCTCAAAATAAATAAACATTTTAAAAAAGCCAAACTCAATGAAACAAAATACAAAAGTAGTTACTAAAGATTTGAGGCCAAAGGAAAGAAGAGGTTCATAAAAGGGCATATTTTCTGTTATAAGACAAAAAGTCTGAGGATCTGATGTCTAACATGGTGACTATCATTGATAACATTGTATTCTATAATTGAAATTTGCTACGAGACTAGAATTTAAATGTTCTCACCAGAAAAAAAAAAGTAAATATGTGAGGTGATGAATGTGTTAACTTGATAGAGGTATCCTCTCCCAATGTATACATATATCAAATTATCACATTGTACACTTTGAATATCCTATAACTTTTTCAATTATGCCTCCTAAAACTAGAAGCAAAAAAACAAAGTTCATCATTCAGCTTAGTTTATCCAAACTGGCTTATTATAAACAGCTAGGTTATTCTCTCCATTCAAAAAGCATTATTAAGCTCATATATGGACTAGGAGTTGGGTAAAAATGGTGGACAAAATATATATGACCAACATTATCATGGAGTCTAATGAAGAAGACAATCATTAAATAAAGCCACCAATGGTGATAAATTCTACAAAGGAAAGTTACAAGATACTATAAGAAAGAACAACAAATTTTTGTAGTCTGAGAATATGGAAAAGTTGGTGCAAATGTTCTGAGCAAGAAATTATTTGCTGGCTTGAGAAGGCCTGTGAAACTAGAGTAATAATGTCTGGAGAGAATATTTTGAGATGAGGTAGACAAAGATCATATTGTAACTGATATAACACATTTCTTAAGAATATGGAATTCCTTCAGAATTACCAAAGGTCATATTTATCAGAATTTTGTGCTTACTCAGTCAGTGTACTGCTTCACAAAGCATCTTGCATGGATAGTCATCTTTATTTTAAATGATTTCATAGTCCAATGTGTGCAAAATTCCAGCTTATACAAAATTAAATCACTTTCCTTCCTGCAGAACTTCTCAAACCCTTAGTTAATTGTAAATATTCATATGGAGAACAAGAAGTCACATTTAATAAGCATTATATTATAGACTTCCTTTTGCAGAGGATCTCAGCAGACTATTATATACACAGAACATACATTGAGAAATAGTGCATTAATGCATTTATTCAAAAAACATTTTTTTAGGATGTACCACATTACAATCCCTATTCTGGGTTCCAAGGACATAATGAATACTGAGTAGAGTAGCTGGCCTAGAGAAACAGAGTACATCAGAGAAGAGAGTGCTACTCATAAATTGGACTACTGCATAATATAATTGTTTTTCTAGATGTATGCACAAGTTGGTACATTAATGCATACATGGGAATATCAAGCACTTATCTATTAGGTTTGAAGGGGGATGAATTTTGAGTGGAGACTAATTTTTTGAAAATGGCAATCAGTGTAGATTATATTCCAAGGCAATTTATTTTTTAACATGGGAAATTATAAACTTTAAAAACTAAATGAGACCTTGGAGATAGTGTATCTCAACTGTCTCGTTTACCCGTAGGAAGAAACAGGCTCAGGTAAATTGTTTATTTACACAAGTTAGTTATGGGGTCAAGACAAAAGAGGTCAAGACAAAAGCCAGGAATTTTATTAATTCTATTGCATCATAGTAGCAACATTCATGACATAAGAGCATTTCTTTCATTTCAAGATAATGAAAGAACTTTTCATTTCTTAGCTAAAAACTCCCATGTCCTTTGAGCTACATTTCCAATCAACCAGCCCCAGGAGGCCCTGGTTTGAGGCACTTGGGCCCATCATTCCTTGATCCCAAATTCAAATTAACAAGATGCCGTAGGTGATGAATCATTCCTTGTCAGAGGCTGAAATTTTCCTTTTTGTTTGGGGTTGTGGTAAATTTAGGACTCTAATCTTTCTGTACACATAACTAAATATTAAACAAATGTCAACACTGGCATTTTCTAGCTCATAAAATGAAAAGGAAACAGTAAGTAATAATTATTGATATTATATTATTCAAATTGTACTGCAGGGCACTAAAAATGAAACAGAATAATCCATTGTGATATATTCACATCTTTTAATAAAAATATTGTGGGGCACCTGGGTGGTTCAGCCAGAAGAGCATGTGACTCTTAATCTTGGAGTTGTAAATTTGAGCCCCACATTGGTTATAGAGATTACTTAAAAATAAGAAATATCTTTAAAAAGTTGTAAGCATGTAGCATGGGTGCTTTTTAAAATTTCTTTCCCTGTATGTAAATGATCAAAGGATTTAAGCATGATTTTTATGTCATTAGGTGGGCAGTACTCTAAAGAGCATAAAGATACTGCCATCCTATTCTGTTGTTAAAACTGTTATGGCAGACAAAATACTAGTAACCCCCCAAAAATGTCCACACCATATCCTCTAGAACCTGTGAAAATATATTACCATTTATGGCAAAAGATATTGTGCAAATGTAATTAAGGTGGAGGAACTTGAGATGAGGAGATTGTCCTAGATTATCCAAGGGGGCCCAATCTCCTCTCATGGGTCTTTAAGAGCCAAGAAAGTGCCTAGGGAAAAGGAATTAGTGAGATGCAGTGTTGCCACACTTAAAGATGGAGAAAGGGACCACTACCAAAGGAATGCAGACAGCCTCTAAAGGGTAAAAAAAAAAAAAAAAAAAAAAAGATAGAATTGCATTCTACCCCAGAGCTTCCTGAAGGAAGCAGCCTACAATATCTTCCTTTTAGCCCACTGAGACCTATGTCAGACTTCTGACCTAGAAAACTATAAGATAACAAATCTGTACTCTGTAAGCCACCAAATTTCTAGTAATTTTTTATAATAGAAATAGAAAACTATATTGTACAATCATGTTTTAATACTATATTACAATATTCGTACAATCATGTTTTAATACAATATTACAATATTCATAAGAATACTCAGAAGAAAGATGACATATTTGTAATAGAAGAAAATGCAATTACTGAGTCAAACATCAATTGCCTGCTTTTTTCAGGTGGGGTTAGGGGAAGTTTTAATGTCAGATAGATGTTAGTCCAAAACCTACCTAATTTAAGGAGGGGTTGGCAGTGCTGATAAAATATCCATGAAGAGAGAAATGAACTGCCAAACATAGACCATCACTAGCATGGTTCTAAAGAGCAGTACCCCCTTAGATCCCGGGAAATCATTGCCTCAGGGAGTCTAAAGCTTCGGATATCTTTCTTTAAATTGTCTAAGTTCTTTTTCAGTATCAGGAGTGGCTCATCCAGGTAGTGCCATTAAAGCAAGATGCCTGGACTAAACAGGATGGGACCTATGGAGACCCTGACTCTGCTTCTGTCTTTTGGGATTCTGACCCCCTCTACATCATGGAGCCAGGCAGAGGCACAGAAGACTTTTGGGATGATGTCATGACCCCCATGAAGGGCCTAGTTCCATGATCCTTCCTACTGACTGTTGTGTTAGACAGTTTGGGGTGTCTCACTCAGGTCTCACTATGGATGAATCTGGTGATGTGGGCTACCTACAGTCCATACCAACCCTTGGTATTGAGTCACACATGCACTGTTCTTGCTGGTCGGTGTTCCAACAACACTGCCTCAGTCTACAACACCCAAGGGTGATTGGGGTGGTGGCAAGCATTATTTACCCTGTGCCCAAATATAACTGCCATGGTGGCAGGATGTAAACCTTAACTCTCCTTGGACTTACCACAGATAGCTATGCCTCTCTCTAATGAAGCCTTTCTGGGCTATTGCTTGCTAACACCAACAAGGTGCTTCCATTAGTGCCCTCTCTTGCCTTGCATAATGGTAACACCATGTTTTCCCCTACAAGTCCTATTCCAGATGAGGAATGGACTCTCCTTACATCCAGGACTTCCCTTATCAGCACCTCATTTAACCCAAGGATGGCAGTGTGGAGAGATGGGAGTTCACAGAAGTCAGGGCTGGGGTCACCACCAAAAGACATCACTTGCTAGGAATGCAGTAATTGCAGCCTGAAGAGTTCAAGAAAAGACATGGGTGGACAATGTGTTGTTCTATGTTTATTCTAAAGCTTTTGAAAGATAAATTTAGATATGTCCAGAAAATGAATTAGGTATGCTTCACATTTTCCTGCACACTCTGCGTATGTCTTATATTTGTAGTCATTATCAAGGAAGCAAAGTAACAACATTTGAAAGAGTCATGGGACACCAGTATTCATGGGTGGCATGATGAATGATGCTGCATCATGGATAATGATGTAACCAGGATTAAAAATGGCATTGTAGGGGTGCCTGGGTGGCTTAGTCAGTTAAGCGTCTGACTTCAGTTCAGGTCATGATCTCACGGTTCGTAAGTTTGAGCCCCACATTAGGCTCTGTGCTGACAGCTCAGAACCTGGTGCCTGCTTTGGATTCTATGTCTCCCTCTGTCTGCACCCCCCTCATGCTCTGTTTCTGTCTCTCAAAAATTAAATAAACATTTAAAAAAAGGCATTGTGAAATGGCAGAAACAAGATCTATATTATTTTAATAGAAACAAAACCATGACATCATGAGTAACAACAGTTTTGCTACTTTCTTCTTGTAAAATATGAAATTGGCCGGGAACATTCTACCTGAAAAGATGGTTTGTAAAAAGTATTTGCCTGCTGTATTAGTTTGCTACCCTAACTAAATACTGTAGACTGGTGGTTTAAACAACAGAAATTTATTTTCTCACAGTTCTGGAAACTCTAAGTCCAAGACCAAGGTCCCAGCAGGGTTGATTTCTGGCAAGGCCTCTTTTCTTGGCTTGCAGATGGCCACATTCTCAATGTGTCCCCACATGGTCCTTTCCTGGTGTGCATGCACTCCTAGTGTCTCTTTCTCTTCTCACAGAACACCCGTAGAATTGGAAGAAAGTCCCATTATTATGATTTCATTTTAAACTTAATAACCTCTTTAAAAGCCCTATCTCCAAATACAGCCATATCAGTGGTTAGGGGTTCAACATATGAATTTGGGGAGCACAATTCAGTCCATAACACTTAAGGCCCTGCACACCCTAGGAACAGTCTTGCAAAAAATACTCCTTTTATATCAAATCAAAATACCTTACTACCACCTAGTAATTGTAATTTGGCAGCTATAGAAATATTTCCAGAGTGCTTCTGGGAATTAAAAAAATATACTTTCTAAGTTAAATGAGCATCTGAACAGCAAGATATAGCATGATTTTCAAAGCTAAAAATAGTGTCCACCAGCAATTCAACTAGCATCACAAAGTATGAGCACACTCATATACAAACGTGCTCACGTAAAACTTTAGTATCAGGTGTGTAACTCAATGCTCATGATTGGAGCTGAAATTTAAAAACAAAAATATAGTCACAGAAAAAAAGGAGCAGAACCAAAGAGAAATCTTTTTGAATTTGTTTAAAATTCTTTGAACATATATTTTCTGTATCCTTGTACTATTTTTTTTAACCAAATAACAAATGGATATATCTTCCTGCAGGACCAAAAATAAAAACAAAACAAAATCTTCAAGTTTTTGGGGCACTTGGGTGGCTCAGTTGGTTAAGTGTTCAACTCTTGATTTTGGCTTAGGTCATGATCTCAGGGTTCTTGGGATCAAGTTCTGCATCAGGCTCTGTGCTGACAGCATGAACTTGCTTGGGATTCTCTCTATCCCTCTCTCTCTGTTTCTCTGTCTTGTCTCTGTCTCTGTCTCTAAATAAACAAATAAACATCACAATTAAAGTTCTCAAAAGTACCATGATCCCCTTTAAATTTGTGGTAGAGATATCATTAGCTAATTTACCACTTTGGTGTACTAATAAAACCTGATAGAATTCATCAATTTGAAATTTGAAGAGTAGTTCAAGAACAATATTTTGACTGATTGAAAGACTGAATGACAGCATTATTGTCTGAGAAAGGCATAATTTAGGGCTGATCCTTAGATCTCTGATCTTATTATCAGATCTCTCATCTGTCAGACTATCCACTTACTAAATGAATATCTTTATTTCCCAATAAAAAAGTTATGTTGCAAGGCTTCTATTAAAAGTATTGAGAATAATATCAGATCATATAAGATTTTAAAAACTTTTTAAGAAAGACATTATAGCCTCATGGACACTTGATCCAAAAAGAAATGAAGCACTTTAATCTGAATATTGAATTTCACACTTGTCATGATTCTGAAAAGAAACATAAGTATTTGATGCAGTAGAAAAAAAGAAAATATGCTTTTTATCAAAATAATTTTCAAGTCATTTATCTGAAGCAATCATTTATAATGAAGCACACAGAATAGATAAGTAGGATGGTTAATCTTTAGAACATCAAAGATGGTTATCTCTATCTATGCATTCTCAAATGAACAAGTCAAAGTTCAATTTAAAATATCATATGTTTTCACTCATATGTGGATCTTGAGAAACTTAACAGAAGACCATGAGGGAAGGGAAGGGGGAAAAATAGTTACAAACAGAAAGAGAGGGAGGAAAACCATAAGATACTCTTAAATACAGAGAACAAACTGAGGGTGGATGGGGGGAAGTGAGTGATGGGTATTGAGGAGCACACTTGTTGGGATGAACACTGGGTGTTGTATGTAAGTGATGAAACGTGGGAATCTACCCCAAAAACCAAGAGCACATTTTACACACTAAATGTTAGCCAATTTTACAATAAATTATATAAAAATAAAATAAAATAAAATGTGAATATTTACTATATAGTCCCATTTAATGTCAACTACTCATCTACTGCTGAGAACTGTTTCTGTAAGACATAAAATACCATCTATGTTCAGGTTCTGCTTCTATAGATACTTGTCTTCCCCGGCTCTCCATTGCAAAAAATAATAATAACAATAATCAAATTTTAGAAGAGTACCTTATCTCCATTTGATGTCTATATTAGTTAGGATTGTTCAGAAAAATGAAACCAATATATCTATATAAAGAGGAATTTATAATAAGGAATTGGCTCATAATTCCTTTTTATAATTCTATAATTCTAGAGATTCTATATAATTCTATAATAATAGAGAAGCTGAAAAGTCCCAAGATCTACAGTCAGCAAACTAGAGACCCAAGAGAGCTAGTTCAAGTCCAAAGGCCTGGGAACCCAGAGGCCAAGTGTGTAAGTTCTAGTCTAACAGTCAGCAAGATGCAGACCCAAGAGTCAATTTTTCAGTTCAGGTTTGAAAACAGGAAAAGAACAATATCCCAGCTCAATAATCAGGCAGGAGGAGTTCCACTTATTCAAAGAAGGGTCAGCCTTTTGTTCAATTCAGGCCTTCAACAGATAGGATGAGATTCTCCCACATTAGGGAGGGCCACATGCATTAGTGTGCCTACCAATTTAAATGTTAATCTCCTCCAGAAACACCCTCAAGGACACACCCAGAATAATGTTGAACCAAATGTCTGGGCACTCTGTGGCTTATCAAGTGGACCCATAAAATTAACCATCACAACATCTTTCCAAATAAATGTATATGACTTTTTATATTTTTTATGCATAAATTAATGCTTCCCTTGTGGAAAGTTATGAACAAGACTTTTCAGGTGTTAGAAAGGCAGAGAAAATGGTTAAATTTGGAATTCAGAGAGTACAGAAACATATGTTTCTAAGAAAAAAAGTCAGAAGGACAGAAGTAGAATCTTTAAATCTTATGTCAGCTACCAAATTTCTTTTTATAGTAAAGTTCTTGATGGAAGAGGGCCTGTCTTGAAGGAACAAAACAAACAACCCTCTTGCAATTCTTTTTCCAGAAGGAAACAAGGCCAGGAGTAGCTAAGAAGTCTCTGACCTTTCAAAAATAGAACAGTAATGAGCGCAAGATGATATATGGAATTATTGAATCACTATATTGTACACCTGAAACTAATATAACACTATATGTTAGTAACTAAAATTAAAATAAAAGTTTATAAAAATAGAACAGTAAATAACATAGCTCAGAGCACAAAATCACCTTGGAACAATGTTATCAAAGGCATAATAGAAGAAGCAAAGTCCTTTGATATAAGCCCAAATGATCTATTTAAAAGAAATTAGAATACATAGAATACAATATTTAAATGAAATGTTATATCTTAAAATTTTTCACTATATCTTAGCAGACTTCACCTCATATCTTGTTGCAAATCTATGTAATTTCTGTATATCTTAATACACATTCCTATTAACAAAGGAATAGCAAGGGGGGAAACAGTCTTTAAATGCCAAATTGCTCTTTTTTCAAATCTTTGCCAAGCACTTACCTCATACAGTTCTTGTTTAGGAAAATTTGTGCTGTTGTTTCCAGATTGTTCTAATTTATAAGCAAAACTGGTAATTCATTGTGTGTACACGTGTGCCTGTATGTACAAGTGCATGTGTGTACACGTGTATGAAAACTCATATATTTAAATAAAAAATTAATCCAATTTTAAAAACACAATGTGAGCCAAATAAAACAAATGTATGCTCCAAATTTGACCCCAGACTACCACTTTCCACACTTTGGATTATCATTTCTCTCTCCAATTCCCTGCATCTTTTAACTGCCTGGCAACTCTCTCTTATACAACAAAACTTTAGAGTTCACAGTCTTCCCATATATACCAAGCATCACCATTGGTGGCTTCAATAAGAAAAACGATTTCTCAAGCATCAGTTTAATCCCATCATTTTTTAACATCCTGCATTCCAGGGACATCCATTTCATCTTTACTTCAACAGCCACATACTGGACCTCCTTCTTGGTTCAGGTTTACTTACTAGGCACTGATCCAACCCAAACCTCCTAGACTCAAATATTAACCTCTCGGATCACAACTTCTTTCCTCCAAGATTTCTCACACAGGAAACTTCCACAACATCCGCTCCACTGGTCCTGGATCCTTTCTTATCTTCAACCTTCCTTCCTCTTCTATTCTCCCTGGACTTTACAGTTCAAAACATCAACAACTCTCTTGCTACCATCTGCAATGCTTGTTTTCTGTTTTCCTTCCATCAGTCTTTCCTAACCACATGCCAATATACAATGAAGCCAACTTCTCATCTTCTCTGTGCTGGCACACACACTGGGAGGCATTTCAAGCAAAATTACACAAACAGGCACATTGGTCTCATGACACATCTGAGGTCTCCAAGTTGACAAAGAGCTATTTGCTGCCAACTATCTTCATGTTTCCTTCTTTAGCTTTTTCATTCACTCTGCAAAATACATATTTTAAATCTCTCTGTTACCTTCAAACTCCACCAAATCCCTGATCATTCAGTAAATGGCTTGCCTTTCTCCTCTCCAGAGAATGACAGAAGCCAGCAGAGGGAAACTACCTCAATTCTTTGCATCTGTGCCTACTCTTCTTCCCTTTTCCCTTTCATAAGGAGGTATCAACTTCCTAGGACTAATGCCTCATGCAGGGCTCTAGATCCATCCAAAGTGGCCTCTTTCTGTTTATCTCCTCTCTCTTTTCCCTATATTATTTTTTCTCCTGTTCTGTCATCCGTCCAAAGACAATTTAAACATGCTCATGTTTCTGCTATTTTACATGGAACTCTGTCATTTCTTGATGTAGGCAGTACAATTTCCTGATGATCTTAGCTACTTTTTCTCAAATAGGATAGGCAGGGGATGGACCTTTTCTGTTTATTGATTAAATGTCAATAGTCTCATTTCTTGTCCTCTTTTAATCTACAAACTCTCTCCCTAAATAATCCCATTTATTCTTAGGACCACACTTACCACTATCACTAGTTCAGTGTCCTCCTAAGTTTCAGAAGAGTTATGTGATTGCAATGACATTTATCCTCTTATTTCAATCTCCACTTGTGCAAAAATAAACCAATAACTGCTCCCATAAATGTGTTCTGCCTTCTGTGTTTTCCATCCCCATGAAAAGCAGCAAAATTCTGCTAACAAAAACCATCCTATGTTTCCCACCCCAGGAAAAAGCTATAAAATTTCCACTCACTAATCAAGCCAAAATCCAGTATGTTGTTTATAACTCTTCTTCTTCCTATCTGATTGATTCCACCTCCTTAACATTTTGCAAAGCTGACACTTCTACTGGTCTTTGCTGCCAAATCCAGAATGCCATTATCCCCTGGTGTGATCAGTTTAACTGCCTCCTACATGATCTCCCCACTCTGTCTGCCTCCACTCCTACTACCACCCATTTCATTCTCAGGCTGCAGAACTTTCAGAAGCATAGGTCTAATTATGTTATTCTTTTGTTTAAAATCTCTCAGCAGGTACCCCTGGGTGGTTCAGTCGGTTAAGCATACAACTCTTGATTTCAGCTCAGGTTATGATCCCAAGGTCATGGGAAAGAGCCTCCAGTTGGGCTCCAAGCTGGGTATGGAGACTGCTTAAAATTCTCTCTCTCCCTCTCACTCTGCCCCTCTCTCCCACATGCATCCTTTCTCTCTCAAAAAAAAAAAAAAAACCTCTCAACAGCTAATCACTTTTCCCTAGATGAAAGTCTAATACAATAGAAAAGCTTAAAAGAACTGAAGAAATTACACAGATGAATGCTTTTCCTATTGCAACCTTCCATGTGATTTTTAGGAGATATCTAAAGATATAAAGTTCCAAATCCTATAATCTATGCCAAAATAATAATAATAATGCTTAACATTATATAGCACTTCTATTTATAAAGCACTTCCATATATTATTTCATCCGTTATTTTCAAAAGTGCTTGAGATAAGGATCATTATCTCCATTTTATGAATAAGGAAATGGATAACCCAGGGCTAAGTGACTCACCCAAGGCCAATTATCTCTAAGTGACATGATTGGTACCCAAACTCAAATAAAACTAAGTTACTGGGGTACCTGAGTGGCTCAGTCATTTAAGCTTCCAACTTTGGCTCATGTCATGATCTTGGGCTCAGTGAGTTCAAGCCCCACATCAGGCTCTGTGCTGACAGCTCAGAGCCTGGAACCTGCTTTGGATTCTGCCTCCCCTTCTCTCTACCCCTCCCCTGCTTGTGTTCTCTCTCTCTCAAAAATTAATATTTTTAAAAAAAGAAAAAAGAAAAAAACTAAATTACCTTACAGAAGAAACTGATTTAAAGCATCTTTTTGG